>OY282643.1:9208401-10408401 GCA_958299015.1 Tetanocera ferruginea | reverse complement strand
AGTCAAAAATACAAATGCTTGTCAATTTTCATCAAAATCGGTTCATCCGTTTTGACGTGAATGAGCCGAACAAAGTTGATTGAAGAAAGAGCCCTCTCACTGAAGTTTTATGAAATTTAAATAGTCTCAATTCTGTTGTAGAGTCAAGTTATTTCACGTACCAAATTTTAATAAAATCGGTCAAGTCATTTAGGAGTTATTGAGTCTTAACAATGCACTACTTAAAGCGCCCTCTTTTAGAAGTCTTTGGAATTTTTTTATATTTGATGTTTTATCTTGGGTGCAGTTGAACGTTCATACCAAATTTCATTGAAATCGGTTCAGGCGTTTAGGAGTTATTGTGTCTTTAAAACGCACTACTTAAAGCGCCCCCTTACGGAAGTCTTTGGAATTTTTAAAGCATATGTTATCTTGGGCGCAGTCGAACCTTCATTCCAAATTTAATTGAAACCCGTCCAGGTGTTTAGGAGTTATTATAGAGCGCCACGCCCACATATTTCCGCCCAATTTTTTACCTATGCTTTATCTTGGGTGCAGTTGAACCTTCATATCAAATTTCATTGAAATCGGTCCAGGAGCTTAGGAGTTATTACGTCTTAAAAACGCACTACTTAAAGCGCCCTCTTGCGGAAGTCTTTGGAATTTTTTATTGCCTATGTTCTATTTTGGGAGCAGTTGAACCTTCATACCAAATTTCATGGAAATCGGTTCAGGAGTTTAGAAGTTATTACAGAGTGCCACGCCCATATACTTCCGCCCATTTAAACTATCCTATCTCTCAAGTTGGATCGAACTGCACATGGTGTGCGAATTTTATTATAATCGGTTAAGTGGTTTAGGAGTCCATTGAGGACAAACATTGTGACACGAGATTTATATATATTAAGATTTCATAATCAGGTTTTATTATCATCTTTTAAATGGATATGCAAGCAATATATATCATATTTAAAACCAATATATCTACATTTCTAAAATGAGTTTTGATGCTTCATTTAAAGTTCATGAAGTTTGAGAAATAAGTTCATACATTTTTATAATAATTAATACAATCATTTAAATACAAATTAAAAAAAATTAATTTTTGAAAATGGGGCAAAACACCCTCTTGAAATATTGTCAGTATGTTAGAAATTAATGAAAATAGAAACATAAACATAAAAAATGTAGATATTTAAATGGTGCCGTTTTTATGGTCTAAGGTTGAAATATTTATGATAAATTTCATTCTATTAAAATAAAGGATACTGAAAATCGAAAAAAGACATTATCTTAAACCATTGAAAAAGTAAAAACCAAATAATTTTTGTGTACTGAAGTGGGTTAATATTTGCTTCTTTCGAGATCGTATCTAGTTCCTTTTCTTTTTCAAGCAATTTCATATTAAAGTTGATACATCCTGAATGAAATTTTAGTAAACTATAAAATATGATAACAATTTGATAAGGTATGTTGCTTATTCCACTTCTAAGCGAAGCATTCCCCCCCACACATCCGACTACTAAATAATGCATAGAAAAATCATTTGAGCGCGTGTTACACAAACCTTGCAATGTAGTCATTTATGAATACTCCTTACCTCCTTTCACCACCATCCATTTCACCTCACCAAACAACAATGAAAAAAATGACAAATGTTCGCGCGCACATTAGGCTAAACCTGATTTCCATAATATTGTGCAAAATATTATGACAGGCACACACTTGTAGGGCATTTGCCATGAGTTCTTTATAAATATTATGAGCTTAACGGAAGTGGTGACATCTTGAAGCAGGATTGAATCTAGCCGTAAATGTATCATAAATAAAACACGCTAAAAATGTGAAATGGGTGCGTGGAAAAGCTACAGCTTAAGGATGATATTGCTTGGTTGTTTGGTGAAATGTGAAATAAAAAATATCACTTTGTCCAAAATGCTGATAAATTGAAACATTTAATGTTCTGTCATTACTGCAGAGGAATACAACGATTTTTTTTTTTACAATTCAGTTGATGCTAAGTGGTACACAGCTGTTGCTATGGGAAGGATCGCATTTAATAATAATAAAAAGTCTCTTCGACAAATTATACGATTACAGTGTAATAGAGATTTTTTCAAAATTTAAGAATGTGGAAATATAGTAGAGGAAGATTTTTGGATAGAAAGTGAAACGTTAATAGAAAGTAAGTCGGCTTGTCTAAGCCTTATAACATATGTTCTCATAAAAAACTGTTAATTGAATAAAATTGATAGAAATGATACTATTTTATAATAAAGAAACTCGTTGTGGGCTCAGTAAACATGTTTTAAGGGTTTTAATTGACTTTAGTACTTGACATCTGAATTTTTGTTTTTAACTTATCTGAAAATTGCGCATTGTTCCAAAATGTTTAAACATCATATCTAGCAGTTAAAAAACCGTAGACTAAAAATTTCATTTCCGGTTCGTCGCTTTTATCGCAGTCTCGCAGGTAATTACAATTACAATTAGCTAACAACTTCTTGTGTCTTTTGGTCCAGGTCTTTGGCTCAAGCAACACAGCAAAAAGCACTCGAGGCAACAACAAAAAAATATTTCTTTAGAAAAATATGCGACACAAGGCAACAACTACAACGAAACTCTAACACTTCCGGCGTGCTTATGTGTCTGTTCCCGTTGCAAGGCAACGTAGCAACGTCTTCCAGCAAGGGCGTAGTTTGTGTAAATCACTCACACCCACGCGGAAAAATTGATAAGAACTTTATGAGTAGCTGCGACGCTTTCTTGTCGCACAACACAGCGAAGCGCATTGCAAGTGTTTTGTTAGTAAAGTAATTAATCAAATGTAATTTCATGTACTTGTGTGTATCCTCAAAGAAGCAGCAGTTAAAGTAGTAGATGAAGTAGTAGCAGCGGCAGCAACTCCCGTACGCCTGTGTTATGTTCAAGTCTTGCGACATTTAATAACAAGACGCCAGGAAGGTGCTGCCAACAAAGGTGAATTTAGTGGTTTTGTTAAGTGATTATAATTACTTTTGGTATTTAACCATTTACATAAATAGTAGTAGCTCAACTAGATAGACGCGTTAATAAATAAGTCAAGCAGAGTGCGATGTTGTTGTGTCTTGGGCAATTTTATTTTTGGGCGGCAAGATTCTTCCATGGGGTATTTGGCAGACAATAATGATTTAATGCTTTCAAGTTATTAAATTAAGTGAAAATAATTTAATTTGTGAAATTTTTAATGATTTCACTTTTGAGACTCGATGTTTTATCGGCTGATGGGTGAAATTTTTCAAAGCCAAAAGTAATACAGTGCAGCATTTACAAAAATGACAGACTGAAAAAATTAATGTTGTGAGCGAAATTGCACTTCAAACGAATACAGTACTAGACTTAAGGTTTGCGTGAAATTTCGCTGGCAACATTAATTCTTTTTGTTGCGTGAAAATTTTGACAAATATTTTGTTGCGTAGAAATTGAAAAATTTGAGAGTCATGCTCTACTTTTCAAAATAGAGAAAACTAAATATACCCAGCAGTTATTTTGGAGATAATTGGAAAAACCAACTAGTTTATTTCTAGTGAAATTGGAGTTAGTTGCTAACTAGTACAAAAGACGCTCAGCATAGAACAGTTTGAATTTATTTGTAAATTCTTAGTTTTTCTTGTCAGCAAACACGACGCTCACGACGTGTTGTGGCTCATTTTTTTCATTTAGATTCGGAACTTTTTTTAACTTTTGCAAACATATGCGATGAAAATGGTAAAGTGGTAAATGGTAAATATGCAGGTAAGACAATTTACAAAAATTTAATTAGTTAGGTATATTGTACGTACCCGTGTTCCCAATAAGGAGAATAAAAGGGCTTACAAATGAACACTTTTGGACTGTATCAAAACGGACCAGATTAGAACTATTCACTTTGGAACTAGTACAAATATAGGGGAAAATGAATTTTTATGGGGACAATTGTCTTTTCCTATGACATCAACCCGTAAAAAGCGTCAGTTCGTTCAATGAAAAAGGGTATTGTGGTGGGACCAGTACTGGCCCTTTTTGGAACTAGTTCAGAACTATTCTAAATCTGGTCCATTTTTCTGTAGGGTATAAAAACCACGATTGAATGAAAATAAGGTTATTCGTATTTTTTGATGTATGCTTATTTTATGTAAACAAACAAATTTTGACGATCTGCCAACAGTTTTTTGATGTTAGAAAATTGAGGAAGGTACTTTTCAGTGTTTCTTTGTGTAGTTTTCTATTGTAAAAAGTAGTTATCAATAATTTCTTGTTGATACAAACTTAAGGTAAACAGTTATTTTTGTGTTGTTATTTTAACCAATTGGTGCATATTAATTGGATCGTAATTGATTAAAAGGCGATCTTCACGTTCGTTTTTTTTCTTTGTGAGTGAATTTATCAAACAGCAAATTTACAGTGAGCCAAAAAACTGTTCCGACGAACCCTCGCCATCGAAAAAGAAACACTTTGCTGGCATCGTTATTTCATCACTGATAAATTTATCAGCTTCGCATTTTTCCGATGAATTCTTTGTACAATAATAAAAAGCAACAACCGCTAACGAACTGTTTGTCGTTCGGTGTTTTGTATGCGTCATCGAGTTGGTTTCGTGTTGTTGCGGTAAATTATATGAATTTTTTCTCGGGTCTTGATTGATAAAACTTGTTTGCATTTTGTGTAAAATCAATGTGCGATTCGTTTTTTTTTTCATTAACTTCGTAGTTTTTCGTAGCACAAATAGTAACAGCTTTTAACAATAAAATTTTGCTTCTTATATTTTACTATTTTGTGACAAAATATAATAGTGACAAAATCCAAAATTAGATATTCATTCAGCGTAGGATATATCTGAAATTTTTATATATATATTATATTCGAACAATGAGTATTAAAGGCTGTAGGTATACCCTAAAGTATTCGTCAAAAAAGTTTCATGGTCTTGAAAAATGTGTTAAAACGGCCCCATACAAACCGCTCTGTAAGACGTAATTCTACGTCAAAATAAAATCAAGCAAAAAAATGAAAAGTAGACGAAAAATTACAATGTTATTAAGGGAATCTGTTCGTTTACCTTTTTTATAGTATTTATGACTTATTTTATACAAACATAAATTTTTTTTTAACATTCCTTTATTAATCCTTTATTAATTAATGGCTTTAATTAATGCTTATAGAAAGCGGAGCATTAAAAGTATCAGAACAATTAATTGTACTATTAATTAAGTACCAAATACAGTGGACTCGCTCTAATCTGACCTATACAAAATCTGACTACTCGAAAATGTGACCCCTTTTTCTCTCCCACTGAGTATTCTAAAATATGAACTTACTCTGAAAGCTCTAAAATGTGAACCAAAAATTTTAAAACAAATATTTTTTCGAGCTGTTTAGTGAATTCCCCAACTATTCATTAATATTTTTAGTAGTTGCTACTTAAATCATCTGTGTAATTCTACATACGTACCTCTCTTTTCAATTGGTTGAGCAAAACTACCTTAAAGTATTGAGAAGCCTTAGAGAAAAGGCTTTATTTGAAGTAGTTAAAAAAAAAACAACAAAAATAGATGACCGATTTTTTTTCAAATAATTTATAATTTAAAATAATTTCAGTTTAAGTCGATCTGAAAACGTGTAGCATTGTTTTAATTGTTAAAAATCATTCATTTTGTGGCCAATTGATAGATATTTTCTCATTTATTTTGGCATTCCCCAGCCGCGGCGGAAAGTTGTTTTCAATAAAAAATTTTTTTGATCGGTCACCACCTCTCTGCAGACAATGGCAAACCTCAGAGAGTAAATAATGCCATGTAAAGCTTCTTGAGAACATGAGCCGTTCGGAGTCGGCATAAAACATGTAGGTCCAGTTCTCGGTTAATTGTGTGCAAACATTTAATAACACACACAACACAATTGATCATAAGAAGCTCGGTCAAAGTCCTTTCAAGGGCTGAAATGGCCAATTTGTTTGTGTTTGTTTGTTTGTTATTTTGGCATTCGCAAATGTGGACAATCTCGTAAATGTGACCATCCCTTATTTTTATTTGTCCGTATTATCGAGAGTTCACTCTGGTATGATATTTAGCAACCGTTTACTTTTATCGCTCAAATGACATTGTTCTCATGCTCTCATTTTGCTCTCAATTCAAAATAAGGATACCAAATTGAGAAGACGTCAAAAATACGAATAACCTTTTAAATTATTGAATCATGTATAAAAAAAAAATTTATGATAACTGTCACTGTTCACATCAACATAAATAGTCAGTTCAATTAAGTTTTCGTGAAAACTCTTGCAAGAGAAATGTTGTGAGTATTTTTCTCAGCGGAAAAGAGTACTTCTTTGAAGAACATGTTGTGAAGAATTTCACACATATTTCACAGCCAGGAATGCCAAATGGTGTGGAATTCCCCGATTTGCTGGGAATTTCAAGTTGATCGGGGAATCGGGGAATGGGCTCATATTTTCGGGGAATTTTATAATGCATCTAATTTTTAATGGTTATTTGCGGGGAATTTAATATTTCATTAAATTTTTTGATGCAATCAAAATAAAATATAAAATTTTGATTACATAATTTCAGTCAGTAAATTTATAAACATAAAAAGAGTTAAAATTATGGTGCTTTATGTAAATTGATGAGATAATTATAAATAAGTTGATTTCAATTTTCCTTGACACAGTTCACAGCTCCATTCGAAGAACTTAGTTTTTCAAGAAGACTTCTAATTTTTTTAAATTTAAAAAAAAAAATTGCTTGTTAATTTGTCATAAATCTTAGTTTAAAACCTTAAACAACAAAATTTGATACAAGAATTTAAATTTCAACATCCTTAGAATCGGGCCATTGCTATATTGAAGTGTAAAAATTTAAATTTTTTAATTTTTAATGTGTTTTCTTTCTCACTATTTAAAAATAATGTATAAATTTCAACATTCTTCCTTATTTTTGTTACACCGAAAGAAAAGTAGTAAAATTAAAATAGCTGAGCTTTGTCCAACCAGGCACCAAACTGTCAAAGCCCTTAAGTTAACTATCATTAGTTAACTATCATTAGCTGTACTTAAGTATTTTTCTCGATGTACGTAAGTGTTAAATAAAAAAAGGCTTATACATAAATGAACTAATTACATTTTTTTCGTAAGTGGGGAATTTTATGAAATATCGAGGAATTTTGAGAATTTCTGCGGGGAGAACCAAAAAATGAGTTGGCAACCCTGTCAACAGCTATAGTTTTTTGTGTAGATTCGAGTAAAATTTCACATGAATCTGAACATGAAAAAAAATTAAAGTTTGAAATAAAGCTATGAATGCGAATATATACTTTTCCCAAACGGTTCTTAGGATTTGGTTTCGTCCTGCTGCTACTCAAATATTGGGTTTTGTAGACAGAACTTAGGATATTAGTTAGTATAGAATTACAGTAGGTAAGACTTTTTGCAAAAATTAAACTATTTTGTTTGGATTGTGCAGCATACGTTTAGCGAGTACCACTCAACATTCATACAATTCAACATAAAGCACCCAATTACAATGGCATCCACAGGAAACGGAAGTAAAATTCAACATTCTACAACACGCTTTTACCACTAATTAAATAAATTTAACGAAGCGTTAATTTCCATTTAACAGACATTTTTATGAAACCGACTGAAAACCAAAGCCGCCCACAAAATAACCAACAACAGTATCAACATCATCAACATCATCATCATCATCATCATCACCGCCAGCATCATCAGCAGAAACAATACCCACAAGTTGCCAATGAGGGCAAGTCAACAATGGAAAAAATCCTGTCCAAAATCCTGGCTTCATAGAATCTCTTGCACTGGCCAGTGCTGAGAAATCGGATCGCACTGAAGTGAAGTGAATCTGAACATGTGGATGAACACAGAAGAATTGCAAGAGGTAAAGTTTATTAAGTGAAAACCGCAGAGATTAACACGCTGTATGAACGACCACTTTATTTGTTATTGTTAGCAGTTAATTTGTTGTTTTTGTGCATTCTGTTGATTTGCTTTTCAAGTGCTGACCGTCGTAGTCTAATAAAAATTAATTCAATGACTTGCTTAAGATATCGATAAAAAAAAAAAGAAATCACAGCTACTCATGCATGAATTATTGTAATTTTAAATGAAATTTTATTGATTATGTTTAACAGTTTTAGGCTGCTTAAAAAAGAGCTATACAAGCATTATGATTAATTATGAAATTCGAAAAATAGATTTTTTATTTATTTTCAAAACTTTATGGCTACAGTTTGTAAAGTTTTTTTTTTATTTTTTTATATATTTTTGGCGTGTTATATTTTGCAGTTATTTGTTTTTTTCTAACAATTATGCAAATTTTATTTTTATTATTTATAACAACAACAACGAAACAAGTACTAGTACAAGAATCTAATAAAGAAGCTAATTTTTGTGCTCTGCAGCTGATGAGCTTAAGACGCACCCTACAACCAACACTATAGCATAGCCACATGACGCACAGTTACAACGCCTCAGCTGCTGCTTAGCTGTTATGTTGGCTATAAAATAATTTTCCATTTTCAAGTGATTTGCATTTTCTTCTTCTGCCTGTTTTAGATGAAAAAAAAATAAAAAAATAAAATTAAGCCAAAGAATATTTCGACTGATTGTGTGGCTGCCAACAATTTTCCGTAAATAGCTTGTCTCGGATTTTGGGTTTATCTGTTTGTTGGCGCGCAGATCTCGCGCTACTCTATGGATTTGACATAAATTACCGCAATTGGCTTTATTGTTGTTGGTCTTGTGCAAAAATAATTTATTTTTAATTTTGTCATAAAGTTTTAAGCAGTGCCTTTTAAGCTTTTGAGATCTCAGTTGACTTTTATTAAGCTTGAAATGGACTTTCTTTATATAAAAAACAAGTAAAGAAAGTCTAAAATCGGTCTAGGCCGACTATGAAATATGTACCCTAAACCCACTTTTCCAAAAATAAAAAATATATATGATATAAACTTTTTAACAAAAAAAAAAACCTACTTCAAAATCACTAGAAAGTAAAAAATAATTTTAAATTACTTTTACTATTTATTTCTTGGTCAAATTTGTATTTTTATAATAAATATATTTATTTTTTTATGATAATAAAAGCTTCTAGTCAGCGCTAATCATTGACGTAAAATCATGATTTTTTCGCCATCCCTACTCTATTTAAGACTTTTTTATTTGTAAATATCCTGCTTGGGTGACGCTGTATTAATTTGTAATCTTTACTTTTCTTAAATCTTAATTAAAATGCCTTATGTGTGTTGCAGCTGCACAAAAAATCTGATTATATTAGCGCCGACTTCGAAGCTCTTATTATCATAAAAAAATAAATATATTTATTATAAAAATACAAATTTGACCAAGAAATAAATAGTAAAAGTAATTTAAAATTATTTTTTACTTTCTAGTGATTTTGAAGTAGGTTTTTTTTTTGTTAAAAAGTTTTTATTTCTTTCTTTTTAGAGAAAATGATGTATATTAAAAAAGTGTATAAATTAATTAAACACCAATTATTTATGCTCATAATATGGAAAATGCTTTTCTGTCGTTTCTTATTCTGGTCTTTGTCAGTATGTTTATCAGTACCTACTCTTGTATTTTTATCACTACCCCAATGTCAATATTGACTGAAATATAGTGTGTTTATAATATTGACACGCCTCTTTGTTGAGAATATCACACTCTTTGTTATAGTGTTTTCAATAGTTCTACCCATTCTAACAATGAATTTTACCACCCTTAAGTCAATATGATACAGTTTTTTACACACTGCCACACCCCTTAGTCGAATAACGCCCAATTCTTCGGTAGTAATTTGTAATAATTGTGCCTACGTCTGTACTTCTTCAGTTAGTAGTGTCAGTATCCGATTTAGTGTTTTCTAATATTGCCACACCCCTTTGTCGAATGTTGCCCACTTTATTCACAATAACTTGTTATAAGTGTTCCTACCTCTATACTAAATATAAGTACTCTAGTGTCAATATTATTCGCGATACAGTGTATTTTATATATTGCCACACCCCTTTATCAAACAAGGTCAACTGTATTGAAATTAATTGTTTTATAACTGTGCCTACCCCTGTAGTTAACTTTAGTACTCTAGTGTCAATATTATTCGAGATACAGAGTTTTTCTAATATTGCCACACCTCTTTGTCGACTAACGCCCACTTAATTGACTGCTCTTTTTTACCTACCCTTGCATTTTTTCTGTGAATTTTATTAACTCTAGTACTCTAGTGTCAATATTTACTGAAATACAGTGTTTTTCTTACAGTGAGACGCCCCTTTATCGAATACCGCCCACATTACTGACAGTAATTTGTTATATTTGTACCTACCTTTGTACTAAATTTTAGTATCGTAGTGTCAATAGTAATCGAGATACAGTGTTTTTTTTAAATATTGCCACTCCCCTTCTCGATTAACGCCCATTTTTCTTTTTACAAAAATTTGTAGTAATTTTTCCTACCTTTGTAATAAATTTCTGTACCCTAGTATCAATATTATTCAAGACACAGTAATTCTCTTATATTGCCACACCCCTTAGTCGAATTACGCCCACTTTTGTTATAGTAATTTCCAATAATTGTACCTACGTCTGTACTTAATTTCAGTACTCTAGTGTCAATTTTCTTCGAGATACAGAGTTTTTACAATATTGCCACACCCTTGTTTAGAATTACGCCCACTTAAGTGATCGTCATTTTTAATACTTGTGCTTGCCCTTGTAATTTTACTGTGAATTTTATTACCGTAGTGTCAATATTTACTGAGATACAGTGTTTTTCTTATAGAGACACGCCCCTTTTCCGAATACCGCCCCCTTTCATAAACGGGCACCTCCGCGTTGATAATCTCTATATGTTGACAAAAAATTACGGCAATCGGGCAAGTACTTTAGGAGTAATCGATGTACATACATTCACAAAAAAAAAAAAAAAAAAAAAAAACAGAGAAACCAACCAACTTGAGAACCTCCTCCTTTTTGAAGTCGGTTAAAAATGGGCGTTTCCATGGGCGGATGAAGCCTATATTTTTTATGCATTTCAATGTTGATGAAAAATTTACACATACCAAGTTTTATTCCTGTAGCTCACAGTTAAAGCCTTTATTGTGCTTTCGCTATGGGAGGTGGGCGTTTTCATAGACGGATTACTCCCAATTTTTGAATACATCTTAGTTTTAGTATAAAATACATAGGGGAAGAGTGGCATGAAAGAGCCAGTTTTAAAAAAGTTACAAAATATATAAAAATAATTAATAAAATTATAATTCTTTTATCAAAAGTATTTTCTCATTCATTTATGAACGTAATACCATGAAATATTTTCCAAAATCAACAATATTCTTGGACCTGTAGCCATTTATAAAAAACATGAAATTCGGCTCTTTCATAACACATGGGCATTGAAAGAGCCATCCAATGTTTTGAAAGAGCCATCTTCTTATTACAAGACTTAACACGAAAAATAACGAATATTTTATTAAAAATATTAATTGTTATTATAAAAAGTATTGTTTTTACAAAAACAAATTAAATAAATAAAAAAATTCAAAACTAAAAACAAAAAATAGTTAAAAAACTTAAAAATATTTTTAGCAAAAAAATTAAATTGCTTTGAAGAAAATCTATAATACTAAGGCCTATTCCAAAAACAAAATAAGAGGTTTAAAACACTTAAAAACATTTTTGACAAAAATAATTTAAACTTCCTTTACGCTTCTTCATACCACCGCAACTCAGCTCTTTCAAAACATATTGTCCAAAGAAACATAACCTCAAAAATTAGTATGAAATCAAGATTTTTCCGGCAAAATAAATATGTTATTGGTAGGCCTAATATATCCATAAAATTATAGTATAATAATATTACTGTTAGTTTTAAAGGTGAAGACGTTACAAAACAAATAAAATGTTCTGAAAAACTTACTTAATGATGAAGAAATCCAAAATACGATACACCATCGTCGTTTATTATCAGTGAACTGTCAAATGTTGAAAACTACCGTATGAAAACTACCGCGTAAATCAAGATGGCTCTTTCAAAACTTGGCTCTTTCATGCCACTCTTCCCCTACATACCAAATTTAATTTTTCTATGACAAACATAACCTTATTTAATGAGTTTTAAGCTTTTTGGGTTGTATGGGAGGTAGGCGTGCCGTGGGCGGATGACGCCCATTTTTCAAAACCATCTTTGTTTTCTCGTAAAAAACATACGTGCCAAATTTTATCTCTAAAGGTTAAACAGAGGTTTACTTATTGCGTTTTCAATTTTTGGGTTGTATGGGAGGTGGGCGTGTCCATGCGTGGATAATACCCATTTTTCGAAGAAATCTTTGTGTTTACATAAAACACATACACACCAATTTTAATTGTTGTAGGTTAATTATGAGCTAATTTATCCCGTTTTCAATTGTAGCTTTGCATGGGAGGTGGGCGTGTCCGTGGGCGGATGATGTCCGTTTTTTAATACTATCTTTTTTTTGTTATAAAAAACATATGTGTCAAATTTTATCTCTGTAAGTCAAACAGAGGCTTATTTATTGTGTTTTCAATTTTTGGGTTGTATGGGAGGTGGTCGTGTCCGTCAGCGGATGACGTTCATTTTTCAAAGACATCTTTGTGTTGATACAAAACACATACGTACCATATTTTATAGGTGTAGGTTAAATTTGAGCTGAGTTATGCAGTTTTCAATCTTTGCGTTGTATGGGAGGTAGGCGTGTCCATGGGCGGATTCCAATAATATTCAATAGTGCAGATTCTTGGGTCTATGTGACCATGTGTATAAAGTTTCATCCAATTATCTCAACTCCTTCTTCTTATCCTGTGTACGGACAACACACAGACGGACGGACGGACGGACGGACGGACGGACGGACGGACATGAATAGCTCGACTCACGAGGTAGCACTGATCAAGAATATATATACTTTTCTATACCGGACTCGCACAAGGACCGGACTCTTTGCACAAAGTTAATATAGCCTGACCTTTCAGGTTTAGGGTATAATAAATATATTTATATAAAATCAGCTTATTTAAAATTAAATAAAATAAATTGTTAAATGTATTAAAATTTTGAATTGAAAGAGCAACAGTCTTAGTTTTGCTTAAAAAGTTCATATAAATATTATATGCGTTTCCTCATTCCTTAAAAAAACAAACAGCTTCTTAAAGCTTACCGTAACTGTGTGTTCTTAATTGTATCTCTTACATTTTGCGTCTTGTGTTCACCTCGTCCCCAGAGTATGAAGTGTCAAAACAAGTTTTCACTCTGTCACCACAGCATAAAACTTATCAATAATTGATGAGAGCTGCCTTGTTTCTGCTGTTGTTCTTGTTGTTGTTCAATTCCAATAAATGGCTCATGCTACCAAACATGCTCTTAGCTACACATAGTGCTTTGCGTAAATGTTGACCAGTGCTATTCCAAGTAATGTCAACCACCAAGTTCGTTCAACATTATATATCAATTAATGTTAATGGATTTTTTTTGGGCACACTACCCATGGGTGCTTTTTTCAGAGAATTCTTTTCGATAGCAATTACTAGTTATTGATTATTTATAATGCTAGATGATAATAACAGTTAATGACAGTTAACATTGCAAAAAAAAAAAAAAAAAACAAAAGAAATTAATAATACCAATTGAATAACAAGCAAATATTTGCGAAAAATTAGAGTTTTCAGCTGGAATTTTTTTTTATTTGATATTCTTTAATAAGAATTCTTTATCAATTCGATGAACATAATCTGTTTATAAGACTGGGTCAAATGCTTAAGTATTTAGGATTTTGCGAGCTTCCCGGAATTATAAACGATGGTTGCGAATAAAATAATTTGAGCTATTAAGAGTTCAAGAATTGTCGAAACCAGCGCGGTTCTGCTTAAGAAACCGTTTTTTTAAGTGTTTTTGTAAGACATTTTTTAAAAAAATAATTATGCATTTAAAATTTGAGAAAAAAAAGCAAAATCCATGTATTTTGTTACCCATGAAGACAGTGACTTAAGAAAACATGAAAACTTGACCATTTTTGTAAAAGTTACTTTATTTTTTATAAAGTGCTTTTTGAAAGTAACACAGTAAAAAATGTTCTTTTAGCCTTGCTAGAGATCAGATCGCTTTCAAATTGCTAGTTCAATCAAAATAAACAAGTGAAGTGATCAGTTGGTTAAAAATCCGTAAAAAACATACGGTTAAAATATAAATTTACCGCGAAACTCATAATTAAATAAGCGAAAGTCGGCCGACGTCTTCACAAAATGGCCCCAAATAGTGTAGAAAAAAGTTTTAAGAAAATCAACTGTATGAGCTTAAAATTGTATGAAAACATAGCTTAAATTTCAGCTCCGAGTGAGTTTGGCGGCACTGAACATAAGTATTTGGTTATTACAAGCTCAGAATTAGATTTGTATCTTTTAGATCTTTTAGATCTTTTAGATAACATGTAACATTCGTTTACATTCAAAACCAGATAAGTCACACAGATCGAATTGTTGGGAAATCAAAAAAAAAGTCTTAATTTTAACAGAAATTTTTTATAAATAAACCAATAATGCAAAATTATGCTCCATAAGAATATATATATTATGCGAAAAAAAATAGTCTCATAGCGCAAAAAAAATTTAGCACAAATTTTTTAGTATTTTCAATTTCAAATTTGGACTTATCTGGTTTTGAAAGTTAGATATGAATCAAAGTTCAGATTCCGCCGTTCGGGGTCTCAAAAGTTAGAGGAAATCATTAAAATGATTTTGCATACTTTTTTTTCAAATCGAACGAAATCCGCCGAAACAATTTTGAATCTCCTGAAGATCCTTTTTAGTAAAAAAAATTGTTTTTTTGCTTTTAACTTTTTTATTTTCTGCTTTTTTCCCAAATCTGCTAAAATGTTAAATTTATTACTCATACCAACGTTTTGACATAAAAAAGTTTTTAAAGTTTGAATGAAAACTTGACAAATGAAAAATTGCTTGGACTTGTCTGGTTTTCATTGAAAATTTACAGTGGACATGTCTGCTTTTGATTGAAAAGTAGATTTTTTAATGCATTTTTCTCTAGGATTTTCATAATTTTTATCAAAGAGGATTGTATGGATCAATGTATTGTAACATTAGCCTTACAATGGCATTTCCAACTAAAATTTTTTTTTTCCTTCGACTTATCTGAGTTTGAATGTAAACTCCTCAATTATTTTTCTTAAAAATTTCTTATCAAAAAACGCCAAAAACGCCGTTTATAATTCCGGAAGCCTCGCGAAATATCAAATACTTTAGCATTTTCCATACAAATCTGACTCAATCTACTGTTTATATTACAAATGAGAAAAATTCTAAAGTCAGTCTAGCCCGAATATGGAATAACCCAAGCCTCCTATAATATTTATATTTAATTTAAAATACTAAAGCAAATAGAAATAAAATCTTATTTTTGTTCAAAATCAATAATCTGTTTAATAGAATTATACAGGTTTTACTGGTATTGTATGGTTTTTTTTTAAGAGGTGGGTATGTTCGTGGGTGCATAGTTTTTGTACACGAATTTTGATGTTACATACGATATGCCATTCATTATCCTTGTAAGTCAAATTGCGACCTCTATGTATATAGAATGCCATTATTGTGGGTTTTATGGGGTAGACGTTTTCAAGGATGGATGACACCCATTTCTTGTGTACACCTTCGTTTTGATGTAAAATAATCCCATACCCAGTTTTATTTCTATACGTAAAAAATAAACCTTTTTATAGTATGTTCAATATTGTGGCTTTTAGGGGAGTTGGTCATGTCTGTAGGCGAATGCTGCCCATTTTTTGTGCAAACCTTTGTTCTTATATAAAATGCTTTCCTGCGGCTGATAACCCCCATTTCCTCTACTCATCTTAGTTTTTGTATAAAACACATGCCTGATAAATTTTATACCGATAGCATAAATATAAGCCTCTTCAAAGAGTTTAAAAATTTGGGGTTGTATGGAAGGAAAGCGTGTTCGTTAGTGTATCAAGGCCCATTTTTTGTGTACCACTTAGTTTTGCTATAAAATACATACATATGAAATTTTATTTCTACAGCTTAAATACAACCCCCAATATAGTGATTTAGTGGTGACCGTGGCATGCAGGTTAAGTGTGTGGCTTAGCATGCTTGGAGCCCGGGTTCGATCCCCAGCCGCGGCGAAAAGTTTTTTTTAATAAAAAAATTTTTCTGATCGGTTATCACCTCTCTGCAGACAATGGCAAACCTCAGAGAGTAAATAATGCCATGTAAAGCTTGTTGAGAACATGAACTTTAGCCGTTCGGAGTCGGCATAAAACATGAAGGTCCAGTTCTCGGTCAATTGTGTGCAAACATTTAATAACACACACACCACAATTGATCATAAGAAGCTCGGTCAAAGTCCTTTCATGGGCTGAAATGGCCAATTTGTTTTATTGTTTCAATATAGTGATTTAAATTTTGTGGTTGTATCGGAGGTAGGCGTGGCCGATTACAAATATACTCAATATTGCAGATCCGGGGTTCCATATTAACATGTATACTAAGTTTCGTGCAATCATCTCAACTCATTCTTCTTATCTCGTGTTTACGGGCAACACACAGACGGACAGGACTAAATCAACTCACGAGGTGACGGTGATCAAGAATATTTATGCTTTTCTAAACTAGAATCGCTTATTTCTAGGTGTTACACACGTTTGCACAAAGTTAATATATTCTAACCTTACAGGTTTAGGGTATAAAAATGGATCGTGGTTTGTTCGGATGCTTATAACTTGAAAACGAATGGACCAAATTGAAAACTTCCTTGTGCGGGTTTGTTCGCAACTGCTACGCAAAGGTTTAGGTAGAAGGAAAATTTGAAAAATTCTCAACAGATGGCTCATTAGATGCACTTTTCGTTTAAATTCAATTCGGTTTCATTTCATTTTTCGTAAATTTCCCTGCAGTTCACCGAAATAAGCCACGAAGGTAACATTAAAATTAGCTCTCTTTCAACATTTAAAGACTGTCCCAGAAAAAACTGTTCTTTTGTTTTTTCTTATTGCAAAAAAAACAATGATGTTTTTTTAAAATTCTCTAAGTTTATTATTAAATGAACATTACAAAATAAATGAAAATTTTATTTACACTGAAAAAAATACACCTAAAAAAAATTATGCACTTTTTGATTAAGGTCCTCCGTTAGGCTTTTTACCAACCTTTCGTTGAACTTAGTGTATTCCCGACGCCATTTACGTCGAAATATTTCGATGTTTTACGCAGTTTGTTTGATCTTCTTAAGATTTCTTTTCATTAAAGCGCAATATCTTTCGATTGGACGAAGTTCAGGGCAATTTGGAGGATTGGCTTCTCTTGGTACCACAGTGACATTATTGGCTTGGTACCAATTCATCGTTCTTTGGGCGTAGTGACATGTTGCTAGGTCAGGCCAAAATAGTACTGAACAGTAGACATGGGTAACGCAGCGTTGCGTTGCGTTATTGAGTTGAAGCATTTAAATGCGTTACTGCGTTGATACACTTATTTGTAAAAAGTAACGCAATAGCGCATTAATACAAATGCAACACTTAAAACAAACAACGAGAAAAAAATTGAAAGCACTTGAACAAGTTGTACGGTTCATCGAGCACAGTTGGAAAAGACAGAAAGTTGAATCAAACAAAATATGCTTATATTTAACAGAAAGAAGTTGCGGGAAAGATGCTGTTAAGCATGAATCCTTGGAGCATGTCTGATTGGATGATGCTTTACCCCACATGTTTATTTCACATTTAACATGTTCGATTTAAAAAGTAATAGCAAACATTCAACTTCAAACTTGTTTTGCCCACCAGAAATGTGTATGTATCTGTTTGAGAGCTCGATTTAATTTTGATCAAAAACACAGCCATCTGCTTACCTGATGAATATAGTAATAACATTAAACACTGTAAAAGAAATTTGATTTTTTTACTTTCCATTTGTGAGCTATTTACCACATGACTCAACGCACTAGCAATGTTATACTGTGAGACTTTCTGTGCCGATGCGCGTCTTGTTGATACCGATTCCATAACATTTTGAACAGCGGCATGGCGCAATTGCGTTAACGCATTTCGCTGATACAGTTAACTGCGCTTGAGTTAGTGTATCAGCGCTGAAATTTTTAGTGCGTTACCCATGTCTACTGAACAGTACTGGTGCTGACGTATAAAAAGCAGCAAACACCGCTCCAGACACTCTCTGATGTAAATTTTGGTGTTGATTGTGCGATCTGTCGCAAATTCCTTACTTCAAAGGCCTCATCTGAAAATGGTCTGTTACACCATGTAATTCTTTGGAAATTTGGTATGTTTTCCGATCGTAAATTTAGAGGATGTTCTACCCCTTCAACCGCAGTATAATATCCGTGTCCAGGTAACTGCTTGAAATCCGCTTTGCAGTACGTTTCATCGTCCATGATTACGCAATCATATTTGGGCAGGTAATCGCGATACAGTTTTCGAGCCCTCCTCTTGGCTTCGGCGTCCTTTTCTTCTGACCTATCAGGTACTTTTCTTACTTTATAGCTCCTAAGGTTCTAAAATTTTTTTAATCCGTTCAACACTTGACTTCAATGTTCCCGCTTTTGCTGCCATATCACGAACCGAAGTGCCTGAATTCTGAGCAAACAGCCGCTTAACGTTCTGGGCCACCGCTTGGTTCGCTGGACCACTTTTTCTCCCAGAGCCTGGCGTTTTTGATAGAGGGATAAGCTGTTTGTAGCGTTTTATGGTCCTTCCGACAGTTTTTACGCACACGCCAACTTCCTTAGCGATCTTTTTGTACGTGGTGTTAAGCTATTTCAGATATTTGCAAATAATTGCTTTCCGCTTTTCTACTTGTTGAGACGACATCTTATCAGTAGCTCTTTTATTTTACTAAAGAGTATTTTTTTTTAATCTGCAATGTTTATACTTTAATTATGTACCAAATATGTTGCTATATAGGTAACACTTTTTTATAAATAACCTAAAAGCAAAAGGACAGCTATTTCTGGGACAGTCTTTATATAGAATGCCCTGCACTGTGCTCCTAGACATATGGAGGAGATGTGCCTACTTGCACGTGACATTTAATGTCTCTGCTAAAAAGGTAGGAGTTTTGCACACGCTACGAAAGTGCGCGCACATGGCAAAGTTCTTTATAAAAAATGGGCAAAAAAGGTTGAAATCTTGAAACGATGAATATCCACTCTTTCGGACGACAATCACAGAACATTCATAAATCAATTAAAGGGAGCGGATGTCTTGATCGACTATACGTTACCAAAGATGATTGGCGTTAAACGAGATGAAATTGCAAGTTTAATTGAACAGATATATTGCGGCTGACCGTGATTCCGACCGACAAACAATTTCCGTGATTCCAAAATCAACAATGTCGGATGAATTTAACGCACGTCTCAAGTCATCCTATTTATGGTGATAAATGAAAACAATTCCATTGAGTATGAATGTGCGAGTGATCCTGCAACAGGATTAAACCGCAGATGTTTTCTTCAGAGAACTGTTTAGAATGAAATGGAAATGGACTAATTCTGGTAGATACTTCCAGTGGCTTAATATCGATGCCACCAGCCATTTTCCAATTTCAGAAGCAAAAAATATTGATGTCAATGACTTGAATTGGTCGATAAAATTCAAATTCCGCAGGAATTCCATTAATACAAATCGAAAAATCGCGTTGAAAAAGAAGTCGAAGTGTTCAATTATCTAGTGGATTTTTCAAACTTTTTGGATTTGTCTGGCATGTCACTTCATCATTTGTGTCTTAAAGCTTGATCTGTCATCATTATGCTACAAAATCTTCATGTCCCGAAACTGTGCAACATAATGTGACAGATTATGAGAAAGCTTATGACCAATCTGATAATGAAGAGGATTTTGAAAGGGTTGTTCAAGGAAGAAGAATGTCTAATTCCATGAACTTTCTTGACTTAAACCGATTTGCCGTTCTGTTCAAACGCATTCAGTTCCAAGTGAAGCTTGCATTTGCGATGACCATAAACAAGTCACAAGAGCAGTAGCTGGAATTGGTCGTCATAATTCTGGAAATGTCATGCCTTTTAAACGCCCGCTATATGTGGCGTGTTACCGAGTTGAGAAACCAAAAAGCAGAAAATTGCTCAAAGTTGGAAACAGTTGGGAAATTTCAAAAATTATAAAAGGCAAATTACTGAACGAACAAAATTTAAGAATCTTTGAACAAATTGTTTTCAAGCTAAATGCTTCTTCTTCTTGCCCATTAAGCATAAGTTTACCTTCAGTTTAAAACTCTTGGTCGCTCTGTTGAAGTCTTGTGAAACTGTCTCTCATAAATAGTCCTTCAAACAACAGTTGATAAGAAATAAAATAAAAAAAACTCTGCACAAACAAAATCGACCTTGACTTTGAAAAACTTTAGAGCAGCCGCAACACTTTACTTTCTTCATACTTCACACCATTTGAAGTTAACGGAAACCAAACCCAGCACAAAACTTATATTTAATACAAATTTATGTAAAATTAACCGCAAAGAATATATTTATAGCAGAGTGGCGGAGTGGGCAAAAAAAAAAAAAAACCACCCGACAACTCCAAAAACTAGGTTAAAAAGATATTTCTAACAAACTTTTGCAAATTACAGCTGCCTTCAGACAGATAGACAATTCCAGACAACACACCCCAAGCAAAGTTTTAACTTTGACATAGTTAAAATTCACAAAAAAAAGCAACAACAACAAAAAAAAAAAATGTAAAGTAGCAAACACACCAAACAGCCAACAACAAAACTTTTCATCTAAGTTTGACAATTATGTATTTTTTGTTTTAAAGTCGCTGCCACTGTTGCTGCCACAGCCGCTGTCGTCGTCACCCTGCTCTCACATAAGTTGAAGCATTTTCAATATTAGAGCCTTTTATAAACTTTTGATTCATGATAACGTGTATTTAGCAGACTTCCTCAATGTTGCTGCCGTCGCCGCCGCTGCTGCTGCCGCCGCCACGAATCGCTGCTGCTGCTGCTGCTGCTTGTTGGCCAAACAAAGTTTTGAATTTTGTCTGGCTTTGCCGACACTCTCTCTAGCAGCGACTCGCATGCGTCGCTTTCACTCTAAACGCACTTTTCAGCCGTTTCCGCTTCCTTCACAAACTTCGCCAGCCGGAAATAGAACAAAAAATTTATTGAAAAACTTGAAATTAGTTGAGGGAAAATGTGCAAAACTTTTGTTTATTTCTTGTTTGTTAATTGCATATTTTTGTGTGTGTGTGTGTTTTGTTTTTGTGCGTTTTTGCTTTATGTGCTGCGTTTCGATTTGGTGCGCATGCGCAAGTCGAACATTGACCTAGTTATTGTTTGTTTGTTGTTTGCTGGGAAAAAGTGCGTCGCCAAAGTTTGTTGCGTTGCGTTTTTAATGGTCTTCAAAGTTTTGTTGTTTTTTTGTTTTTTGTTTGTTTTTGTATTACTTTGTTTTTGTGAGATTTTGGCATAAACAAAAGTTTTATTAATCGATAAATTTAAAGCGATAACGTGCGTTTGTGGCGCTATGAAAATCCGTTGCAGATGAGAGTTAGTTATTCAAGTGAAGTTAAGTTTTTGCTTTAAGTTTAATTAAGCATTATTAAAGCTAATTTGGAATATTTTCAGAATAAGATTTATAAAAATATTGCAAATTCTATTGTCGGAAAGGTAAATATAATTTTTGGCGTAAATTTAATGACGTAGATGTAGAGACTAGTTAACTATCGTCAAAGTTAAAGCAAGTGAGATCACGTAAAGAAATTCTAATTCTATGAAATGCCCTTAACTTATTTTTTTAATATTTAATAATAGTTAGGAAAGTGGGCGTGTTCGTGGGTGAATGAAGCTTATACTTTTATAAAATTTAGTTTTAATGCAACATAGCACACATGTACCAAGTTTTATACCTATAGCTAAACTTTTTACAGAGTTTACGCTTTCGGAAGTAGGCATGTCCTTGGGCGGATGAAGTACATAATTCACACCCGCCTTAGTTTTGATGTAGCAAAAGACATACCAAGTATAAAATCTGTAGCTCACATATAAAACTCTTTAAAGTATTTTCACTATTGTGGGTTCTAAGGAAGATGAGCGTATTTGATGCCAGATTTCACCCATTTTATAAATTTTTTGATATAAAATACATGCAAATCAAATTTTATTTCTGCAGCTTAAATTAAAGCCTCTTTAAAGTGATTTAAATTTTATAGTTGGATGTGAGGTGATATCAATATAAGCTTTAATACATATCTATGGTCATAAGCAATAACCACCTAAGTCGACTGACTCAATAAGAAATTTTCTTATTGCTCTATTTCAAACTTATTGATATACACACAAAATCTGTAGCTTCTAGCTTAATTCTAGCCAAAGTTATGACATAAAACCCGAAGAACTATTCATAGAACTTTTATGGCGATTAAAAATTTTAAAGCATGATTACTCGAAACATTGATATCAGACTTAAGTGATTATAGCTTAAGTGCATAGAAATATTTGGTTATTATTTTCTTGAATTTTTCTCCAAAAGTTCTTCTTCAATGGATTTTATTTTACGACGGATTTTTGTTATGAAAAATGTCACAAGAAAATTTGAAAGGAAGGATTTCCATGGAATAAGTAAATAGTTGAGTTTTAAGTTCTTCTATTTTAGCAAAACAGTTCATAAATTTTTGCTTGTGCAAACTAATTATCTAGAATGCTTAGTACTTATGTTTAATTTAAATTTTCTAATAAAAATTTGTCAAAAAAACGAACCATTACCAGTCAAAGATTCCTTTCCCTTCTATTCGCAATTCGCTCGATGCTTTTCAATGGATTAACATTTCAATAGATTTAAGTATTGGAGCCACTTGTAAGTGTGGCTAATACGTTATTTTATTGATACAAGAAAAAGCAATAGAATTTTTATGGCTACCCTCCGTATAGTTTGGCATTCTAGTATTTTTATTATCACTGCCATCGCTGCCGCACCCGTACACGTTTTTTTAAAAGCAATGTTGTAAGAATACAAGGCAGACAGTAGTTCTTGTCTTGAATTTATATTCGATAGCAATAATCATAATATTTTCATTCATACATGCTCGTTTCTCATATGATAGAGGGTAAAATTTGTATCTTTGCTACATGTCACAGCGTCTATGTGTGTGTGTGTGTGTTTCATCTTTGCATTGCCTCGTAGATTTCTATGTTTTGCCACAATAAATTTCGCCACTTTATATGGCAATAATAATCATAATTTTTATGCACTCCAGATAGAAAATTTATCTCTTCTAATATTATTGTAGAGCAGCATTAGAATTCTCTAGATAAGCATGCTGGGCGTTACAAACAAGGGATTTACTTGGGTACCCTTGCCAAGAATTGTCGTTTTACAAAATTTATGCATTTGTGTTTGTAATTTGTTGAATATACATGACAATAGCAAACAATGTTTGAACAAAATCAATCGATTTGTTGGAAAAATAAATAAATTTAAGTTCTTTTAGTACTCTGTTAGAAAATGAGATCTTTCTATCTTCAAAGCAACTCAAACTAAGTATTCGCTATACAGGACAAATGTACATTATTGCACTGTTGACTGAGTACGTGTACGACTGAGTACGTGTAAACACTGTAGAACAACAAACTAATTGTTATTTACTCTGGTCGAGTAAAAGTTTTAAATTGGGGAGGAGAGTAGAAGAGGAAAAAGAACAAAAGTTGTAACAAGAACATGTCCACTAGTAATTAACTGAGACAAACAAAAAACCTGGTGGTGGTTTTCTTTGAATTTGGAACTTTAGAAATTTAAGGCCATCATTTTAAAGAATTTATTTCTTTAGAAAATTCTACTCTTATGTTATAAAAGCAGGAACATTTTCGTCCAGAGTCAATTATTTAAAGCATATTTAGTTGGACATTTATATTTAAAATTCTATTTTTCTGATATTAGAATGTTGAATTGGAGCTAAATAGGATTTTATGGCATATATATAAGGGAGTGTCGTATAGAAAAGTGGTCAAATTTTTGGAAAAAGTCAAATAAATTGTATTTGCAAAAAAGTTGTATTTGCAGAGTAAATATACACAGTTTTCTCAAGTTTGCCGAAAATAATAAAAATATCGTTGAAAAAACTAAAGTTTCGTCTTTTAGAATCCAGTGTAATTTTTAAAATCGGTTGACAATTAGTTAAGTTTAGGCCAAAAAGTGAGAAAAGGTAGAAAAAAATCGATTATTTACACGAAAGTTCAGATTTTGGGGTGTCCCGACAAACTTCAAGTATAAAATATTCTCGACAAGACAAGGAAAAATTTGGATTTCCTTCAAATTATGCCAAAAAAACAAAAAAATTTGATTAAGTTGATTCATGTCACTTCGTAAGATTTCGTATAACGTAAACCGTATTCTTCGTATATGAAGTTAACATGAACGAACTTTTTGTACGCTCGTATCGTTTTTTTTGTAAACTTAAATTGATCGCATTCCGTATGACTGAGAGCTCAGGTAGCGATGTAGCAAAATGCGTTTATTTCAGTTAAAGTTTTATCTCAGGTAAATTACATCCAAATATCATGTTATCAAGAATCCCCCAAGAATCATATGACCGGGTGGCCCCGAAGGAAACACGTTAAATTTTAGATGAAGAGTTGTCCGCGGATGGTTATTCAACGGTACTCCGTAAAACAAGGGAAAGTGGAGTTCAGGTAACCACGGGGCCATATATTGGAAACAATGGTAGCCATAAATAAGCGCTTCAAAGAGCTGCTACTGCTCTAGGACAGTAGCCTACCCGGAGAGAATAGCTATTTCATTGCAAAGAAGTATAGAAAGTAGACAAGGTTAAGTTAGGTAAGCTAATACAAGAAAGCTGCCATGGAACTGAAAACTTTTCCGATTTCCCAAAACCCGTCGTTTAAAATAAATTTCTTCCTATCGATAACGTTGCTCCGTGAGATCAAGGCAAAAAAGTAAATACCTCTTTCATTGGTAGAAACCTTCTTCATATGAAATGAAGGCGAAGAGTTCGACAGACGCATGTGTCAAAGCTTAATAAATTAAACTGTGGCAATTTCAAGATAACTACAAAAAGCGGATTAAATAGAAGAGCAAACAGTGGAGCTGTTCAGAAGCCAGCATAAACGAAGAAAAGGAAAGCAAAACCAAAGATAGACTCTATATTGAAAAATTATTTTATGATGCCTTGAAAGTGAGTACTTTTACTACTCATAACTTATGACAATAGTATGCAAAGTAGGTTGAAAGAACCGTTCGACGAGACACCTTGTCTAAAATGACTTGCATGCCACGGTGCTTGAGCACAAGGAAAAAAAAACAAATTGGCCATTTCAAAGGCCCTTCAAAGGACTTTGACCGAGTTTCTCATGATCAATTAAACGGAAGCAGCACCTTTGCTGAAACTGTAGCTGTGTAGATCTTTTGTAGTAACAAGTTGCGCCGACAAGAAATGTTATATTGTCTCTGGACCACAGCAGCTTTGTCGCCAATTTTTTCCTGATCGTTAAACAATTTCTTCGGCTTTCGGTTATCTTAAGATGCGCCAAAATTCGAGGAAATGTTGTTAGACAATACGATTTTTACCTGAATGCGTTCACTGATTACAAAAAATTTTCAAGTCAAATTATTTTGTTTTTTATTTTAAAAAATAAAATAAGTTTACGAAAACTTATTTACGACATAATCATCAAATTTGTTGCGTATAGTTGAAAAATATTCGAACATCCAACATCCATAGAAATAATTATGACGTTTTGTAAATTCTTACGAAGCACTTACGAAGTGACATGAAGCACCTTATTGTTTTTCTATTTGAAATATAAAAGTCTTGAAATAAATGATTTCATGACAATATTGTATTTCTATATTTAACTAATAGACTGTTAGCTACAACTTTCCCAAAGACAAAACACCGGTATCTCCAGCTATATTGGAGCTGTTGACCAAAAAGTGACGGTAACATTTTTAGGCGAAATCACTTAGGAGCACAATGTGTTGTTGACAAACTCGCAAAGCCAAGCTAAGGTGTTACTTTACCACTAGTCCCTTTTATGTATCTCTACTAGTATATTTCCTTTTTATCCTTGTCTAAATTCATGTCATAATCCTTGTCTCAAGCCTTGTTTATATTTTTGTCCAAATCTTTGTCTAAAACGTTTTTGTGCTTTTGCCTAGGTATTCAATCTTATCTAACGCTGCTGCATTTACGTTGCATTAAGGAGCTCCCCTGGGCCTTGGGACAACATTAATTAATATTTTATTTTTATCATGAGGCCAAAGAAGGTACAGTCAAGGTTGTACAATCGTTCAATAAAGTTTATCTTACGAAATTTATGCGTCGAGCAATAATTTCATGCAACGTTGTTACAATTTTGTTGCATTTTTATATATTAAGGTGACATGTGTATTTATTTTTGTTGCACAGCACCAGTTTTTACTGTCGTAAAATAAAATTTATCGTAGTACTTAAACTAGGTGAATTATAAATATAAAAAAAAAACAAAAAAAAATTGGCCATTTCAGCCCTTGAAAGGACTTTGACCGAGCTTCTTATGATCAATTGTGTTGTGTGTGTTATTAAATGTTTGCACACAATTGACCGAGAACTGGACCTACATGTTTTATGCCGACTCCGAACGGCTAAAGTTAATGTTCTCAAGAAGCTTTACTTGGCATCATTTACTCTCTGAGGTTTGCCATTGTCTGCAGAGAGGTGGTGACCAATCAGAAAAATTTTTTATTGAAAAAAACTTTTTGCCGCGGCTGGGGATCGAACCCGGGCTCCGAGCATGCTTAGCCACACACTTAACCTGCATGCCACGGTCACCAATTATAAATATATGCAACAATATTTCAATTTTGTTGCATTAGCTGATATGCCTGCGACCATTTTTTTTTTTTGTTCGAGAAGCCATGTGCCTATTTTTAAATTCGTTTCATTTTATTGCTGTAGCTCAAAAACTCGTTGAATTAAATTTACATGCAACGTCGTTGCATTTTCTGTATGAAAGCTGCTTCGTAACGTCATGCATATTTTGTTTATTTCTGTTAAGTTAGTTGAGATGTAGCCCAGTGTTCTGGGCTATTATTTCTCGAATCGTAGTACCCATATCTAGCGAGCAATGCTTCATGCAATACTTCTGCAGTTTTGTTGCTTAAGATGATGTCTCTCTCCGTCATGACGTTATAAATTGATAATTATTTTAATTATGATGTAAAAAGTATTACCCTTTTCAAACTTTTTTGGAAATTAAAGCGTTAAGATGTAACGTAGTTTCGTTAAAAAAATAAAACAAAAAAATGAACGAAAAGTTTGTAACCACCATGTTTGGATATATGTTTGACATATATAGATATTACATTGTATGTAATGTTAAGTTATTTTTGGGCTGATTTTTTATTTATGAATTTTTTAAACTTTTTTTTTTTTGTTGCTTTTACGATCGATGAGAGTTAAACTCCAGTTATGACACAATGTGTTAATTCTAAAATAGTGTTGCGACAGAGTCCTCAAAGTTCGATGTCCTAATTGTTTTCGTTTCGACGTTAATGGTTTAAGCTGCTAAGGTTTAAATTTTGTATAGCTAAAGCTAATAAGAAACTCAACTAGCTACTCATCCACTCTCCGTTTGACTTTCTTTTCATCAAACAACAAACAAGAGATGTCGTTGTTTGTCGTCTACCTTTTTCTTGACGCACCATTTAAATGATTATCAGTAAAAATTTAAATTTTGTGGCATAAACTTGGAAATTGTGGCAACCCACACTTAAAGCTGGCAAACCATCATCAAGCACCCAAAACCTAGCATTAAGCACAAAGACACACTCAGCCAGGCAGCTTGGCAAGACAACAGCTACTCACTCGGCGGCATAATCAAGAGAAGATTATGTAATTAGTCTGTAGCTGATTGATGAGCGTTGGCAGCACTGCCTAAGCCACATAGGCACTCACTGTTCAGTGTCCTGTACATGTCCTTCTGCCAGCAAGTCAACAAACAGGAAAATTAAAATATCTCAACCAACAACAAAAACAACAATACAGCAGCACCAAATAACGTCAACATAAGCAAACAAAAAACAAGTTTTGTTGGTCCTGCTCAAGTTTTAGCTACTCATTAAGCAGCCTGCCTGAACAACAACAACAACAACAACTACAATAACAATAGCGCGCAGAAAAAGTCCTTATTCTCAGCACAACGTTTGTTAAGGATATGCAAATATCCTTAATTTGAAAATGATTTTTAATAGGATCGAATGGAATTAGTTTATTACTTTTAATGAATTTTTTATGTCGTGTTGCTGCCTCAGTTCCGTCCTTGTAATATGGGAGCGAGAGAGATGCAGCAAGATTGAGTATAAAATGGATAATGGATTTTATTTAGATTTGATATAAAATGAATAATAGAACTGAGCTTTAGTTCGATGTTTGAGGGCGAACAAGCTTCGTACTCTAGTTTGTGGCTTCCTGACAATATAAAGAAGGTTAATTTGTGTGGATGCTATTGATTTTTGTATTTCTATCAAAGCTATTGTTGTCATAACATTATTTAGCAGAAGTGGAAAAAGGACTTTTATGTGAGAATGTGAATGGGTGAGTGTAATTAAGATTTTTAGAAAATTGTAATTATTTTGAAATAAAATGTACAAATTTGGGTAATTTTGGCAAAATGTAGGTAGTACTGAATGTAGTCTTGTAGATATTTTTATCGGACATTTGTTTGATAATTAGCTCGTTCAAGTTTTGAAGGACTAAAATAAATTTATTTGAAAATGCTAACATTTTCTTGCCAAAATATAGAAAAAAAATCAATCTCAAGTATGATAAACAAACTCTCCCTCTCATAGTTCAACATTTATATCACCTCCTAAAACGACTTCAAAATGTTTGCATAAAAAAAAGCAAGCTTAAGCTCTTTCCACACACTCCCAAATACCCTCTTAAGTGCTTCAAAAGTTTGACATTAGAAATACCTGAAGACAAATTGAAAGATCCTTGCAAAACATCTAGAATCCTAAATAAATTCGCATAAAATGCAATTTTAACCCTAGAAGCTATAAATTTTCAACGTTTTACGAATTGAAATCAGAAAATTCAATGCGATGCAAAACGCCAGACAGAGGTGAGTTGCTGTCAGTGAATTTCAAAATATGGCATGCTACGAAATAACTCACTGCTTCAATGTTGCAATGTGTAGGTGTGGGTGCATGGAAGGTGTCTTGAGGGGGTTGGGCAAAATAGTTTGCGCATAAATACGCAAATCCATAAGTTAAGTTCGGGAAACGCAGCGAGGTACAAAACCACTTTTAAAATATTGCATTTTATGAAATAGACTGACAGACGGACGGATGAACAGACCGACAGTGCAATAACAGTTTGGACGCACACAGCTATAAGCAAAAACAACAGCAACAACAACAGTATTTTAGCTGCTGATACCTTTTTAGCCGCACAACAAAATTTGATTTGTATTACTGTGGTTCACCATTCCTGTCGTCGACACTACCAACCAACACTTGCAACAATTCTCGAATTGTACGTGCGGTTCGGTTGGGTTAGCTTGGCAAATTCTCAAAATGAATGAGTATGCGGCTAACCGAAACAATTAAGGAATTTTGTAAGGCAGTTTGAAGACGTACTACGGTATGGTACGGTATGACGGTAGTGCCAACATCAACAACAACGTTGATGATTTCGACGACAACAACGACGATGGTGACAACGTGAACTGACTAAATAGATTAAATATATTTGTGCCTACAGGTTTACATTTGCACACAACCAAGTGCAGCTACAAATATATTTAACCTGAAAAGTGTGAGGAACATGGCAGATACAGAATTTACAAAAACCTGCAAATTACAAATAATTGAAAATACGTGTTTTCAATAAAATTGCAAATAAATTTCATAAACACCCGTTATAAAGGCAAATTATTGAAAAGGCAAAATATTTCAATTGGCATTTAATGGGCAAAAATTATTCCCTCACTTAATGGACAAAAACAGTAAGAATTTAACTCACTTTTATAAGGGAACTTTTAATAAGCAACAAATTAATGTAAAATATTACAAATTAAATAGGAAGAAACATGTTAATTGCAAAAAATATTTCTTTTAATAGACCCAAAACTGTTCATTTAAATGTAAAAATTTGTTGAACAAACATGTAGAAAATTGGACTTTATTTGATGACAATGATTATAAAAATAGAATAAGTAGTATACCAGTATATACTTCAATATATATATTATCATTATATATGTGACGTAATCTGAGGAGTTAACATTAAAAACCAGATATGTCACACAGATGCAATTGTTGGTAAATCGAAAAAAACGGCTAAATTTTTTCAGACATTTTTTATAAACAAACCAATTATGCAAAATTATGCTTCACAGGAATAAATATATTATGCGAAAAAAAGAAATAGTCTCATAGTGCAATACAATTCGTATTTTCAATTTCAAATCTGGACTTGTCTGGTTTTAAAAGTTAGAAAGGAATCAAAATTTAGATTCTGCTGTTCGGGGTCTCAGAAGTTAGTTCCTCTTCATTTTAATTTCAGTTCAGTTCATTTAAATGATTTCTGCATATTTTTTTTTTTCAAATCAGAGGAAAACCGCCGAAGCAATTTTGATTCTCCAGAAGGTTCTTTTTAGTAAAAAAAAAAATGTTTTTTGCTTTTAACTTTTTATTTCTTACAGAACGCATACCAAAATCCGCTAAAATGTTAAATTTACCAACGTTTAATAACTCCTACCAACGTTTTGACATAAAAAACTATTTAAAATTTGAATGAAAACTACACAAATAAAAACTTACTTGGACTTATCTGGTTTTGATTCAAAATTTGCAGTGGACATGTCTGCTTTTGATTTTCATTTTTTTCTAAAGCCTGGTTTTCACTATGTCAATTTCAATGGTCAGTTGTTGTCAGTCACATGAAAAATGCCAACACGTTGTCATTTATTTTCTGTTTGACAATGGTGAAAAATAGGAAAAACTGATCTCTTCACATGTTTATAGCAAAAATTGCAAAAAAAAAATGTTATTTATGTGATTTTTTAAACTTTTAAAATTCATGTCAAACAAAAAATGACTAAGTGAAAACCAAGCGTAACTAAAAATTTTTTTTCCTGTGACTTATCTGGATTTGAATGTAAGCTCCTCATTTGACAACAGTGAGAAAAATTTCAAAAAACTAAAAAAAAACATAACCATAAATATTTTTTTTTGCAATTTTCGTGTTAGAGTCCCCAAATCTATAAGAAAAAAATACTGGGAAAGATAAATAATGGCACAAAGTGTTATCTATCTTTCTTGAGTGGATAACATATTTGACCAGATTGTGACCCAAGTAAATTCGATACAACTTATGTTACAAAAAACAACAATAATACTGCCATTAAAAGAAACAGGCTTTATCTAGCTTGAAAATCAGAATTGATTTTATCGTAAGTTCTTAAGGCTTTCGTCCTTAAACTTGAAAAATAGCAAAACGACGATTTCATAAAATTCGTTAAGAAATAGCTAAATTAAGTACACTACGAAAATTTCAATTGTCATATTAACAATAGGCCGCTGTTATTTCAAAACACCGTTGGATTGATTGAAGGTTTCAAAGTATTTTTCAAAGTTAATTTTTATCAAAAAATGAACACGCCAATTTGTGCATCATGTACGTGATGTTTGGATCATTTATCAAAAAATTAATATGCTCACTTTTGCCCAATTTATGTCATTTTGGTGTTGTTTATAAATAGGGGACTGTCACGTAGGTTGAGACGGGTTTTGTTTTTTAGCCATAACTTTTTACTCAAAATAAACTTAAAATAACTTACAATAAACTTTATATTGTTGGAAAGGTAATTTCTTTGGCTATATTTTTGCCTAGTATAATTTTAACTAGTTGGTTTGTTTCAAGACAAAAAAAGTTATGACCAATTTTCTGAACACATCATTTTTTGGCCCAAAAAAATTTGTCAAGTAGGTTGAGACACTATATGTAATTGAATGTGGGTTAGACAAAATAGAGCGTATACTCCGGATTTCAAGTGTTTATTGTTTATTCAATCATTTGAAAGGCCTCAGCCACAAGAAATATTAAAAAAAGTAAAAAAAATTAATTTTTTATCATTCCAAGAGGTCGTCATCAGAATCGCAATTCTGGCAAGTGATATAGCTTCGTGATATGTTAACACATTTCTGATATGTGTGATCAGTGCCGGATTAACACATAGCGGGGCCTGGGACTAAAATCGACACGGGGCCTACTTAAGGCAGAGTATTTAGCTCGGATCTTTTAATAATAAAAACATTAATTTTTACGCATTTTTACATATGTCTTAAAGTGAAAAAAATAACTCTTGAATTTTTATTTAAACATTTTTTTCTCGATTTAACTGTGGCAATACTTCCTATCAATTTGTCAAAATTAATTATTTACAACAAATCATTTTCAATACAAAGTTGCGTTATTGGCGACAAACATTCATGTTAGTTTGATCGGTGTACATTTTTTATTATTTTTAATACTAAAAATTACCTTTCAGCTTCAGCTGTTTTTTCTGGATATTCTTCTGTCATAGCCTTGGCAAACAAATCGACTCAGGTTCTTAGCACTATTCTTAAACCCTAAAAATTCACTTCGCAAATGTGTTACGAATTCGAAAAGAGAAGACAACATATCGTAAGCAGGCATCAAATCAATATCTACTTTTTGCAAATATTGGCTGGTTGTACTGAAGCGATTCAAAATTCAGTTCCAGAAAACTATCATGAAAGCGTTTTGAAGTTTTATTAATTTATTCAATAGTGCAGAAGCTTCATGCCGCGTTTCGGATTTTTGGTTTTGATCTGCACATAAAATTTCCTAAGATCTATATAAGATGGATATTGTAAAAACATGATAAGCCACATTGCTTCAAAAGTTCATATTTTATGTTCATTACGTCTATTGACGCATTATCAACATCTACTTAAAATATTGCCACCATTACCAGATCAATTCTGGCCCTATACCTAAAAGAAATTTTAAGCACAAACACGATTTCTTGCAAATACACATTGTTTTAAAACTTTAAGGTCGATTACTTCGAAAAATTTTTTATATTGCGTGCCATGTTTTTACAATAAGCACTTCATATACAAGCGCCTTCGGGGCCCCTGCCTGCTCGGGGCCGGGGGCTGCAGCCCCCCCTAGCCCCCCCTAAATCCGCACCTGTGTGTGATATATATGTGTATATGTGAATAGCTATGTGATATCCCAATCAGCCATTTAGAAATAGTGCTTGGATTAAGCTTACATGCAATACAAAAAGCAAGCCCTATCCAAGCACGCTTGAAAAACTCTTGCCCAGGTAATAAATTCGCAAGTTCCTTTGTATAACTATTGTATAAAACACAAAAAGCAAGTGATGCACAATAATACTTGGAAAGGCTTGCATTAAGTAAGTGTTTTGCAATCATACTTAGAAAACGCTGGCAACGGTAATAGTTTCACAACTGTTCAAAGTTGTGATGCTCTCATGTATACATAAATACAAAAATGTATTTTATTTTCATTTTGTTTGCTCAGCAGCCATAAGGCTAACGGCAAGCTGTTAGAGTGTCCGACTCATATGCGGTGGTTCGCGCGTTCGATCCCTGCGGTAGCAAACACAAAAATTTTTGAAGACATGCAATTTTTCATATAAATATATGCTTCAATTTTAACAAACGAAAATAAAAAATAAATAAAAATGAAAATGTTCCGGTTGGGAATTGAACCTTGGATGTCCAAATCACAACCCAATCAGCCAAACAAGCTTGGAATAAGCTTTAAACAAGCTTACAAACGTAAGCCTCAAGCTTGGATAACGCTTTCATTTACTATTGTAGAACGCTTACATGTAATTGTAGGATAAACGAAAGTGAACCCTTGGAATAATATTCCTTACTTCAAGCTTAATCCAAGTGTTGTTTTAACAATTGGATATAAGTGTTTTAATAAGCTTTTTCCAAGTGTGCTACATTCAACAAATCAATTAGCACTCGCGAAAAATTTTTATTCCGTGGCTCAGTTGGTAAGCCACTGGTTATTTGATTTGTTGTGATTTTGACATCCAAGGTTCAATTCCCAACCGGAACATTTTTATTTTTATTTATTTTTTATTTTCGTTTGTTTAAATTGATGCACATATTTATATGAAAAATTGCATGCCTTCAAAAATTTTTGTGTTTGCTACACCAGGGATCGAACGCGCGACCCACCGCACATGAGTCGGACACTCTAACAGCTTGCCGTAAGCCTTATGGCTGCTGAGCGAAGAAAATGAAAATAAAATACATTTATGTATGTATATATGAGAGCATCACAACTTTGAACAGTTGTACAACTATTACTGTTGTCAGCGTTTTCTAAGTATGATTGCAAAACACTTACTTAATGCAAGCCTTTCCAAGTATTATTGTACATCACTTGCTTTTTGTGTTTTACGCAATAGTTATACAAAGCAACTTGGAAATTTATTACCTGGGCAAGTGTTTTTCAAGCGTGCTTGGATAAGGCTTGCTTTTTGTATTGCATGTAAGCTTTATCCAAGCACTATTTCTAAATGGCTGATTGGGAACAAATCAAATAACCAGTGGCTTACCAATGAAGCCACGGAATAAAAATTTTTCGCGAGTGCTAATTGATTTGTTGAATGTAGCACACTTGGAAAAAGCTTATTAAAACACTTATATCCAATTGTAAAAACAACACTTGGATTAAGCTTGAAGTAAGGAATATTATTCCAAGGGTTCACTTTCGTTTATCCTACAATTACATGTAAGCGTTCTACAATAGTAAATGAAAGCGTTATCCAAGCTTGAGGCTTACGCTTGTAAGCTTGTTTAAAGCTTATTCCAAGCTTGTTTGGCTGATTGGGATGTTAATTGCATTTCTGAACACAAACAATCATCAAATGACGTTTCTAAACGTTTTTCTATAGGATTGCAAAGTGTCTCAACCTACGTGACTAAAGTGTCTCAACCTACGTGATTCGCCGCCATTTTGACATGACGCAATAGTTTTTTTTTTTCATCACAAGAAATGTTCGAAATCACTCCGAATATTAAAATAGACTTAAAACTGTAGTGAAAATGTAATGCTCACCTTTTATAGAGACTGGAATATATTTACTTTTTTTACGTTGCAAAAAATTCGAAAAACACTTTTTTTCCAATTTTTTTTCGTTTGGTCTGGTTCACAAACAAGGAGTATGAGAAAACACGTCTATATACTATGAAAAGTTTGCTACGAATGATACAACAACTTTAGAGTATGAATAACATGGCTGACAGCTGTTATTTTAAAAAAATGGGAGTGTCTCATCCTACGTGCCGTCTCAACCTACGTTACAGTCCCCTACAAAAAACAAAAATACAAAAATTCAATATTTTAAAATAAATAAAAAAACAAAATACAAAAGATATTAAAACGCCGAATTATGCCCACGTAAAAAAGGAAGAAGGAAGGCTCAAGCAACAAAGAAAAAAAAGACATAAATAAAAATGACATGCAAAATAAAAATGATATTTTCATTGTCCAAATGAGATATATTTCATTCAATTCGGTCAGGAAAATATAATTTATTAATTTGTTCTCTGCACTTTGATAAACTTTTATACAAACAGGGACAACAACCAATTAAGAATTACATCGTTCGGTTGCTTATATTTTTCATGTGCATAAACAACAACAACAAAATTAATTTTTTACAAACAAGCCCAAGATTACACAAATTGACGTGTTTATCAAAAAAAATTTTCAGGCCCAATATCTGGAATAAACTGCGAACGTGAATGGCATGTTTTGATATGGTTTTAAGCTCTATTGAGCTGATTTTAGTTATGAACATTTTGAGCTTGATACCAATAGCTCAGTGGAAGTGTGCTAGACTGTCATGCGGAGAACGTGGGTTCGTGTAGCTGTGTACGTAACAAAGAATTTTATCTAATAATTGAAATTCTAATTCTATTTCATTAACTATTTGATCAAAAATAACTTTAAAAATAAGCTTGCTTACAATCTTAAAAAATTGTATGTTTTAATAAAAATATTTAAATAAAAGCAAACTTCTTTGTTTGTCTCTTCGGTGCTTAGACGGTGTACTAGACGCTCTCGCCAGCAAACTCGGCTAAACTTGAACTTCAAAAATATTGATAAAATTTTAATAAGTACCTACGTTTTTATATGGGTTTCGTGTTCTACAGACTATCTATTATTTCAATCTATGATTTGGTTGATATAACACAATTTTTCCCTGAGTGTATGAAGTAGCTCAGAGAGAAAAAAATAAATTCCAAAAAATATGATGGAAAATATTGCGGGTTTAAAAAATGGCTTCTGGCTTTAGAAAATTAAATAACGCCTAAAAACAAAAAAAAACAAAGAACACTCAAAATTAATTAAATAATTCCCAAATCAAAAATGAAATAATGCCCAAACAATTTTCAAATTGGAAAATTTATCATTTTCGGGTCATTTTCATAAAGAAATAAATAACAATACAAATTTGATGAAAAATATTTCGATACTCATTATTTCATTATCAATAATGAAATAACACCCAAATAAAATGAAAGTCACAATTTTTAAATCATATTTCATTATGAAATAGCGCCTAAGATTTGCATGTAAAATTTTTTGGCGTTATTTAATTTTTTATTTGGGCATAATTTCACTGAATCTAGGAAACATAGTTTTGAGAGCTCATTTCTATCGTTAACAAATCATCATACAAAAATTAATATAGTTTTTGTTTACACTCACTTAACATTTTATGTCTTTAAAGCCTAACTACTACTACTACGCCTATTTTAAGTAGATATAAAAAAACTGAAAGCTTTCAATAAGTAGCACCCGATTTTTCTTATATAGAAATTTCATTACGACCCTACAAGAAATTGATAAACGAAAGTCCAACACAGTTACATACATTTTTATGTTAACGACTACATACTCCACATTCTTGTTTCAATTTGTGAAACAAGGGAAAATATTTAACATTCTGGCAAATGCATACGAAAAAAAGAAAAGGTATTATTATTATAAAAACGAATATCAAATTTTCACATTAAAATTTTATTTAATAATTTTTTTCATTGTGCGGCTCACGTGTGGCATTAATTCAATTAACAAGAAAAACATTTAATTAAAACTAAAAAAAATTTAAAATGGTGTCAAAACTGCACTAGCACTAGTTCCAGCACTATTTCGATCACTAGCACCAGTGCACTGAAAAAAAGAAAATATTTATAATAAATTAAAAACATTTGTTTTAATGTACCAAAGAATTGTATGCATTTTTATTTTATTAGAAGAACGTTAGATAAAACTGATGTTTACTTTTTATCTAATGGTTAACTATAACTTAGTTTTCGGTTAGATCTGTCTGATGAGATTTGATTACCTATGACCTGTTTTTATGTTATGCCTATCTAAAGAGAGCGAAAAGGCTACATTTCGTTGGTATTGGATATTGTTTTAGAAAAACAAGCTGTGAGAAAGGGATGTCAGTTCACACGTATACGAGAGTTTCGGTTAGTTTCTTCCCGAGGCTCTTCCTAGCACAACCGAAACTTTGTATGAAGAGGTAACCGGAATTTCAGTTTGAAGAAATCGTTTTTTTTATTTAAATAACCAATATCCTTCTTGTAGGGGAATACATTCGTTTATATAATTTCTAGCTCTTATAACAATATATCTCGTCGCTGCGCCTAAAGAATCAGGTATGTGATTTTTTATAATTTTTTTTTTATTGCATAATTGAATAGCACTACTCAATGTCCATCTGTGCGCTGAACGGTTTTTCGTTATCTCACATTGGAGACATTTGTTTGTTATTTTTGCAATAAATTTCTTTGTAGAGTTTTTCAGGTCCCAAAAATACGGCTATAAAAAAACGGTTATGTGTCTGAAAAGGAAGAATGCATCCTCTCTTTGCGCTGGAGTAAGTAGTTTAATTGTTTTTTTTTAATATTTATCTCTAGAATTTTATAGCAAAAAATACAAAATTATGACATGGACATTAAGCCGTATCGAAAAATTTAGATCGTATTCTTAGAGGTCTCAAAAGTTGCATAGGCTTGTCAAGATCACACAAAAAAAAAAAATTTGTAAAAAATAAAGGACATCTTCCTGCCCCGCAAGGATTAAGTTGTTTTTTGGGAAAAACAATAAAAAATAACGATCTTAAAATGCTTTGATTTTTTTAAGAAAAACGACACATGTCTTAAAGCAAAAGTAATAATGCAGTTTAACTAACAATTTATTGCCACACACGGTGCTACTCATGATTTTTACCAACAGTATCCTGTATGAAGGACATTATAGTGAAAGTGAAAGTTGTACTTGGGATAGCAAAATACTTTTGATTGTAAGCATTGGTTATAAATTTTAATTGGTTATAGTTTTTGCATTTGTATTCTCTTGTTTTAGAGAAATGTATACTAGAACGAAATTTTTAAACTTTTTCAAAAAAATGAATATAAGATTTTATGTCAAGTGATTCAGAAGTGGTGTCGAAGATAATCTTCTTAATTTGAGTTTTTTGAAAATTTCTGAATATGATACTGCCTAAAAATATTTATTTAATATATCAGCTTAAGACCACGATTTTTTTTCTTTTTCGATATTTAAAAAAAAGTTATTTCCTAGCATCAAATTTCTCAATTTGAGTTATGTTCCCTTTATGGTTATAATTTCATAAAAACACATTTTAAAAACAATTGTTTACTTTTTTGAAACCGACTGAATGGCATAAAATGTATTTTAAAGATATTATAGCCATAAAGAAGATATAACTCAAATTGAGAAATTTCAATGTACGAAGTAAAATTTTTTTAAGTATTAAAATATAAAAAAAATCGTGGTCTAAGCCTGGCATATTATATAAATATTTAAAGGTAAGGTCATATACAGAAATATTTGAAGAATCCAAATTGAGAAAATTATCTTCGACACCACTTCTTATGCCCGTGATATAACATCTAATATTAATTTTTTTGAAAAAGTTAAAAAATTGCGTTCTAGCATACATTTCTCTAAAACAAGAGAATTGATATGCAAAAACTATGCAAATTATTAATTCATCATATTTAAGAAATACGCCAACACTACAATCAATGCCATCAAAATTTAGACTCAATGGTTACAATCAAAAGCTATGTGCCATCTCGAGTATAACTTTCGCTTTGAATATCCTTCAAACAGGATACTGTGGGTAAAAATCGTGATTATCATCGTGTTCGGTAAGATATTGCTAGTTAAACTGCATTTAAATTTTTTTCCTTTAGACAAATGAAGTTTTTTTTACAAAAATCAAAGCATTTTAAGATCGTTATTTTTTAATGTTTTTCTCAAAAATGAACTTTGTCCTTGCGGGGCAGATCTCGACAACCACATAAAACTTTTGAGACCTCTTAGAATGTGAAATTCGAAAAAAAAAATGTAATTCGATACGCCCTAATGGACATGGCCGAACACATATTTGGCACTTACAGTCCGATATTAAAGTATAATATTTTTTGCCTATAAGATCTTATGTGGTAAAATCTAATGTTCAGCCAATTTATAATTCAATATATCATTTTTAATATGTTATTAAAAGAATGAATGCTGATATAATGAATGATAATGTATAAAAAATATTTTATATATTAAAATTATTTATTCTTTTTGTCTACTCGTAAATATATTTAACCAATGTATTTTTTGCAAGTGGTATTTTTTTTTAATTTCATCAGTTTATGTATGCAATATAAATATTTCTTATTTATCCGTTATAGTTACAAGTAGGCTTACTTGTTGATTACAAAACCAAAATGTTTCTGCTACTGACTGCAAATTTCTGAATATTATATTGAAGCTACATCTTTTGAACAGCGTATCATTTTAACAGCGCACTCAACATACATACTTGTTCCTTTGACATAAAAAAGCAAGTTAAAAAAAATCTCAAAATCGGAAACATATCAGTTAAAAAATAAAATGGCTTATCATTGTTTATTGGCTTTGATAACTTGATGAGTTTGTTGTAAGCACAGCTGTAGACTAAGCTTTTGCCACTTTTGGCTGGTACGTGCACGCAGATGACATGCGTTTCCTTGACAGTGATGAAATCTAATGTTTGGATGCTGCTTTATTTTTCATGCCATTCATTGTTGCTGCTGATAATTTTAAATCTTTCGTCATTTTTCATCATTTATCATCGATGGCATCGTCGTGCGCACGCTGCTCTTTATATGTGTGTGTGTGTGCACCGCTGACTGACAATGAACGTTGGTTAAGCCACGCGACGATTAGCAACGCGCCCACTCTTTAAAATGCTAGCTTCTTGTGGTACTGTTATATGCCAAAGTACGCTCCCTGTTGAGCTCTGTTGGACTTAAAACGCTGCTGTTGCTCTTTCGCCGCCTTCTGCTTCAGCATTATTGTGTTGCTTTTGAATTATTCTCTACCGCCGATATAAATTACCAAACACTTAAGTTGGATTTTCAAGATTTTTATCACAACAGCTCAGATTAAGCTGAAGTTGTCCCAGTTGAGGTTGTTGTTACATTTACCAAATTTATTTGTTACTGTTGCTTTTTTGAGCCTTGAGGTTCATGAGGTTGAACCGTGAGTTGAAATGAAAAATATGCCAATTCATTTAATTTAAATTACAACAACATATCCGGCTATGAAGAGCATCAAGTGTAGAGTTGGTTTGGGTAAATTACCGACTGCCTGGTGCCAAGTGGCAAGTGCCTGGATTTCCTTTTTGACAAAATGCTTTAAAATCTGGCAAAACAGTGAGTAAGTGAGTCATGCTGATGCCGGGAACTTTTGATTAATGTCTATAGATAACCGCGATAACAGTTAAGACGGCGAAGGTGAACAGGCTAGATTTACGGCTTTTTCGAGCCAACATTTGTAGAGATAAAAATTAAATCGTTTCCGTAAATAAAACTGATGTCAAAAAAAAAAAAAAAAAATTGCTTAGAATAAGAAATGCTTCGCATAATATTGCAAATAATTCGCTTTGTTTTATTTTTTGCAACATCTTTGCTTAAATCTTATTAGCAAATCAACTTCTTAGAACTTGCTTTTTATTATTTTCTCACAACTGCAAATCAAATTTTCAACATCTTCGCTCTCACACACACATACTTACAATTTTTATTTTTATTGCATTACTTGAGTATTCCTCGCACGTCGCATCAAAAGAAATTCCCCAAATTTTTATTCTTTTACGCTGTCTGCATCCGATTCGCTTACGAGGCCAGGATATGTTTGCCTTTTTAGTTTTTTTGTTACATATATTATAACGTACCAACTCATGCTTACATGCATTTACAACTTCCCAACACACACACACCCACCTTTGTTATGTTTCCGTTTCCTTGTTATTTTTTCTTGTTTTTATAGCTTGTTCAACAGGCTTTTTATGCAGTTGTTTAAATCTTTTTATCTAGTCATGTTTAGCATTTATGAAATTTATTGAATTGTTTTGACCTTTTGTATAAATTGGGCCGTAAATTTGAGCTGCTTAACTCTAGGGGAGTTACTTTTTTTGGAGTTTATTATTTTGGAGAGTATTTTAGCGAGTGTCAAAGTCGGCACTTTAAAATTATCAACGGAAAATTGAGGTTGTTCACTATCGGAAGTTCACGCAAAAATTTAAACTATTTGAATTAAGTACCTCTTTACATGTTCATGTGTGTGGGTTGCAGCACGATTTCATAATCTTTGCAGCCAAAATGTTACTGCAATAAAAAAATAAAGTTTTGCCAACAAATATTTTCACTAAAGTTGGATATGCTTGGAATCAAAATAACATTTTCAACACTCAAGACTAACAACGTTTGTCACCAAAAACTGTTAAATCATTTGATTTTAAACGTATTTCTGATCTAAGTTAAGACGAAGTATTTTTTAACCGACTTCAAAAAGGAGGAGGTTCTCAAGTTGGTTGGTTTCTCTGTTTTTTTTTTTTTTTTTTTTTTGTGAATGTATGTACATCGATTACTCCTAAAGTACTTGCCCGATCGGCGTAATTTTTTGTCAACATATAGAGATTATCAACGCGGAGGTGCCCGTTTATGAAAGGGGGCGGTATTCGGAAAAGGGGCGTGTCTCTATAAGAAAAACACTGTATCTCAGTAAATATTGACACTACGGTAATAAAATTCACAGTAAAATTACAAGGGCAAGCACAAGTATTAAAAATGACGATCACTTAAGTGGGCGTAATTCTAAAAAAGGGTGTGGCAATATTGTAAAAACTCTGTATCTCGAAGAAAATTGACACTAGAGTACTGAAATTAAGTACAGACGTAGGTACAATTATTGGAAATTACTATAACAAAAGTGGGCGTAATTCGACTAAGGGGTGTGGCAATATAAGAGAATTACTGTGTCTTGAATAATATTGATACTAGGGTACAGAAATTTATTACAAAGGTAGGAAAAATTACTACAAATTTTTGTAAAAAGAAAAATGGGCGTTAATCGAGAAGGGGAGTGGCAATATTTAAAAAAAACACTGTATCTCGATTACTATTGACACTACGATACTAAAATTTAGTACAAAGGTAGGTACAAATATAACAAATAACTGTCAGTAATGTGGGCGGTATTCGATAAAGGGGCGTGTCACTGTAAGAAAAACACTGTATTTCAGTAAATATTGGAACTAGAGTACTAGAGTTAATAAAATTCACAGAAAAAATGCAAGGCTAGGTAAAAAATAACAGTCAATTAAGTGGGCGTTAGTCGACAAAGAGGTGTGGTGTGACAAAGAGTCGACATTAGAAAACCTCTGTATCTCGAATAATATTGACACTAGAGTACTAAAGTTAACTACAGGGGTAGGCACAGTTATAAAACAATTAATTTCAATACAGTGGACCTTGTTTGATAATGGGGTGTGGCAATATATAAAATACACTGTATCGCGAACAATATTGACACTAGAGTACTGATATTTAGTATAGAGGTAGGCACACTTATAACAAGTTATTGTGAATAAAGTGGGCGTCATTCGACAAAGGGGTGTGGCAATATTAGAAAACACTAAATCGACTACTGACACTACTAACTGAAAAAGTACAGACGTAGGCACAATTATTACAAATTTCTACCGAAGAATTGGGCGTTATTCGACTAAGGGGTGAGGCAGTGTGTAAAATACTGTATCATATTGACTTAAGGGTGGTGAAATTCATTGTTAGAATGGGTAGAACTATTGAAAACACTATGACAAAGAGTGTGATATTCTCGACAAAGAGGCGTGTCTATATTATAAACACACTATATTTCAGTCAATATTGACATTGGGGTAGTGATAAAAATACAAGAGTAGGTACTGATAAACATACTGACAAAGACCAGAATAAGAAACGACAGAAAATCATTTTCCATATTATGAGCATAAATAATTGGTGTTTAATTAATTTATACAGTTTTTTAATATATATCATTTTCTCTAAAAAGAAAGAAATAAAAACTTTTTAACAAAAAAAAAACCTACTTCAAAATCACTAGAAAGTAAAAAATAATTTTAAATTACTTTTACTATTTATTTCTTGGTCAAATTTGTATTTTTATAATAAATATATTTATTTTTTTATGATAATAAGAGCTTCGAAGTCGGCGCTAATATAATCAGATTTTTTATGCAGCTGCAACACACATATAGCATTTTAATTAAGATTTAAGAAAAATTAAGATTACAAATTAATATAGCGTCACCCAAGCAGGATATTTACAAATAAAAAAGTCTTAAATAGATTAGGGATGGCGAAAAAATCATGAGTTTACGTCAATGATTAGCGCTGACTAGAAGCTTTTATTATCATAAAAAAATAAATATGTTTATTATAAAAATACAAATTTGACCAAGAAATAAATAGTAAAAGTAATTTAAAATTATTTTTTACTTTCTAGTGATTTTGAAGTAGGTTTTTTTTTTGTTAAAAAGTTTTTATTTTAGAACCAAATCATTTGCCGTGGAATCTCTTTGTAACCGTTTCAGCCAAACTGAATGAGTTTGCGTGTTAATTACCAAAAATTTCAACAATCATTCATTAACTGCTGAAGGTCCTTTAAAGAAATATTGATGAGAAAACTGCTTGTCATTAAATAGCAGCATTCAGGCAGAAATTGCGTTTATGTGAGCCTGCAGGGCTTTTATTATTTTTTTTTTTGTTCACTTTTACAACTATAGCAAAAACGTTTTTCATGTTGCTGTTGAAGTTGCTATTTGTGTTGTTGTTGCTGCTGCTGCTGCTGCTGTGCTCATATTACTCGGCACTTCCTTATCCATCTTCTTCAAGTTGAACAATTTTTCAATTTAGAATGAATTTTCATTGAATGAATTTTTTAATGAGAAAATTACTTTTCACTACTTTTGCAGAGAAGAGAGACGAACAAAAACAACATAAAAAAAAAAAAAATATTAAAAAAAGTGCTGCTATGAAAAGCAGCAGTTAAACACGAGCACTAGAATTGCGCTAACGTTTAGCTGATAGCGGAAATGCTCTATTGATGTTGTTGTTGTTGTTGTTGTAAATCGCCATTAGCAAAAATGCTTATTAAAAATTTACATTTCAGTCCACTTTAACTCTTTCGAGTGTTGCCAATTTTCGCCACTTGGCATTAAGAAGGCCAAGCAATGCGGCGACTTTGTGGGGCTGCTTGTCTTTTATGCGTAGATGTATGGGTGTATGTATGTGCTTTAATATGCGCTCTATATTCAAGCGTTTTCATGCTAGCGTTAATGCAATATTAAAAATAAAATTTAATTCATTTGCAGCACTGATGCCAGGCACAGGAAGTGGCCATAATGCTGTCCCGCTATACCGCTGCATGAAGTCGAAAACAAAGCCAAAGAAAATCCTTGCTTAAGCAAGGAAGTTGAGCCAAAGCTAAAAGGATTTAGCTTACGTGCGTGCTGCTTGTTTGTGCTTGTGCGGCCGTGTGTATGTGTGTTGGTCCGCTCTGACAGTGCGAACCCGGGTGAGTGTTTGTCTGCAGGGCTCCTGATAGTAAAATGAATTTCAACGTTGACTTGACCTTTTCTTTTGATAAATTTTCTGGTTGGCGGTAGCGTAGAAAATTTCTGGAAATTATAAATTTTTAGCCTTTGGGCAGATTTTTGATTATTTATTGTGCTCTTTTTCCTGGTGAATTTGCTAGCGTCTTCGATGTCGGTACGCTATTTATACAATTAGTGCGAAATTCAAAATGAAAGGCTTGAGTTTGCCTTCCATCGAAGGTTGCTAGCGTATTTGTGTGTGAATGGATTTTGTAAATATTTAAATTTTTTATATGACCGTCTTGATTTAGAATATAAGTAAAAATATTACTAATAAATTTATTAAACATTTATGTTTGATTTATCTAAAAATATTAGCAAATAAATATTGTTTTCTTTTAAATATTCTTAAAATAATTTTGAAGAACAATTAAAACTAACAGAAGTTTTGATTCAGTTTAAAAAATACTTTTTCAAACAATTCATGGATTGAAATAGTTGATTTCACTGTTAAATACAATTCAACAAATGAAAATTTCAAATCAAGAGTCGATTGACTGTTGATCTACAGAACACGGTATACGTTTATATTGCTAGTAGATAAGCTATAAGAGTTCTGGACCAAAAAAAACACTTTGTATGAAAATCTCCATATGAAATTTTGACCTAAAAATTCACCAAAATGTCTCATTTTTGATGATTCATTCTGTCACTAGATGGCGCTGCTAGTACCTGATCCTGATGGGAATCGGTTGGTAATCAGATGGTTATCGGTTGGTAATCAGATGGTAATCGGTTGGTAATCAGATGGTAATTGGGTGTTAATCAGATCAGGATGATCAGGTACTAGCAGCGCCATCTAGTGAGGGAATTAATCATTAAAAATGAAACATTTTGGTGAATTTTTAGGTCAAAATTTTGTATGGAGATTTTTATACAAAAAGTGGTTTTTTGGTTGAGAATTCTCATTTGCTCGAATAGCGGCATAGATCAAAAAAGTAATTTTGCAGAGAAAGCGTTTAACCATTTCAATTTACTCACTCCTTGCATAGAAAAGAGAAGATATATTATATTTTCACGCGGAGAGTATTCAAGATAATAACTTGTAATTTTAACACAATATGAAACATGATATATTAAATTATTTTGCATCATTAACTCAAAAATCGCATTTTTTGCGTTATGCCTTTGTTTGACTTATTGAAATTTTATCACTGTTTTGGAAGTTCAAGTTCATCGAGAAGACCAAAAAATATATTTTGTTCACATAAAATAGGTTTTTTTTTTAAATAAATTAAATGTATAATTTTTTTTTAGATTGTAAAGAAACCTATTTTGAAAGTTATTTTTGACCAAAGAATTGATAAAACAGAATTAGAATGTCAATTATTAAATTAAAATTGTTGAAACTTACACAGCCAGGATACTAACCCACGTCCTCCGTATGATAGTCTAGCATACTTCCACTCAGATATTGGCAGAAGAGATTGCCGCCAAAAAAAGAAGAGATTTTTGCGAGTTAAAATAAAACTCTTATCAGAAGCGTTTTACACTGAGATATAAATTATGTATACGTTCATAAAAACTTTTCTGAATGTTGAATTCATCACAAGGAGAAAATTGTTCGCGCAAGATTTATGATTAAGCTGTTCATAAACTACAAAAATTTTCTGTTGTTAATTGTTCATAAGTTTTGATCATGTACTTTTCGCCATGTGCACATTTTTTTTCAATAATTTTGTTAACACTGATTATGTGATGAATTCAACATTACTTTGATATAATACGGTTTCTAAGAAGGAGTAGTTTAAGCAGGTCCAGGTAAGTTACAACTAAAATATAACAAGAAGTTGTGTCTCTGCCATACAAATCCTGAAAAATAATTATTTAATTCTTTGTTTCAACTGATAAGATTTCATCAATCTGACAATTTTTTTAACTCTTCACTTAACAACACATTCAGCGAAAGTCATCACGCATCTGGGTATGTTTAGCAATATGGCGATATTTATGAATATGGCGAGCAAACCAGAATGAGCAATGATTCTCTCTAGATGAATTGTGATATATAAAGTCAGAAAATTTGTCATTAAACGGTACCAAATAGTTCAAAATACGACTTTGTTGAATGCGGACAATGAAAATAAGTCAATCCTAAACAAAGTGAAAGTTGGTGAGGTGTAGAAGACCGCCTAACTTCATGAATCCAGTTTTGAAATACTCTATTGTATTGCGTAGTTCTAAAACTTAAATAAATTCAGCAGCTTCAGGCAGTTTCTTCAGCTTCACTCAGTTTAAACTTCTCCAATCAATTTCACTAGCTCAAGGCAGTTTCAGCAGCTCCGGGTTCATCAGCTCATCAGCTGCAGTCAGTTTCAGCAGCTCCAGGCAGCTTAAATAGGTCTAGATAAGAAAAAAATAATTACAAGTAATAAACTAATAATTAATTATGTAAATTTTATTTAAAAAGTACACGGTTAAAAATCTTGGACTAAATGTTAAACTTTTTTGAATTACATATAGGACACGACCAAAAAAAGATTATTTTTCAATCCATTGAAAATTTTTAAATTTTTCAATCCAAAAAGGATTTATTTTTAATCCGCATAAAGTTTAAAATATCATAATCCAAAAAAAATTAGATTTTAGTCCAAAAAAGTTTAAAATATTGTAATCCGAAAAGGATTACTATTTAATCCACAAAGGTTTAAACAGTCTTTACTGTAATAATGCATATAATAATATTTTGGTTCAGATTTTAATAAACAATTTGTTTCATTTAATTAAAAATAAATTTCGAATGCTTAAATTTAAATAAATATTTAGCTTAAATTTCGTAGTAGTAGTAGTAGTTTTCAATCTTATACCTGAATTACAATGCGGCAGTGGCAACTTCAGTGGCAGTGGCATTGATCAGCTGTTATTTTCGGAATACTGTTGTTCAATGGTGAAACTTACATAGCAGCAGTGGCAGTAAGCAGTACTGCCGAAGTTTGCCCTATTTCTAAATTCACTGCCAACATGCAAATAATTAAACTACTAAGCAAAATTCCACATTCACTTCTTTTGATGCTGACGCTGCCACAGCTAGATTGTCATTTCCGAGCAGTAAAATACGAAACAGCTGATCACTGCCGCTGCCATTGTAATTCAACTTTTAAATGACATAAATACTTTTTCCTGAAAATACTACCTTAATGCAAATTTGTAGTCCAAAAATAGTCTTAAACTTAAACTTTTTCGGATTAAAAAAAATTAAACTAAAATATGGAATAAAAAATAGTACTAGTAAAAACCAGTCCAAAATTTTTTACCGTGAAATATATTTCTGCTGCTCAATAAATACAAAATCAACTCACTTAACTCGCAATACTTTAATTATATAATCATTACATTTTTGCACGATCGCAAATCGATGGACATTTTGTTTTTAATCTATGCTCAAGATATCACCAATTGATACAATTTTCATACGATCTTTTAACATTTTGTTCATAATCTATGCGCAAGGTGTCTTTAGTTTATACTAACTGCACTTGATATAAGAGCCATCTAAACATAAGCTATGTGCAATGTTTCTTCAACTGATTCAAAGTGCACATCATCCTTGAACAAGTTTGTGATACATGTTACATAAGTTGCGTATAAATATTGATTTTATCTTGCTGTAATTTGTTATGCACACAAATGCTTATTTTATGATCAGTTGCTCTTAGTCGATAAATGTGCCCTTGAAAGGATTTTGACCGAGCTTGTTATTAAATGTTTGCACACAATTGACCGAGAGCTGGACCTACATGTTTTATGCCGACTCCGAACGGCTATTCACAAAATGTACAAATTAGTACACATCTCATTGCATAAGTACATGTGTTTTGTGCATTTTTAACTCTTATTCATTAATTATTCAATTATTTTTGCTACCTTTGTTTTTGTACATGAATTTTATGAATTTCCGTCACTAAATTCATAAAGTAGTTCACGTTTCCCATGTATATGTGCATGAGATTCATGCAGATGAGTGACAAATCTCATGAATTGTTCTTCTTCTCCTTGTATTTGTACATGAATTTTATGAATTTTACTTTCAAAAGTTATGAATGATTCATGTTCTCTTGTGTATTGTCATGGCAGTTACGGAATTTTTTATTGGTTCATGTATCTTGTACACACACTTTATGAACATTACACACTAGGCATATGAAAAATGTCTGCGCACGTGTTTTTATTTTTGTTTTTTGTGTACATTGTGTACATACATCAGGAATATTTCATGTGACTCATGTTATTTGTTACTGTAACGAAATTCATGAATGCGATTCAAGGAGATCATGTAAAAATTGGTTCAGCGTAGATCAGGAAATAATGTAACTCTAAATTAAGGGCTTATCTGTGACTAAAATAAATGCAGCAATTTGAGAGAGAAGTATTGAAACACTTAAAAATAACCATTATCAGCTTAAAAATAAAAATAACCATTACCATTATAATAACGCAGCACAAAATTAAAGAATATATTTCATACAGTTTGAACTCCAATCCAATTAATTTCAAAATATTTCTAGATTGAAGTTTATTTTTTTGAATTTTTATTTTCCCTTATACTGAAAAAAAACCCATCAGTTTTTCGTGTTGTTCTTGTTTAATTTGCAATTCTGGCTAATTCACAAAAAAAAAAAAAAAAAATAAAAAAAATTTAAAATTCAGCCAGCATTCAACATATTGTGTAGCTCATATAAGCGTATATAAAATATTTCTATGCTGCATATTTTTTTTTTCCTTTCTGCACTCAAGTATTTCCTCTTTTAACGAGTCCCTACAGCAACATACACAGCTTGTGTTTTTTTTCAATTTATTTTTTTTTTGTAGCTACGAATTGCATGGTTGACTGCTGCCTAGTGCAACGTCGACGAATACCAATTCTTGAACTCATACTGCAGAGTATGCTGTGCACCACACACAAATACACACACAGCCACACTCACAAATACACATTCAAACATTTATAAGCCAGCAGCTAAAATGCTCGTAAATAAATTCAAGCCAGTGCACAGGACAGGACATCGCACAAAGTTTATTGCATTTTGTGCTCATTCGCATCATTATTGCACAAAAGGCGCTGAAGGAGGAGGACGACAGCGAGAGGCTACTGTCGGTGGGTATTACAGAGTGAGTGTCTGTGCAATTGTATGTGTGCAGCAAGGACTCTTTGCCGAGTGCTGCATTTGGGGCTGTAGAGTTGGGTAGGTGATGGTCCTGCTGCTGCTGCTCTTGCTTACTACTATTGCGGACGTTGCTATGCGCTTGACTCCCTACCATATTGCACGACAGCCCCAATAGCCCACAAAACAGTCAGCCTGTTGGTGTGTTGGACGTCTATGTTGGCTGCAAATAAAATCCATTTCCAAGAACGATGGCAGAAATGGCAAAAACAGGCACTCATGCAAAATAATAAAAAACGAACTACGACGAACACACATTTGAGTCGACGCGATAGGTGAACGTTTTGCTAGAAGGCGGGTCCATTTCTACGGCAACCATAAAATAAAATGGATAAGAAAGAAAAGAAATATATAAATATATATTATATATGTACATATATATATATAAATAAAGTATAAGGTTGCTTTTTATTTCTCTACGATTGCTGCACAGAAGGTGATATTGGTAAGGAACAATTTGGAGACAAAATAATATTCTTTCAAAGCGCTGAATTGCTGGATATGGAAAATAATTTGATGTTAAACCCATGTTTGAACTTTTATGATCTTAATATAAGCCATATAAAGATCTATGTTAGATTCTTAAAACAACAAAAATTTACGAAATATTTTTTGTCCTATTCGAAATAACGACTAGCTATATGAGAAGTAAAACCAAGATATTGTATGTGAAAAAAAAAAATTATTTTAAAAACCATTTATAAGAAATTTTTAAAAATCATTACCTAGAATAAAATGATTTTTACGATTAATAAAAAATGTTATTTAGAGGCGATCATCCTCCACATAATAAAATTAAATAAGTGCCAAGAATCTCTTAAAGTAAGTTTTTAAATTGGATGGGCTTAAATCAATATTAAAATAATGTTTTACCCTTATCGTAATTTTTAAATATTTATAATTATTTGTAAGTCTTATTTCATCGCTTAATTCAAAAGGTTATTTTTGAAGATTTTTTTGTTTAACCTTTAATTACCGATATACATTATCTAAAAAATATTCATTGCATACTTTTATGTATGAAAGCTATTAATCAAGTTATTGAAAATATCTTTTCTCTGTTGTTATATATCGAAATATCATAACATAACCCATGCTGTAGGTTTAAAACCGCTTTTGAAATGACTGGTTATTTTATATTTTTATAGTTATTTATAAAATAAATTCCCAGTTTAAAATAATTCCTCATATGGTCCATTCTTTTTCGATAATGTTATACGGGTAGGTAAGAATCTGCAAATTTATCAAAAATATCCCATGAAACTAACAAATTTTGTCTGTATATATGAAAGAAGGCCTCAATACTTGCATTTTATGTGAACAAACTTTTCTTCGAACTTTTGTTGCTTTGAAGATAAAACCAGTTTTCTGTGGTCTTTAACGTTACATTTTTTGGAAGTAAATTTGAAGGTAGGTCTGGATTTTAATATTATCGAAGTTGGCAATTAAAAAACCTTAATTAAATACCTATATCGAAGAACAAAGAATCAAATGAACGGCTCAAATCGAAATACTGATAACAAAATGTTGTCCTGCTCTTTAATAAGCCAAAATGTATGGTCTTTAACGTTACAAGTTAATACCTTTTTGTTCCAATATGAATTATATCCGTGCTCGACAAAGGCGAAATAAAAGTATGCAGTAAAGAGCGACAAAAACAGACTACTTTGAAAATTGCTTTTTCTGGTCTTATGATATAAAAATGAACGGAATAAAATCAGTATAAAGCGAAATAAAAAAAAAACAATATTTTTTTAAGGTGAGTGTCTCTTTCATAAACTTTCATATACAAAACTAACCCGTATGAAAAGGTGGCCTTTCGATTTAATTTAATATCAGGATATAAGCAAATAATCAATTAAATTTGTATGGTCGTGGCCACGTGAACTATGTGTGTCACGTGGGAGGTGTAACCCGAGTTCAATTATAACATCTGATCGTTAGTTTTTTCAATAGAAATATATTTTTCTAACGTCCGTCGCTCTCTTCAGACTATGGCAAGCAAGTCTTAGAGAGTAAACAAAGCCATATTTCTGAAACTTATTGAAGACATGAACGCCGAACAGTTCTCCACTCCCATACATATTGGACAAAAATAAAAGAAGTGCTCCTATGATAATGAAATTTTGTTAACTTGATTAAATTGAGCTAATTAAGAACATTTTTAAAATTTTTGCAATCGGTTGGTTCTGAAGGGTTCTAAAGTTGTGGTGACCGTGGCATGTAGGTGAAGTGTGTGGCTTTGCATGCCCGGAGCCCGAGAACGAATCCCACTCGCGACAAGTTTTTTTCAATGAAAAAAAAATTTTCTGATCGGTCCCCACCTCTCTGCAGGCAATGGCAAATCTCAGAAAGTAAAAAATGCCATGTAAAGCTTCTTGAGAACATGAACTTTAGCTGTTTGGAGTCGGCATAAAACATGTAGGCCCAGTTCTCGGTCAATTGTATACAAACATTTAATAACACACACAACACAATTGATCATAAGAAGCTCGGTCAAAGTCCTTTCAAGGGCTGAAATGGCAAATTTAAGCTTTGAACCAATGATTTCAGATGTCAAACCTATTCAGTCAAGTTTGCCTTGGTTCGAAAAATGGGGCGATAGATAAGTAGGAGAGAAAGTGAAACAAGTGAAGAATGTTCTATGAGTGGCGGAGTGCTATATCAACATGCAAATTTGAATCTGAGGCAAGTGCCTTTACCTCAGTCAATTCGTGTTATTAAACAATCTCATTCCACAAACATCTCTACCATCAACTGCAACTTCCAAAGTCGTATGTATGGATGAGTTTTTAATTGCAGTTGATTAGAATGAGGAAAGAATAAAAGAAAGATAAAAGCTTATGATCCTGGCTTGACCGGGACTTAAACCCAGAACCTCTGGGTTGGCAGTCAAGCAAGCTAACCACTCGACTACTGAGGCTCAAAAAACTTTTTTAAAAAACCAAAAAAAGACCTTTCATATTCTTTACTTCAAATCTTTTTAAAGCTGATTTTTCCATACTCTTTTAGCCTCATATTTCACTATTTTGCCATTTTTCCTTCAACCAATCTTTAAAATTATTTTTGTTGTCTCGTTTCATCAGCTGCTACTGCTGCTGCCTCCTTTTATTCCAACAATAACAATTTCGGTAATTATCATAAAAATTATTTTGAACATAAAATCGTAAAATTTATGTTAGCGCGACAATGATTTAAATGCCGGGCCCTCCCTCCACCGCTTCCATGGATAAATGGAGAGCAGAGAGTAAAATTTTGCTAAAAAAAACCAAGCAAAGTCCTTGTAATTATTAAAACGTGCGTTAAGACGGACACCAGTTGGTGCTGTTCGCCGCCAAAGACAGCTTATTTCAAATTTAACACAACGAATCAGCCTAAAACGCAACACTTGCGCCAAAAAGTATGCTATAAATTCAGACGCGACAATGAGCTGACGCATAAAACGACACAGACGGACAACAAACGTTCGGTTAGTTGGTAAGTTGGGTGGATGGATGGTTAGTCTGTTGAAACGGACAGACGTCCAAATACTGCGAACGGATGCGACAACAATTGCTGGCAATTAAAATGTGGCGCGAACAATTCCAATTTTTTTTTTTATTTTCACTGCGTTTCCACTCTGTTAATGAGAATTTCTTGTTTTTCATGAAAACAAATCAGTGAGTGTGAAAAGCCAGATTTTATTTTTCATTTCCGTGATTTTGTTTATGAATTTAATTAGGAAAAAAGGAATTTATAGATTTGTGTGCAGATTAACTTGTGTTGCTTGAAGCGAAGAAAGGGACGTGGTGTGATATTTGCAGATTTTGCGAGACAGCTTTAAGTTTAGGAATTTATTCTTAAACATTTAAAACACGGACATGCTTTACTTTCATAGCAAATAAGTTGAATTGCAATTTTTAAAATTCTTATCGGCTTTTGAAAATGATTGACATTTTCATAAATTTCTCCTACAGAATTGTATTCCATGCATTTTCATCCCCTTTTCAGTGCGGTATAACAGTTGAAACTGTTCGAAGACATTTCTCCGCTCTGTTTATAACACATGACTGAGAGGGAAAAACAAACACGTGCTTGCGATATTTTAAAGTTAGTTATCACAAAGTTTATTAAGAGTTAAAAACAAAAAATTTACAAGCTGACTTTTACGTTATTGTTATTAAACAATAATTTAAAATTTTTATTACGGAGATGTATTTTTCATTTGTTTACTCAGGATTCCCTGAAGTTCCCTGAAGTTCTCTGAAGGTACACAAGTTGTGATTTATTTGGTATTAGTTAAATTCGGCAAGCGCACTTTTAACACAGAAAAAATATCAATGCCATATCACATGACTAAGGGTCAAATTTATTAAATAATTTTTTACATCTTCAAGACAATTCAAATTTCCTCCCAATGAAAAATTTGAAATAATCAAGATTTTTTGCTCAGTCTCGAAATAAAAGTATCAACATTATTTTAATACTTCTAATAAATTTTTAGTACAAAATTCAACTTTTATAGAAGTTCCCAACCATTGATTGTTGGTTTGTAAAAGCTTGTTTATTTTTGTGTGTTGCTGATGTTGATGTTGATGTTGATGTTGATGTTGATGTTGATGTTGATGTTGATGTTGATGTTGATGTTGATGTTGATGTTGATGTTGATGTTGATGTTGATGTTGATGTTGATGTTGATGTTGATGTTGATGTTGATGTTGATGTTGATGTTGATGTTGATGTTGATGTTGATGTTGATGTTGATGTTGATGTTGATGTTGATGTTGATGTTGATGTTGATGTTGATGTTGATGTTGATGTTGATGTTGATGTTGATGTTGATGTTGATGTTGATGTTGATGTTGATGTTGATGTTGATGTTGATGTTGATGTTGATGTTGATGTTGATGTTGATGTTGATGTTGATGTTGATGTTGATGTTGATGTTGATGTTGATGTTGATGTTGATGTTGATGTTGATGTTGATGTTGATGTTGATGTTGAAGTTGATGTTGATGTTGATGTTGATGTTGATGTTGATGTTGATGTTGATGTTGATGTTGATGTTGATGTTGATGTTGATGTTGATGTTGATGTTGATGTTGATGTTGATGTTGATGTTGATGTTGATGTTGATGTTGATGTTGATGTTGATGTTGATGTTGATGTTGATGTTGATGTTGATGTTGATGTTGATGTTGATGTTGATGTTGATGTTGATGTTGATGTTGATGTTGATGTTGATGTTGATGTTGATGTTGATGTTGATGTTGATGTTGATGTTGATGTTGATGTTGATGTTGATGTTGATGTTGATGTTGATGTTGATGTTGATGTTGATGTTGATGTTGATGTTGATGTTGATGTTGATGTTGATGTTGATGTTGATGTTGATGTTGATGTTGATGTTGATGTTGATGTTGATGTTGATGTTGATGTTGATGTTGATGTTGATGTTGATGTTGATGTTGATGTTGATGTTGATGTTGATGTTGATGTTGATGTTGATGTTGATGGTGATGTTGATGTTGATGTTGATGTTGATGTTGATGTTGATGCACCATGCAATAAATTCATGCAACGATAATGCATTTTCGTAACATACGAGGGGTATTCTCGCAGTATAGCAAAGATGCAAACTTTGTGAAATTGCAACCTTGCAATACTGAAATGTGCAACACTGCGAGAGCGCACAAAATCACAAATATTGTGAATATTAAAAGAAATGCCACGAAAACAAAAAATTTAAATACTTACTCTAACGCACACGAACTAAAATTATCAAATTTGTCTCAATCAGAGTGCACGGTTGCACGTCCACTCAAAACATGGGTATCACTGTTGCACAGATTGCACGAATTGCAAAACTTTTTTCGCTTGTATTTTGTTGTTGTGTCGTTGCACGGGTTGCAAGATTCTGCAATTTTTGCAATTCTTACACCTTGCAAGGGTTTTGCAAGACAGCGAGAATACCCCTATGGTGTTACTTAAAATGGCTTATGACATTTTGACAGGAGTTTTTCTCTTCGCATATTATTTCCATACAACGCTATAACAGGTTTGTTACATTTTCTTTGCATTTGACGGTTGCTTTTGCCACTTCGTGAAATAAAGTGTGTTTATTTTTGTTATAAAGTCAAAAAAATCAAGCTTTTGCTACTAGAAATGATATTCATCATCCATGCAACGATTTTTAAATTATGTTGCATAAGCTTTAATTTTACATTTCTTTAAGTTTCTTTGCAAGTATATTTATGCACTCACTGAGTAAAAATTCCATGCAACGCTGTTGCATTTTCGTTACTAAATTTGTTTCTTAGTAGTAATAAGTTACTCAACATTTTCACAGTTCCTGTAACAAAATCACACTCTCCGCGTCATAACGACATCATTTCGGTTTTTTTTTTGTTATTTTTTTCATGAGAACAAATAATCTCTCTTGACAAAGCTTTTATCATATCACCTTTACGAGTACTTAATTAGTATTAGTTCAATCAAAGTTCGGATTTCACATCACACCTTTTTGTGTGTCGATATGGCATTTTAGTGAATGCCACTCATTGCTGGCAAATTTTAAAATATACAATTATAAAAATTGAAAATATCAAGTATTTGAAAAGCATTTCGGTGCTGATGGCAGGCAAATAATATTTTCAAATGCAGCTATTTTTTAAAATTAAAGTTTCCAACTGTATAGAAATGCAAATATATGAATTAAAACTTCACTATCACATACATATGTGTGCGGAATGCATTTGTATTTTTATGAGCTGAAGTTGGAGTGGAAAGCAAACAAACAAAGGAATGAGTGAAAAGTGAATAAATCTTGAATTGAAAATGATGTGAAGAATAACAGAATATATTAATTTCAAAGCAGCAGCGTAGAAGGGGTGTATTAAAAAGGGGCTTCACAGCAAGTTGCTAAACAAACTAGCAGAAAACTCACAAAGACCTCTCGTACATGTCCCAGAACAAATGGCCGGAAATTTTAAAATAATTACACGGTGAAAAAATTATGATAGTGGGCACCTCTAAGAGTGCAATGCAGGTAGTCTGAGGTCTGGGTCACATCTGGGTTCCGAGATACAGTTATTTTAAAATTTCTACATTGCGATCATTTATTTACTGTTAACAAGTTGTGATCGAAAGTATATTTTTGAATTTTTTCTTGACCACAGCTTACGTTGTAAAAAGTAAATAAGTGAGCGCAACGTACAAATTTTAAAATAACTGTTTCTCGGAACCCAGATGAGACTCCTATCCAGACACCCAGAGGTGCCCACTATCATATTTTTTTAGAATTATTATAGAAAATTTTATTTGTTTTAATTTGGTTACACCGCGCTATTATATACATTATGTTATAAATTGGCCCGGACTGTGCGAATGAGCCAACAAAAATTTTTATAAAGCTTATGCTTATTTTTTTGAAGGTTTGTAGCATTTTTATAGGTTTGGGTGTAGTTAATTTTAAGAGCGATCTGACTGAAATCAAATTCACATCGAGTCTGACCAAAGAATTTCATAATGGAAAAAACTTTGAGCAGAGAGTGCGTTTGAAAATATGCGTTACCAACGCAATTTCTTGTCCGGTTGCAATGAAATTTTTGTTGAAAACCTATGGGGAGTCTGCTCTATCCTTTACAGTTATTTGAGTGGTTTAAAAAGTGTTTAAAGAGAGTTGAACATCAGTCGACTGTTTTCTTTAGATTCTAAAGAAGTCGAATTTCATGCAGTCGACATTTCAGAGGGACAATTCATGGTTTTTTTATTTCACAAAAAACAATAAATTGTAGGTACTCTCTCTTAGGCGGACCCTCCCCACTGGACTGAAAAATATGTCCGCTTAAGAATGTATCCGCTTAAGAGGGAAAAAAAATTTGAAAAACGAAAAAAGAAGTATTTATTACATTTAGATTTAATACAAAAAACATAGGCAAAAATTCATCATAGAAAACCAAACTTAAATTCATAATTTGTTTAATGCTTTCTGAATAAAATAAGCCACGTCCAAACACATAATTGATTTCGACAGCTCCAAAGCGAAAACCGATGAAAAGAGTATACCAAAAAAAAGTTTTTTTAACTGTTTGCGTAAGAGGAAAGTATGTGCCTTGTATTATTCAAAGTAGTGTCCGCCTCCTGTTATGAGAGGGTTATCCCTCTAAGGGAGGGAGAAGTGAAAAAATTATCAAACAAATATTTGAGGTCATCAAAAAGTGTCCATTTACCAGAGGTGTCCGTACAAGAGGGGTGTATACTGTATCAATATCGTTCAACAAGCACCATATTTGCCAGACATGGCCCCGTGTGATTTTTTCATATTGACCGAAGTCAAATCGTTGCTTCGTGAAAACATTTTGATAAGATTTTCGTAGAGAGAACTAAGCCATTACCAAGTTGGCTTAAAAAAACTGCTTTCTAAAATGGAAAAAACGTTGGAATATGTGTTGTAATTATCACCTCCAATGGTGATTATTTTGAAGGTGATAAAATTAATATTGAAGAATAATTAAGTGAACAGCCTGGTTTAATTTTGAACATAATGTTAATTCAAACCAGAAACATAACATGTAGGCCAGAAATATTAGTTAAATATTTAAAAAAGTATGATTACATTTTTAATCTAAAGGGGTGGACTCTTGTATGAAAAACTCTGAAGTTTTTTGAAGGTACTCTCAGGTATCGGTCTTACTGATTAGGGTCGAATTCTGCTCTAAAAAGACCATTTTATCCATTTTATTTTTTGTAAATTTCAATAAAAGTTGCGGTAATTCTGAATATAAGTTTATCTCGTTAAACTTATATATTATATATTATATATTTCCTCGTTTCATTGGTTGGAAATATACCTAGTACGAAAAACATGAACGAAGTGAATTTAAGAAAAAATAGTTGCTTTCTTTCAGTTTGTATTACCTTAAAATTTGACGAATTAGCAAACGCTATGTATTATATTCAAAGAATTATATGAAAAATACATGCTTTTCATAAAATATATGTAACGAAAATATATATCAGCACTTGATGAACATCCCCCAATAACGAAAACCACATATTGCTACGTCACTGTATTTTCGGCACTACGTCGGCAAATGAGTATTTTAAAAATTAAAACAAAAGGCGTTGCCGTCTCCAAAAAAAAAAAAAAAAATTATTTTAAAAACGGAAAATGGTGAAACAGTTGTTGAAACGCAGCAAGTGAATTAATTTGCATTTTTGTGCACGCTACACATTTTAGTTTTGTCAAAACAATAGGCATTAGGCATTTAAGATTTTGGTGAAAGCACCTTACTTTTAGTTAAAATTATTAACAAACATATCTGTATCGACAAGAAATAACCGCTAAAGTCGAGTTAGGACAAAATGAATTTATTACTTTCATTACTTTTTTTTTATGGTTGTACCTTGAAAATTAAATGTTTGATGCCATCAAATCTAAACAACAAAAGTCAGGGTACCCTGATATAAGGAAGCAATTTTCATCTGAAAAATGCTCTTCTGAAATTTTCAAAATGAGTTTAGCTGTTACTCCTTGTCGACACAGATATTATGTCTGAAATATGATATATTTTTATAATATTAATTTTATTTTTAGCACTTCAAAAAATTTTTTTATACAAAAGATAAATAAATAAACCTGCAGAGAGTTGTTGGTTAAATGTAGCGCTTCCCCATTTCGTCATTGCCACTTCCAACTTGTCGTTGCTTTACTTCTCTGTGTACGTTTGTGTTGATTTTTCAAAGATACACACAAAAATAATTCTCTCTGTTTGAGTGTTTGTTTAAAGCAAGGCAAAGAAAACACTTAAAACTAAGAAAAAGTTAAGTAATTTGCATTAATTCCATGCTTACGCCTAAATGTATGCAACCACATTTTAACAGAAGGTGCAGATGTTATCAAGACAAAAAGATGTGTTGTTTTATTTCAACGCATAATGCTTAAAAATGTTTTAATTTGCAGGCAATAATTTTAAAATTGACATTTATGCACATGTGTTCGTGCGGTGATGTATGTTTAAGAATTACTACATAAAATATAAACAAAAGTCTGGTTGAAATAAAAGAGAATAATTCAATGTTTTACAAATTCTTACGAATAAGCTTATAGCATTAAATAAAATGTGCTAAAAATAAATTTTTTCCATTAAAGATGAGACAATTTTGTTGTATTTTTAGTTGAAAAAACTTAAGAAAAAGAGATAAAAAAGAGAAATGACCTTTAAGTAACATATATGCCGAATGTGGACAAATTAAAGTAGACATTTTTGAGGTAATGGACACCTGAATTAAATATAATAAATTATTGAAATTTTTTGTGTGATATTCTAGGCTTAACTTTTAGTGAAACATTTTCGCGAAAGTGTATGACTTTGCACACATCCCTATCCCAACAAAAACTCTGATTTCGGCCCTATAGTGGTATTTAAGTTTACTTCAGTGCTTTATTGTGTTTTGTTATAAATATTTCATTATATTTTCTACGAATTTCTTTTTAGCTAATTTATTTGTTTTGTTGAACAAGCTTATTTTTCAAATGAGAGTAACTTAATTTTATAAAGCGCACTACATAGCAAAGTGAAATGCCATTTTCGGTAGTTCGTAGAATATTTAATTAATTATGTCAAATAAGTGTTGTCAATAAGAACTGTCCAAAAGTGACTATTTGAATTTGAGCACTAATTGAAAACATTGTTCGTAAACTCTCTAACTAATATTGCCATTAAACAAGAGCAAAAGGAAAATACAAAAAATAAAAACTCAACAGCTCTCTGACAACAGACATTCACTTAAATAAACGAAAATTGCAAAACGTCAGTTTATATTTTTATTTGTATTTTCTATTTGTGCGTTTATTTTTTTATTCCTATTTGGCCAACCACTAACCGCTACGACCAAGCCGGACAACCAACCGTAAATGTCCAGCTGGTTGGCATACAATTTTAAAATTCAACCGGAAACGGAACTCAACGTATGTGGTTTAGCCCAGTGCTCGCTGCAGGATGTCTTAATTTGCAGAAGTGAAAATGTGCACAATTTGCGCATATTGTTTAACTACAACAACAACAATAACAACAACAGCAGCAGCAATACGAACAAAACAGAGCAAAGGACAAACACATTTAATATGTAATCACATTTAAAAGATAAACAGTTAAAAAACGAACAATAAAAAGGTCTAAACAAAAAAAAATGAAACGTTGAATAAAAGGACAATGCAAATATTTTATATGTGAATTAAGTCTGCATTAAAAAATAATCCTTAATGGATTTACGTATTAAATGTTTTAATTAACAAAGCTTGTTGATTAGGTTTTTAGGCCAAAAAAGTATTAACTAATGTGCTGCTTAAATAAGCGCCAAAAAATATGCCCTTAACTTTAAGAGTTTTAATTAGATAAAATAAAAAAAATTGGCTCTACTTTACTATCAAATTCACTGCCACCGAATGACTGCAAAGTAAATCGGAAAACAAATTTTCTTCAAGGCGTCTCCCAACTTTCTTAAATTGAACTTTGAAAACTTTGCAGACTCTACAGCCCAGTTTTGTCAAACCAAACTTTCATTCTTTGCCAGGCGAACGAACGTTTTCGTTAAAATTTAATTTTATAATTAATTGATAAACTTCACACATCATACTCGGCTGAGAGTAGAGAGCAGAGCGGCAGGATGTTTAAAGAAAAGCATGACTACTGATGGCATTGCCTGACTTTTGGCAGCGTCTTTGACCTTGAACAAATTATGCTCGCTATCCTCTAACCAAAATCCAAATAATACAAAAGAAAAAAATTAAATGTATGCTGCTCAAACAATGCGCAGACTTTTCCCAAAATTTTACTTAAACTTAAAACTTTATCGAGAACCTCCTCTAGAATGAAAACTTTTGGTAGTTAATAATAAAAATTAAAACTTTGGCGTCAAAGAATGAACAAAAATAAAAAAAAAAAAACTAAGAAAAAAAACAACACAATCTTTGACCTAATTTCAGCAAAGTAGCAAGAAAATATCATTTTTGAAAGTAGAACAAGCAGGTTGCTTTAACTAACACTTAAGACTTTAACGCAAATCAATATTTTTATACTTGCGCATCTTAAGCTTTATGTAAATATTTGGTAAAAATTGTATGGAACAAAACAGCAAACAACAACAACAACAAGAATAACCATTATTGCAATAAAGTTGGTAGAACAACTGAAAAAGTCAATGACCATCTTTAATGATAAACGTACGTTCTTCTATTTCCGTACAGTTTGTTTTGGTCTCTGACCCTGGTCGCCAGGCACCCCTTTTCGCCCCTTTTAGCCCCACGCTATTCTCTTGGTAGCTACTTAATAAACTTGGCTGAAAGTGCTGAAGTTTGTAAGTAAACTTTTTACAGTTTTGACCAAGAACTTTAGTTTTATTGAATGCAAAGTTTTTGCTAAAGAAGAACATAAAAAAAAAAAAATGGAAAATTTTTATAGGCACAGCAAATGTGGAGCTTTGGCGTGAAAGTAAAAGTTGCATTGCTTTATGGTAAATTTAAGACTTGATACTTGAAAAATAACTCAATTGTCTTTATCCATTAAAGTTTTTAAATTTTTCAAGATTTCTCCCACCCAGTCTCTCTGAGCGGTTTTTTTATTCGGAAATTTTTGTAGGTCATGGTTGAAAGCTAACTAGATTGGCATATGGTATACAAAAGCGGTAGCATTAAATTCATATTTATTTTTGAATACTTGATTTTGATCTGCGTGCAGTTAAAAATATGAGGATAATTTTTATACTATTTGGTATACAAATAAATCCAAACAAAAAATGTAATAATATTTATAACAATAAATGAAACCCAAATTTATATATAGATGGGATAAATTTTACCCCAATCCCGTAGGTATATATTTTTATAAAGAAAATTATTGCATCTTTTTAAACCACATTCAAATATTTTTTATAGCAACTTTGAGTAACAAGTATAGGGCACAGAAATTAATTTTATACGAAAGGATCAATCAAATGGTTCATTTCAAAAAGAAAAACTGTGGAAATTTTTTACTTCATTTATTTAATATATTAAAAAAAGAAAACAAATTGGACATTTCAGGCCTTGAAAGGACTTTGACCGAGCTTCTGATGATCAATTGTGTTGTGTGTGTTATAAAATGTTTGCACACAATTGACCGAGAACTGGACATGTTTAAATGTTAAAAAAAAGCTGTTTGAATGGAAATGTTAGTTTAATAATATTGGATTAAGACTTATAATTTATTTGGAATAAAAAGACAATTTCTATAGAACAGAAATCTTATAAAAAAGATAAAATTAAACACCACATTTTTTACTGTATGTTAAACTTAATTTAGATAAATTGTTTAATCTTGCTTCCTTAACGTGGGACATGACATTGGCCGTTTTTTGAAATTGAATTTTTGAAGTGAACTTCTTTGGCGGCGATTGAAATTTCAAGGTCTCTTATTCGTGACGCTAGGCTAACGTTTTCAAGTCATATGAAAATTTTCAAAAAATAATAACCGCTAGTGAGAATTGAACCCTGACCATCGTTGCTCAAGAGTTGGACTCTATACCTTTACGCAACATAGGCACATGATAAACAGGCAAATAAAATGTAATTAAAAGTGAACGAGTAACATTCCGTCCGTAACATTAATTTTCATTCAAAAAGTATGCACGGAAAATTTATTTCTTTAAGCTTTAAACGAAAATATTAAGGCATAGAGATACATCCAGCGGAAAAATTTTCTACTGCCTGTTCGCCGCATAATGAGCTTAAAGCTTAATTTGGTTCGTTGGTTGTGATCAAAAACTTGACAGATGATTGACAACATGCAAAAAACAGTTAATTCAATATAATAAAAGCAAAAACTGTTTAAAGTGCAATATTTAAGACTGCCGAGAATAGTTTTTGCTATGCCAAAAAAATCTCAAAGCTAAGAAAAATAGCTAAAACAGGAGCAGAACGCGTTCGTGAATATAAAGAGCGAATTAGAGCTCTTAAGAATGCGGCCGTAGCTGGGTCTGCAACTGCTGACCTGGTCTGCAACTGCTGACCTTACCTTCGGTGATTGCATTTTTGTGAAGCATCAGTGTATTTTGGTGAATCTGCAAAGAACCAATCCCCAGAAAAACACACTGATGCTTTGTAAAAATGTAATTTGGAACTCAGCCATCAGCTCAACAAAATTTTATAGCCAACCAAGTTGATACACTCAACAATCGACGTTTGCTGCTTTACGAGACCCTCACTCAACATAGCAATTATTATGATCAGGAAGCAGGAGGTAATAATCAACAAGATTTGCCTCTGCTTTCGGAGGCTCCTTCAACGAGTACTATGCAAATGCATTCTAGCATTCAAAACGTGAGAACGTTGAGAAGACATTCGAAACCACCAAAAAAAAAAAAAAAAAAAAAACAAAAAACAAATTGGCCATTTCAGCTCTTGAAAGGCCTTTGACCGAGCTTCTTATGATCGATTGTGTTGTGTGTGTTATTAAATGTTTGCACACAATTGTCCGAGAACTGGACTTACATGTTTCTTACTCATGAAGCTTAACATGGCATTATTTACTCTCTGAGGTTTGCCATTGTCTGCAGAGAGGTGGTGACCGATCAGAAAAATTTTTTATTGAAAAAACTTTTTCGCCGCGGCTAGGGATCGAACCAGGGCTCCGAGCATGCTAAGCCACACACTTAACCTGCATGCCACGGTCACCACTAAAACACCAACTGAACAAAAAAAAGGACCGAAAATAACTGGTATTTTACAATTTTCAAATGAAAAAAAATTGTTGAAAAACTTTTTCAAATATACCATTATGTTACAAATGTCCTCAGCCTCACGAATATTAAGTGCCTTTAAAATTTTAGACTGAATCTTTTAATGTTACAATTTAAGTGTTATTTTTTGCCTTGTATTTTTTAAAGGAAAAATAAAGGTTACTTTTGACTTTTATTTTATAGGTCAGAAATAGCAGTTATTTTGTGACTTTAATTTTTTTTCGGTCAAAAATATCAAGCAATTTGTGTTTTTTTAAAGGCCGCTTGACAGATTCAACTGTTGACACAATGGATGAAAATGATGGTATCAAATTTTGTTAGTCGGTAAAATGAACATATATAAATTACCTGATATTTTTGACTGAAAAAATACACGTCAAAAATAACTGTTATTTTTGACCGATAAAATAAAAGTCAAAAGTAACTGTTATTTTTGTCAAAAAAAAAAAAATTTAATGCACAAAAAACTGTTATTTTTGTAGGAAAAAATAAAAATTAAGAGATAAAAGTTAATATGTGACACTTTCGACAAAAACCATATTCGGTACGGTTCCTGGATGCAAATATTAAATCAACAGATTATTTTTCCATTTCGAATTGATTGAATTTCTTTTCAGATACTTTCGCTCTCTTTTTCACACTTAATTCTCTTTTATTTCTTATTGTTAAAGAAGTTTCACTTCTGCCACGTGTACGTTGCTAAACGCGAGTTTTTTTGAACGAATTTTGTGTTTTTGTATTAAAATTTGTATTAAAAAATTTCATGGAAAAATTCTTACGGGTTCAAAAGTTACAGCCGGATTAGTGAGAGCGCATTTCTAATTTTAACCTGTTTTTTCTTTGTTCACAAACTTTGAACGTGTTTATCTCGAAACCATATTTTTCGTACTGGTTGCGGCACTAGTGGGTTCATTTTTTGACGATTTGTTATTTTTGTAAACTTGATTCGATATCGTATGACACGAGCTTTTTTTTTAAAAATTTTTCTGAATTTTTAAAGTATATATTTTTTTCGAAAAAACACACTTTCAAATTTGTTACATCACCAAAAATTGAAAAAAATTTGAAAAAAGCTCCTGTCATACGATAACCAATTTTGTAAAGGTTTAAATAGTAATTTTTTTCCAGATCGGACAATTTTTTGCGACTCCCAGCGCTGCAACCACGAGGCCCCGCCAGTTTGGAGCTCTATAAAACCATGTTGGAGTGAAAAATATATGTTTTTGAATTTTTTTTTTTTGTAATTTGTTCAATTCTCTATAATAATAAAAACAATTTTGGAAAAATGTTTGTTTTTAACTGAGTTATGAATTTTTAAAAAAGGGTTATTTTCTCTGCCGCGATTGTTATGTCCCTCCTTAACAAAACTTCTTAATTTGAAGGCAGATATAAATGTGTCTGTGAAATTTGAAAAAAAGAGTACAGGATCAACAAAAATGTTGAGGCGAAGTAAGACAAGAACTAATTTTCTTGAAAATTGCAGATTTTTTATTGAGGAAATTTTCAATTTTCAAAATTTTTCTTTAAGAATATGAGTCTTCATACTATGCCGGATCGAATTGCATGGAAGAAAAAAAGTCTTAAAAGCTATTTCTGCTTATTTTTTTTTTTGGGCAGGATAAATCCCAAGGATAAAAAATGCCGTGAAATATAATTATTATAATATATGTATATTAGAGCGTATCACCAAAACTACCTATTTTTGACCTCTCCTAAATCGTTAGATATTTGAAAGACATTTTCGAAAAAAATATTTTTTTTTTTTAAAGTGGTCCCTATAGTGCTATTTTGGTTTTTTCGTTATATCTTCGGTGTTTCTTGTTCGATCCGGAAGATTTTATATCTGTGTGTTTGTTGGTGTTATCCAAATATTTTCTGGTTTTGTTTTTCCTCAAATGTTTTTTTTTTGGACTGATTACACAATCGATCTTCGTTCCTACCATATCATCCTGCTCCAAAAAGTCCAAAAAATTAAAGCTTTGAAAAAATCATTAAAACCCTGGAAAAAAGTGAAATCGAAAAAATGGATTTTAGAAGCACTTCCGACCTATTTTACAAAGAATAACACTTTGGATCATAATAATTTTTTTTTTAATATTCGAAATCGGAAATTCGGATTTAAGATTTAAGATTTCGAATTTAAGGTGCCTGTAGCGGTCACTTCATATCAAAAAGTAAATCAATCTTTTTCAGTGATCAATAAAATCGAGCTGTAGCTCGCATGAAACGTGCAAAAATACTTAATTTAAACAAAATGCATTTCCGTAAGCGCGACTTGGACAGAACAAAATTACCAACAAAACGAAATGTGGTGGAATACGCGTTGTTTCTTCAGCATAATTAAAAAGTCAAACGCAGTGCATTCACAGAAAATATATACGACGAAGTTTCAAGATTGTGGCATGGCGCAAAAATACCAATAGTGTCGAGAACTTACAATAGAAGCCAAATTCGGCAATTTCGTGGTCCCAACCACCAACCCCACATCAACTATAGCAGCACAACTTACACTGAAATGATCGACTGGCCAAGAGTTCAGATCACTGAGCCGCCATGTCTCCAGTTTTACAAGCAAGACCAACTGTCTGATCTACAGTATTCAGACGAAATCATTAAAATTCGAGGTGAGCACCACAGAAAACATAAGTTAAATAATTGAATGATGTAATGTTGACGTCATAATTTAATCCATTTGTATTACGTTTTATTTTCGACAGATTATCGTTGCCAGTCACAAAACACGGAGCGTTTCGTTCAAATAGTACATAAGTCGTCTACAGCAGTCACTGACGAAAATCGATTGGGGCACATTTTCACGAAACTTGACAGTTGCGAGCGTTACAGCCACCTTGAATCTATGATCCAAAGTGTTATTCTTTGCAAAATAGGTCGGAAGTGCTTCTAAAATCCATTTTTTCGATTTCACTTCTTCCCATGGTTATAATGATTTTTTCAAAGCTTTAATTTGTTGGACTTTTTGGAGCAGGATGATATGGTAGGAACGAAGATCGATTGTGTAATCAGTCCAAAAAAAAAACATTTGAGGAAAAAAAACACCAGAAAATATTTGGATAACACCAACAAACACACAGATATAAAATCTTCCGGATCGAACAAGAAACACCGAAGATATAACGAAAAAACCAAAATAGCACCATAGGGACCACTTTAAAAAAAAAAATATTTTTTTCGAAAATGTCTTTCAAATATCTAACGATTCAGGTGGGGTCAAAATAGGTATATTTTTCTGCCATACAAGGTGATACGGTCTAATGTATATTTTATAGGCGTTTAAAAAAAATATTTTCGAATATGACGAAATAACGATATATTGGGGTCTCAAAAGTACCTGAAAAGACAAAAAATGTAAAAATTATTATAACCAATGCTTGTGTTTTATCAAAATCTTTACTTTTTGCGTATCCTGAATATGCTTTCTGAAGAAAAAAAGTCACATACCTTAAATTTGATTTTTTGGCCAAAAAAAGGGGTTCGGTAGAACCAAAACCACTCCATCGGGATTTTCTGGGTCCAAAATAAAAATTATGCAGAGCTAGGTTTTAAGAGACGCTCTAGCTCTTGAATTATTGCCCAGTGAAATCTTAATTTCGATCCGGCATAGTCTACACCATTTTCAATTGTAGTTCACAAAATATCAATTCAACTTGAGCAGCGATCAAAATACGATTATTCTCACAACTTATCACCACTTATAAATGTCTGCTTTTCTTATGAGTGAAAAAATTACGCCGCAAACAAAAGCATTAACGATATTTAAGAAACACATTCAATGTTTGAAAATATCACGAGTGAATCACTTCACATAAATCTCATCGTCGATTGATCGTTCGTTGGTTGCCATCATTCATTTTAAAACTCAATGAAAAATTCATATTTTCTTCAATTCAATATGTGTTTTCTTCAATATATGCATTTTTCTTCAATTCAAAACAATACAGATAGAAGATAATTATTTATAAAAACACAAAGAAAAATAATTATTATTTCGCTCACGAACGATTAAAACTTCGATCTGCTTATGATAACTTATTAAACGATTTTATTTTATTATGATAAATTCTTTAGAGAAATATGCAGTGATTTTATGAAAACCCATTTCTCATGTGCGCGCTTGCCAAAGCAATCGTTCTTAAGTAGAGTGTGGGAGCAAGCAATCATTGCGCTTTTTCTCTCATGAGGGAACACGACGGCAGTGTTTCATGTTTCGATTTTACGTTAGATTTCTTAAGAGTTTGTTATGATCATGGCAGAATAAAAGAATATGCATTTTGGAAATATTTATTTTTCTCATAAGTAGTCATAATTGTCAAACTTCATAGAACGCATGAAAATGAAATTGGTTTTGTTATCTTTCCATACATATTGCTTTTAGATTATCTAGGGGCTGTATAATTCGTTTTGAATTCGAGCAAAATCAGTTATAATGAGAAGATCGAATTTTTAATCAATCATGAGCGAGTTTTTCCACACAGAAATTCAGAAAACTCAAAGAAAAAAATCTTTACATAAGCTTTTTTTGACACAATAATGATAAAATATTTATGAACTAAGACAAAGAATTTGTCTAATTGAAAAAAAATCGGCAATTTGTTCGTATTGCCGATTTTTTTTTGGCTGAGTTGATAAATTGTTTGTCATTATAGAGACAACAAAAGTTTTTACCAAGGTTTTTTTCTTTCTATGAAAATGTCAATTGAAATTAAAAAATATCTATTGAAATTTGGAAAAGAACAATTTAAACTAAGAAAGCCCATTTAAATTCAGAAAATATACAATAAAATTCAGAAATTTTAAAGATGATTAGATGGTATGGTAATGGTAAAGTGGTGATGATTTGGGAGTGGTTTGGTAGGATGATCCAAAAAAAAAATACACAACATCGAGTGCAGGTTTTGATAAAAAATATTTTAAAAGTACTAAGTAACAACCAGGCCCATAGCCAAGGAAAGATATTTGGGCTTAAAACCTTCCACAGATACCAAGAAGTAGATGAAAAATCAATTCAACTTTACAAATAAACCAATTGTTGTTAATTTTATTGAATCAAAATTTAAAAATATATTTTTTTTTATTCTCTCCGCAAGATTCTGACTGAGTTGTAAGCATAAACATTACTTAAAATTCTGACTGAATTGTGATCATAAACAATGGTCAAAATTCACTTTCCTTCTGTCAGTAATAAGCAATCAAATCTTAAAAAAATAGTGTCAAATATGAATATTATCGGTAAAGTAATTTAAGCCTTAATTTAGAAAAAGAAAATTTAAAGTTCAGATCGATTTTTTTTTAAAAATTATTTTATTTTAACAAATAATTTAAGAGGTATACGCTGTTAATTTGGCATGTTTTGATAAAAATATATTACTTTTGATTCAGAAAAATGAGTAGCTAGTCCACAAAAAAAAGTTCGATTATTTTTAAAGATTACTTTTGATTCTTTTTGATTATTTTAAGAATTTTCGATTCTGAGGCTCAAATTCTTAAAATAATCAAAGAGAACCAAAAATAATCTTTATAAGTAATTTGATTATTTTTTTTTATTACTTTTGATTATTTTTGATTATATTCGTTATTTAAAGAAATCGTGATTATAATTTGATTATTTTTAATTGAAATCAATTACTAATCAATAACTTTTTACCTAAGGGTTGTATAATGATAATAATTTTTTTTTGAAAAATAATCCTATTGATTATTAATCGTAATTGAAATTTAACAGCTATGATATAAGTACATTTTTGAATTGTTGCTTTACCTCAAATATTTAATGTAGATTTAAAAACTACAGATATTTAGAAATTTTTCTGACATAAACAAGACTAAAATACATGGTGAAATAAATAAAAGGTGTTCTCATCCGCAATATCAGAAAAAAATAGGCTGCCTTATTTTGACAATTTCTTTTCAAACTGGAGTAGGGTTGCAAATTTTTGTACTTACCTGATACTAGTACTTTTTTGTGATGCTACTTGAAGATGGTACTATTATATATGTAACATCTTTCATTAGCTCTAACCAAAAATATTGCTTAAAAATACAACAGTACAATTCCATATCATGATGAAAAATTTACATTAAGAGATACTTATTTGATGATACATATTTTGATGGCTGTTAATTATATTTTTTCATTATAATTTTGAAGGATACTTTCGAGAATTGCTTTTATATGAAAAGTGTATTTGGTTTTAGAAGAGAACCGCGTGACACTTGGTCAACACAAGCCCGCGTTTAGTGTGTGGCTTAGCATGCTCTGAGCCCGAGTTCGATCTCCAGTCACGGCGAAAAGTTTCTTCAATAAAAATATTTCTGATAGGTCACCACCTCTCTGCAAACAATGGCAAACTTCAGAGAGTAAATAATGCTATGTAAAGCTTCTTGAGAACATGAACTTTAGCCGTTCGGAGCTTTATAAAAGCTATAAGAGCTTTTTTTTTGGCTATATAAAAATGTTTTTATATGAACACACGACATAAAATATAGATTTAAAATAAAAACATTTAACTTGTGCGTCTTCATATATTTCCAATTAGTTAACGTACCAAAAATAAAAAAGTACTTATTTTGAGTACTTAACAGACTCAAAACAGCACCCTTAAAACACATGTATCTGAAACCCTTATAATTGTCAAAATAAGGCAGCATGTCAAAAAAAATAATGAAAAATGTCATGGGATGAGAACACCTTTAAATAATTTCACCATGACTAAAATATAAATGTTTTGAAAAGTCCTTGACGTAAGCTATAAATCATACTGTAGAATTTTATAATTTCTTGGGGCAAACAAGCATTTGAATGTTGTTTTAAACAACAACATATTTTTCAAATCAAACTAATGAAAATGAGCCAAAAAATTTCTAAAAATTGCTACGTCTAAAAGCACTTAATTGAAATTTAATTAAAAAAAATTTCATTAAGGAAAATCAAACTCATTCCTGCTTCAGCAGCGTCATTGCTTAACCCTCCGACAACTCAAATCCACACCCACACACACACACACACACACACACACACACACACACACACACACACACACACACACACACACACACACACACACACACACACACACACATACACACTCAGACACAACATAGAGATAATTAAAAATGGAAAGGCATAAAATTAAAAATCCTTAATTAAATTTTGCTACTTGATGCTTTTTTGCTATGCCTGTCGTTGTTTTAGTACAAGTCGCTATGGTGTGGTATTTGGTCTTGTATGTGTGTGAGTATGTGTGTCTTTTTGAGTGAGTGCACAAGTGTAAATCTCAATGGAGCCGTGTGCTGCTGATGTTGTTGTTGTGGAGTATACATATAACAAATATCTATGTGTTTATGAACTTTTGGAAAATTTTTACTTATTAAAAAGATGAATTTACAATGCGTAGGTTCGGCGTTGTGTTCATTTTATATGAAGAATTTTGTTGAATTTTCGTAACCCTTATCATAAATTAAGAAGACCTCGTCAAAAAATGTTCTTCATTTGTTGTTGATACTGTCCTTGTTGTTGTTGTTGTTGTAATTGAAAGTTCACATACGATGATATACGACACAATGATGGCAGATTTTTGACGGTCGACATGCGGGAATATTTATTAGACAGCGTCAAATGAAGGTTTGTTAGTATGTGCAAACATGCGTTATCTAGTGTTTGCACATGTATGTGTGTGTGCATGTATGTGATAAGCCCTACAAATGCTTGCTGTTAAAGGAGTGTGGGTGAATGTATTGCTTGGTTGGCTGATGGCTGATTTGTGGCAATTACGTTTGTTGGAAAATTAGGCTCATATAAAACCAAACGACGACAAAATAAAATTTTTCATTCTTCCAACCCACATCTTTCACATTTTCCGCACACAGCATCCAACAGAAAGCTCAAAAAAGCAAATGGAAAAAAATATCACCTTGAGCTATAGTAAATAATCTTTAAATTGAAAGGGTTAATTTAGGCTCAAGCTGCCGCACTCAGCACACATTTGCTACTGCTGCCTGCCACCGGAAATGCTGGTTTCTTTGCTGGGGTTGAGATGCGGGGCTGGTTGCTTTTGGTGTGGTTCTGCTAATGCCATGATTTGGTTGCCTTATGTTTTTGTCGCTTATCGTTTTGTTTATTTTTTTTTTTTGTTTTGCTTAATTTTTAATCGCGAATAAAATCTTATAAACTGGCACACGCCATCCCTCAAACCGACATCATCATCATCATCATCGTCATTATCATCTTTCTTATGTATGCAATGTTACTCACACCCGAGAAATGTCGCGCTATAGAACACTCGGAAGCACTTAATGGAAACGAACGAATTTGACATTGATTACGAGTACCACCAAGATTTGGGCTACCCATCAAGCAATCTTCTTTGTTTGACGCTTTGGAAAGGGTTAAAATATGCTATATCGTGTTCTACTGGCTTTGTCTTTAAAGTTTAAATGTTTTAAAAGCTTCATGCACATCGGCCTCTATCTCAACCCCCATTGCAAGGCGTACGGGTGCTTCTTTTCATCTTATAGTTGTTGTTGTTGTTGCTGTTGTTTTTGTCGCTGTATTATTTATCAAATCGTTTTTTGGCATTATCAGCAATAGAACTCAAAAGCGACAACAAAATCAACAGGAACAGGAACCAATAGCTTACGGTTGCGTTAATTAAAATTTTATCCAAAATTTCACTCAATTCGAATTGTTTGCCAACAGTCAAAAAAATTCGATTTTCTGGATTATTTTTAATAATTAAAATTTGTTGTGGATTAAATGTTCCAAAAGACGATATTTAAGCGTATAGCTGGTGATAGCTGGGATGGTGATGGATCAGTGGGAACGAGGGATGAGTGGGAAGGAATATATTTTCGAAATATCTTAAGTTATATTGTAAATGAACAAGACTTATTTATCTATTTAAATTAGATGATTTTATTTTTACCAATTGTTGCCTTTTATATATGGTGTAAAAAAAAAAATTCCTCAATTATTTTCGTTGAAATTTTATTTTGTTTCAATTACTTCGTATGCAAATGAAATTCTACTTTGACAATAGATACCACATTAGGGGTATTCTCGCAGTATAGCAAAGATGCAAAATTTGTGAAAATGCAACCTTGCAATACTGAAATATGCAACACTGCGGGAGCGCACAAAATCACAAATATTGTGAATATTAAAAGAAATGCCGCGAACAGGCGAAAAAAAAAAATTTAAATACTTACTCTAACGCACACGAACTAAAATTAACAAATTTGTCTCAATCAGAGTACACGGTTGCACGTCCACTCAAAACATGGGTATCACTGTTGCACAGATTGCACGAATTGCAAAACTTTTATAGCTTGTATTTTGTTGTTGTGTCGTTGCACGGGTTGCAAGATTCTGCAACTTTTGCAATTCTTACACCTTGCAAGGGTTTTGTAAGACAGCGAGAATACCCCTATTATAATAGAATAAATTAATTCAGGTACTAAAATTAACTGTTATTTTAAAATTTTAAAGGAAAAAATCAAATTGTTAAAGACACTAGAGAAAAAATGACACATATACCAAATTGATCCTTGTATCATTTGCTGTTCAAAAGAATGAATATTTTTATTTTTTTAGGTTTTATATTGAAAATCATAAATTAACTGTTATTGTTAAGTTTTATTGTTTCGCTCTGAAATAAAACTTATTTTTGGAGTATCATTTGTAATATTTTATAGAATATTTTGTATTATGATTTGTATGACCACAACTACGCTTATTTGAAGGAAATATATGAAATTTTGCCAAAATATTATGATTTCACTTTGTTTTTAGTTTATATAAAAACGAAAGAGTCTTATTTTGTGTGTAAAAAAAATAGACTCAAATAATAAGTGCTATTTTTTGAGTCAAAAATAAAACCCAAAAATAAGTGTTATTTACTGAGCAAAAAAAATATACCTCACAAAATAAGTTCAATTTCAGAGATGAAAAATAAAACTCAAATATAAGTTTTATTATACCCTAAACCTGAAAGGTCAGGGTATATTAACTTTGTGCAAACGTTTGTAACGCATAGAACGAAGCGAGTCCGGTATAGAAAAGTATATATATTCTTGATCAGCGTCAACACGCGAGTCGAGCTATTCATGTCCGACCGTCCGTCCGTCCGTCTGTCCGTCAGTGTGTTGTCCGTAAACACAGGATAAGAAGAAAGAGTTGAGATAATTGCATGAAACTTCGTACACATGTTCACATGGACCCAAGGATTTGCACTATAGAATATTATTGGAATCCGCCCACGGACACGCCTACCTCCCATACAACGCAAAAATTTAAAACTGCATAAAGAAGCTTATAACTAACCCACAACAATAAAGTTTGGTGTGTCTGTGTTTTATATCAACACAAAGATGTTTTCGAAAAATGGGTGTCATCCGCCCACGGACACGCCTACCTTCCATACAACCCAAAAACTGAAAACGCAATAAATAAGCCTCAATTTAACCTACAGATATAAAATTTAGCACGTGTATTTTTTATGACAAAACAAAGATGGTTTGGAAAAATGGACATCATCCGTCCACGGACACGCCTACCTCCCTTATAACGCAAACATTGAAAACTGCATAAATAAGCTCATAATTAACCTACAACAATAAAATTTGGTGTGCATGTGTTCTGTATTAACACAAAACTGTTTTCGAAAAATGGGTGTCATACGCTCACGGACACGCTCACCTCCCATACAATGCAAAAATTGAAAACGCAATAAATAAGTTTGTATGTTTCACCTACAGAGATAAAAGTTGGGTCGTATGTTTTTGATGACAAAACAAAGATAGTTTTGAAAATGCACGTCATCCGCCCACGGACACGCCTACCTCCCATACAACCCAAAAAGTTTTAAACTGAATAAATAACATTTTGTTTGTCAGAGAGAGAGATCAAATTTGGTATGTTTGTATTTTATACCAAAACTAAAGTGTGTTCAAAAATTGGGAGTAGTCCGTCCATTAACACGCACTCCTCCCATAGCGAAAACACAAATAAGACATTAACTGTGAGCTACAGGAATAAACCTTGGTAGGTATGTGTAAATTTTTCATCAACATTTAAATGCATATAAAATATAGGCCTTATCCACCCACACGCCCATTTTCAATAATATTTTTTTTTTAAGAGTAGGTTTTTGGTATATGGTGACCGTGGCATGCAGGTTAAGTGTGTGGCTTAGCATGCTCGGAGCCCGGGTTCGATCCCCAGCCGCGGCGAAAAGTTTTTTCAATAAAAAATTTTTCTAATCGTTCACCACCTCTCTGCAGACAATGGCAAACCTCAGAGAGTAAATAATGCCATGTAAAGCTTCTTGAGAACATGAGCCGTTCGGAGTCGGCATAAAACATGAAGGTCCAGTTCTCGGTCAATTGTGTGCAAACAATTTAATAACACACACAACACAATTGATCATAAGAAACTCGGTCAAAGTCCTTTCAAGGGCTGAAATGGCCAATTTGTTTTTTTGTTTGTTTAGGTTTAGGGTATTTCATAGTCGGCCTAGACCGACTTTAGATTCTCTTTACTTGTTTTTTTATAGAAATGTTTTGTTGTTGATATTCGCTGAACTAGTTCATTACTTGCCTACTCTTAACGGGGGACATGACATTGGCCGTTTTTAGAAATTGACTTTTTTTTATAATTTTGTATTTTAGTAAATATTCTTAAGATTCATACAAAAAATTTCATGGAAAAATTCCTACGAATTCAATTTTTCTTTGTTCACAAACTTTGAACGCTTTTATCTAGAAACAATGTTTTTCGTACTGGTTGCGGCACTAGACAACCATTTTTTGACGAAATTTTTTTATTTTTGTTTTTACTTGATTCGCTATCGTATGACACGAGCTTTTTTTTAAAATTTTTTTTTGATTTTTTATGAATTTTTAAAGTCAATATTTTTTTTTAAAAACACACTTTCAAATTTGGAACATCACCAAAAATCAGGGACCGTACCGGTTATAGTTTTTATCGAAAAAGTCACATATCAACTGTTATTTTTTAACTTTTTTTTTTTCCGACAAAAAATAAAAGTTATTGTGTGCCTTATATTTTTTCGGGCAATTATAACAGTTACTTTTGACTTTTATTTTATCGGTCAAAAATAACAGTTATTTTCTGCCTTTTTGTTTTTTCGGTCAAAAATATCAGGCAATTTGTGTTTTTTCAAAGGCTGTTTTACCGACTAAAAAACTATTGATACCATTATTTTTGTCTCGTCGATGCGCACAATTTACATATGGTATCAATAGTTTTTTAATTGGTCAAGTGGCCTTTAAAAAACTACAAATTGCCTGATATTTCTGACCGAAAAAATAAAAGTCACAAAATAACTGTTATGTTTGACCGATAAAATAAAAGTCAAAAGTAACCGTTATTTTTGTCCGAAAAAATAAAAGGCAAATATAACAGTTAATTTTTAACTTTTATAGAATCAGTCTAAAATTTAAAAGGCACTTAATATTCGTGAAGCTGAGGCCATATGTATCATAATGTTATATTTGAAAAAGTCTTTCGACAATATTTTCATTGTGTCTTTTTCATATAAAAATTGCAGTTATTATAATAACAGTTATACATAAATAACAGTTATTTTCGGTCCCTGGCAAAAATTGAAAAAAAATTTAAAAAAAGCTCCTGTCATACGACAACAAATTTTGTTAAGATTTAAAAAAGTTTTTTTTTTCAGATCGGACAATTTTTGCGACTCCCAGCGCTGCTACCACGAGGCACCGTTTTTTTCTCAGCCGCCAGTTTGGAGCTCTATAAAACCATGTTGGAGTGAAAAATATATGTTTTTGAATTAAAAAGTGTGACTGTGGTATTTTGCAAAAACAAAAAAATTTCGGCAATATTAAAGACTGATTTCTGGATGTACAAAAAATGGGGAGTATTTTAAAAAACAAGTTTTTCAAATATTTAAAACAAAAAAAATCGGTTAAGCCTTCAGTCTTCAGTGAATTTATACACTGAGGGAAATATGTGTTAAAATTAAATTAATTAAATTAAATTCTGTTCATATTAAATGAATTTGTTTTTAAAATAGAGCTTGAAACAAATTCATTTAAATTAAACACAACTGATCTGAAAATTCAATTTAAAAGAAAAGTTTATATCATTTAAAAGAAATTTAAAAGAAATAAAATCAACAATTTTTAAATATAAAACAAATTTTTTAAACCATTATTTTTTTCGGTGGCATTTTTTTAGTTTTTCCGAGTTTTTGGCATCAGATTCATAATCGGCACACCTGGGACCCACCAAATACCAAATGTGCACTCCATTCGATGTCGTTTGCATTTTTAATATTTTATATATTGAAATAATTTATAAGTTTTCTTGTTTATCTAATATTTGTCAAACCAATTCAAAAAATTAATTGTATTCGGTAGTGATTTTGTTTGTAATTTCAAAGAAATAATAAGAGAAAATTAAAAAAAGAAAGGGGTTGAATATTAAACACACTTTGTTAAATTTTGTTTTTTTTAGAAATGCAAAGGCGTTAAATTTCTAATTTCAAATTATTTGTTTAATATTAAATTATGTTTGAAATACAATACAAATTTTACATAACTTATACAAAACATAAAAAATGCTATTCAATTAGAAAGAGGAATCACTTCAGTATCACAGCATTCTAGTAATAATATTATTCCACACTCAGGGAAAAAATGCTGTTTTATCAAATAAATCATGGGTTGAAATAACAGATTTCACTGTTAAATACCATCCAACAAATGAAACTTTCAAATCAACAGTCGGTTGACTGTTGGTCTATGGAATACGAAAACCGTATAAAAACTTATTTATTGAAATTTGATCACTGGTTTGAAAGTTCATGTATGGCCGAGTGTGCTAACCTGTGCGTCTAGTACTCGAGTGTCCACGGTTCAAATTCGGCAAGGCCAATAAACTTTGGAAACAGATATTCAGTTTTTTCAAAGAACCTCCTGAGGTTTTAGAAATGTTTGGTCAAAAAAAAAAACCTTCAAAATAGAATGCTTACAATCTTGCAAAAAAAATTGCAAATTTCATTTTTTATTTCAAAAAACAAAATTGCAAATTTAATTTTTTATTTAAAAAAAAATATTTTAAATAAAAAATGAAATTTGCAATTTTTTTTTTGCAAGATTGTAAGCATTCTATTTTGAAGGTTTTTTTTGACCAAACATTTCTAAAACTTTAGGAGGTTCTTTGAAAAAACTGAATATCTGTTTCCAAAGTTTTCCTACAACGTCTGTATATAATGTAATGTTTTTCGATGTGACAGTATCAGGAAACAGTTCTAAAAATTAATACAGATCCAAAAGTTGTCTTCAAAATCGACTTTTTAAATACATCATTATTATGTGCGTTATCAAGCACAGGATAATAATCAACAGCCTAAAATGCATACTATATGGTGCTTCTTGTACTATTAAAGCAGAAAATATAGCAATTTTTTTTTTTTTCTTTTCAATTCTTTTCAGCCCAATCATGAAATATTTTCTCCCGGGAGTTGTAAATGGGAGTTTTCGTTTTAAATATAAAGTAAAAATACTTTTTGGAAATTTTTAATGCAATTTTGTTCATCAACCAATATTCATGAGTGTAAAATAAAAAAATGAGATGTCTTTATCTGCTATTTTTAAAACCAGAAACTCCCGTTTACAACTCCCGGGAGAAAGTGTTTCATGATTGGGCTGAATAAGTTGTGCATGCTTTATATAAAATACTGTGTACCTCAATTAAATACTCATGTATAGCTTCATGAAGTATTTTAATAAAGCTTTGGGGGAGGGCGCGTCACTAAATACATAAAGTAGTTCAAGCTTCCATTGTCTAAGCTCACGAGTTTATGCATGTCTCTTTTTTTATTACTCTTATCTTATGAACATTTTTGCTGCCCTGGAATTTGTACAAAGATTTTATGAATTTTAGTAACTAAACTCACAAAGTAGTTCACGTTTCCCTTATATATGTACCCTATATATGTATGTTTCCCTAGTATATGTTGAATTTTATAAATTTTATTCACAAAAATTATGAATGTTTCATGTTCCCCTTGTATATTTTCATGGCATATTCGAAATTTTTAAGTGCTTCATGTATCCTGTACACACATTTTGCATTACTATGCCTTACTATGTATTTAAAACAATGATATTATGAATAGTTCATGTGACTCATCTAATTGGTTATTGCACTTAAATTCATGAATGCAATTCATGGAGATCATAAAAAATTCATAATTATTGTGTACTTTTTTAGTTCAGTGCACTCAAATTCAAATCAAGTCAAATGCAACAACCATGCATTAAATCAAAATTTAAAAAAATAATTTTTTAAAAGCCTTATTGTTTTTTTAATCATTTCAGCATATCTTCTATTTTTGGACAAGCATGAAAGTACAATTTAGGCCAGTATTTGAAAATAAAATTTTTGAGTTAAACCGAGTGGATTACCTGTATTTAATATTCCAGATATTTAGATATTTAACAAACTAACATATTCTTATTTGCCAAAGGTAATTTTTGTCACTACTTCAGTAACAAAGAAATCGATAACTCCTCTTTTAATGCGCTTCTTAAGCTTTACCAAAACTACATTCCAAAACAAGACGCGTCTTATGCGCTTTCTGCTACCTGCATTTTCTAGAATTTTGTTGCCAAAATTTTAATATGTCTGAGCACGCAATGTAATTTAACTTTAATTAGCTAGTTATAAGCATGCATGCGAAACTTATTATAGTTGTGCGAGTATCCTTTCATCAACGCAATATGTACAACGCCAACCTGCCCATACTCCAAAAAAACCCACTTTATAATTAAGAATAAATAAACGATTTATGCGAGTTGGCACAAGTAGCTCTCGTATCTACAGTATTGCAACGTGTAAACGCAAAATTTTCTACAATTTATCTAAGACGACGACAACTACAACTACGACGACGACAAAGACTATACGTTGATGGTTTTAGTGCTACTAAATCATCTGCTGCTTAAGAAAATAACAACAACTTTTCACTACAAAATAAAATAATATGATATAAAAGTAAGTAAGTATTTATGATGTTTTAGCTTAAAGCCTAGTACTATGCTCGTTCGCGTGAAATTTCGGTGGCAACATCCATTTATTTGTTGCGTGAAAATTTTGACAGAAGTTTTGTTGCGAACGAACAGCTGATGGTTAGCTTACAAATTTCAACAAGAAGTAAATAAACAGCTAGAATTTATTAAGGGAAAGCAGAAAATCATTTACGTTCTCTAATTTTAAGTATTTATGATTATATAAATACAAAATAAATATTTACACGAGTATGTAAATGAATGATGTGCTTTATTGTAGAGTAGGACAAGACATTGGTTTATGGCAGCCTGCAAGCTGCGAAGTCTTGCAACCGCCAACACCGCGGAAAGATGCATCCGTATTAACAACTGCAATTATTAATTGCAAAGCTTTAGAAACAGTCCAAAAATATAATATCAATAAACTTTGTTCTTTTGCTTGCACTTTTTTCTTAAATTTAATGACAACTGTCACTTTTCACGACAAATTAAATGGTCGGTTCAATTAAATTGCCGTGAAAATAATGTTGCTAGATGCATGTTGCGGAAAATAGTACTAGATTTTCCGCAGCGAAGCATAGTACAGCTTTGATGAAAAAGTTGTGAAATATTCACGCTTGTTTCACAGCTGTCATTTTTTGTATGGAGATTTGAGTGGAATTTCACGTGAAGCCGAACAGAGTACTATGCTTAAGACATGATTTTGCATTTTTAGTGCATTTGCTTGTTGCTGTTGTTGTTATTGTTGTTGTTGGTTTTGATGTTACCTGAACGTTGTGTTCGTTGTTGGTTGATAGTGAATTCTGTCGTCAATGGAATTTTATGCATTTCAAGTTGTTGTCTGCAAGCAAGAACTAAATAGCTGCTCGAAGTTGCAGGAGTTGGAGTAGCAGTTGTTAAAAGCAACATTAAAATATTTTGTTTGGCACGAAGGTAAGAAGAAGTTAAAAATATTAATGCAAAAACATGCATGTAATTAATTAAAAGCAGTAAGAATAGTTACAAGAAGTTTTATTCCGGAGATGGGCACGAAATATTTGAGTTTAACCATTTTTCTTTTCGACAACTAAATTGATTAATAGTGGCTTGTTTAACGGTAGGTTTTTTAATTATTTAATAACAACATGAGGATATGTGAAGGGTCGACTTATTATCTTGAAAGATCAATATTAATTTTGAAATATTTTTCTTATAATCAGTCATCCATCTTATTTCGATGGAGAATAAGAACGAAAGATCAATAAAAAGGATATTTAGACTGTTCCGAATAGGTGCATCTCTATTGTTAATCTAACAAAAAATTTTGTTGTTGGCATTATTTTCGGTGTTAAGTCAGCTAAAAAATTTCAAAAAATACAAATGTTCTTTTATTCATTGCTGTGTGGTGACACCAGCAGGCATTTTCAACTCACTGATTTTTTTTTTATTTTAAACCAAAATCAAGTAACACACAAATTCACTTTAAATTCAATTCCCATGATGAAGTATGTGCAATGTCCTTTTGTCCTTAAGTAGTTTGAGCATATGAAGAATGTAAGATATCTTAAAAAATAAAAATCACCCAAAGAATGTACGTTAAAAATTAAGGGTGTATAAAAATAGCCACAGAAAATCAAAAATAATCTTTTAATAGGCATGAATGGAGTTCAGTTATGCGCTACGTTAAGTTTTGATGTTGAATTCTCAGAAATTTTGATAAAGATTTTAATTCACTCAAGATTCGAAATTGGTCATAAGAGTGAGGCCAAGGTCCTTTAAGAGCTGAAATGGTCAATTTGGTTTTTTTTTTCAATATTCGAAAAAATTAAAAATTTTTTCTATTTTATCCCTAAAAACACCAAAATATGTAAGGGATTATAACACTCCATCTGAATCTTTTTTATTGTTGTGTTTCATTTGAAGAAACATCTAAAAAAGTATAACACACTTTAATGCTATCTCAGTTTTCAATCTCAGCTACACTTTTATATTTGTATTTAATATTCAATGTTAAGATCCCATCATAATTACAATAAAAACTTTTTAACAAAAAAAAAAACCTACTTAAAAATCACTACAAAGTAAAAAATAATTTTAATTACTTTTACTATTTATTTCTTGGTCAAATTTGATAATTTATTTATATTCATTATTATATTGGAAATCTTATGATATCAATTATTCTGAATTTTTTTTATTTTTATCATAAATATATTAATTTTTTATGATTATAAAAGCTTCTAGTCAGCGCTAATCATTGACATAAAATGATGATATTTTTGCCATCCCTACTCTATTTAAGACTTTTTTATTTGTGAATATCCTGCTTCGGTGACGCTGTATTAATTTGTTATCTTAATTTTTCTTAAATCTTAATTAAAATGCTATATGTGTGTTGCAGCTGCACAAAAAATCTGATTACATTAGCGCCGACTTCGAACGGGCACCTCCGCGTTGATAATGTCTATATGTTGACAAAAAATTACGGCAATCGGGCAAGTACTTTAGGAGTAATCGATGTACATACATTCACAAAAAAAAAAAAAAAAAAAAAAAAACAGAGAAACCAACCAACTTGAGAACCTCCTCCTTTTTGAAGTCGGTTAACAAAATCAAATCATATCTTTTAATCAAACAGTAAAAGATAATTGCAATGCTAGTTTCCTGCCTGAATGCATAACAAAACACGCAGCATACTTTCTCTTGCCTAGTGTAGGGTATAAAAAAAACAATCTGGATAACAATAATATTTTTTACGGCCAAGTTCCATATCAATGGCTGCTCAACGACTTCCGCACAAGAAAACAGCGAAGTGGATGCGCATAAAAATTTATTGCTCAACACTGAAAAGAAGAAGCAGAAGAACAACAACAACGAAAAACGGCAAAAATAAACAATTCATCCTTGTACCAAAAAAAGGAAGAAGTATGAAATCAGATTAAATCAGCATGAGAAAAATTTTTATGTGGTTTTAACAACGACAACAACAACAACAACAACAACAACAACAACAATAGAAGCGAGTGCAATTCATGCGAATTGACCCGCTCAGTTTGAGCAACCAGTCACTTCATCCACCCGCCACTTTGTCCAAAAGCTATCATTCCCCAACATACACACCCTAACATAGACAAACACAACTAAATCTTAGCTATACAAGAAAGTCCTTTTAATCTCAACACATATCATGATAACAATTTTGGTCACTTAAAGTGAAGCAAATTTATTTATAAGCAGTTTTTTATATAGCTGTTTGGAGCATTATTTTGCCAGATTTTTGCCAACGCTTTTTGTTGGTTTTTTTTGTTTATATGCTCGCAACAGGCGGTGGTGGCAGTTTTTTTAGACCCTTTTATTTTGTTTTTTCTTATAACTCGAAAGGATGAATGGGTGAGTCTTAGGATTTGCTATTTTTTATCTAATACAATTGTATTTTATGTAGCGTTACGCATTATAGCGCATTAAGTGTGCGTACATTTCAGACAAACAATCAAACAAACAAACAGACATACATAAATTTATACGAACATAAGTAGATATATTTCTGCTAAGTATTTCTTACATTTTTTATGAAGTTGTTAGAATTTTGTTTAGTAGTTTAGCTTAAGTGAATTATACGTGTGCGTGAGTGTGAGTATGAGTGAATTAATGTGATGATTATGTGTAGTTATTTCGATGTTAGTGTTTGTTTTATTGAGATATAAATTAAAAATTATTATTAAGTTCACATAAATGTTTGGCAAGCTGCACTCGATTTGAAGATTTTGTGTATAGAACAAATAGTTTTCGATCTATTAGTAGTTTAGTACGAAGTTTATAAGTCTGAGAGTTTTGTCTTATGAACTCTGCGCATAACAATGAAAAATCAGATCTTCTTTTGGGACAAACAAACTGTTTTATGTACCATTCGAAAAGTGTCAAATTTTAGAATGAAAGAGTCAAAATTTATCTAGCAGTGGCTTGGTATATCCTAAGTGTCATACTTTAAAGCCAATCCTCGTATTTTGCGTTGTTGCATTTTAAGGTATCGGAAAGCCAGTTTCAAGAAACTTACTTTTAAACTGTCTATCTATTTAAGGTCTTTTTTAAAATTTGATAAAAAAATAAAAAATTGTAAGCACATATCTATTTTTTTATAAGATATTTATTGATATTTTAAGAATCTATATCTATACTTTTATATAAAGGAGTCAAGTTTGTTGACACGTGGAGGGTAAATTAATAAACCACGGTATAGATTTCGTTGAAAGCGTCACTAACAGGACCTGTAGCCTTTCTGGACGGACAATGGCTATGTTATATTGCGTTATCTCATTTAAATAAAAATATATAACTGAAATTATTGTGACAGAATGACTTTTTTCTATACTTATATGAAAATGAAAATAAATTAAAAAATATTTTCCAATTAGCGAAAATTTGAAGAATTGAAAAACGTTAATATAATAAATGTTACATACTTCGTTACAGGGGCGCAACCAGGAATTTTATTTTGCAAGCACCAGTTGTAGGCCGTTTAATTGATTTTTTTCTTATTTGGCAGTTGTACGAAGGTTACAAGGCTTGAGCTAAAATATTTTCATTTTTACTCGGGTCCCAATAAGGTTAGCAAAAATGCAATATTTTTCTCCCCACACATTCAGAAAAAAATACCCACCTTACTCCGATAAAAAATTTCTCTATTTTCGATAATTCAATTAGAATAAATTTTCACATTTTCAAATAAATATTTCTTCACTTGTGGGAAATGGAAATATTGCAATGTCTCTAATAATTATAAGTATTTTTTCTCGCACAAAATCTCATTTATAGAGAAAAATTTATGGAAAATGAAAAATTTTTACTAAATTTTGATAAATTCATTGTGCGAAGTATTTTCTTCAATAAACTGAAATCTTTTTTAAAAAATAAAAAAAGTCTTATTCTCTAAAAACGATATATTTTTATATATTTCCCTTTTTCATGGAAACTTTTTATCATTTTTAGGGATTCTTTAGTACCACATTTAGAGAAAAGCATTCTCTGGAGCAAACTCTATAACATATTTCTCTAAATATTATGTCTTTTTACTTATTCCGAGAAACTTTTGACTGAGTGCAGTGAAAATTTTTCATCCATACATCACTTCGTTGTAAAAATACCCAATTGGCTGGCACTAGCTTAAAAATTCGTCCTTTAGTAAGCATTTATTATGCTCAATTCCGAAAGTAAAAACCGCTAAATTTCTGACACCTTGGGATGAAAAACAAAGAGTCTGAATTTGAAAGAATCGTTTGGTATTAATTGTCCAATGCGCAAATGCTGACGAAATCGAAAAAAAATATTTTTAACGATAGGTCTTTCCTACACTTTTCCAAAATCGGTTAATATTTACGCAATTTTGATGGATTTTCATGAAACTGATTTTGAAAATCCAATGGGAGATGATGAATAAGGCGTCTAACTATATTATGTCACTGGATGGGCGAACAGAAGAAAAATTAAACCAACATATTTTTACCTAATAAGCCATAATTCCTTAATATCGGATAATATTTAAAAATTTAGAGAAATTTTATGAAACAGATTTTGGAAACAACGATGGAAAATTAGACATTGTAAATTGTTTTTTCCACTTTCGGAAGTCAATCGGAATTATTTTTATAATGAATCACATGACTTCACTATAAACTTAATTCTGTAGAGTTTGTGTTATCGATGTTTAAAAAATTACTTTAAAAAAGATGAAAAATAACAATTTAACGGAAAATTTCTTTGATTTTTTCAGTGGCGAGTGACTCAACCGATTTTCCTCAAATTTAGGCTTTTTTACTATGTATTACTTTTGAAAAGATACTTTTGAAAAGATAACTCAAATCGAAGTATTGCCAACAACCTTTTAAGTGGTCAGAATCAGAATATAACTAAAATTAAACATGTGTAGTAAGCCGGATCGAAATTGAAATTTAATTAGACACTGATCGGATTTTGTTTGGATCGGAGAAATCCCCATGGAGCGTTTTTGGTTCTTCTGAACGTCTTTTCTGCAGAAAACGAATTTTTTTGCATAAACTTTTTTCTTCAGAATGCATACCCAAGATAAGAAAAAAACTAAAGATTTTCATGGTACACTAAAAAAATTTTGAAAATTTTTTGTCTTTACAAACTCTATTGAGACCCCAAAAAATCCATATTTTGTCATTTTCGAAAAAAGGTTGTTTTAAATACGTGTACAATTTGTATTTTTCATGATATTCACATGATTTTAAATTTATTCGAAAATTATTGAGCTCTTCTTTTCATTGATATATCGTATGGTGCGGTTTAACCAAAACTAAGTGCCACAATTATTTAAAATGTGAGAAATCAATATTCAAAAGCTTCCTTCAGCTCAATTATTATTTAATTGCCATAATTACTGTTTGATTTTGGCAAATTTTGGTGGGTATATATATATAAGTGGGTACATTGAGTTTTTAGGTACGCAAATCGATTTCTTTTAACCAGTTTTTAGTAAAATGTGCGCCAGATAGTACTCCAGTACAAAATTCATGATTTTCGAATATTTATATTTTTTAACACTTATAAAAAACGCATTTTTCAAAGTACTCAGTTTTGATTAAACAACACCATACGATACACTAAAAGAAAGAAGAGCTCAGTACTTTTCCAATAATCTTATATGCATTTGAATATCAAGAAAAATAAATTTTTTTAAAGGTGTTTAAAAATATATTTTCGAGTTTTTAAGAGTACTTCTTACTTTTTAGTCAGTGTCCGGCTCACTTTTTTTTCTCCATACAAAATCGATCCGGCTTAATGTGCAGTCTGAAGGACCAAAATATGACTAATTTAGCAGATTATGCATCAACCAGAATCGATTTGAGATATACATTTGGGGTTTTCGCTCATTTCATTAAACGTGTGATTAGTTTTCATGTGACTCACTTTGATTGAATACTATTTTGCTTGGTACTAAAATAATTTTTTGGGGGGGGGGGGGTTTAAACCCCGAAACCCCCCTTTGGTTGCGCTTAGGCTTCGTTAGTTAACTAAAGCGAATTTTACGGTTCTGTAATGCTTAGCTATGGTCAAAAGAAAAAAAAATAATGTAAATATCATATAAATAAATATAATGATTTAACAAAATAAAAAAAAAAATTACAAGACCTTATAATTTCTTCGAAAATAACATTACTGGGTGCGGGTCGAAATTTCCCTTACCATAATTGCCCTTGACAAAATTCACCCTCACAAAATTTCCATTTCCAAAATTGTCCCTTTTTAAAATTTCCCTTTTTTAAAATTGTACTTTACAAAATTACCCTTTACAAAATTGCACCTTTTCAAAATTGTCCCTTTACGAAATTGTCCCTTTACAAAATTGCCCATCGATAAATTTTTGAACTTAATACTGAGAATATTATCAATGTACCTTTATCAAACAAAAGTTTTATTCAAAAATTAATTTAATACAATTATGCAAAAAGCCAAAACAAAAAAATTATCATTTAAATCGGGTTTGGATCGATATTGCCCTTATACAAGAGCGCTTCTCCACAGTATCAACATATTATTTTTTAATTTATTTTTTGTACAATTTTGTAAAGGTGAATTTTGTAAAGGGAAATTTTGTAAAAAGGAAATTTTGTTAAGGGAAATTTTGTAAAGGACAATTTTAAAAAAGGGCAATTTTGTAAAGTACAATTTTGTCAAAGAAATTTTGTATAAGGGCAATTTCGACCCCAACCCAAAATTACTAAAAATTCGCCCGAGCAAGACAGTGTACATCTGTCGTACAAAAATAAAAATAAAAACAATTTGAAAACTGAAATAATGACTGGTAAAGAGGGGGGAAGGGGGTGCTGGTGAAAAATATGGATGCATTCTTCTTGATATGATACCAATCCTTCTGGTGAAATGAAAAAAAGGCGCAGCTTTTGCCCGTTTAACAAAACAAAATAATTATAGTTCTAACCATTGACGAATCTATAAAGAAGATCCTCACCAAATTTCAAGTTCATCGGTTCATTATATTTTGAGAAGTAACGTCAGATGTATTAGAAAAAGTAGTTACGAGAAAAACGCGTTTAAAGACTAAATTTTCAAAATTTTTTTATACATTTTTTTTTAAGAAGTTTCAATCCCCAAATCCAGGGAGAAAACTTCTGATACACAGTAGTCAGAACTGGAAAGTATGTTTGCTGAAGCCAGTAACACCGTTTATCTTAATTTTGTGCTGGCCCACTGCCAAGATGCCGATAGCCAAAGGGCTGTGATGGCTGTGACATTTATGTTATTAACTCAAGACGAAGTAGATGTAGGTTGACATTTAGTGCATCCGTTGTGGTAGAGTAAAGAGTTACAGTGCACAGTTCTGTACTTTTCTGTATCTTATTGAGTTCATTCTGGTTTGAGAGCTTCAAAGTCGTCACCGGCCTTCAAGTTTTCTTCAAGTTTTCACCGGCCACTAGACTATTGCTCCCTTAGTATTGGTAGTATTGGTCTAATGATCAATGTACGAGTGTACTAACAAAAGGTTTCTTAGTTGCTGTCATTTTCAAAGTTTTTAATAAATCAAAAACTACATACTGTTTGTTATAATCTTACAATATATCACTCTAATTTTCAGAAAGATCGATCAAAATGGAGACAAACAAACGTAAAATTAGTGAAGCAGTGTTAGTGGTTATCCCTGTGCCAACGCAGCAAGAAATGCGGTTTGCTATTCTTTTTGGATTTCGGCATTAGGTCAAGCCTGTGGAAATTTTTAGTGAATGCCAAACAGAGTTTGCTTGTTAACGCCATCCCTTGTGACTATTTCAAAGTGGTTCCAAAGAGATTCCAGGACGAACCTCGAGAAGGCCTTCCAAAATCTGCGACTGACGATATAAGTGTAGCGCTGTTGAAGTCTTAAATTGATGAAGATCCAAGATAGACCCAGGTAATGTTTGCTGAAGAACTGGGCTTGAATGCCATGGCTGTATTGCGAATATTATAAAATAATCTTGGATACAGATAAGATTGGTTCCTAGAATTATAACTGAAGCTCAAAAAGAAGCACGTGTGCGTTTTGCTCAATATTGACAAATTCAAAAAAGGAAAGTCTTCCAATTTTCAGTCAGAAAATTGTAACAGGTGATGAAGCATGGTTTTACAAGTACGATCCTGAAACCAAACAACAAAGCATGGTATTTAGCTCGGAAGGTGCAAATCCACCCGTTTAAGTAAAGCAACAAAAGTCAGCAACGAAAGTAATAATGTCAGTTTACTTCACCAGAGAGAAAGTTGTTCCTTCGAAAAAAGGTCAGATGGTAACTACCAAGTGGTATACTGACACTAGCTTACCAAAAGTATTCCAAAGTTTATTGGGAAAACGCCAAAATAGGAACTTCGCAGATACTTTTTGCATCATGACAAAGCGCCAGCGCACACTGATAGAAAAACAAGCGACTTTATTCAGTTGTCAGGTATCGAAGAAATTCGACCAGCACCTTAGATCCCCAGATCTAGAACCTTGCGACTTCTGGTTATTTCCAAATAACCAAAAATTATACCAAAAATAAAAAAAAATTTACGAGGACGAGTCTTCAACAGCAATGAGGAGATAATAAATGCGGTCAATGATGAAATTGCAAAACTCAGATTTTGAAGACTGTTTTTCAAGGTGGATTTATCGACTTCAAAAATGTATCGAAATAAATGGCGATAACATTGAAAAAATACAAAGACATGAAGAATGAAGATATAAAATTAAAAGATTTTTTGTTTAGTATTTTCTACTCTATTAACCGATATTTTGTTAGTCCCCTCATATATATCCATCGGACTATTTCTAGGGAAAAATTTAATTGTATTCCTTTATGCACTTTCTGCTTTTTATGCACTTTCTGTATTTTCAATCCAGAACAGTTTCTTATCCAAGGGTACTCCCAGATATTTTGCAAAATTGCTGAATTTAAGCTTTATCATGTTGGGCTTCAGAACTGGAGTTTTGTATTTACTTGTAAAGAGGTTTAGTTTTGTCTTTAATGGGTTAATGCTGAGTCCTGAATAGCTCAAGAATGACTCTAGTGCAATCGCCATGAGATTGTATAGTTTTTGTGGAAATTTACCTCTTATAACAACTGAACGTTAAGTCTGCATAAAAAAGAAGAATTTTCATTCATCTTTTTACAAAACTTTTATAGGTGCAGTTTTCGAAACACAAGGTCAGCAAAATTTGGCATTTTCAAATATTTCATTAATTGCACACTTCAAAAAATCAATATATTCATAACCGTTTCAAACACCGTCTTCAATCCCATCTGCAGAACTCAAAATTTTTAAATTTTTACTATTTTATTCAAATCAATTCTTAATGCACATCTCCATCGACTGTCGACTTTTTCTTTTTAATCTGATTGCTCTTTCATTTTGATGACAGAATTTTGTATTCTACTTTTGTATGGAATTGAATAAAAAATAGAATAGTTTTTTTGAGTCTCCTGAAATTTTTAAAATTTTGAGTTCTGTTTCTTTTGAGGTTGGGATGCGATATCAACATTTCAGAAATAAATTTTGGAACTTTTGCAGATCTCCTTTTAAATTACAATGTCCTTATAATAATTTTTAGGAAATTTTTTAATAATTTCTTTGAAGTACAAATTTAAAAAGTGATTTTTTCAAAAATAGGGAAGTTAACCCTCTCCAAATGTTGTCAGTGACGTGAAAATGAATGTAACTAAAAACATAAAAATTTTTTTTTTTTAAATATGCTGCTTTTATGAATAATGGGTGCTCATGCTGATATTTTTATCAATAACCCTTACTTTCAAAGCATTTCTGAATAAAATCTTGTTAAGGAGAGAGTTATGCAATTAGAAGAAAGAAAGCGCCCCATATTTCTATGGGTGGTGACCGTGGCGTGCAGGTTAAGTGTGTGGCTTAGCACGCTCGGAGCCCGAGTTCGATCCCCAGTCGGGGCGAAAAGTTTTTTCAATAAAAAAATTTTTCAGATCGGTCACCACCTCTCTGCAGACAATGGCAAACCTCAGAGAGTAAATAATGCCATGTAAAGCTTCTTGAGAACATGCACTTAAGCCGTTCGGAGTCGGCATAAAACGTGTAGGTCCAGTTCTCGGTTAATTGTGTTCAAACATGTAATAACACACACAACACAATTGATGATAAGAAGCTCGGTCAAAGTCCTTTCAAGGGCTGAAATGGCCAATTTGTTTTTTTTTTTTTTGTTATTATTTTAGTACTGCTTGAACTGTCATCTAAATTTAAGAATTCAATAAATACCTTAATCTCTAGGATAAATTCAAGGTATCGATACAAAATAAGCTGACTAAAGAAAAAAAATGGAAATGCTTCATGCATATTTTTGTGCACTTAAAACAAGACATTTAAACCAATGATGTCCACTCAAACCCTTTAAATACAAACACACACACACACACACACACAGTTATTCTCAGCATATCCATATAACTGGCTGTAATATTTGCTTAAGCTTGCTGCGCAACTTCCGTTTCCGCTTCAATGATGACGAAAATATTTAAATAAACGAATTTGTTTATGTGAGTCAATGTTTTATGACTCGATGATGGCGATGGCAACCCTGAACGAGCTGAGGAGGGCAACTGCAACGTGGTAATGAGTTTTTATTCTATGCTAAAGATAAGAATTTTACTTCGAGAAGTCGTACCGTACCGCTGCCGCCGGAAATGGTTTTTAAAATAAATGGTTAGCAAAGTGTTCTATGTAGTATGTAGGTAGGTATGTCGTTAGTAGTATAGATAGACAAGAACAATTTCTATACATATTATAAAGTCAAAATTGGCAACAACAACAACAACAACTAATGGCAGCAATCAACGTTTTACTATCTATCTATTTGATGAAGAAGGGGTTGAATGGCTGCGGCGGAGTGGATACGAGTGAGCCTGAAAGATACAAGTTTTGTTTTATAGTCATAAAAGCTGTTACAGTCTAAAATGTTTTTCGTTTTTCGTACTGCAGTGAAGTTGTTGCTAATGTTGTTGTTGTTGTTGTTGTTGTTGTTGCTGCTGTTGTATAGTCGTCGACTAATTAACTGCGATTATTACGGTCATTACGTGGGATTTCCGTATTTCGGTTAACATCTTGAATTTTTGGCGCTTTAGCAGTGAACTTGTTCTGCTGCTGTTGCTGTAGTTGTTGTTGTTGTTTTTTTTTAGAAATTTATTCAAACCACAACGTTTTGTCTATAAATGTTTGTGTGAGCATCTTCGAGCTTTGCTCCTGCATTTGCACAAACATTAAAGCAAATTAACCACATTTTCTGGAATGAGCTCATTTGCAGTTGCCATTCCGTCTAATAGTTGTTGGTAGACCAGAGTCATTAGTTTTGAGATGCTATTGTCTGTGGTAAGTTTTAAATTTAAAGCATTTTTACAACAATTTGTAGTGCTGAAAAAGCGGTGTTTTTATAAAAACTATATAAATTATTTTGAAATCAATGCGCTTTCAGGTATTTAAATATACTAGTATCGCCTGGGGTCGAAATTCGACCAATTTATTGATTGCCTATTTATAAATATATGCGAGATGATCAAAATAAGTTCGAGGCTGTAACTTTTCATTGATTGGAGATATTAAGCTATTTTCTTCAGAAAAATTATTTATTTATTTAATTATTTCTTTCAAAAACAGAAAAACAACATTTTAAAAATATTTAATTTTTTAAAAGAAATCATAGGGGGTAGCCTTGATTTTTTGATGGCACGGACAGTTTATTAATTTAGTGTCAAGACAAAATAAATTCACCTTAAATTCGGTACAGACTTGAAAGAAAATCAAAAATGTAATTTTGAGTTTTTGGTTTTTTTACAACAAAAATCATTTTTACCCCATATTTTTAGAATAAATCAAATTTTATGGTCTTTTTTTAAAATGAATAATTTAAATTAAACAAACAAAAAACGGTACTATTTTCAAAAGTTTTTTTAAGTTAACTGATAAGACTTAAATACAAAAAAGAAATAAATAAAATATATTCACAGATGGCGGAGATATTGGCTTCCCAATTTAGAACATTTAATTTGAGACAGTTTTTTTCTTGCTCTTGGCATTTGGTTGAAACACACGCTAAATAATAAATAACAATATTAAGAAAATTCATTAAAAATACTTTTGGTAAGAACTTTGCTGTAAGTTTTATCACATTTGAAAGAAAATTCAACAAACTTTTAGAAGAAATCAGAAAAATTGAAAAACCGTTAAAATCCGACCAAGATATTTACATTGAAAGTCAAATTTTTTGAATTCAAAACAAAATTTTTTACAAATTTTACAATTGACGAATGGATAAAACTAAATTTTTTTAAGAAATTGTTACTTTTAAAAAAAATTCAAATTCGACCAACTCAAAAACTCTCCCCCAACCAAATTTCATATCAATCAAAGAGCAGATTTTTTCTGAAAAATTTAATTTCTCTCTTAGAAGGTTGGGAACCCCCTCTATCAGATATATCATTTATATATACATTCTGCACATCTGGACAACAAAACCTTTCAAATGATATAAGTTTCAACTATTTTGAGTTTTAATTAATACCAAAAAAGCGTACGACAAACTTTAATGTTTACGTATTAATATATAAGATTTTCCCATGATTTTTAAGCTGTCTAGGTTAACGTTGCAAGACTTTAAAGCCCAATGATTTGAATTGCAAACAAATAAGCCATACTTTTCAAGAATCCAAACACTTCTCTTCAAACTGTCAGTGGTCTTAAAACTCTTTGTCAAAATTTCAAAATTCTTTGCAACACAAGATAACATCATTTAAGCTTCGAGAAGCATGGCAGCATATCGAATTTTCAAAATATTGAACATATATATTTTTGCATAGAACGGTAAATAGAGGGTGATGATGGTAGGGAGTTGGAAACAAACAACGTTATATTGAAAAGGCCACACTTGAGAGAGCCATCAAAGCAGCAACAGAAGCAGCAACAGCACATCAAAAAGTTATAAACACAATATGCTGTCAGCATAGAAGCAGCTATAAAGGCAACAGCCAAATATCTGCCTGTCTGACATCTCTCTGCCAACTGTCTGTCGATAACAACAACGAAGATTTTAATAAATGATGCTAAAAGTACAAAGTAAACATAATAATTTTAAACTTGCCCCGAAAAATGAGTGCATAAAAAAACCAAAAATAAAAATAAAAAAACAAAATAATGCAATAAAAACAAAACCAAGCAAAGAAGACCAATAACTTTCATTGAAAGTTGATAAAAGGTGGGTGGAGTGGAGAATTTTTCTGATATTGACGTGGTTTTTGCAGGCGGCCAGACAGCAGATGAAACCAACATAAAAATGTATAATGGACTAAAATAAATTACCAACAAATTTCAAATATAGCAAATAAAAATTAAATCAGAGAAAAAGCTGTGCTGAGACAAGTTGAAAAATTCAATATGAAGATAACTTAAATTATTAATTTGACCGCTTTTTAGTAAAATATGTACAGAATATACTAAAAAAACTATACAGAGAACGTTATTTTATAAGTATCCAAATATGCATTGGAAAGCCCAAACTCAGATATCAACAGCTGTTGGCCTTAATTTTTCTGTAAAGGCACTGAAGAAGGTCATGCAGGTTAGCTTTAAAATCTCTTGTCTTGTAAAAGGAAGACTAAATCCTTTTTTTCCATCGTGGGGCTGGGATCTCTCTGACCTTAGAAAAAATGTCTGATGTATCATCAATAAATGCTACATACTAAATAATAGGACACCTTACAAGAAAATGCTAAACACCTTAAGGAAACCTATTCGTGCCTTGTAAAAGCGATGTTGGGAAGAATACACCCAATCAATTAAGAACCTTAAAGAATTAGCTAGACTAAGTAAAATCTTATTCAAGTAATACTCGAGCCCTTCTTTTATAAAAAGGAGGGGATGGTACGTGCACAGAATCTTCTAAGGACTTGTTGGAACACCTTCTTGATACACATTTTCTCGACTGTAAAGATAACTGTGATGACTTCTAACACAGAAAAAAATGAGTAGAACTATTGTCGCACAATGTATAAAATTCAACTAAAGTAATTCAACGAATTTGTTTAGACGTACAGCAAATTTCCGCCCCGGGTACCACCATTTTAGCGGTGACACCATTTCGATTTTTTTTTATTTCTCTCACAGAAAAAGTGATAAAAAACTTTACGGTAAAAAATGTAATTGCTGTTTCAAAATATAAAATTCTGCATGCAAGTCTAAGCAAAGAGGAGGAAACATTGCGAAAACGTTTCGAGCTGTAAAATCAGAAAACTTTTTGTAACACAACGCAGCAGCTTACGATGAAATTTCAGAAAAAGAGCTAGTTGTTGGAATTGCTTGCGATGCTACGTAGGCACATTAATGCAAAACAAATCGATTTCGAAAGCGCCAACAATTAGACAGCATTAAAAATGCTCACTTTCATTGTCGAGTGGTTCTTTTTGGAGACTTCGCCAAATATTTCATTAGCATTGAAATTATTTCCTACAATTTGTTTATCAGTAGCTTCATGCGAAAGGAGTTTTTCAAAGCTTAAATTAATACAGACTTACTTTTACTTCCATTGGACTTCCAAGGTATTCCATGGGACAGGCCAGAGTTTCCGATCTTGCTTTTTTATCCATTTCAAACGAGCTTGAAATCAATATTACTGATTTCGATGAGGTTATTTCAAATATTGCAACTCTTAAAGTAAAAAATCCCAGTATTTAGGACAGCTCACTTTTAATGCATCGAAATGGTACGCAAATAGTTACAAAATTTGTTTTTTTGTGTTTCTTAGTTTTAAAATATTGAACCAAATTATTAAGTTATATAAAATTTAAGAGATTTTTTTTCACATGTCTTTAAAATCTTAAACAAAAACAAAAAAAACGGATTCTTGGATTTAGCAAAACTTTTTTGAAATTTTATTTGAAGTATTAATTTTTGATTATATTAGTTTATAATTCTTGAAAAACATATTTTTCAAGAATTATTTTTAGAGCTTGATGCCAAATAATTTATGAAGCCAAACAGGTTGCTACAACAACAATGTTCTTTGCAGAACAAACCGAGCAGACTAGACCATGGTTTCGTCGGACGCTACTCCGACTCATCAGTAGTCTCTGTGGTTTATGCAGTCCACTAACTTTGATAAGTTAATAAGCTTAACTGCAGTAAAACCAAAACGGAATTACCCAAAAAGCTTTTCACTTGTTCAAGCAGTGTTTTTCTACTCTTTTGCTAGTTGCAAAATTTCAAAAAATTGACTACATTTATTCTGCAAAGAATTTTTTAAGTCATATTAACTTTTGACTTTCAAAATATTATCTCCACCTTTTCATAAACAAAAAAATTATACAGGATAAAAAATAAAGTCTAACTAATTTCTGTAATTTTCAATAAACGTCAATTATTTATATGTTTAACATTCTCACTGAGTTTCGTTAGGATCGGGTTCCTTTTGTACGTACCTTCCATACAATATTATGTAAAATTTTAATATACATCCTAGGGAGGTACCCCTAACGTCTTATCAATTTCTACCATTTTTAGTGCGCATCAATTTCTCTAATTGCCAGCCGTCTGACCAAATGTTGTTAAGATCGGCCAACTTTGGCATGAATCTCCCATACAAAATAATGTAAAAAATTGATATAGGACAAGTACCCAAGAAAAGGACCCTTAGGAACTGACCACTTTCAACGATTTTTGCAATTTTTGTTAAATTTAACAATCACGACATTTTCAATAAAAATGTTTCGCCTGCAATAATAACTTTTAGCCCTCTTTTACATCATTTAATTGATAAGAAATCAAATATTTTTATTACAAATTGAGTGGTAAAATTTTTCGGTGCAGGCGATTTTTTTATAAATTAAATGATTTAAAATCGTGCGATTTTAATAAAAAAATGTTTGCCTGCGGCGCTTACTATAGTTTCCAACCAAAAAAGTTCAAATAACAGTTATTAATTTCTTTAAAATCGCATTTTACTACAATAAAAACAAAAATTTTTCAAAATGTATCATTTTTTTTTTTTTGTTTTTTAACAATTTGTTATTGTTTGTCATCTGTTGTTTTTTCGGAAAACATAAAGGAAATAATAAAAACACAAAATCTCATCGAATTGGTTTCTAATTGCATTTAGAAATTTCTTATAGGGGTGTTACCATGGGTATCCTATGAACGCCTCTGGGTATTGTAACTAACAATTATTAGACGGTTAAAAATCTTGGGCTAAATTTTAATCTTTTTTGGATTACATATAGGACACGACCAAAAAAAGATTACTTTTTAATCCAATGAAAAGTTTTAAATTTTCCAATCCATAAAGGACTTATTTTTAATCCGCAAAAAGTTTAAAATTTTTTAATCCAAAAAGGAATAATTTTTAATCCGCAGAAAGTACAAAATATTATAATCCAAAAAGGATTAGATTTTAGTCCAAAAAAGTTAAAAATATAAAAGGATTACTTTTTAATCCACAAAGGTGAGAACTCGTGAGAAAAAAAGGTAAGAGATAATTCTCATACTTCATAAGTTTACGAAGAACAGTTATCGTTTGACCTCCATAAGCATGTATATATATATTAAAAAAAGTTCTTAAACTTAATTTATGCTTAATTTTGCATATTTCTATACGAGCTAAAAAACTTTTTTTTTTTTTTGTCGCGTACTTTGAACTAATTTGTACTAAATCTTGCCAATATTTTTATAAAATGTAGCACTCTTTCATCGCGTTAGAACACTTAAAATACATATCGGTTCTTTTTGTTTCTTTGTTGTTTTTCGAGTAATTAAAACCGTGCGAATGTCGCGTCCGTGCCAATGGCTGAAAAGCTACATAATATTCACCTTTTCGCCATAGAAGAACTGTCAAATAAAGAGCTGCTTTTCGTTGGCTTTTTCAGCCAAAAGGCCTTCGTGTGAACATATAATTATATTGCCATAAACTTCACTATATATACATTAAGGGTATTCATGCAAATGGGCAATGCCCTTATAAATGATATAAACCGTATAAGTTTATCAGCCTTATAAATGAAATGTATGGAGAACCCTTTACACAAAGCAGATATATCACAAACCAGCAATCAGCTGTTTATATGTATGCTGAAAGTTGACTGTTAACAAGTTAACAGCTGACATATCTCTCCAAATGCACAATCGACTGATAAAAATAACTAATTGCCCAAAATACAAGCTTGCCGCTTTGCATGAATACCCTTATTATGTATTATGAAACACTGCTCAATATAATAATGAATAAAATAATATTTTGGTTCAGATTTTAAGAAACAATTTGTTTCATTTAATTAAAAAATAAACTTCGGATGCTTTAACAACATTAACTATTATATTGAGCGTAAATTTCGTAGAAGTAGTAGTTTTCAATCTTAGGTAACATAAATAATTTTTCCTGAAAATACTACCTTAATGTAAATTTTAGTCCAAAAATAGTCTTAAACTTAAACTTTTTTGGATTAAAAACAAATTAAACTTAAGTATGGAATAAAAAATAGTACTTTTTGGATTAAAAATTCCTTTAAACCAAAGTTTGGATTAAAAACTAGTCCAAAATTTTTAGCCGTGTAATAAAAGAATGAAAATGTAAGCGGTCTAGTTTACGCGTTGATTTATTTAATTAAACATAATTCAAGCAATGCTGACAAATAAAGTTATTATTAATATATTTGCACACATATAAATGGTATTTAAATGGTTAAAAGTATATATTACACAAAAAAAATTAAAAATTTTTAACTTCTTGTTTTATGATCTTCCCGCTTTAATCGCCAGCAGTAATGTTCTAACATAGCGGTATCACAACGACCTTGAAACCGTTCTTCAAGCCTTTTTCCACCGTTCCACCTGTTCATCACTCACTGCTCCAAGATTTAAATCGAAAAAAGACAAATGTGAATGAAGAAAATTAATTGTTAAAAACATCCTGCAACCCATATTCTTATATGCAATTAACAAATTGTTCATCGCGTTTTCGGCTCTGTGATTACCTAAAAAACCTTTAATCACAGTTTTTAACGCTGTCCATGTGCATAATTCTTTGTCATTGAGTTTTTGACCGAAGTTTTGGTTTTTCATTAGAAGGCGTATTTCTGGAACAATAAAAATTCCTTCTTTTAATTTTGCGTCACTTAATTTTGAAAAAAATAGACTTATAATATAAAAATCCTTCGTCGCCTTTATCCATTGCTTTTACAAAATTCTTCATTAAATTTAGTTAGAGTTTTATAAGTTTGTAGGGCAACATTTTACTTTGCATAAGGAAGATTTTGCTCCGAAAGTATTAACAAAGATTATCGGTGTGTACCTCAAAAACAAGACGTGATGGAAACAAAATACATCCACTGCCTACATACTGTAACTAATATCAAACTATATTACCAATCAGTTTTTCAGGTACCGAAATCGTGTCACGCAATGTTATTTAAATTGCATTTCCATAAGAAAAGTCAACTATGCATTTTGATATAATGACTACATATTTTAAAAAATCAACTATTTTTTGACTTAAATTCTAGAATGATAAAATTTTTCTACGAACAAAAAAATTTTCCTTGAAATTCAATCAGTATTTTCGAAGTTCAATCATAGCCGAGTTGCTGTCATTCGCATTTTATACTCAATTTCTCTTGGTTCAATTTTCGATGGGAGCAATCAATCAATCATAGAATTGGAATCGGAACTCTAATTACAATAATTAAATTAAAATCTGTATACTTACACAGTCCGGATATGAACCTACGTCCTCCACATGCCAGTCAAACACACTTCCACTGAGATGTTGGTGACGATAATTTAATTGTTGCGAAATAAATTCAAGTACAGTTCATCTCAAAAACTGTCAGAAAATGTGTACAATAAATGTAGGTTAATGTAGTAACTGGTTTTTATTGCTATTAACATTGACATTTATAAAAACATAAAATATATTACAAAAAAAAATATTTGTTTGTTTTATCTGGGTACGAACCTGCGTGAAATGTTTATAAAATTCAACACTCTGCAGACTCGACCAACTAAGCAATTAATTTCTTTCTTCTATTTCTAAATCTTAAAAAAATTATTTGTAGAAATATTTCAAGCAAATAAAAATAATATATAAAAAACTTGCATAAGGTGAAATAAATATGAAAATAAGGTGATAAACTTGTTTAGATTATAAATTAATTCTTTCTGTGTACGAAGGGGGACGTTGGTAAATGTCCCTATGAGGCCTATAATAATGTCCCTTTGGAATATGTCCCATTATTACAAAGTAAAAGATCTTGTGGGCTATAAATTTATAAATAGCTTCTCACCCTATAAATCCCTTGTCCGGATGGCATACTACAAGCAATGTTTCAAAAAAATTAAAGAATTGGTAACACCCTCACTCTTGACAATATTCACAAACTGTATACCTCTTAGCTTCACTCCAAGATGCTGGAGAAGAGTAAATGTTATCATTATTCCGAAAATTGCCAGATGGGTTCCCGAATTGGCAAGGACTTAAGAGCAATTAGTCTATCATCATTCGTACTTAAAACACTTGAGAGAATTTTAGACATTCATTATAATAAAAACTATGTTTATTCAAAGCCCAACATACCACCTATCTCAAAGCAGTGTTCAAGTCTAGGGGTAGAAACTTTGGGTGGTTTTTTAAAATTCAATAAAAAAAGCTAAGAATATTTTTAGTAGCAATTTTTTTCATAAGATATTTATTGATGTTTTAATAACACTAAAAGAATTGGAAAAAAAATTTTTAAAATTGAAAAAAGTACAGGATTCTAAAGGGGGGGAGGGGGGGGGGGGTAAAAATAAGAGTTCTTCCTTCTTGACATGATATCAACTCTTCTGGCGATCTGAGGAAAAAATAATTTCGCTATGGTATGCGCTGTTATAACTACGGAAATAAAAGAAATCACTTTTTAACAAAATGGAAATTATTTTGAAATTTTATCAAAGTTTTGAATTTTTTAAATATAAGTGAAAATATAGTTAAATAAAAATACAAAAAAATAATTATAGTTCAAACCATGGATTAAAGACTAAAAATATATAAAGAAGGTTCACACCAAATTTTAAGTTCAACGGTTTATTAGAACTTGAGAAATCACGTCAGACGTATTAGAAGAAGTAGTTTCGAGAAAACGCGTTTATTTAAATTTAAAAATTGTTTTTTTTTTAAATTTTTTTGTATTGTTAAAATATCGATAAATATCTAATACAAAAATGACTGGTTAAAATATTCTTAGTTTATTTTTATGAAATTTCAAGTAACCACAAAAAATGTGTGCACTTATAGAGGAATACTGCCTCCATAGTTACGATTCATTCAAGAGATTATTAATGTTTTGTTGCAAACCTAGCCTGGTCTTCAACAATGACATTTCATACATGACTCGTCAATTTATCTTACTTGTTTCTTGATTCAGACTTTAACGACTTTAACCTTTATTACCATCAAACACTGAGAAGAACAATTTTAAAATTAAACAAAACATTTTAAATAGAACTTTAAAGTACATACTTTCGTTTCTTAAACAAAAAAATTTAATTAAAAAAACTTGTTTTATTTTCAATTTTAAACTCCATTTTTTATAATATTCTCTTATTATTTCTTTGAAATAACAAAAAAAAAGTTATCTGAATTTAGTGACAACTTTTTTTTAATATTTAAAATATTAAAAATTTTTGTAAAATATTTAAATGCCAACTTCATCGATTGGAGTTAAAATTTGGTATTTGGAGGGTCTAGGTGTCGCTGGTTAAGAATCTGATGTCGAAAACTCGGAAAAACTTAAAAAATTGCATAGAAAATTTATTCTTTAAATATTTGTTTCAAATATAAAAATTTTTGTTTCAAATTTTTTTTTTAAATAAATGTTTTAAAATGTTGTTTTAAACACAAAAAATCTTGTTTTAAAATTAACTTTAAAAACAGTTGTGTTTAACTTAAATGAAATTGTTTCAATCTCTATTTCAAACACAAATTCGTTTGATATGAAATTTAATTTTAACACAAAATATTTCCCTCGGTGTATATGAAATGTTTATATACATTAAGGTGCCTCACGCTTCATAGAAATTAAATTTGTTTTGTTCTCACAGTTGTTTAAAATAAGCCTTGGTATGTTATGACGATTCTTCATATATTTTGACTCTATCGATAGCCATCCGTGAGCTGAAATGGTTTGGAATAACCTCTTAAAATCGAGGTTTTTGTAAAAAAAGTTGGCTGATATTGTAGTTTAAAATAAAAAAAAGGCAGAAATAATACTAATAAAGAAGTTCTCACAAACTGCATAAAAAAATATTAAATTTTTTCCGTGGGACCAAAGGTAATGCGGATTTTCATTACTTTTTTTTATATTATTTTCACTAAAATTAAAATAATTGAATTAATTTTTAATTCTCGTTTTCAAGATACCGTTGGAAAGGTGTTGGATGCTTTTATTGCAGAATTGCTAAATTGATAACCATAAAAACTGATATATTTAAAAAAAAATTATATATTGCAACAACAAAAACCAGAAAAAACAAACAAGTCACATTAAAAATAAAGAAGTTATTTTAATGAAAATAATATAAAAACAAAAAAAAAATACATAAAAGGTATGAAAATCCTATTATCTTATGTCTTACGAAACAATTTAAAATTTTTTGAAGCAGATTGTAAGAACTTCTTTATTACTATTATTTCTGAACATTTTTTTATATCAAACTACCACACCAGCCATATTTAGTTTTTCTACGCTAGAGTTAAAATATTTGGGGAATCATCATAATATAAACCAAGGATTATATTGAGCAAGTGTGCCGAACATCTTTTTTCTTGAAGCGCCTTAATACACATATGCATAATTTTATTTTTCTAACTCATTTCATATGAAGTTTTTTTTTAATCAAAACTGAGACAAACTTCTCACTATTACTTCTTCATGCTCCTTGCTCTCACTTCATTTTCTGTTGCCACAACCTTGAGTCTGGACACAAACTTTATGTTCGCAGTATGTAAACAAAATTAAAACACTTAATTTCCACAAAATAAGCAATTAGCTTAAAAACTTTATAATTTAAAAAGTCCAAACAAAGTGTCGTCCTTCTTGAGAGAACACTAACACAAACACCATCAACAAAAGGACACTTGATTTTACCAAATGCTGAATGTTTGACACTTTTTGGCACCAGCAACGACTTGTTGTTGTAACTACGTACTTCCTGCTGTTGCCTGAAATACAACACTAAATATCTACACAAATATTCTATAAATTCCAGCAGCAACAACAAACACAACAACAACAGCAACACATTCAGTAGTAGTTGTCTTCAGTCACACAAAAATAGCACTAGGCACTAGTTACCAGTAACACCAGCAACAACAATAAGTGTGAACAAGATGTTTTACTAACTGAAACTATATCCTTAAAACTTCAAAGTCATTTCAAACAATTCTGTAGTAGAATCATTAAGAACCCTTGTCAAGTGGCTTCCTCTAGCCTTTGGAACAACTGAAGAGTTGTCAAGTAATGAATGAGTAAGAGAACAAAGACTGCGCGGAGTCTGGTAGAGTAGAATTGGACGGTATGGATGTGTGAGAAAGGATTCCAAATGAAAATCACATCTCAGCAGGTAAGCAAACTGCATTCAAGGAATGGCTGACACTTTGAGTAACAGTGAATCGCTTGGTTGAGTTCCATTGTGGTCATGGTAAACATAAAAACACACACACACAAACACACCTAGTATACAATGGCTACAACAACTGACAACATATTGCAACAGCACTGCGACTAAATTCGTATATTTTCATATTTTATGATGAAACATGCAGGAATTAAGTATGCTGAAAATTAAGCACAAAATATGAAGAAGAATTAATGCAAATTTCATGCATTTTGTTGTGGATATGCAAACAAAGGATTAAATTAGTTGTTTTTGGTATTCAAGTTGGCTAGGACGCAAGATGAAGGACGTAGCGTTAAGCATATTGTCATCGCACGTATGTCGTTGACAGCTGTGAGACAAGTCAATGACAGACACTAACGCGCATAATTAGCAAAGCAGACAGAGTCAGGCTATTATTTGCTGAAAGTTGCAAATAAACAAAAAATAAATTGTTTTTGGTAAGAAGCGTAAGACGACAGTTGGCTATAAATAAAGTCAACTTAAAAAAAGTAACAGTTAAGTGGCTGATGTGCCGATGAGTTTAAGTTTAAATATAATTTATCAAAAATTAAGATAAGTCGTTAAAATTCATTTATTGAAAGCGTAGTATATCTGCTCTATTAACATAACAATTAGAAGTACTACAACAACAAGAACAACAACAATTGTTTAATAACATATATTCCGGCCTTCAGCACAAACTGGAAATTGTAACAATTCCTTTTCGAAGAATTAGCATATCGCCTTGAAAACAATTAAACGCCACCGTCAACATATTCATTAAATTAAATTAGAGCGCATTAGTGAAACATATACGACTAGCGGCGGACATTGTAATTACAACTTCCGCCCAACTAACATGTCTGTCCGTCCATCTTTTAGCTAGATGGTCCTTCCGTTCAATAGCTTTTCCGTTTTGACCAAGGCATACAATTTTGAATTGTGTGACACGCGGCTAATTCTATTATGAACGCACTTCACTTCACGACTGCACTAATGCATATCCTGTTTGTGTACAAAGTGCACATACACACTTAAACATACTCGTACTGAGTACATTCATGGCACACATTCATGCATGCAGGCTGTTATTATAAACAACGGAAAAGCACCGTTCATTTACATGTAACTCCTACGGTAAGCATACAAAAAGGACAACGCTGCTTTAATAATAACAAAGTGCATGTGTTGGTGTGTGTATGTTTGCTTTTCAATGTGTTTGTATGCGCCTTTATACTTGTTTCATAAATTGTTAATGCTAAAAGGCCTAATTAACTAAACAATAAAATTGTTCCGTTCACACAAAGCATGATGAACGATGTAGGGATATGTAATCAGGTACTAGTTGTTGTTGTTGTTGGCGTTTAAAAAACAACAGGAACAACAGCAATAACAAATACATACTTTTCATTTTTAAAATGCAGTTATAAATGGTGTTTATTAACTAGAGCTTCTTGCTTTTCAATAAGTTCCGTTATAAAACCGAATACTTTCAAATTCAATTAAAAACGATTGCAAGTTAAGAATTAAGTCATAATAGCATATGCTTGATATATTAATCCATAAGTTGAAAACAACAGTTAAAAGTATTTTACACAAAAAAAAAAAAATGTAAAGCAAAAAAGGAAAAATTACTTTTTATTAAGTTTATTTTTAGTCCCTTCACTTTTTATTTTCTTATGTTTTCTTCTATATTTATATTATATTATATTATTAATTCATGAAAATGTAAGACAAATGCATATAAGTTATCTTTCAGGATTTCATTTTGCAGAAAAGTTGAGGTATTTTCTGGTAACTTAGGATAAACTTGCAGTTGTACCTTCGTTATGGTCTTTGTCATCACCATAAAGATTGAAAAAACATGCGAGCAGACGAAGAGGACAATTAATTCGTAAGCTATTTGCTCAGAGTTGGCAGTAAGAATACTACAGGTTAAGCCGGTTCAAAATTGAGACTTCGCCGGACACCAACTCAAAAGTTAGAGGGACTCTTTAGGTGGGACATAACATTCGCGGCAGAGAAAACAGACTTTTTTTTAAAAATTCATAACTCAGTTAAAAACAAAAATTTTTCCAACATGGTTTTTATGATTGTAGTGAATGATTTTCACTCCAACATGGTTTATAGAGGTCCAAACTGGAGGCAGAAAAAAAAACGGGGCTCGTGGTTGCAGCGCTGGGAGTCGCAAAAATTGTCCCATCTGGATAAAAATGCCTTTTTTAAATCTTAACAAAATTGGTTATCGTACGGCAGTAGGTTTTCTTGTAAATTTTTTTTTAATTTTTGGTGATGTTCCAAATTTGAAAGTGTGTCTTTTGAAAAAAATATTGACTTTAAAAATTCATAAAACTCGAAAAAAACAAGTAAAGAAAGTCTAAAGTCGGTCTAGGCCGACTATGAAATACCCTAAACCCACTTTTCAAAAACAAAAAATTTTTATTGTAAATGGGCGTCTCCAAGGGCGGATGAAGCCTATATTTTATATGCATTTAAATGTTGATGAAAAACTTACACATACCAAGTTTTATTCCTGTAGCTCACAGTTAATGCCTTTATTGTGCTTTCGCTATGGGAGGTGGGCGTGTTCATGGACGGATTACTTCCAATTTTTGAACACACCTTAGTTTTGGTATAAAATACATCCATACCAAATTTAATTTCTCTATGACAAACATAACCTTATTTATTGAGTTTAAAACTTTTTGGGTTGTATGGGAAAAAGGCGTGTCCGTAAGCGGATGACTTCCATTTTTCAAAACCATCTTTGTCTTGTCATAAAAAACATACGTGCCAAATTTTAGCTCTGTAGGTCAAACAGAAGCTTATTTATTGCGTTTTCAATTTTTGGGTTGTATGGGAGGTGGGCGTGTCCGTGAGCGGATGACGTCCATTTTTCGAAGACATCTTTGTGTTTGTATGAAACACATACATATCAAATTTTATTGTTGTAGGCTTATTACGAGCTGGGTTATGCAGTTTTCAATTTTCGCATTGTATGGGAGGTAGGCGTGTCCGTAGGCGGATAATGTCCACTTTTCAAAACCATCTTTTTTTTGTTACAAAAAACATATGTGCCAAATTTTAGCTCTGTAGGTTAAACAGAGGCTTATTTATTGCGTTTTCAATTTTTGGGTTGTATGGGAGGTGGGCGTGTCCGTAAGCGGATGACGTCCATTTTTCAAAGACATCTTTGCGTTAATATAAAACACATACATACCAAATTTTATTGTTGTAGGCTAATTATGAGCTGAGTTATGCAGTTTTCAATTTTGGCGTTGTACGGGAGGTAGGCGTGTCCGTGGGCGGATTCCAAAAATATTCAATAGTGCAGATCCTTGGGTTCATGTGACCATGTGTACCAAGTTTTATCCAATTATCTCAACTCCTTTCTTATCCTGTGTATACGGACAACACACAGACGGACGGACGGACGGACGGACGGACGGACATGGATAGCTCGACTCACGTGGTGACGCTGATTAAGAATATTTATACTTTTCTATACCGGACTCGCTTCGTTCTATGCGTTACAAACGTTTGCACAAAGTTAATATACCCTGACCTTTCAGGTTTAGGGTATAATTAAGAAAAGCTTGTGTCATACGATAGCGAATCAGGTTTAAAAAAATAGAAAAAAAAATTTTCTTCAAAAAAATGAAGTTCAAAGTTTATGAACAAAGAAAAATGCAAGGAAAAATAAAAATGCGCTCTTACTAATCCGGCTGTAACTTTTGAACCCGTAAGAATTTTTCCATTAATTTTTCTAAGAATCTTATGAATTTTTATTTTAATACAAAATTATCAAAATAGTCAATTTAAAAAAAACGTAAAATAAAAGACTCCGTTAAGAGCGTGTTTCCTTCCTGGTAGAGCACACAGATCTGAGTCTGAAAATTGACTCTTATAATATTCTAAAAAATATGTGTTTTAAGAGTCAGAATTATGAATGTTTTCGGAGTCTTATAAGAGTCACATTTAAGAGTCTTTTATAACTATTATAAAATAAAAATTATGACGCTTTAATGACTCATATTAAACAAATATTATGAGTCCTTTAAGAGTTTTTAGAGTCATAAAAGAGTCTTATAAGAGCGTGTTTCCTTTTTTGGAAGGGCACACTGATCTAAGTCTGAAAAATGACTCTTATAAGAGTTCAAAATATGTGTTTTTTAAGAGTTCGAATTATGAATGTTTTCGGAGTCTTATATAAGTCATATTTTAGAGTCTTTTATGACTCTTGAGAAAACAAAAAGAATATCACCTTTTTCGTATTATAATTATATATGTTTATTCAAATTCTTATACAATGACATATCAATTTTCTCTCATCGTAAGTTTCGATCTCTAACATAATTTTAAAGAATATCCAAAGTGTTGATTTTACGCCGTGTAATGAAATAACAAATGTTGCTGATAAATTGTATTAAACAAAGTTGTTAATCGAAAAAGTTGCTCTGAATTATATTGGTGCGTCTGAGTGATAATTATGAGCGCTCAAAAAACTCTCATAAATATGAGTATTTTTGTACTCATAATAATGTGTGCTCATAAAATGTTCATAAAAACGTATATGTCTGGACTCAAAATAATGTGCACTCATAAAAGATTTATAAATAAGTCTTTTCTGAGTCATAATAATGTGCGCCACAAAAGGTTCATAAATAAGAGTTTCTTGGGCTCATTATTATTTGCTCTCATAAAATACACAAATAAGAATCTTTTCGGACTCAAAATAATTAACGCTCATAATATCGTCAGAAAATACCCTATCTTAAGAGTCATGAATATGATCGCTCAAACATTATGACTCTTAAAAGACTCTTTCAAGCCTCATATAAATGAGGTTTTTTCGCCAAAATACGCTCAAAAAAGACTCTTTTATGAGTACATTTTCGTATGTTGTGGGCCCAAAAATATGATTCATAAAAAATCATTGTTTTATGAGTCTTTTCGGGCTCATAGTAATGACGGTTTTAGGACTCACATTTGATACTCTTTTAAGACTCATATTGCGTACTCTTTTAAGACTCATATTTAGTACACTTTTAATACTCATATTTAATACTCATTTAAGACTCATACAAGAAGTCTTTTTGCAACGAACATTTGTTGCAATTCAATTTTAATGCATGTTTATCGCCATAAACAAACCATTCTCCGAAAAGCGACGCCAGGACAGTTACAAAATTATGCGCATGTGCGCATAATGGACAGTTACAAAGTTTTATAAAATTAAAAAAGATTACGCTCGATTAAGTTCTTATTTATTTATTAGACATCTTTGTGTTAATATAAAACACATACATACAAAATTTTATTGTTGTAGGCTAATTATGAGCTGAGTTATGCAGTTTTCAATTTTGGCGTTGTACGGGAGTTAGGCGTTTATTTATTAGATATGGTGCTATATGGTGCAATAATCAGATTATATTCTCTCATGAAACTCTCATATATAAGTACCTTTATGATTATGCATATATCAAACAATGTATGATATTTTTATGAGTCTTTTTTATAAAAAAATCATATAACCGTCATATTTAGGACTCTTTAATGAGTTTCTGTTATGAGTACTCATAAATCAGATACAATAATGACTCTTATATGAGTCTTATTTTTGAGCAATCATTTAACAATTATATTAAAGACTGTTTCATGAGTCAATTTAATGAGTCATCATAAAACACACATAAAAGACACTCTAAAACACTCATAAAAGACTAAAGTAATTTTTTGGAGAGCCTCATAAAAAGTTTGTAGGGATGTTTATTGGAAAGTCCCAGGCAAATACTTAAGTTTAGTTTCTGATTTGTTAAAGCAAAGTTATAAATTTGTTTAAAAGAATGGAAGTAAAAAAGTCTCTATATAACTAAGACCCTATAAAGTGCATTATGCCAACCACTACTTGAATATGTTTGCATAATTTAGAATCCTTTCTTCGTACATACTAGTGGCGTAGTGCGATATTAAAATCAAGCCATAAACAATTTTACTACTGTTATCTACTTTTTGAGTTGAAAGACTCTTATAAGCTTAGCGATTTCATAATCTTGATACCGTACGAACAAATTTTCGACCTCCTGAATCTAGGCCATTATTATCACAAAGAACATAACTTAGCTCATGCTTATCCTTTGATGTTTTAACTGGTTTTATTAAAATCAAATATATTTATAGTAAGATAACTTCTAATGATACAGGAAAACAATTCAGCCAAACAAGACTGTTATTTGAATACCAGGTTTTTTTCTTATATAAACATTTTATTCATATAAATAAAAGTTCGTTCATCTCTGCTATTATAGTCACAAAGTGTGAAACGATAGGAAAAACTTAAAAAAAACTTGGTTGTGTACCAAGTGTCTCAAATACTCATAACCGTTAAATGTGCATATCAAAGTGCATCACCATCGACTAAAACAAAACCACATCGAATGACCTGCTCTTTAGTCGCTTGTTCTCACCTTTTACTATCTTAACCACCCTTAGAGTTAAGGGTTAATTGTTATAGTTAGTTACCCATAGCCTTGAGCAAGCTTTGCAACACTCACACAAACACATCAACACACATACACGCAACACAACAAGTAGCCCCAAACAATTTCTATTTGTATCAATTAACAAAAAAGGGTTAATTTATAGCCTCTGCCACAGTCAGCTGGTCAGCTGGAGTTGCTGCTTCTACGTCTTTGGCCTATGGTTCGTCGGTTCGTCTAAGTATAGGTTTGTATTTGTGTGTATTGTTTTAACCCTCTTTACTACGTTGTAATTGATATGCTTTTGTGTTTGGACAATGTCCCCCCCAACTCTCAAGGACCAACCGCTCACACGCCTAACACAATCTTTTGGCCTTCATTAAATGTATGTTAAAGCCTGCGGAAAGCAAGCTTCAACAGCTTGTTTAACCTGCAGTTAAACATCGATGGTTGCGTTGGTTGTGTTTTTGTTAAGCCTGCTGGTCAATTATAGGGATTTGGTGGTTCTTAGCCGTGGGTAGCTTAATAAGCTGCATTGCAGCAGTAAGCTTGATGCAGCAGGTGGTCAATAAAATGCAATGATGAGGTTAAGAGTTGCATTAATTGGCATGTAAGGAAAAGTAGGAAGAAGTGTCTTTGCTAGACAAATGACAATGAGAACAAAACCAAGATGCTGCTAATTTTGCAAATAAACTGCAAAATTAGTTTTATGACAATTGTTAAACTGATATGTTGTTTGTTATATATAAAATAACCTAACCATACTCCAGTTATGAAATGCTTACAGCTTATTGTAACTCTTTAGTACTTCTGATAATATATCCTTTGAGGAAAAACTTCAGCAATTAAATTATTAACTCATTTTTTAATGTATCTTTTCTTCGCCTATCTTGTGCACATGCAACATCTTCATGCAGGACTTTATCACTGCCATAACTTTAGCACATAAATAAAAATGTAACTTCTTTAAGAACGTACAACAACACATAAGCAGACAAGCAGACAGATACAATTGTTTTGAAATAAATCTTGACTTGCGACTGTAGTGAAGCATTTACAAGGCATGTACTTGGCGGTTAAGCGACAGGATGACAAATCAGCATGTGGCAGAAATATTTTGAATTTTTATCTTGAAAAAAAAAATAAAATAAATACCGCTATGAATCTCTATGCAACCCCATTAAAACAACACATGTGCGTGTTATCAGTCACGAAACACATACTTAAGTGTCACCCAGCGCATAACAATAAAACAAACGACAGTGCAAAGTTGAATGTTTCTAAGCACGGAGTGGGGTGGAGAGAGAGGAAGGTAAGCTGTAAATAGTGGCTGGTGTTTCTCTGTCATGCATAAAAAAAACATATGTATGGTGAAACTAAATATTTTTTATGAAGAAATTTGAGCTTTTTTTAAATATCTCCCAGAATGAAATAATGAAATAAAATGCCGCAAAAAATGACTTTCAATAATTTTCAACACTTTTCTATAATAAGCTCGCGTGCAAAAAAAAAAATCCACCAGTACTGGAAATCCTAGCATTGAATTAAAACAGACAAATAATCAAAATATTAAAAAAATATAAATTCGCACGCAACCCTTTTACTGCCAAACATATGAAAAATAAATGCTTAAAAAATAAAAATTAAGTGGTAGCACACAATGACATACAGAGCAATGAAAATCCTTGCAAAATATGTTTACATAAGTGTACTAGTACGAGGCAACACTGTCGACGGCAACCCTTGGCAAGAAGTTAAAAAAAATAATAATAAAAAATCTATTAACCACATGCATTGCCACACAAACAACAACAACAACAACAACAATATAAAATATCAATCGAACCATCAAAGTGCCGTTATAGCATTGACGTTCGATACACATCATCCATCAATGTCAAATTATGAAGTGATCATCATATTTGGATTTATGCCGCAACCAAACATGGTAAACAACATTTAAACACTCAATAAAATACCATAGAAAAGAGTTCTTGTTGGCAGTATAGCAGTGTTGGACAACGCGCAAAAAATTAAACTGCAGGAAGTTTAATTATAATTGGAGTCATGAATGACAATTTTCAAAGATGATACAAACATGTTATATGTAGACTTTATATTTCGAACTTTCAAAATTCGATTGAAAATTCGAATAAACTAATATAATAAAAAAAAAAAAAAAATTCAAAAATTTTCAAGAAGTATATTGTTGTATAATGCTTTAAGGACATTTTTTTCAGATTTAAATGCGTCTTTCGAGTGATCTGAATGGGAATGGGTTAAAGGGTTATGTTATGAATATGTTAAAAATAAAAACTTCGGCAACAATATTTAGAAAAGTATTGCAATATAGGGCTTTTTAATTAGAATATTGTTTTGAAATAAGACAAAGAATAACCGAGATAAAGATTGAAATATTGTAGGGCACATGTACAATTTAAGTATAGAAGAATTTGATTTCGTTCAAATGAGCAGCGATCGATTCTTAGTAGCCAATTTTTCGCCACTTTTTTACACATATCGACCGCAAAGGTTGGCAAGGAGATGTAACGAAATATAACAGATAGTGATTTGGCCGGATACGGAATATCTGGCGAGTTGTTAAGCCGGATGGTGGAATATCCGGCTCACATTGACTCAGAAGTGTTTTTCGTTGTCCAAAACTCTGTTACTCTTGAACCTTTTGAGAGTTTATTGTTATTTTTGGTTGAAAGATTATTCCTTATTATTCAATATTAATTTTTATTCAATTATTCAATTATTCAATGTTATTCCAATTTCAATTTTATTTCGAAATGAGGATTCAAAGATGTAGAAAATGTATGTAATTTTCACCAATTTATGCTCGAAATATGAAAAATCTTCGAAAAACCTGATTTTTAGAGAAAATCCTAAAAATTTAAAAAAAATTCTCAAATATACTTCGCCACAAACAACACTTTTTTTTGGAACACATCCTTATGTTATGTATATGGTTAATGTTACATATACGTTTTTATAATTTTTTTTTTTTAGACGGGTGTGACGTTTTGACTTCTTAACCGTGCGAAAAAAGGTATTAACCGGTTAAAATTTAAGCATTTTATTAAAGGATCTATTAGAAGATGTCTCAAGGTTTCAAAATGCTAAAACATAAGGCAATTATTTATACTAGTTTAAAAGTTACATTCGCCTTAACACCTGGGACGGGTGTGACGAGCACAATTTGAAAAACTAAAAATTCTGAGTTTAACATTGAAATTCAGTCCATCTGCCACAATGAGGCCATTTTTGACTTATATATAGTCAAATTCAATATATTTTCTGTTGAATACCAGAATTTAGAAAAAAATGACGATAACCAGTCTTTTTCAAACTTTTAAATTTGACGGTTGAGAAAAAAGATTGTCCCTGGTGTGACGAGTGCGAGTTTAGTGGGAATTATATTAATATAAGAACTTCATTTATAAAATAACCATCACATATTTTTGACACCAAAATAAAAAAAAAACATTTTTTTAATTAATTTTTTTTAATATATGTAGGTATATTAAAAAAAAACATGTTTTTGCAAAAAATTTTTTGCATGACTTTTTACTCAAATTAATGTCTATTATACAAATGATTTAGATTTTTTTAATATGTTAAAAAAAAAAAATATTTTTTTGCAAAAAAATTTTTCCTGTGAATTTTTTATCAAATGAATACCTATACAAATTATTTTGCTATAGATGAATTAACAAAACTTGTTTTAATCAAAGTATTTATTCATACTTGTATCGCCTGGGGTCGAAATTCGACCAATTTATTGATTGCCTATTTATATTTATATGCGAGATGATTAAAATAAGTTCGAGGCTATAACTTTTCATTGATTGGAGATATTAAGCTATTTTCTTCAGCTATTTTAACACACTTTAAAGAAAATTTAACAAAATTTAAGAAAAGATGAAAAAAATTGAAAAACCGTTCAAATCCGACCAAGATATTCACATGGAAAGTCAATTTTTTGAGTTCAAAACACATTTTTTTACAACTTTAACAATTGATGAATGCATAAAACTACATTTTTTTAAGAAATTGTTACTTTTTAAAAAAATTCGAGCAACTTAAGAACTCTCTTCCAACTAAATTTCATATCAATCAAAGAGCAGATTTTTTTCTCAAAAATTTGATTTCTCTCTTAGAAGGTTGGGAACCCCCTGTATCAGATATATCATTTATATATACATTCTGCACATCTGGGCAACATAACCTTCCGAATGGTATAAGTTTTAATTTAATTAATACCAAAAAAGTGGTACGACAAACTTTAATGTTCACATATTAATATGTGGTGTCCGTGGCATGCAGGTTAAGTGTGTGGCTTAGCATGCTCGAGAGCCCGGGTTCGATCCCCAGCCGCGGCGAAAAAGTTTTTTCAATAAAAAATTTTTCTGATCGGTCACCACCTCTCTGCAGACAATGGCAAACCTCAGAGAGTAAATATTGCCATGTAAAGCTTCTTGAGAACATGAGCCGTTCGGAATCGGCATAAAAAACATGTAGGTCCAGTTCTCGGTCAATTGTGTGCAAACATTTAATAACACACACAACACAATTGATCATAAGAAGCTTGGTCAAAGTCCTTTCAAGGGCTGAAATGGCCAATTTGTTTTTTTTTTTTTTTTTTTTATATTAATATATAAGATACATGCAAAAATTTCATTATTAGACATAAATTTTGAAAACCGTTCCGGTATGACCCACTTCTTATAACGGTAATGAAAAATAAAAAGAATTTATTTAATAAAAAAAGTTTACAAATTTATGTAAAACGTAAATATCCTTACTTTAGGAAAGACTCATTTTTATCGTAAGCCCATGTTAAAAAAACACTCAGTTTAAATATTTTTTTCTTTGTTCACGCAGTAACCAATCCTTGTTATAAACTGTTCTTGAATAACAATGTTATCTTTTTTAACATTGCTAACCTAATTTTTTTGAACGTGCATCAAGAGATGGCTGTATTCAACGTTTTAAATCTAAACAAAATGTTTTAAGTTTTTCTTAACTCGATGTTTGTTTACTTAAATTGTCAAAAAAAAAAAAAACATAAAAAAGCATTAAAACTAAAAATAATTTTGCAACAGGAGTAACTTTAATGTGAGAACCAAAAATTATTTCAATTGAAACCATTTTAGGATTCAAGTTTCCGTGCCTTATTAGTGTGGAATCAGCCATTTTAAATATTCTGTTACTTTTCTAAATTTATATGAAAGTCGCGATAATAAGTAGCTTTTTGTTATTTCAACTAACTATCAAGATACTAAATGTAGGCCATCACTTGAGATGATTTTGATAAGATAAACAGAACATGCCAGTTTGGTGCATTCAGACACGTTGCCATATGATAACCTGACCCTCAAGCGTTGCCCTGTGCGGATTGTGTCCCATGTAGACACACGGCCCCCTCTAATAACAACTTCATGTAGAAATAAAAAGTGACACTAGGTTACTATAAGTCATTATATAAGCTATACCAGAAAATTAGCCTTGGATGCTTCTTTCTATGAACCAATGACTTTCAAAAACCGTTGAGATTTTTAAGTTTTATTAAATTGAAATTGCATTTTTTATTAAAACAAAAGAAAAAGTGACCAGTTAAAAAGTTGTTGTTCAACACTGTTTTATGCAAGCCTCCCTTTGAAGTAAAAAAAATCGCACTCTTCACCCAAACTTACTGTTTATTCAACCCTATCGCAATTGTTCAGATTCAACGACTTCATCATCATTCCACACAATACGGCCAACACACATGCATGCAATACAACACAGCAAAGGTCCTTAAACGTTCTCGCAATCCAGGCGTTCTTCAGTGAACAGTGGCGGTTGGTCGTAGCTGTAGCTGCAGCGGAACGGAGGAGCGTTGGAAGAAACGTGCTCGTAATATTGTGCAGTTATTGATATTTGAAAAAGCGGAAAATTTATGCCATAACAGCGAGCACGAGTACGACTACATATGTGAGTGAGTGTGTATGTGTTGGCATGCCGGTATGATGCTGGGGTCGGTAAGGGTGAAATATAAGCAACATATTCAATCAAAAATCGATTAGGTATCAAAAAAGTCAACTGTGGCAACACACGGTAGAACGTATGACTTACAAGTGCGCCATCGTATCGAATCGGATCGGATATTAATATGACGACAAAGGACTTACAAGGATTTAAGCAAAAGTGCTAAGAGAATATGAAAAAATAAAAAAAAAAAAATCAACCAAGCAACGTGGGAGTTTGTTGTTTTTGGTTTTTTTGTATTATTATTTTGTTTTTTTTGCGCTTATTCACTGATAATGAATTATTTTGTTGTCAGACGGTGTTTTTTTGTTGTATTCTTCGGGTGCTTTTGGGCAAAATGAGTAGCTTTTGGGTCGTTTGTTGCGATTGACACAATTTTAAAACCTATTTATGTATGTGTGAAGCGTATGTTGCACCTGTGCAGCTAGTTGATACCTAGATAATTTATTGTATAGCCTTTCTATGATACCTCGTGTATGTATCGAGCTGTATTCTGGGGCAGCTGGTGATTTATTTGATTATTGATTTTGTGAAGCTAGCAACATCATACAAGAAACCTTTAAATCTAATTTCAAAACTGAATTTCTTTAAGACTGATTCTATTAAATTTTCTCTATTGTTTACTATAACAACTGCTAAATTAAATTGACAAATACCCAGCCACACCAGAAAATCTGTGTCAGGAATATTTACATTTTTTTTGCAATTAACATATTATCCATCCGCAAAATTACCAACCTTACACAAAATAGATGATGGCCCAACATATTCCTGCCCTATTCATTTAATTCACTTAACACGCTTCGGAGCACTCAAAGCTGTGCTGCGTTATGTGTACAATTATCGACATCAGCGGGATGCCACCCTTAGTTGGTTAAAAATAAAAACAACAACAGAAAAATCGCGGTTTTTTTAAGCGCCGCAATGTTTTTTTTTGCCATATAAATTTTTTGATCCAATTTAAATTTTGCAAAAAAATTTGCGTACGCATCCTTCGCCCTTTGGCTGTATGGCTGTGCGAAAATGTGGGCGCGGTAATTTGCAATTTAAGCACCTTTCAGGTTCAGTAGTCCGCGAAATGCTGATGCTATAACGTTGTCGGCTTATTTGTTGAAGCGGCTGTTGTTGTTTTTTGTCTTTTTTTTTGTTGTTGTTATGATTGTACCGCTTCCGGTGTCGAGTGGCGCTTAATGTTGTTGTTGCTACCCCAGTCCGAGGATTTCTTGGATTTCGCGTACAAATTAAATAAAATTTTCGCAATGACATCAACTTGTTTATTTTGACATACGATGCTGCTGTTGTGTTGTGTTGTTTTGGTTGGGGAATCGTATGCGTGGGGTTCACCGAAAAAAAAACCGTGATATTTTGTTTGGTTTATTGCTTTGGGGTGTGCATTTGTGCTTGTTTTTGCTTTATTTTTTATAGCGATTGTTATATGTTAGAAAGACAAAAGACATGGTTCAGAATCAGCTGTTTGGCATGACGTGAGTGTGAGTGCGTTTTTAATAATTGAATTTATGGCTTCCCGGCTAATTTATAGCTATATTTAGTCGGGTAGCTATAGGTATCTCTGGGTACATTTTTGGCTTCTGCCGCTGGTGATAAGCCATAATATATAAAAATGAATTTTATCATTAAGGTTAATGTTACAAGCACGATTGCGTAAAAAATTAATAAAAGATTTTTTTATTAAAATTTAAATCAATTTTCATATATGCATAAACCTGGTTGTTTATGAAAATATTTGACAATGCCTTTCAGTATTCCTCATCAGATCAATTTTAATTTTTTTTTTTTTTGTAAAGATGAAAATAGTTTTAAAAATTCTAATATATGATTTACGGCTTGGTCGAACACTAGTTTAATCATTTAATAAAGGTGGAGTTATTATGTTTCAGGAAGTTATTCCACATATAAATACATGTAAATTGTAGTATGGAATGTAGTTCTAAAGCCGAAAGGTAGGTGTCTACTATAAAGATGTTACTAATGTAATGTAGTATAAAATGTATTATCTATATGTACATAATAAAAATATGTTAAATGCGTATTAGAGCATAATCCTGAGGTAGTATTTAAATTTCTTGTTTCCTCATTAACATCCATCATTTTACCTTTGAGTGGTCTCAGATTCAATTTTCAACAATCTATAAGATAGCTACCCAACTAACAATTTTCCTTCTTATTTTTAACTTATAGTATGATTTAATGTTATAAACGTTGTAAAGTGCTTCAATTTGGAAGAATTGCTGTTATAAGATTGTTTACTGGTATAAATCATTACAAGAACATTCTCTGAATATATTTACTCAGGGTTTATAGAAAAATCACATTCTTTTTGTATAATGATGTTATATTCATTGTATTAAATAACTATGAAGTGATTCTTCCTGTAAACATCGCATAACAAAATTATACAATGTTTATGCCTTTGCAACACTCAGTTCGAAGTTCGAAAACTGTTCGAAACGAATACACAAATCGCCATGACACAAATTTTCTCTTTTTCGAACTAAGCTTGTCATTCAGAATAAATAAAAAAATATAAATTATTTACAGTGAATCAAAAAAGTTTAGGCATAAAGCAGTTATGAGTTTAAATTTGTTAGTACAACTTTTTCCAGTACACTTGCAGAAAAGAAAAGTATAAGCATTTAAAAAATAAACATTTCATTTTGTATTTACACCAAAATAAAAATTTAATTTCAATTTTAATTCATATTAAATGTTACAATACTAAAAAAAACATGATTTTGACATCAAAAAAGTTTAGGCACAAGTGATTATGTTTTTATTAAAGTGAGTAAATTTCAAGTCCTTGAATATTTGGCTAGACCTCCTTTGGCCTAAATTATCGCCTCTTCACGTCTTCGCATTCTTACAGATTTTGATGTCTTCTCTGGTGATATTATTGCCCATTCAGTGCGTATGGCTTCCTTGAGCGCATTTTAGAAGTATTTTATTTGAGATTTCGTATTTTTTTCTAGTAAGTACCAAATATGCTGAATGGGGTTCATATCGGGTGCTTGCAAAGGTGTTTTTAGCTGATTTCAGAGCTAGATACGCCATTCCAGCAAAAGATAAGACCAATTTTGTGGGTCGTTATCTTGTTGAAATTTATATTGTATCCCAGTTAGCCCCAATTTTTTAACACTGGGTGTCAAATGCTCATTTAAAATATTCAAGCAAAGGTGTTTATCCATTTTATCATCAATAAAAATGAGATTCCTAACTCCAGCACCGCCAAATAGCCCTTAATCATTCGATTTCCGCCACTGTATTTCACTGTTTTTTTATGCTATTTTCCTACAGCTCTTTTTTCAGTTTTCTTAAAGGGTTTTGAGCGCCATATGATGCAAACAAATTGTATTAAGATCCATCACTAAAAATAATACAATCCCAAAATGAATCCGGCTCATTTACGTAGGGTTTTGGGAACTCCAAACTCTTTTTTGTATTTGAAGCTTAAATTTGTAGCTTGCGCCGATAAACTCGAACCTGATATCCAGCTTCATTAAGTGTATCGCGAAGTGGTCGAGTTTTTTCAAATCGTTGCTGTATTTCGTGGCACAATTTAACAGCTAAATTTTAGGGTTTTGAGTAACTGCAGGCACTACAATCTAATCCTGGTGTAGCGTTAAAATTTTGGCACGACCAGATCGGCTCTTACGCTTTACTTTACCGGTATTTTATAATGATTTATGATGTTACTGATACTTGAATATGATCTCTTTACTAATTTACCGGTTTCGCGATACGGTTTTTTCTATACATAAACATTTATTATTATTTTACGAACGTCAACCGAAATTTCTGTTCCATTGCTTATTTCGTCGCTCAATCTTTACCGAAACCGCTCAATCTTTACCGAAACCAACATCAACACTCAGTAAAAACTTTTAACAAATAACTTAAGCGCAAAAGTAAAGACAAAAAACCAAGAGATATTGCTAAATAAGAAACAACATGAGACACATACAAAGTGTGCCTAAACTTTTTTGATAAGGATTTTTCCTTCATCCGCTTAAATTTTGATTGGTAGTTTGAAGTAACGGGACATTTTTTGGATATTAAGAAAGAACTATTTCTAATGGTACTTACTTCATTAAAACTTTGGTCAAATTCATTATTATTAGATACTTAAGCAACACTTTTTTTCAGAAACATTGCTTGTGCCTAAACTTTTTTGATTCACTGTATATTTAATTAAAAAAAAAAAATTCTCTAGGCGCCCGCAGCATTTGAACCATGGACCTTTATGTTGCAAGATGAAAATATTAGCACCCGACCTATTTGACAAACTTCGAATTCTCATATAATTTCTAATATAAAAAGCGAGTTCACCGTCAATTGTAGTTTAAAAATGTATGTCAATCACAAGTAATGTAAACACAAATAATAAAAGTAGGGAGTTTTTACCATTTGGAATTTTAAATTCTGCATGTGTTTATAAGCCCACATATATTTAATTTTATATTTATTGATAAGAGTCACCTCCTGACAAGATTAAGCACTTTCAATCTGTCGGTCGACAGGATTATAACCGTAATTTGTGACCTATCGACATAAAATTATAATTATTTCATAAAAATGCACTCTCAAAGGGCTGATGTTGCTTGTCTTTCGTATTAAAAATAAAACACTTTTCAAGATATATTAAGCAAGGTAGCAGCAGTAGATAGCACTACGGTATGGATGTGATAGACGTCAATCTACTTCTGCCACCTTCTTTAAATAAATCTTGACACTTTCTAGAGATCCTTGAGTTATAATTACGTAGACACGTCTAGGAGCTATGCAAGAGCTGGCTGCGTGCTACCTTGAATATGATAAAAGGAATAACTAAGTTTAATTATTCCACAGAGATAATTTGGTAATATAAAAGCGTAAGACGAGGATTTATTTTTAAGAAAAACGTTAAAAATTGTAAAAAACAGACCTAAAAAATTATAAGCTCGATTCTGTTGGGAAATGCTTAAATATAACTACCAAGAGTGGGTACTTTAACTTCGGGCATGCCGAAAATAATTATTTATAATTTTTTTAATGTTAAACTTTAATAAAAAATGTTTCTGAACCAGGAAATTATGTTTTACTTACTCTTATAAAACAATAAAAATTTGAAAAATAACAGTTCACTTAATATGAAAAAATTACCTGTTAATAAATAATGAATTATAAATACTTAATAAAGAGTGAATAGTTAAACAAAAATTTCGCCCTTTTTCTATAAAAAAAATAAAAGAAGCATCACCTCAATACGACATTATTGAGATTTCGAATAAATGTCACATATAAATATTGAAGCTACCAATAGGCAGCGCAGTCGCTTTTAATTAAAAATGTTTTCAAAGTATTGAATTTGGAAAAATGGGTGAGAAGTTAATGTGTCGGAATGGCAACACGGAGGTACCAAGACCGAATCCGCTTCTAACAAAATAAATAAATTTTTATAACAAAAAAAAATTTTAGGAAAAAAAAAAGAAACTCAATTTCAATTTGTCACATGAAAACAAAGAAAAGAAAAACTGGAAGAGAAGAAAAATTATTTTTTTTCGAACATTTATTTTGACATATTTGACATGGCTAAAAAACTTCAATATTTTCATGATATAAATATTCTCTAATGCCCTCTATAGCGACAAACACTGATATAAGACTGAAAAAATTATATAAAGCTCCTATAAAGTAATGATAAGAATTTGTTCAACAGAATATCCCAGCGGTTAGCAATTGTCATACCTGGTAACATCTGGCATGAAATCAGTTCTATTTTGCTTCGAAAATTCGGGCATGAGATCATAGCTGATTTCAGAATAAGCATTTGCATTTAAGCTTTCTAAAAACTTCCCTAAAATTGTCTAACCTCTGAATATTTTGTTTTGTTTCGATCTCAGACCTGAAGATATCCCTGAGTTTAGAAGCGAAGTCGTAATGCTATCAAACGTTTATGAGTATTTTCAGTTACCCCAAATATCCCTCAAAAGTATTTTTGATTTTGTTTCGTGTTCACACCTGAGCAACGGCTGAGATTAGAAGCGAAGTCGTAATGCCATCAAACAAGTTTGGGTAATTTTTTCAAAATAAAAATACAAAAATGCAAAGCTATCGACGCGTCATTTTTAACCGACTTCAAAAAGGAGGAGGTTCTCAAGTTGGTTGGTTTCTCTGTTTTTTTTTTTTTTTTTTTTTTTTTTTTTTTTTTTTTTGTGAATGTATGTACATCGATTACTCCTAAAGTACTTGCTCGATTGCCGTAATTTTTTGTCAACATATAGAGATTATCAACGCGGAGGTGCCCGTTTATGAAAGGGGGCGGTATTCGGAAAAGGGGCGTGTCTGTATAAGAAAAACACTGTATCTCAGTAAATATTGACACTACGGTAATAAAATTCACGATAAAATTACAAGGGCAAGCACAAGTATTAAAAATGACGATCACTTAAGTGGGCGTAATTCTAAAAAAGGGTGTGGCAATATTGTAAAAACTCTGTATCTCGACGAAAATTGACACTAGAGTACTGAAATTAAGTACAGAGGTAGGTACAATTATTGGAAATTATTATAACAAAAGTGGGCGTAATTCGACAAAGGGGTGTGGCAATATAAGAGAATTACTGTGTCTCGAATAATATTGATACTAGGGTACAGAAATTTATTACAAAGGTAGGAAAAATCACTACAAATTTTTGTAAAAAAAAAAATGGGCGTTAATCGAGAAGGGGAGTGGCAATATTAAAAAAAACACTGTATCTCGATTATTATTGACACTACGATACTAAAATTAAGTACAAAGGTAGGTACAAATATAACAAATAACTGTCAGTAATGTGGGCGGTATTCGATAAAGGGGCGTGTCACTGTAAGAAAAACACTGTATTTCAGTAAATATTGACACTAGAGTACTAGAGTTAATAAAATTCACAGAAAAACTGCAAGGGTAGGTAAAAAATAACAGTCAATGAAGTGGGCGTTAGTCGACAAAGAGGTGTGGCAATATTAGAAAAACTCTGTATCTCGAATAATATTGACACTAGAGTACTAAAGTTAACTACTGGGGTAGGCACAGTTATAAAACAATTAATTTCAATACAGTGGACCTTGTTTGATAAAGGGGTGTGGCAATATATAAAATACACTGTATCGCGAATAATATTGACACTAGAGTACTGATATTTAGTATAGAGGTAGGCACACTTATAACAAGTTTTTGTGAATAAAGTGGGCGTCATTCGACAAAGGGGTGTGGCAATATTAGAAAACACTAAATCGAATACTGACACTACTAACTGAAAAAGTACAGACGCAGGCACAATTATTACAAATTACTACCGAAGAATTGGGCGTTATTCGACTAAGGGGTGTGGCAGTGTGTAAAAAACTGTATCATATTGACTTAAGGGTGGTAAAATTCATTGTTAGAATGGGTAGAACTATTGAAAACACTATGACAAAGAGTGTGATATTCTCGACAAAGAGGCGTGTCAATATTATAAACACACTATATTTCAGTCAATATTGACAATGGGGTAGTGATAAAAATACAAGAGTAGGTACTGATAAACACACTGACAAAGACCAGAATAAGAAACGACAGAAAAGCATTTTTCCATATTATGAGCATAAATAATTGGTGTTTAATTAATTTATACACTTTTTTAATATATATCATTTTCTCTAAAAAGAAAGAAATAAAAACTTTTTAACAAAAAAAAAAACCTACTTCAAAATCACTAGAAAGTAAAAAATAATTTTAAATTACTTTTACTATTTATTTCTTGGTCAAATTTGTATTTTTATAATAAATATATTTATTTTTTTATGATAATAAGAGCTTCGAAGTCGGCGCTAATATAATCACATTTTTTGTGCAGCTGCAACACACATATAGCATTTTAATTAAGATTTAAGAAAAATTAAGATTACAAATTAATACAGCGTCACCAAGCAGGATATTTACAAATAAAAAAGTCTTAAATAGAGTAGGGATGGCGAAAAAATCATGATTTTACGTCAATGATTAGCGCTGACTTGAAGCTTTTATTATCATAAAAAAATAAATATATTTATTATAAAAATACAAATTTGACCAAGAAATAAATAGTAAAAGTAATTTAAAATTATTTTTTACTTTCTAGTGATTTTGAAGTAGGTTTTTTTTTTTGTTAAAAAGTTTTTATTCATTCTCAAAACAAAAATTTTAAAATTTGAAAGAACAAAAAATTTGAATTATTTAGTGAAAAAGTTCTAAGAACTTTAATTCATTAAAACAATTCAAACAATGCTCATGATACCGAAGACGAACTGCAGCTCGGCTTCGGTAAATGATATATCTGCTATTTGTTTTCTCATTTGAATTTTCAGGCTTGGGACGACCTGATAGAAGGCCTGATATTTAAGCATTCACTCAGACCTGAATTTTCGGAGGAATATTCTTAGGGATATTCAGGCCTGAGTTAACGCTATACTTTAGCAGGTATTCTGTAAGTATGACATTTATATGGGAAAAGGAAATCAAGAGGTGTGTTGAATACTCAGGCCTTACCATTACCTCTCAGGCCTGAGAGAATGTATTGATTCAGGCCTACTCTGACCGCTGGGATAATTTTACTGATGTAGGATTTAATACAAACAAAAAAAGTGCGCCTTTTTTGTTTTATACGATTATTGTAAAGGGTGATTTTTTAAGAGCTTGATAACTTTTTTTTTAAAAAAACGCATAAAATTTGCAAAATCTCATCCGTTCTTTATTTGAAACGTTAGATTGGTCCATGACATTTACTTTTTGAAGATAATTTCATTTAAATGTTGACCGCGGCTGCGTCTTAGGTGGTCCATTCGGAAAGTCCAATTTTGGGCAACTTTTTCGAGCATTTCGGCCGGAATAGCCCGAATTTCTTCGGAAATGTTGTCTTCTAAAGCTGGAATAGTTGCGGGCTTATTTCTGTAGACTTTAGACTTGACGTTGCCCCACAAAAAATAGTCTAAAGGCGTCAAATCGCATGATCTTGGTGGCCAACTTACCGGTCCATTTCTTGAGATTAATTGTTCTCCGAAGTTTTCCCTCAAAATGGCCATAGAATCGCGAGCTGTGTGGCATGTAGCGCCATCTTGTTGAAACCACATGTCAACCAAGTTCAGTTCTTCTATTTTTGGCAACAAAAAGTTTGTTAGTATCGAACGATAGCGATCGCCGTTCACCGTAACGTTGCGTCCAACAGCATCTTTGAAAAAATACGGTCCAATGATTCCACCAGCGTACAAACCACACCAAACAGTGCATTTTTCGGGATGCATGGCCAATTCTTGAACGGCTTCTGGTTGCTCTTCACTCCAAATGCGGCAATTTTGCTTATTTACGTAGCCATTCAACCAGAAATGAGCCTCATCGCTGAACAAAATTTGTCGGTGAAAAAGTTGCCCAAAATTGGACTTTCCGAATGGACCACCTAAGACGCATCCGCGGTCAACATTTAAATGAAATTATCTTCAAAAAGTAAATGTCATGGACCAATCTAACGTTTCAAATAAAGAACCGATGAGATTTTGCAAATTTTATGCGTTTTTTTTAAAAAAAAAGTTATCAAGCTCTTAAAAAATCACCCTTTACAATGATTATATCCGTAACTGTTGTGTTTCAATATATTGTTGAGAATGTTCTTAGGTGTTTTATAGGAGGAAAATTGTTACTTGGGTATGTCGACATAGTATTATGTTTCTTACCTGTTATTATCTCGTACTTGACCTGATTCAAATAAAGAAATAATATCAATAAAATATATTAGAAATAATATTAATCCTTTCAATGGCTTGGATAGAATAATCGTAGAAAAATTTTTTTTAGGTGATATTAAAGGTCATAAAGTCAGATAGGCCATAAAAAGATTAAAAAAATCCCTCTGATTTTTGTATACGCTGCTAAGCTTTTACCAGACTGATTATATAAAGGGCAATCGGAAACTAATGCAAATGCGTTATTTATAATGTTATAATAAACAAAATTATGCTTTGCACACCAATCACAATAACCATGTTTTTGTTTTTGCAACATTTATTAACACGCGACATAAAAAATTTTAGGCTTCTGTTGGGCACAAAATCGAAAAAAATGTAGGCTTAGCTGAGCGCTGCATATCTCTCTAACATTTAATTTTAAAATGGATTTTTCTCTTTCAATGAGAACTTTTTTGTGCGAGAAAAATATTTCTCCTTATAAGAGACATTGAAATATTTCCATTTCCTAGTACTGAAGAAATATTTCTTCGAAAATGTCAAAAATTTATTTTAATTGAAGAAAATTTTATTTGAAAAAGAGAAAATTGCTATATCGGAAATAGAGAAATTTTTTATCGGAGAAAGATATGTGTTTTTTTCTGAGTGTAGACCAACCTATTTGATTTCAAAAAAAGATGTTGGGAAATAAAAACAAAAATTATTTCCTGATGCGTCAGTAATATAATGGACAAATTCATTGAAAGGGTTAAGGAGGTATTCTAGTGAAGGGGTAAAAATTTTTAAAAAATTCGTCAAAAAAACTGAAAATTTTAATATTATTTTATATAAGATAATCTTAATACTTTAACAATACAAAAAAAAAAAAAAAATTTTTAAGATTGAAAAAAAATTACAGGCAGGTAAAGTGGTTGGATGAAAAGATAAGGGTACATCCTTCTTGACATGATTCCAACTCTTTTAGTGATCTGAAAAAGAAAAAAAGATTTTTTATAAGTAGAATGTCGCTATTGTCTGAACTATGGAAATTAAAACAACAATTTTTTTTAAATGGCGGCGAGAACAAGTGATTTTTACTCTTTTTTCAAAGTTTTGAATTATTTTAAAATAGTTAAAACATAATATTATGTTAATAGTTAAATATTATATTAGAGGAAATATAAAGAAAGTTTGCACCAAATTTCAACTTGATCGGTTCACTAGAACTTGAGAAATCACGTCAGACGTATTAGAAAAAATAAGAATTTAAATTTTCAAAAATTTTTTAAAAATGTATTTTTGTATTATTAAAATATCAATAAATATCTTATAAAAAATGGCTACAGAAAATAATCTATATCCTTACCTCACAGTTTTAGGGTTTAAACAAGTCTTCCTCTTCTTCTCGTATGTACTGAATTTTCAGTGGTCTTGAGATTTCTTTTGGCAGAAGTCATTAAAGCGTATACAAACCTCTTCTTCTAACCTAAAAGGCTTTCTTATTTATTTATCAAAAGCATGTGCGTGTCTCAAATATATGCAAGAAACCGAAAACAAGACCGTTATTAAATCTCTTAAGATTTCGTTAAGATGTTATCGATGCTGCTGCGGTTACTTTGAAGATGTTGGCCGGCCTTGTTGCTGTTTTGAGTGGCAGGTCAGCTCATTGATGACCATCAATCGAAAAATGTCTCAACTTAATTAAATTTGCAGCAGAGTCTGAAGTTTAAATTTTGATTCGCATTAGAATGATGAGTTGTTGTTTGCGGTGATGAGGTTTCTTTTGCAATTCTTGATGTATACTTAAAAAAAAAAACATAAAATCTACAAAATTTCTGAAGGTGTAGCTGTGAAAACCGTATAAACCATATCAAAGAAAACAAAAAACATACACTTTGATGTTAGCAGTACAAGAAAACTTGTTAAGACAAGACCGTGAGTAGCCGAAGATGGTTTGTAAAAACTTCTTGTCTTGTATTTCTTATTTTGAGGGAGTTTCTCTCGAATTTTCATTTCTTTAACTGAACTACTTCAACTGTTGTATTCTAATATGCCCCCTTGCCGAATGTATGTTTAGAAAATCCTTTTATTCGTTAAATTCAATTTTGTAAATTCACATCACGTGACTTGATTCAATTAAGTGATTCCATTTCATTTTCACTTTGCGCTATGTACTGTTTAATTAGAAGATATCCAGACACACACACAGATTCAAACATGAAAATACACTGCCAAGGCTAAATGTCAAAAGGGTGTCCGAGCCACTTAAGCCTGGACACAAATACACCGTTAAACATACACTGCAATACAAACAGTGGAACGTGCGAACGCACGGACAGACGGACAAATAGATGTACGTACAGAAATACAGACAAAGCGTTGTCGTGTTCCACCTGAAATGCTTGTGATTCACACACATTAGAAGGGTTATTAAAACATAAAAAAATGGGAGGCACCATACCACATGCTGAGTGTATGTGAGGTGGGTGGGTTCAGCGAAAGGGTTAATCAAATATTGTGCGTATGGATTGTCATTCAGCGCCTTTCATATTAAATCATTAGATTAAAACTGACCCAAAGTGAACGTTGTTGGGGTCACGCAAACACGCTACTTAATAAATGCGAGAAAATGCTGTGAATATATTTTTGTGCATGGCATTGGGGGCTTAAATTGCTTAAGACGTTAAGCGAAGTGGTAGTGATTATAAATTTTTCTGAACATTTCATGCTTTATTAAGTGATATTGGCGTTGATAGCTCATGAAAGGGTTTTCACTGAGCTGGAATAACTTGTAACAATATCGTGATAGGATTACTTTAACAACTTTATAAAGTCTGTATCGAGGCGTACTCGGAAGTCGAGTGGTAAGCAGGCTTGACTATCAACTCAGAAGTCCGGAGTTTGAGTACCGTTCAGGTCATGGTCCTACGCTTATACCTTTCTTGAATTTTTTTTAAATTTCTTATAGAATGGAATTCAAAATGCATTAATATACATGACTTTGGAAGTTGTATTTGATGGTAGAGAATGTTGTGGATGGGATTGCTTAATAACTTGAATTGATAAAGCTTTTCCACAAATTTTGTATTGAAAAAAACTTTTCGCCGCGGCTGGGGATCGAACCCGGGCTCCGAGCGTGCTAAGCCACACACTTAACCTGCATGCCACGGTCACCACGATAATTTGTAATAACTTAACCTTATAATTTGTAGAACTTAACCTTATTTGGTTTACTTTCAGAACCTTATTTTGGTTTACTTTCATTTTTGAAACCACAGTCTCAAATTTAAAAAAAAATACTGTTTAAAAGTAAATCTAATTTATCTTTACTTTTTAACAACGTATGATACATTATTTTCGCTTTAACGTCGCCCTCCTTTAAATACTGTTAATTTATTTTGATAGCCCGATACATAAAACATTTCTTATGGCTTATTTAAAATCACACCATTACATAATATCATGGCCACAAGCTAGAGCGAGTGTATTTCTAGGCAACCACCAAATAATTGCGGTTCCAAATTTATTACTTCACGCACACTCATTCCACGATAGCAGCGCCAACAAGCTAATATCACGCAGTATTCATGGCCAATGAAGAAGAATGTAAAATTTAGCAGACAAGAGCAAACAAAACAATAAAATTAAGCAACTAAATCCTTACAATTACATGGACGAAATCTTGTTGTACAGTCATGCCAAGCCAGCAAATCTAACGACCTACCGACTATTCAAGTAGAGCATATAATAACAACAACAACAAGAACAACATACTCCCGCTTGATTTACTTTCATATTTCGACGCAATCCTTTCGTTACACGTAAGGATTCCCCGACCGAGTGCCTGGCAGACTTTAAAACAGTTTAATAATCATACATATAAAATATAACATAAATCTTGCAACAGCCCTGAGTTTGGCCTTTGGATGTGATCTTTATCTGCTACTGCCTTACCTCACCACAAGTCTTTAAATGTTTGAGAAGCTGGAGCTGCTTGTATCTTTTGCAGACGGTTGTGTCGCATTAGTTCCAGACCATATATGATAACGGCACATACTCTGTCCATGTTCCTGGCACACACCAGATATCCATTCAGTTTCTTATGAAAGCAAAAGTGCAAAAGCTCCGCCGCTGAGACGACCGACCACGACGTCGTTGATGATGATGATGATGATGAAGGCTTTCTTCTGGGGTTTCTTCACATACGCGGCTTTGAACATTTTATGAAAATGTTGTATGGCAAATGGAAAATAGTGGAGCTTAGCTGGTACATTTTACAATGGCCCATGTTGCATTAATTTTTCCCCAAAAGCCATAAGCATGCATGAGCTGCCCCATAAAGACCGCCGTCACCCAACAATGCAAAATCCAAAAAAGCGAAGCAAAAACAATGAAATTGAACATTTTGTAACTATTGCCAGGATTAGCTTCATGTTTAAGGTTGCTGTTTTTGGTGAATCGCTGCCGAAGCTCTGTTCTAGCTAAATTAGCCTTAAGAGCATTGCTAGTGCCTTGTGCATGGTGGACGGTAGTGGTAGTGTCAGCGTGGTGTAGGTGATGAGGTAGACAGATTTTTCATGGAGTTGTTTGCTGGTGACTTCAATTTCAATGTCTGATCCCACTATTTATTATGTTATAATAAATTTTATGTTATTTTAGTTTAAGGGGTAAGCTAGCAACCGGAACCCAGCTTAAAATGAAAATCTGTAGTAAATGTAGAATTTATTCTGCTTTGGTGGCAGTTGATAAGCAAAATTCTTAAAGTATATGAACTGTGTTTAGAATTGTGTTAGAAATTCAAAATGTGTAAAATTATTAATTCACAAAAATAACAAAACTTTATGCTATTTCATATAATAAGCTAAACTTGAACATGTTTAAATATAATAATTAAGTCGAAATTTGAGAAGAAAACTATCAAAACCTGAAGAAAATCAGACATGTTTTTTACGTCTTTTCATCTCCAATGAAGGCAATGATAGTGCAATAGAAAAAAATCCAGAAAATTTATTTCTTATAGGTAATACGAGCTAATACTTGCCTATTTGGGGTGTCAAATATAAGTACTTGAATAGTTTCCACTCGCAATAAATCGAATATTTTTTGATGTTGTTTTATTTCAAGATACATATGACCATTAAAATAGGTCACTTATATCAAATATTTTTTTAAAGAGCTTGCTTCGGTGAAGTTATTCTTGAAAACGTCACAGCTTTTTGATTCAGCCATAGTTTTTTGAAAAATGTTTGGAATTTAGAACTTTTTAAAAAAATTAAATTTTTTTCTTCATGACAATTTTTAATACAGATATATCCCAGAGTTTTTGAAAATAACTATTTTACTAAAGAAAACGTAAAGTTCCTATTGATACTTGATTTGATATGTAACTTGATCATCCTTAGAAATAACTAGCAGAAAGCTTTGAACAAACGGATCAGAAGTAGGTTGTGCGGACAAGGCATAGAGACAAGATTGGTTTAAGGCGAAATATCTTAATATATAAAAGACAAGCGTCCTGCTCCGTGCTCTATATCGTAAAACATGTTCAGCCTGGATCAGAACCTGTTGTAAAATTATCCATTTGAAATTTTTGTACTTACTTAACCTTTTGCTCTATATCGTAAAACCTGTTCAGCCTGTACCAGAACCTTTTGTAAAATTATCCATTTGAAATGTTTGTACTTACTTAACCTTTTGCTCTATATCGTAAAACCTGTTCAACCTGGACCAGAATCTGTTATAAAATTATCTATTTGAAATCTCTGTACGTACTATACTTTTTAAAACCTGTTCAGCCTGGACCAGAACCTGTTGTAAAATTATCCATTTGAAATTTTTGAACTTACTAAACTTTTTAAAACCTGTTCAGCCTGGACCAGAACCTGTTATTAAATTATGTATTGGAAATCTTTGTACTTGAAGACTATCGTCATTTTCCTCAACTCTACTATACATCAAACATCATGTCTTGCTATTACAGTGCTTCTAAATTAACAGAACCAGAACCTATTCGGTCTGCATAAACTGAACAGCAATTATTACAATCAGTGACGTTGGTGTCAGTTGGAATTGCGAGAATTAAATCACAATGTTCGGTCTTCTGATCCAAGTTTTAGTGAATATCTTCTCAAGTTAGGAAATGGAGATGAGATATCATGGAAATTCCCGATCATTTTATTTGTAAAGGTTCGCTTATTAATAGATCTTTGGCGATACTTTGAGTCCGAATAACATCAACCGTTATTCCAAAATTGCTATCCTGTGCACAAAAAATTCCGATGTGAACGAAGTCAACGAGCAAGTTCTAAATATTTAAGTTGGTGACACAGTTAGAGATCTGAGCACGTAGTAAATTGTAGACAGTGAAGATAACGATAAACAAAATTACCCTGTCGAGTTTTTGAATGAATTTTATCCTTCAGAAATGCCACTGCATGAGTTAAACCTTGAAATTGGAAGTATTATAATACTTCTTCGAAATTTCAATACCAAAAGAGATTTCTGTAATGGAAGGTGGTTAGTTTTGAAAAACCTTAAAACTTAATTAATCATCGCATAGGTATTGACAGGCGCACTGGCGAGCATTAAATAGTTTTCATACCTACAATTGATTTGGCCCCGACAAACACAGTTTTGCCTTTCACTCTCCGGAGACGACAATTTCCAGTTAAACTGACATTTTCAATGACCATAAATAAATTGCAAGGTTAAATATTGCAAAAAATAGGAGTATTTCTAAAAGAACTGGTATTTAGTCATGGGCAGTTTTAGCGGGCTGATGATGTAAAACTAAGCACTAAGATGGCAAGGGATAAGGTTAATTGGTTAAATTCTAAGAATTTTTTTACTAGAAATGTTGTTTATAAGGAAAGTTTATAAAAATAATTTAACAAATATGTTTTCAAATAAAAACCTTTGTAAATAAATCGAATTAATTTTTTGTCGCATTTTGTACTCTAAATGGTTCCTTCCCGTCGTAGGACGGGCATTTACACTAGTATTATGATAACTGCCATTCACATCAAAGTCGTTGAGAATATGAGGAAGCAGTAAGAAGCGTTACTCGTACAATTTGGTCATGATTTCGATCGATTTTTGAGTGGATTTTTTTTCGGTGAGTGGGGCCATTTGTTTACGATTTCTCTCTTCCTTTATTGTTTTTCCTTTTCTCAAATAGTCGATGAACAAAATCCAACACATCAGAGAAGCTATCCTATGGCGAAAGCAGGGTCAATTGCCTTAAAATGACCGGTCCTGTGGCAGTTCTTATATAACCTATCACAGGACAGGTTCGATTTAACTCAGAACCGGACCAATAGTTCTTTAAAGTCTTTTGCTATATTTATCTTATCGTTACCAATAGCTCAGTGGAAGTGTGCTAGACTGTCACGCGATGGACGTGGGTTCGAACCCTGGCTGTGTAAATATCCACAATTGTTATTTAATAACTTAAATTCCAATTCTGTTTCATTAACGTCTTAATCAAGATAAACTTCACAGTTTATTTGTTTAACACCATGAAAAACATGAAAATTTCACTTTTGTTTAAAAAAAAAATATTTTAAATAAAAATAAAAAAAAAACTCGCATGTAGCAACGTACACGTGGCAGAAGCGAAACTTCTTTAACAGTAAGCAATAAGAGAGATTTTAGTGTGAAATAGAGAGAGAAAGTATCTGAAAAGAAATTTAATCAATACGAAATGGAATAATAATCTGTTGATTTAATATTTGCATCCAGGGACCAGGGATATTATATTATATCTCTTAATTTTTTTTTTCCGACAAAAATAAAAGTTATTTTGTGCCTTATCGTTTTTTGGGCAAAAATAACAATTACTTTTGATTTTTTTTTTATCGGTCAAAAATAACATTTATTTTCTGTCGTTTATTTTTATACCATTATTTTCATCTCATCGGTGAGACATTTTACATATGGTGTCAACAATTCAATCTGTCATCGGCTAAACATGAATTTCCAAAATTCTGATTCAATTTCATTAGCAACGTGCGTATAAGTTTACCGTATTCTATAAATAGACCGGCTACTGATTAGGTCCAAAGGTATCTATGAGGTGTCAATTGACACCTGCCGTTATATTCTTGAACCGGTTCTTAGATTGGTCCAAAGGTATCTAGCCGGTTTCAATTTACCCCTGTCAATGACAACAAAAACTAGTAAGGTATATCTTCGACTGGCCGAAGTTAAAATACCCCCACGGGCTATTCGTAATGGTACGAAATCTTAAATTGCAGCTCTTTTTTATGAGACTTGAAAAATTTTACTATTTTGATGACGTCTAAAATACATTCATATCAAATTGTTTTCCTGCAAAGTAAATATAAGACTCTTTATAAAGTTTTCAATTAGAGGTTGTATGGGAGGTGGGCGTGTTTTTGAGTGGTTGATACCAATTTTTCTAACACGCCTCAATTTTGATATAATATACACAAATACCCATTTTCAGGTCTGTAGCTTAAATATTAGCCTGTTTATAGAGTTTTCAATATTATGGATTGTATAGGAGGTGAGCATGTTCGTCGGTGGATGACGCCCATTTTTCTAACACCTCTTAATTTTTATATAAAAATATTAAATATCTAATTTTACTTCTGTAGCTTCAACAGAGGCCTATTTATATTGTTTTCAATTTTGGGGTTGTATGGGAGGTGGGCGTGCTCGTGGATGGATGACGCCCATTTTTCTATCGCGTCTTTATTTTTGTATAAAATGAATAAATATCTAATTTTATTTTTGTAGCTTCGACACAAGCCTCTATATATAGTTTTCAATATTAGGGTTGTATGGGAGGTGGGCGTGTTAGTGAGTGGATGATGACCATTTTTCTAACATACTTGAGTTCTGTCAAGGGCTACACAAATACCGAATTTAAATTTTGTAGTTTTAATATTTGCTTCTTTATGGAGTTTTCATTATTTGGGTTGTATGGGAGGAAGGCGTGGTTTTCATCCGATTTAGCCCATTCTCGAACTTGATCTAAGTTTTATAGAAAAAAGCTGAAATATCAAATTTCAGCACGATAGCTTTACAATTACGGCTGTAATCGTGTCAGCAGACAGACGGACATGGCTAAATCAACTCAGGTGATGATGCTGAGCAAGAATATATATACTTTTCTTTACCTACCACGCCTCCTTATGGGCGTTACACACGTCGTGACAAAATTAATATACCCCTTACGCAGTACGCGTGGGGGTATAAAAATGACAACTGGCAGAATATGTTGCTGGCCGAATTGGGACCGGTCACTTTCACTTTTAAGCCCATCACGTGATAGGTTCTAAACAGGTTCTTTTGTCCGTAGGGTATTAACATAAATAAATAAATGGAGCTATAATTTTAACGCTTGGTTGAATTCACTTAAAATTGTTTGTATTGTAGTCAACTTTTTCATATTTTTTTAAACATTAAAAATCAGCTGGGTTTCTTAGATATATCTTACTTGGAGTTTATCAGGTCATATCGAAGTTAACATGTTGAATTTGAAGTTAACAGTTGAAGAGTTGACGCGAATAATGTTGTAAGCGACATTTGTTTTGGAAAATGTTTTTTTCAAAAATTACCTATAATAATTCCACTAGATTATAAAAAAATTAAATTGAGTTTAAAATTGCAAATGTAGACATTTTAAAAGCACTTGAAAGTTTCAGTCAGTGGAAAAATGTTGATGGAACTTATAAAAATAATAATGGTGAACAATCTAACTGGATCTGTGAATTATAACGTTATTCGCGTTTACTTTTCAGTTATCAGTAATTGAGTGTAGAAAAGCGTTTTACTTCTTTTCCTTATTTCAAATAAATCGACTATTCATGTTTTAGTTATATTCAAAAATAGGTAAGACGAGAATTGTTTAAGTGTATGAAACATTTAAACGTTAGGAAATGCTACGTTGACTTACAAATCTGCCTTTACCATTATCAAAATAGAAAAGATCTCATTTTATTGATCTAATTTTCGATTTTAAAGAAGAAAGTACCTTAAAAAGGTCTTAAACTAAAATAGCTGAGCTCAATATTTTTTACTTCCACATTTAAATTTCTTTGTAATATCATCAATTTATTTCGTTCAAAAAACGTGTTTGGAACATGAGATGAAAACTCACCTTTGACTATTGAGAGTTGTCTGGTATAACGTGTGAAATTAATTTTAAAACTACTCGTTTTTAGCTAAAAAAAAATTATTCGCCAAAATTAACAAGTTCTTCACGTTCTGTTTAAATTTTAAGTACCTTTTCAAATACTTGTATTTCATATTCAGTTCATATTCCAAGCAAGTAATTTATTAATATGAACAATATCAACATTTAAGTAGATTCATCTCGACCTTTTGTTACCGCAACATTGTTGTTGTTCTTAATTCTTCAAGACAATTGCTGAAATTTGTCAAGTAAAGCGCACAACTACGCCTTTTTGAGTTATGACCACTAATCAACTTAGATGGGCCAAACATCCGCTATTGCAGCGAATAGCTGTCATAAGTCAAAAATAACCTAGAGCTTGGCAAATAATCTCAATCTGCTACAGGAAAACCACTTGAAACTCCAATCAAGCATTCAACTGTGAATCACAATAAATAACAAACGAACAAACAGAGTTAGGAAAAAGAAAAAAAATTATGATACCAACAAAGAAAAATAATATTTTTGTGACTCTATTGTTCTCGATATTTTTGACAAATCGTTGAACACATTACAGGGGGGAGGCCCAACCCCCTTGGCTCATTTACTCTGCCGTCAAAGTCAAATATGTTTTTTTTTTATCGTGTATGCGTTGATGTTGTCCGTATTTTTTCGGTTATTGTTCAGTTGTTTTTTTGATGGAGGGCGACACTGCCATTGGCGCCATGCTCAAGTGATGCTCTTTTATTTTTTTTTTTTGACTTTATTCTACCTTATTTTGTAGTGCTTTTGTTGAGTTATGAAGTCATCACTTTGTATCTCTCTCTAATCTGAGCGGTTATTGCCAAACTGACCATAAAAATTAGTTTACTTTTGTAAGCTTCCAGTAGAATTACTGCTTAATAAGGTGGAATTTTTTTCTATGCTTGAACTTGACTACACTGCATTGTTATTATGTTGAGGAACTTGATTGAATTTTCCAATGAATGGAATCATTTTAATTTCCACTCTAGAACTTTGTACAGTACATCCACATTTTGTAAAATTTTGATTGGTTTCTGAGGAAAAGAATTTTTGTTTCTTTAATGTTTGCCAAACAATGTCTCACTCCAATGCTTTCTGTATTCAGTTCTAACCAAGCGACCTTTGGATGGGTTTTTATTTATTTTTTTAAATAAAATGTTAGACTTGATTAGTGGATAAAAAGTTTTCGCACTTTTCAAACACTCACAACCATATCAACTATTTATGCGCTCTCTACCAAAATTCCTGCACGAGTGCCAAATATATAAGCAAAAAAAAAAAAACGAGTATTAAATATCCACTCGATAATGAAGACAAAAAGTGCAAATTTCGTTATCCTTAAGCCAAAGAAAGAAGTGAGGAGAGCAGAGCTGGTTGGAACGCATGAAACGTTTTTTGCATACGTTATAAAATTTTATGCAATCGACTTGCTGCACGTTTTCAGCATATTTGAAAATGTAACAAAGCTTCTAACATCCAAAATCATTCAAATCAGTTTTTTTTTTATACCACTTCGTGAGTGTATGCGTAGGTGATGCAAAAAGGTCACTTATAGCAAGACCTAATCAAAAGGTTTTACACATATTTTGCATAAATTTATACGCGCAGCTACTTTTTACATAAAATGTATCCACACGATAAACACCCAATTTATCATCAAAAATGTTGCTCGTTATTCTAATAAAATGCAAAATTTTCTAGCTTCTACATTTTGACATAAAACTGCTGCGTTGTTCACAGTCAATACCATAACTTTGCTTATCATCTATCCTAGGGACCAGCAACATATGCAATTCAAGCAACATTTTATCACTGTTTATGTAACTTTTATTATTTTATATCTTTTTTTTTCTGCAAGTAGTGTAGATACTTTGCTGTATTTCGTTGTAGTTGAATTGTAGAGCTTTTGGTTTTCTTTTTTTTTTGTTTTTAATTTTGAGTACCGCTACAAATATGGTTGCGTATCCTTGCTTCAAGCTATAGACAATGTTACTGTTATCAAGGGAAAATTATCATCTGCTAAGAATCTTTATTTGTCCGGAGTAGAGATTTGCTGGGTACTGTATGATGTCGAGCTCTATTTTATGGGGGAAGAAGACCAAAAGCATGTTTTGTGTAAAGTGGTACAAACACTGATTTCAAACCAATCATGAAAATAAGAATGTGTGAAATTAATATTAAAGTTGCGTGTCAAACCAAAAGCAAGAAATATTGTTGGCTGAAATAAATTAAGAATTCAAAAGTGAAAATACGGCTTATCTAAAAATCGAGCTCTGAATAGCTACAAATAAATTGTTGGGAAGAAAAATCCTACAATTTACAATTTTAGTAATTGAAAATTTGCAGCTTTGCTCTCAATATTGCCGAACATTAAATCTGTATAAATCTTTCTAACTCATTTTCCGAAATGACGTTTAAAAAAATAATAATGGGTACACTTAAAGACCTGTTCTAGCAAAAACTAATTTATTTCGGAATTGAATCGATTAAAAAGCAATCTCAACAAACGACACCGCAATAAGACACCTCTTAACCTAAACCTCATGGGCAGATGACGTTGCCAACCCTATAGATCAATACAAGTCACAGCAAACAATAGCGAAGGTCTTGATGCGATTACAACACCAACGTGAGCAGCATCCATCCTTAACGTCGTATGCTACAAATTTCCGAATCGAATCTTACATCGTCGATTACCCCCCTGGGTGAAATCTATTTGCTGTCATTGAAGTTGTTGGTAAGCAGCGACAGTTAAAGGATTTGTAAGACAAGTAGTTGCAAAAACAAGAAAATGCAGGAGTAGAAGAAGAAGAAGCTGTAAATGCGAGCAGTTTATTGATGGAGATGGTAAAACAATCGCTCTGTGACATACGAGTAGGCCGAGGTTAAAGGCGATACTGAATACACGGTAGGCGGATACGGTTTGCGCCTAAACAACTTGTCAAACACTCCCCAAAGTATTTTAAAAGCACAAAAAGCCAAAAGAGTATTTTTGCACAAGTTGCGCGGGGGCCAAAAAATAAACCAAATCAAAAGAAGCCTTTGCAAGACAATAAAAATTCATCAAGCAGGATATTTAATACGTTAAATGCAGCTGATAGCTGCAGCAGCGGGAGAAGGAGGAGGAAAAAGAGGAGTAGGGAACTAGTTTATAGCAATGAGCATGTGCTGAAGAAATTATTGCTGTCCTAGCATATTAATTCACTTGAAGTCAGCAAAACCAACTCTCTCCTTATGAGGAAGTCCTGAACACAGCGGCTGCTCTTAATGATATCTCTCGAGCGTAACTCTTTGCATTTCCTTCCGAAACCATCATCAAGAACAACATCAACCGGAAGTTAACCAGTGCAGTTCGTTTCCTTAAGAACTTATAATGGGCGGCATCTTTGGTTTGCTTGTTTTGGTAGCTGGTTGTTGGCAAAATTTAGTGCATACTTTGTGAACACAGGTACTTTCGCGCGTTACTAATTAAATGCTACTCCAAGAGCTGGATCCTCTTTAGCATCAACTCAGTTATTCTTTCAGCGGAAAGACGAGTTTCGCCTGACTTCTTACATTTTTTTCTTATGTTCATCTTTTCATTTTTCTTACTTCTTTTTATAATTTTTTTAATTTTTTTTGCTCTAAATGAAGCTCTTTTCACGGCTTTTTCTACGATTTTTAATTAAGAGCGTAAACAAAGTTGTTCTTTCTTCCTGTGTTTACTATATATATATATTTTTTAGATATAAAAAGAAAAAACAAAAAAAAAACAGGAGTAAAATTAAGGTTGGCTTGTTAAACAGCGTGTAAGCAAGTGGTGCTAAATTAACGGTGTAAGTAATTAAAACCCTTTGCTGGCTAATGAGCTCTCCTTGCAACGACGAAAAAGTCGAATAAAAGTTAGTTTTTATGTTATTAGTTTCGGCCTTTGAAGTGCAGTTGGTAAATTTTTGTGTTGATGTTACAAATGATGAAAAGATGACGTCAGGTTAAGTATTTAAGGTTTTTGAATTTTTGGATTTGAAAATTAAACACAGGATAAGCTTTCATGTTTTTAGTGAAGATCTTTTTAAAAGAATTTAAAGACTTAATGAAATTTGCTACAAACGTACACGGTTAAAAATTTTGAACTAAATTTTAAACTTTTTTGGATTACATATAGGACACGACCAAAAAAAGATTATTTTTTAATTCAATGAAAAGTTTTAAATTTTTTAATCCAAAAAGGATTTATTTTTAATCCGCAAAAAGTTTTAATTTTCTTAATCCAAAAAGGAATAATTGTTAATCCACAGAAAGTTTAAAATATTATAATCCAAAAGGGATTAGATTTTAGTCCAAAAAAGTTTAAAATATTGTAATCCGAAAAGAATTACTATTTAATCAACAAAGGTTTAAACACTGTTTGCTGTAATAATGTATATAATAATATTTCGGTTCAGATTTTAATAAACACTTTGTTTATTAAAATCTTAAATTTCGGATGCTTTAACAACATGTAGAATTTTATTTAGCTTAAATTTTGTAGTAGTAGTAGTTTTCAATCTTATACCTGAATTACAATGCGGCAGTGGCAGCGTCAGTGGCAGTGGCATTGATCAGCTGTTATTTTAGGAATACTGTTGTTCAATGGTGAAACCGAGGTTAGCCCTATTTCTAAATTCACTGCCAACATGTAAATAATGAAACTATTAAGAAAAATTCCACATTCACTGCTTTTGATGCTGACGCTGCAACTGCTAGATTGTAATTTGCAGGCAGTAAAATACAAAACAGCTGATCACTGCCGCTGACACAGCTGCTGCCACTGCCACTGCTGCATTGTAATTCAGCTATTAAATAACATAAATATTTTTTTCCTAAAAAACTACTTTAATGCAAATTTGTAGTCCAAAAATAGTCTTGAACTTAAACTTTTTCGGATTAAAAAGAATAAAACTAAAATATGGAATAAAAAATAGTACTTTTAGGATTAAAAATTTCTTTAAACCAAAGTTTGGATTAAAAACTAGTCCACAATTTTTAACCGTGTATGTAAGCTACAAACAATACAGTCCATTACCTTATTTTCTACTTAGAACTCTTCACAGGATGTGTTTTCTGGAGTGTTAATAAGAAAATTAACACGTAACGAAAGTCTAAAGTCGGTCCAACCCAACTATGGGATACCCTTAACCTACTATAATATATTAATATATATTAAAATATTAAAACAGATAAACATAACTTCCTATCAAAATTCATGTATTTTCCCTATATTCTTTATACCTATAGAATTAATATAGGATTAACTTATCTGATTTAAATGGTGGATGGGCGTGTTGAAGGGCAGCTTACGGCCATTTTTTGCGCACACCTCAGTTTTTATATAAAATGCTTCCATGCCAAGTCTTTTCCCTCTAGGTCCAATATGTACTTTTTAAGAGTGTTTTTAATATTGTGGGTTGAATTTGAGGTGGGCGTGTTCATGGGCGGATGAAGCCCATTCAGTGAACACATCTTATTTTTGGCACAATAATCTCACGTACCAAGTTTAATCTTAGTAGCTCATATTTTTTTTTCTCATAGTGGGTTGTATGGGAGGTGGGCCTGTCGGTGAGCAGATGGCACCCATATTTTGTGTACACCTCAGTTTTGATATGGCTTGATCCCATACTATATTTTATCTCTCTAGGTCAAATATGAACCTTTTAATAGTGTTTTTAATATTGTGGATTGTATGGGAGGTAGGCGTGGTAATCGGCGGATGACGCCCATTTTGTGAACTCATCTTAGTTTTGATACAATCATCGAATATACCAAGCTTCAACCTCTTTATAGAGTTTTTATCATAGTGGGTCGTATGGGTCGTAGGGAGACAAGGGGGCGATATTCACATGGCAACGTGTCTGACTGCCTCAACTTGGCGAGGCCAGCATTGTCTCAAGTCGACTCAAAACCTCCGCGTGGTGTCTCCTGGAAACGTCAAAAACTATCGCCCGATAAACTTTGGCGGCTAATTTGAGCGGCGGGCTTCCCCTTTGGCCATCAAGCAAAGGTTGTGCGTTGGGTTTAAAATACCACATAAAAAAAGATTTCAATGAAATGAAAAAGAATAAATGAAAGAATGATCCCCAAATCTGATGACGACTACCGCAAACGAAAAACTGATAATGATTTACGGATATGCACCTGGAATGTCCGGACCCTAAATTGGGATGGTGCCTCTATCCAACTGATTGATATCTTGGAAAGATATAATTCTGATATCACTGCAATCCAAGAAATGCGATGGAAGGGACAGGGTTGCTTACGGCAAGCATCCTGTGATATCTACTACAGCGGCCATGTGGAGAAGCACGAGTTTGGATGCGGATTTGTAGTTGGCAAGAGAATACGGCATCATGTCCTGCGATTCACTCCTGTGAACGAACGGCTTGCCATAATCCGCTTCAAGGCTAAATTTTTTAACATAAGCCTAATATGTGCGCACGCTCCGACAGAAGAAAAAGATGACGAGACCAAAGAAAGTTTTTACGAGTGCCTTGAAGATGCATACGAGCGCTGCCCCCGTCATGACATAAAAATCGTGCTTGGTGACTTCAACGCCAAGGTGGGTAAGGAAAACATATTTGGTCCAACAGTCGGAAAGTTCAGCCTCCACGACAACACATCCGATAACGGAATGAGGTTGATTGACTTCGCCGCAGCACGAAATATGGTCGTAAGTAGCACTAGATTCAAGCATCTCAATATTCATAAGGCCACCTGGCTGTCCCCGGATCAAAAAACATGCAACCAAATTGATCACGTTTTGATTGACGGAAGGCACTCTTCCAGTGTACTAGACGTACGCACGATTCGTGGTGATCTTGATCTTGACATAGACTCGGATCATTATCTTATCGACAAGCTGCAGTCAAAACGGACGGCCGAAGCCTTCGCTACTCGACTCTCACTCCTGCTTCAAGAAAGCACTCCTCCGATCGACGATATATGCGGACAGTGGACGCACATATCCCACTCTATGCGTACGGCTGCCGAAGAGGTGATAGGCTACCATCGCCCTCGCCGAAACCAGTGGCACGACCAGGAGTGTCGCGACGCCACTGCAGAGAAGGACACCGCCTACAAAGCCACCCTGCAGTCGGTTGTAACGCGTGCTGTTATGGAGCGATACCGAGAGAAGAGGAGGGAAGAGAGACGCATTTTCAGGCGAAAAAAACGAGAGGCGGAAATGCGTGAGTGCGAGAAAATTGAGATGCATGGTGACAGGAATGAGACTCGAAAATTTTTCGAAAAAATAAGACGCCTGGCCGATGGTTTTAAGAGCCTCTTCCTGCAAGGACGAGAATGGGAATCTAGTGACAGATATCCAGAGTACACTGATGTTATGGAGGGAGCACTTCTCTAGACTTTTAAATGGCGACGCTGACAACAATCCCGCCAGTGGAGATGATATCCCGGAAACCCCAATTATGGACGACAGCGTTGAAGTTCCGCTGCCCGATTATAACGAGGTCTTAACAGCTATAGCTCGGCTTAAAAACAACAAAGCCGCAGGAGCCGATGGCCTACCGGCTGAGCTGTTTAAGACCTGTGGCGAAGCTCTGTTTAAATGCATTCACAGACTTCTATGCAGAATATGGTCAGAAGAATGCATTCCAGATGATTGGAACCTCAGTGTGCTCTGCCCAATCCACAAGAAAGGCGATCCCACCATTTGCGCCAACTACCGTGGGATTAGCCTTCTAAATATCGCATATAAGGTCCTGTCGAGCGTATTGTGTGAAAGACTGAAGCCCATCGTCAACCAACTGATTGGACCTTATCAGTGTGGCTTCAGACCTGGAAAGTCCACCATTGACCAGATCTTCACGCTCCGACAAATCTTGGAAAAGACCCTCGAAAAACAAATCGACACGCACCATCTCTTTGTCGATTTCAAAGCCGCCTTCGACAGTCCAATAAGGAGTCACCTATACTCCATCATGTCTGAATTTGGTATTCCTGCGAAGCTAATACGTCTTTGCAGGATGACAGGATAAGAGTATTATGCTGCTGGCGTATGCTGATGATATTGACATCATTGGCCAAAATACGCGCGAAGTCAGTGCAGCATTCTCCAGGCTAGAAAAAGAGTCGAGTCGAATGGGTCTTGCAGTGAACGCAGATAAAACGAAGTATCTCGTGTCAACAAACAAACAGTCCCAGCGTCTTGGAAACCACGTCACTGTTGACAACACCTCCTTTGAGGTAGTGAAGGACTTTGTTTACCTGGGATCCAGTATTAACTCCTCCAACGATATCAGTATTGAGATTAAACGAAGGATAACTCTTGCCAACAGGTGTTACTTTGGGCTCAGTAGGCAATTGAGAAGCAGAGCTCTCTCCCGACGAACAAAACTGACGCTCTATAAGTCAATAATCATGCCCGTCCTACTATACGCATCACAAACCTGGGCGTTGAGCAGCTCTGATGAAAGGACTTTGGGAGCGTTCGAGAGAAAAATCCTTCGCAAGATCTATGGTCCAATCTGCGTCAATGGCGAGTACCGAATACGATGGAACCACGAGTTGTATGAGCTATATGCCGACATCGATATAGTCAAGCGTATTAAAATAGAGCGGCTTCGCTGGCTAGGTCATGTCGAGAGAATGAACGACGAAGCTCCAGCGAAAAAAATATTGGATTCGGTACCCAGCGGTGGCCAACGCAGACGAGGAAGACCGCATCTCCGTTGGAAAGACCAGGAATTGGATAACCTGACAACGCTTGGAATTTCCAACTGGCGCCAGCAAGCACACGACAAAAGAGGCTGGCGAAAATTCTTAGACGAGGCCAAAACCGACCAACGGTTGTAAGAGCCATCTAAGTAAGTAAGTAGGGTCGTATGGGAGGTGGGCGAGACGGTGAGCACCCATTTTTATTTTTCATTTTTGATATGAAATGCACCCATACCAAGTTTTATCTCTCTAGGTCAAATATGAACTTTTGAATAGTGTTTTTAATATTGTTGGTTGTATGGAAGATGGGTGTGTTAGTGGGCAGACCACGCCCATTTTTTTGTGTAAATTTGCAATTTGATAGATAATAGATATGTGTCAAATTTCATTTGTGTAGCTTAGAGACAATCCTCTATACAGCGATTTTTATTTTATGGTCCTATGAGATGTAGGCGTGTCCCAGGGCGGATTCCAAAAATATTCAATAATGCAGATTCTAAGGTTCATTTGTACACGTGCACCAAGTTTCATGCAATAATCTCAACTAATTCTTCTGATCCTGACATGACAGGTTTAGAGTATAAAAACATGGCGAATTTATTGGAACCTAAAATTAAAAGTATTTTTCTTTCTAATTCTAAGTAATTTATTTAAAATTGATTTTTTTTTTTTTTTTTTTTTATTTTGTAATGCTTTTTCAAATCGTAGATATGGATGGATAACATTTTTGAATAGAGCTTATAAATTATTGATTAAAAAGAAAAAAAAAAGAGTAGAATGTGGCAACCAATATTTTCTTGATCACATCTTGAAAAAAATTTAGTTATTTTTTTTTTTTCCATCTGTTAATAAAGACTGATTTTTGATTTGAGCTGAGATGAAGCAAAATATTGACTTTTAATAAAAATAAATATCAATGCTTTGAAAGTTTCAAGAAAAATATTCATAGTTGTGGGTTAGATGATTTTCTGGGCAGCTCTTAGTTCGCTCTCAGAATAGAATGTTTTGTACTATACAACAATAAATAAAATTAGTTTGTATACAACAAAATATAAGTCATATGTCTTCGTTAACAAAATATAAGTCATATGTCTTCGTTATGAAAATTTGTTTATCTTATGGTTTATCCTTAGAGGATAAATTCATTTATATCTCATTTTCTAGAAGTATTAAGTGTTTAAAGCCTTTATTTTAAGATAAAGTCAACTTTATTTAAAAAATTTCAAATATTGAGAAATTTTGTTTTTGAGAGATCCTTATAGAAAGACTTGCTTTATAGTTCTTTAGTTAAAATTCAAATTTAAGAATGTGCCAATATAAGTCAAAATTAAAGAAAAAATGTTATTTACATGTTAAAAGTTGGCTCCACCAGCCCAAAGTAGTTGGCCTTTTAAAAGTTCAATTAATTGGTTTGTAAATTTCAGTATATTTGGTGAACTTGATGAGGTCCTTGGGATGCAACCACTTCCGTCTTATGTCATTTTATGATTAATGTAAGGCCTCGTATGCTTGTTTCAAATAAATTTTTAATGAACTTATTTAGGGCCCAGAAATTCTGTGTGATCAGTGCCTTGCTTGAAGATGGCTTGGTTGAAGCTCGCAACCGGCTCACAACGAGGCTTTTTCCGAAAAAACATGTATAAAGTTTGAAGACGAAAAATTTAATTGTATTGAAAAAGAAAATTGAATGGAACTTCAGAGCTGTGGGTTTCAGAGAACACCTCAATCTGTACAGATCTGTAAAGAAAATGCCATTTATGGAAAGCTAACCTTATTTTGTATTATTTCACAAACTTTTCAATTCGTTAAGGCGCACGTGCAAATTTTGCTGCCATATACAAAAAAGCTTATTTGAAACAAACTTCTAGAAAAAACGTTAAAAGGTTCTCCAAAGTAAAACAATTTGGGTCCATGAAATTTTTTGGTCTCCGAAAAGGATATCGTAAATTTGTGTAATATTGGCTTTTGGTGATAAAAACATTTTCTTATCAAGTAAGATTCTTTAGATCGCACAATCGTTTTAGACGGGCCGTACAGGGTTAAGCATTTAGTTGAATTTCCAGGATTCTTTGAATACCAGTCCAAAGTTTTTCTGCATTTTTGTATTTCTTCTTCCTATTCATAACCTTGACATCATTCCGAAGATAATATGTTGTATTTATATTAGAACTACGATTTTTTCATGCTTAGATCGCTTTAGAATAATGTTTGGGATCATTATCGTGCACTAAGATCCAATTTGCAGGTATTGAACAAAATTTTAATGGTTCCATGGTATTTTCGAGTATGCTCAAATAAGCAAAATAAATGTTCATGCTGGCATCAATTTGACCTGTGGTCCTACTCCATGCCAAGAAAATGCACCGAGCGATATCAGGCTTCCTCCGCCATTTATAATTGTTTTTTTTTTTTTTTTTTTTGTAATTGCAATTCAATTATTTGGATTTTGCGCGATAAACAAATGCTTTACATCAGGTTCAAAACGATGTTTGTAGCTTTATTTCGTCGCTTCAAAAAACTTGTTTCCAAATAAAAAGGGTGTCTTATAAAAATGTCTTTGGTTTATGTCTTTTTTAAATTGAAATAAAATTTTATGTTATTTTTGAAAAGGAGTAGATTTATTCTGCTAACTCTTCCGAACAATCCAGCTTCATCTGGGCGTCTCACAGTGTTTCGTCTAGAGCAAGTTAGCTTAGAAAAGTAATTTTGCCAAATACTTAACCCTAGAACTGTAACGCTATTTTTTTTTTACCTTTTCCTGTATCGCGGGGTGAAAAAAAACCCCAATTTTCAAGGGCCCGTATCTTGGGGACAGTGTGACTTTGATGGTTCCATGGAGGCTCATTTTTTTCGTCTTTTAACCTTAAATCACGTGAACTAACTTGTTTTGGCCAAAAGTTTGGAGGGTCCGGGAATATTGACTAAAAAGGCAAAAAACGTAAAAAACTGGCAAGAATTTTATTTTTCGTTAAAATTACGATATCTTAGTTAGTTTTTGAGTATTTTTGCCGCACAGATCGTTAAAATGAATAAGAACTTCATTGAAATTGAAAAAAACATCTATATTTTAAATAATAAAGTACAATTATTGAGAAGAATATTAAATTTATCATTAAACATTTTTCAACATGATTTTTATCTCTTATTCTTGCTCAGCACACTCCTGACAGATAATAGCTCTATGGTCTGAACACACGAAGGCCTGACACTTGGACCATTTGACTCCATATTTTCTGTCGATGATTCGGGGACTCATCTTCCCTGTCTTCTTGTTCCACCTATGTTTCGTCGTATTGTCCCTTCATCCAATACCTCTTGAATGCAAAATACTGTTTGGAGTGGTCGATTTGTCAACTCTTTCCTCTTCTGGATGTGAGGAATTGTAAGATCTTGGATTAAACTTTTAAAAAATTTCTCTTGCATTTATTTCAACTAGTTGTTGTTGTTATTTTTTTAACCAATATTGAGAGCAGAGCATTTTTTGTTATTAAAACAAATGTGGCTAATCAAGTGGAAGGGAGTTTATATATGTGAAGTGGGGCCACCTATACACACATTGCTTGCCCAAATTTTAAACAACACGAAAATAAAAAACTAAGAAAACTAAAAATATATTCAAACTGTATCGCGTGGTGAAAAACACCCCTGATGCATTTCTAATGTTCCTTGCTTGAGCTAGCACGTGTTGCGTATGCCGCGAGCGTGCTTCCTCTACTCTCAGACGTTGAAACAGAATTATGTTAACGGTCCCGGGCCATAAACGTAAGACGTTTGTGTCTAGCGCGAGTTTTAAACCAGTCTGGGGTGTTTTTTCACACCGCGATACAGTTCTAGGGTTAAAAGAGGTATGCAATTTTATCAACAAATGGCCCGTGAAAGCAAAACAAAAAGAATTATTGGGTCTATAACTTAATTCGTGCGATTTTTTTTTAAATTTGAACGCTTATTTAAGTAAAAACATGTACAATAGTATTATTCAAAGTATTGTTCATCGTTAGCCACTACTTTGTCCATCTTTCTGCTAACATATGGATTCCGCGCAAAAAAAATTGCCCCGGTTTTGAGGCCAAAACTGAATTAAGTCAATTTCTGATACTCTGTTTTGAAGTGAAGCATATCCCGGTGAGAGCATTTTCCATAGACCGAAATAAATGATAATCGGACGGGGCAAGGTTCGGGCTATAAGGCGGGTGAGCCAAACTATCCATTCAATATTTCCCAAATAGTTTTTAACCGGTCTTACAACATGTGACCGAGCGTTGTCATCGCTTCTTGTCTGGTCGCATATTCCGTTCGTTTCTCGGCTATGGTTCTCTTTAACAGGATCAATTTATGTTCGATAGAGTTCACATGTGATTGTCTGGCCCGATTTTAAAAGCTCCTAGTAGAGCACACCATCTGATCTCACCAAATATAGAGCATTACCTTGGCACCATGGATATTTGCCTTTTGCTGGGAAGGTCCTGGTTGTCCGGGCTTCACATATGAATGTTTGCGTTTTGGGTTGTCGTAATGGATTCATTTTTCATCACCACTCACGATACGATGCAAAAATGACTTCTTTTTGTAGCGTTCAAGCAGTATTTCGGAGTATGTTTTTGATATTTGGTGGATCGCAACTTTACCTCTTGTATCAGGCTGAATTTTTGTTTTGTGTTAGCTGTTAGCTGTCTACTTTGTTTCCTAGAAATTTTAGGCTGTTCAACACTGTTCAGCTATATGTATTTTTTTAACACGTACCTTATGCTAAAAGTTGAGTTTTTTGAAGAACGGCTTAAACAGGGATAAAGTATTCGAAATACCAGCAATTTAAAAAATCCTCATTTATGGGTTATTTAGGAACACGGGTTTCAACATATTTCGAATTTTTGCCAGTATTTTAATTATCTATTAGAACTAGTACTACTACTATATATGAAAAATATAGAAAAATATTTTTAGTAAAATTGTTTTGTAAAAACTTGATGTTTTTGAAAAACTCATATCGGAGGGTGTTGGTAAAACAAAGCAATAAAGTTGCAAAGCTGAAATTTGTATATATATCACATAAACAAGTGTAAAAAAGCAATAAACAACATTTAAATCAAGAACATAATTTATTTTCTCACACAACTATTCAAATTATTGCGCCAACACGAACACCATTAAGACACCAAAAAATCACAACTGAAGCGCCACTTAGGCCGTTTTGCTTCAACCCCACAAAAAGCTCATAGCTTGTAAAGAAAAAAATTAATATGCAGAGCTAGGTATAGTTGTAGGAATATTTTGCATTTGCAAAAAAAAAAAACACCAAACATTATAACCTTGTTACCCTTCCGCAATAGCCTTACTATAGCTACTAGAGGGTCTTAAATCTTACCAATGGCCACAAATTTGCAGGCTTTGCAGCTCTGTATGCGATGTTTATTCCTGGTGGTTGATTGTTTACTCCAAATACGTTTAGTCCGGCTGAAAAGACGCCAGCATGCCACTCGTATTGACTTCTACTTGCACACAAAATGAAGCTTAACTTTAAAAAATTTATGGTTTTTAGCACATTAGAGACAAGATGAGTGCGCGCTGTGAGCAAAACCACAGCGGAGCATCGCCACAATTTAGCAACAACAAAAGCCATTTAACGATTTTATGAATATATAATAAAATAACCACCATCAAACATGCTGTTGCTGTTGTTGTTGTTCTTGTTTTAGACATCTTAAAATACGTCTGTTGTAAAGCTGAACTCCTTTGAAATCCAGCCGGAAGTAAAAACCAGGCCGCCCTCTATTGCGGCGGCCACTGTTCTCGCTGAAGCATTGCTGAAGTTTATTTTTCAAATGATGTTGTCCAAAAACGTCAAAAAGTCGTTAAAAAATTTTGTGGCTAAGAATATTTTATGCGCTAAAATTTTAATGAACATCCTTCCGGCTTTTATGCTGCATGAATTTTATGGCACCGCAGAGTAATTTTTCGACTTCTTCTGTTTCAACTGTTGTGAGTGTGTGTATTAAAATAAAATAAAGGCGCACTGTTAAGGCACTCATTAATGTGCTATTATTTATAAAGGTGGGTTCTTAGCCTAATGAATTTCCATGCATTAAGCTGTGCTCCATGAAAGGGTGCCTGCCACTTTATAATTAAAAAGCTATAAAAAATGCAACATTTTAGGCAAATTTCAACAATATTCAACACCCGCCCCACAACTTCTATAAAATATAAAATGTTTCTTCTTCGCTTTTCTTACTGTTTCACATTTACATAAAATGCAAATTTTATTATTTAACAATATGCGGTGCAGATAGATTTTCCATATAATTTACTGCTCATAAAACCGCAGTCATGATCAGCATCAACATCAACATCAACCTCAAACTCAGCAACATCATCAGCAACAGCATCATCGTCATCATCATAATTTTTTAGCCAGCAAACAACATAATAATTCATAATGCATTAACATCGGCATACAAACATTTCTACACAAAACCCGCATGCTTGGGTAAAAGACCAAAATGGTAAAAAAAAAAATCTTGCCTACGGAAGCAACACTTTATAAAAATTCATAAATGCAAACATAAATTTTCATTTGAATGTTTTTTGCTGCCGCTGTTCAATAGTCATCTCTGAGCCTCATAAATGCAGGCACAAAATATGAGTTCTTATAAACCAGCCGAAAAGACATCACATCCTTGCCGCATCCTTCTTTTTTGCATAGCACAGCAAGTACGTAAATTATCGAGGAATATTGCGAAAAGCTTTTAGAATCGTTCGCGAACTCAATCGCGCAACACATTACAAAAGATTACACTTTTGCAGGAACATGAATTCGAAATGTTGAAAATATGTTTGGCATTTTGTGCCGCGGCATGACAACTTAATGCGGTGTGCGGTTTAGGGCGCTTAAGAAAACTGTCTTAAAGGAGTGAGATGCGATGTAGTGTGGTATGGCAGGGAGTTGAAGCGAGCAGATTTGTAACGACATGTAGAAAATTGTCACAGATATGATGTTGAAAACTCATAAAATCATCAACTTTGGTGTAAGTAATTGAAACCAAGAGAAGACTTTAATTTTTATTAAGTTCGGGATATATTCGCTACAAGATGATACAGAGTTACTCGCAAGATTTGTCAAAATGTAATGAACACTCTTCTTAATGGTTAAATTCTTCTGAAATGAAGACGATTTATGATTCGATAATTCTTCTGAAGTAAAGACTGGTTATTGAATGTTATGAAGACAATGGTTATTGAATGAAATCTAATGAGGTTTTTGGTATCAGCAAATTCTATAAAAAACCAAACAAATGGTTCGAGTCTTGGGTTTGCGCTTTGTCTCGATTTTGTGTCCTGACTTAAACTGACTGTTAGTAGAGGTTAAAGATATGTAGTGTACGAAGCTTAAAAAGAATAACGATTATTGCCTAGCAATAATAAGAAACATATCCGTGAAAATGCCAAAAAATGTATCCAAATGTTATTTGTCTCTCCAGAGAAAATAAAAATTCAAAATAATTTTTATGTATCCCTACCTGATTATCTTTAACCATAAAAAATTATATTTAAGAAGTACATTTTTAAATGATAGTTAAGTTAAAAAACTTAGAAAAAAAAGTTTTTTCAAAATTTTTTATAACATATTTATTTATTTCACTTGAAAAGTTAAATAAAAGTGAACTTTTTAAAAATGTAAGTTATACATGCCACTATCCTTTTCTCATGTAAAATCGGTCGCTATTTCCGAAAAAAAAAAATTTTTTTTTCTGTCACTCCGTTTTCGAGATATTGCCCACTGTAGGGGTAATAAGAGAAGGTAGGCTCTTTCTTATAGCAATAAGTGTCGAAATCGGGTGTTTTGCTATGACGGTTTCGACGGCTGCACTCTCAGTCATGAGCCTACCTGTTTTTATTGTAGCCTGTTTGTTCTTATCTTTTCTTTCGCAAAACCCTTGACTTGATTCCTATGAACAATAAAAATGAAAAATAAAACATTATAGCACAATAAGCCAATTTATTTATATGTCAATAAAATTTTTAAAAATAACATAACTTAGGTGCTTTCGTTCCATTGAACACAACTTTTTCATTTCTCAATAGATTTTCTTCAACAATAGCTTAATTTTTTTTGGAAAAAAAAATTTTCTGTTTTTTTTCGTTGAAAACACTACAGTGGGCAATATCTCGAAAATGGAGTGACAGAAAAAAAAATTTTTTTTTTTCGGAATTAGCGACCGAATTTACATGAGAAAAAGATAGTGGTATTCAAAGTACAAACAACTTTTCGTTATTTGTAAACCAGTGATATTAATAAAAGTTAAATAAATAAAAGTTAATATAAGTAGTTTCTGTCAGCCTTGAATATAAAGAAAATGTTTTAATCAAACATAAAATTTTCCACCATTTCCAAAGGAAGTACAAATAGACTTAAATTAGTAAAGTTTTTAGTAAGTTTCAAATCTGAAAAATACGTTCAGCACAAGCAGACCAGTAAGTAGGCTAAAAATGTTAATCACAAACTTTTAAATTTTCTTTATAATCATTTCAATATACATACTTGTCCAAAAACAAAAGAAAATCAATCACTTATAACAAGAAAACCGAATTTTTACAACCAAAAATATAAATGCATGTTTTTTAAAAAATAGCCATCAACATTTAAATGAAAAAAAAAACAAATGGATATATTAGTATCCAAATGGCAACACTGACGCAGTTTGTATGAGGTCGTTTTAACAGATTTTTTCAAAGTCATGAAACTTTTTTGACGAATACTTTAGGGTGTACCTACAGCCTTTAATACTCATCGTTCAAAGATAATATATTTACTAAAATATCAGATATATCCTGCGCTGAATGAATATATATTTTTGGATTTTGCCACTATTATATTAAAGTTACAAAATAATAAAATAAAAAAAAGAAAATTCTAGATTTTAATATATGTGCCTGCTGCTTTCTTTGTTTTTGTTTCGTTGTTTTTGCTTGTATTGGTTTTGTTTTGTACGAACTTGGTTCTCTACTCCAAGCATTGGTAGCATTGGTTCTCTACTCCATATTTCGTTTTGTGCTATTACCCAATAGATGGCTCTATTTATCATGGTTACTTTGAACTTTTTCTCTGTGTTCTGGTCTTGATAAGAAGTCCATCACTTTAGTGTTATTAATTAATTTATTAATTTTCGGAAGATCAATAAAAAAAAACGTGCAAAATGGACAAAACCATCGGACCAAAGAGGCAAAGTAGAAGAGGTTACAACTTGAACGGAATTCTACGTCTACACTTACGATACTATCGAAACTGTTTTTTTTTTTTTATTAGAAAGTTATAAAAAAGAAACAAAACAATTGGTTCGTGTCTTGACTTTGCACTTTGTCGTGGTTTTGTGTCTTGACTTAAAGAGTAGAGTAAGTATCAACCGTGGTGACCGTGGCATGCAGGTTAAGTGCTCGGAGCCCGGGTTCGATCCCCAGCCGTGGCGAAAAGTTTTATCAATAAAAAAAATTTTTCTGATCGGTCACCACCTCCCTGCAGACAATGGCAAACCTCAGAGAGTAAAAAATGCCATGTAAAGCTTCTTGAGAACATGAGCCGTTCGGAGTCGGCATAAAACATGTAGGTCCAGTTCTCGGTCAATTGTGTGTAAACATTTAATAACACACACAACACAATCGATCCTAAGAAGCTCGGTCAAAGTCCTTGCAAGGGCTGAAATGGCCAATTTGTTTTTTTTTTTTTTTTAAGTATCAACATACTCGTTATATATGCCGAGTTGATGATGCTAGCTAAATGATGACGTAAACCCTTAAAATTTTCCTGAACTTAAACTGCTCAACATGATTAAATAAGTTTTTACTTCAGAAGCATCAATAAATTTACACATAACAGATTTTTCATTCCCTATCAAAATCCAACGATATAAGAGCAATTATGTCAAATGTATTCATTCGCTTATTCATTCGATCTATCAACATTTGACAAATCATTGCAATAAAACTCTTCAAATTCTCACACATTCTTCCATTCCAAGCACATATATATACTGTGTCGAACATGGCCATCTGAATAATTGCCTGTATTGTACAAATAAACAACATGACCAGCAACAACAATATTAAAATAACAACACATATCAGAGCAAACAAGTTGTTGTTGAACAACTCAACTCGACCCAAACTCAAAATTTACCCACTCCAAAATCAGTGCCGAGGGAAAACGCTATTTATTATCCTGGCCATTGCAAATATTTTAAAATCAATCACTACAACTCGAGCATCCTTGCAACGATTAAGTGTGATTCCTGTCGCAAAACATAACCCCTTTCATTGTTATCGATATTGTCGATGTCGATGTCCACCAGAGTTCATTAATAATTCCAGCCAGCCAGGATGTTTGGGGGAAGCAGGCACAAAAAACACTGCGTTGCTTTAAAAATTTCCGAAAACATGTCGTTGACCAAATCGATGAGTCGCATTTTGAAATTCTCACAGCAAGCTTTTTGTGGTTTAACGCCTTGTTCGTTCGCTGGTTTGGCTCATCATTTGACTATTTGGGTTGCTGGCGACAGGCAAGAAGTAAGAAGTAATCTATCCATCCATGGGGTAATCTGTACACATGCTGAGCATTGGTCGAACATGACTTTTTGACTTCTGCTTAAATATTGGAAATATTTGCAACATGCTGGTGGTGAAAGTTGGAAGGTGATGAGACAAATATGATACTGAGGGTTTGGGTTAATCGCAAGTACTTAATTGAGCGAGTCCTTTTGTGGTTGTTGTTGCAATTGTGATAGCATACTGTTTGCTTGGAAAGGATTTTATCTTTTGAACGATTGACCATTTTTCAATGTTCAAATTTGTCGTATGGTACAATAAACCATGTGCAAAATGGACATCAATTGATGGTCAGCCATTCATCAATTAAACCGTTTCAAAGATTTTGAGTGAAGAGGAAATTTATTATTTTCACAATATAAATGGAAAATGATAAATGAAATATGAGAATAATTTTTAATATGAAAATTTTAAGAAAATTTGATTTGGAATAAGAATACACATGCCATCAAATCCGATTTCTGGCCATGAAAATAGTAACGATAGCAATACTGCGATTCGTTTCTCTGATCTTTATCATATTACGATCTTTATTTCGTTATTATTTTTATTATATTTAATATGGTAGAATATGTTCAGTATTTATATTAAACTAATATTCATTAGTATATTTATATTATACTAATTATTAATTACTTATTATACAAATAGCTGTTTTTTTAAAAGAAAACAAATACCTTATAAGTAAAGAATGAACTTTCAAACAATAAAAACATAACAAATTTTGTAACTCTCCATAGTTCTGCATTGAAATTATTGAAAGTTTTAAAAAAAATTTTGTTTTTTTCTTTTAAAATCGACAGACAAATTTTGTTTTAGCACACAGCATGTTTTGTGATTATTTTATTTCTAATGACTGATATGTTTACTTTTAATTAAAAATTAGCTAGTTTTTTAATTTAATGCGGTTATGTTGAGCTTTGAAACATACCGTGATTGCTCCGAATCAATTTTACAAATCATTGTCAATGTGTCTTAAATTAATTGGAATGCTTGTAAAACTTATATGTTAACTAAAGTTTGTTATGCGTTCTCGTGTAAAAAAAGTAGGATATATCTTTTTCATCATTTACGCGCATATAAATTCCCCTGCCGACAATAATGATGGACACACTGACAGCTGTTCTAAGCCACTCTAAATGCTTATCTCGAATTTAATATGGCCACACCAAGTGGACAGTCGAAATTAAAATTCCAAAATCATAAAACGTACTCTTCAAAAACAACAAACAACCAATGACAGCATTAAAGTCGCGTGGCAACATGTCAACGGCAAATCCTGTGATGAGGTAGTAACGCCATACATACAATGGAATGAGCTGGGTGGCAGTGGTGGAATGGAGGAAAGGTATGCTGGTCACGTCGCACGTTAAAACCACCGCAGATGTCATCAGCGAGACTTGATGAGATTGTGTTGCTCAGATGAGATGAGATGTGATGAGATGAGATGAAGCTGATGTGGATCGCAAATAGCGAATTAATGTAGACTATTTTGTTATTTTTGTAATGACAATGTGTGCTTCAGAGATTATCACATCATTTCGTAGAATATTATATGAGGCTCAAACGAAAATTAATGACTTTGTTTTTTTCCCGCCCTTCAAATGGGGTCAAGATAATTTGAGTCTTAAAGCTTTCATTTGGACATCTCCGTACTGAGGCTTTTAAAGTAAACTCAATTTTGCCCTAAAAGCTTTTATGTAAGCTATTTCATTGAAAATGCATAGAACCTAAGTCTACACTACAGCTGTCTCTTCAAGGAAAGCAACATGTTGCCAATGTTTTCATCAGCATCAATAGAAAGCATAGAAAAATGCATGTGTAACAGTAAAGCTGTTACAAAATTTCATATGCAAATGACGACGCTTTATCATTAACGTCTATACAATAAAAAACAATTCTAGTTGCCATCATCATCATCATCATCATCAGCAGCATTTCCATCATCGTCATCAACGACAGCCTTCAAAATGACAAAGCCAGACAGAGAAGCACACCTGACAATCGCAACGACAATGACTGCAAAACGTCACACATGTTGTACCTTTTTATATTTTTGGTTTTTTGCTTAGTTACCGTTTTCAAACTTTGACAAAAGGTAGCATGTTACGGTAAGCTAAGGCAATGTTCCGTAGCCCAATGTTACATACATAACGTTATTTTGCATTGTATTGTTGTTGTTTGTTGGCATTTGATATGCGGCATATATTGGCCGTAAGGGTGTTGTTAGACGGTTACCGCAGTGGTTAGGTTGTATATCTGAAGGGTTTTTTATTCGGTTTTTATTTTTAAATTATGCTTGGGTCGTTGACAGTTGATTTTCACTTTTGCAAAGCGTGTGAAGACTGTGCTTTGTCTGAATGTTATGAAAAGTTTTATAGTGTTTTTGTTATTAGCTTAGAGGTCCTAAACTCCACTGGGAGACAAGATAAGTAAGAAGTCTAGAAGTAAAAATTAAACCGTAATATCTGTGATGAGAGTGTAAATAAGTATAAGACAAAATATAGAATTGTCCAGGAGCAAAAAAAAAAAACTGCATTAGGTTTAAAGTCGAAATTTCTTAACTATCAGTATTTATATACAACTATATCGATAAAATCAAAAATTAAATATAAAATGAGGGTTCCAAGTGTCTAGAAACCTTCTACAATTCTTTCAAGCTAGTTAAATTGACATCGAAAAGCAAAACTTATGTCCATAGTTTAAAACAAAAATATATGTTATGTATTTAAAAACCTCTTTGGTCCTTCATTTGGATTACCAGGGAGTAAAATGGACATTGGAAAAAATTTACCAGAACGTTTTTTGTCTCTCCAAATCGTTACATCCCTAATTTTCATAAATTCGTATTTTCAACTTTTAAAAAACACTGAACTTAAGGAAAATCGTGAATAAATTTGAAGCAACCTTTTAACATTTTTCAATTTAAGAAAATTTCAGTGGTGTTAAAATTCTCTTCCAGTTCTTAAGTTGAAATTGATGGTATTGAAAAATATGAAATTGTCTCTAATTTAAATTATTACCATATTTAAATTAAAAAAAAACATCGTCGTTATTCAAACCAATTCATTTTAACTTAACTAACAGTCATATCAAAAACGAATTTTAATATGAGTCGGCGTGCGACTTCTTATATATATATCTTTTTACATAAGAAAAAAACAACTATTTTTGGCTTTCGGTACCTTACTATGAATATATAATTTTGTAAAAAAATGTAATAATTACAGTTTTTACTACTAAAATGACTACAAAACAATACAGCTACTATCTTACACAAAATACTTTGAACCTGTTCATAGTACGAAAATATTAGATAGCTCGGTGTGCGTCTTTTTTCTGCAATTTCGACCTCTTATAAAAAAAACCATCTTTACTCTTTAACGTCAAAACGGTTAAAGCCGCTTTAGACTATCTGATAAATCATACAACTTCTCATATGATCTGTAAAACAATGAAGCTCAGATAATGTGAACCCATTTGTATCTGTTGTTAGAGTTCTCAAACAACAAAGCATAATATTTTTTTGACATTAGGATTGTTTCTATTTCCATCAGAGAAATCAAACCAAAGTTGTTAATTTTTTACTGCGAACAATTTAAAATTATGGAAAATAACAAGAAATAGGTTATGAAATTAATAAAATTTATTATGAATTATGCATGAATTATGCAATTATTTAGTTCTGTTTTTCAAAGTTAAGTTTTCTCTTATAGAAAGTCTCTTATAGTGTGAACATAATTATAAGAAAATGCTATGACCTGTCAGATGTTTTGAGAACTCTGACAAAAAAGCATACAAAAAGTTGTTTGATTTATCAGATAGTCTGAAGCGGCTTTTAGTCTTCATATCTCCATATATGTTACTTTGGAACTACTGAATGTTTCGAAATATTTTTATGAAAGTTATCGTACTTTATATTTTAGTCCTTGTTCTTTTCGATGGTACAAATAAAAAATAAAAAAATGATTCTACTCAAAAATTCAGTTTAAGTTAAACAACCTGATTTCATAAATATCGTTTTTTTAATAATAGGAATAATTGATGACTAAATAACTAATTTTTGACAATAAAAAATTACGAAATTTTTAAAGTTGATCGCTCAAGAGCTAAAAATCATGAATATTTTACCAGTCAATTTGGTATTTTGGACGCCAGTTTTGCGAATATAATATATTTTGAAATATAATTTCTGGAAAAATTAATCCGACCTCGGATATTTTTCTTAAAATTATAAAAAACTTTAAATTATGAAGCGAAACTTGTGAAATGAAACTCAGTTTTTGTGTTGTTGTTTCGAGCTTAACGGGTTCAATGATAATCTAACGAAGGTTCGAAAAACAAATAGTCAAAATTTCAAACTATATATCATACCAACATTACCTGAAAAGTAAACCGCGCAATATTACTCAATAAACTAAAAAAATTTGCCACGAATTCGGATACGAAATCTCGGATATTTAGTACGAAAACGAAATTCATTCTCGTTTTGCGAATGAACGCGAGTGCGGGAGAAATGCACACTTTATTCTCGAATCGAGATTTTTACAATAGAATCACTACTGAAATGAGAATTTCAACATTAGTAAATCATTTTCAAATAATTTTTGCAATTTGTTTTTGAAATGAAATTTTTTTAATATTTTCTTATCTTACGCAAATCGAATATACCTTAAGGTAGTGTACCTTAAAGGACTAAAATTAACATAAATTTTAGGGAAGCAAAAAAAAAAATTATTTAGTTTTGGTACGGTTAACAGAAACCAATGTGACTAAATACTTTAAGAAATACTTTAAGTACTATAAACTGTTAACAAATTCTACCATACCATATACAGGAATCGAACCCATACCCTCTAGATGCAAGTCTTTCACGCTATCCACAAGCCTATCGCAGTTGTAGCTTCAAAGCTGCTTACTTTGCTTCTAATAATTGCAGCTGCTAATAATTTTAAAAATGGATAAGTTTTAAAATTAATTCAGAAAATAATTGAACTTTATTACTCTAATATATTAAAACCAAGTAAATAACAAATTCATTCATAAAAGGTATTGGCTGTTTTTAATAATTTTGGATTTATCTTAAATTCGAATCGAATACGAGATTGCTGATCCGAGTTCTCGGTTTCGTTACTGATTCGAAATTAAACCAAGTTCGCTAGGAACTCTAGAAAACCTTCTTCAAAGCATTGAATAGAAATAAAATAAGACGTCAAATGATTTGTATTGATTTTGACAATTCTGACTCTGAAACAGATTGACGATTGACAGCCCTGCAGCTACCTTGTGCATTCTACCATAATGGTAAACAAACAATTTTTTTAATCAAAATTGAAATCGAAAATTGTTTAAATCAACAAGGAACAAATTAAAAGCAATAAAATATGTTCAGTTCTTCATTTTGTGCGTATGATATAATAAACAAGGTTGCAGTGGGCCGTAAGTAAGAATTGTCAAAACAACTGAGAGAAACTATGAGCAGCGAAATTAAGCCAAATTTTTTGTATTGATTTTGATAGTTTGGGATGATCTGAGACGCAAAAGCGTTTAAAGTCGATACAAAGTCAAAATGAGGTATACGTTCATGATCTATTTCATGTTTGAAGGAATTAATATAACTAGTATCACCTGGGGTCGAAATTCGACCAATTTATTGATTGCCTATTTATAAATACTAGTATCACCTGGGGTCGAAATTCGACCAATTTATTGATTGCCTATTTATAAATACCAGTATCACCTGGGGTCGAAATTCGACCAATTTATTGATTGCCTATTTATAAATATATGCGAGATGATCAAAATAAGTTCAGGGCTATAACTTTTCATTGATTGGAGATATTAAGCTATTTTCTTCAGAAAAATTAGATTTTGAAAGAAAATCAAAAATGCAATTTTGAGTTTTTGGTTTTTTTACAACAAAAATCATTTTTACCCCATATTTTTAGAATAAATCAAATTTTATGGTCTTTTTTCAAAATGAATAATTTAAATATAAACAAACAAAAAACGGTATTATTTTCAAAAGTTTTTTTAAGTTAACTGATAAGACTTAAATACAAAAAAGAAATAAATAAAATCTATTCACAGATGGCGGAGATATTGGCTTCCCAATTTAGAACATTCAATTTGAGACAGTTTTGTTCTCTCTCTTGGCATTTGGTTGAAACACACGCTAAATAACAAACGACAATATTAAGAAAATTTATTAAAAATACTTTTGGTTAGAACTTTGCTGAAATTTTTAACACATTTAAAAGAAAATTTATCAAACTTTTAGAAAAAATGAAAAAAATTTAAAAACCGTTAAAATCCGACCAAGATATTCACATGGAAAGTCAAATTTTTGAGTTCAAAAAACATTTTTTTACAAATTTAGCAATTGATGAATGCATAAAACTACAATTTTTTAAGAAATTGTTACTTTTAAAAAAAATTCAAATTCGAGCAACTTAAGAAATCTCCTCCAACCAAATTTCATATCAATCAAAGAGCAGATTTTTTCTCAAAAATTTAATTTCTCTCTTAGAAGGTTGGGAACCCCCTCTATCAGATATATCATTTATATATACATTCTGCACATCTGGACAACAAAACCTTTCAAATGATATAAGTTTCAATTATTTTGAGTTTTAATTAATACCAGAAAAGCGTACGACAAACTTTAATGTTCACGTATTAATATATAAGAAGATATGCGAGATGATCAAAATAAGTTCAGGACTATAACTTTTCATTGATTGGAGATATTAAGCTATTTTCTTCAGAAAAATTATTTATTTATTTAATTATTTCTTTCAAAAACAGAAAAACAACATTTTAAAAAAATTTAATTTTTTAAAAAAAATCATAGGGGGTAGCCTTGATTTTTTGATGACACGGACAGTTTATTAATTTAGTATCAAGACAAAATAAATTCACCGTAAATTCAGTATAGACTTTGAAAGAAAATCAAAAATGCAATTTTGAGTTTTTGGTTTTTTTACAACAAAAATCATTTTTATCCCATATTTTTAGAATAAATCAAATTTTATGGTCTTTTTTTAAAATGAATAATTTAAATATAAACAAACAAAAAACGGTATTATTTTTAAAAGTTTTTTTAAGTTAACTGATAAGACTTAAATACAAAAAAGAAATAAATAAAATCTATTCACAGATGGCGGAGATATTGGCTTCCCAATTTAGAACATTCAATTTGAGACAGTTTTTTTCTCTCTCTTGGCATTTGGTTGAAACACACGCTAAATAACAAACGACAATATTAAGAAAATTTATTAAAAATACTTTTGGTTAGAGCTTTGCTGTAATTTTTAGCACATTTAAAAGAAAATTTATCAAACTTTTAGAAAAAATGAAAAAAATTTAAAAACCGTTAAAATCCGACCAAAATATTCACATGGAAATTCAAATTTTTGAGTTCAAAAAACATTTTTTTACAAATTTAACAATTGATGAATGCATAAAACTACAATTTTTTAAGAAATTGTTACTTTTAAAAAAAACTCAAATTCGAGCGACTTAAGAAATCTCCTCCAACCAAATTTCATATCAATCAAAGAGCAGATTTTTTTTCAAAAATTTAATTTCTCTCTTAGAAGGTTGGGAACCCCCTCTATCAGATATATCATTTATATATACATTCTGCACATCTGGACAACAAAACCTTTCAAATGATATAAGTTTCAATTATTTTGAGTTTTAATTAATACCAAAAAAGCGTACGACAAACTTTAATGTTCACGTATTAATATATAAGATATTTTCAGTTTCTTGGTAAAATATCTTTATTATTAAAAAAAAAAAAAAAAAAAAAAAATATGTTGTGCCAAAATATAAAAAAGGCATTATTATGTTTGAATACCGCGGCACCCCGTATCATTTTGTAAGCTATTTTTTTGACTGGGCCGAAATTAAAACATCGTTGTGTTGATGATTATTCAAATATTTTTAAATTTTAATATGTTAATAACTTCACTTAGTATGTGGAGAAGGCATAGTTTTCTTCAAATTTTTCCAAATTTTGTATATTAAAGCTATCGTGTGAAATATCAAGTAAATATATTAATTTTTATAGAATTTATGAAAGTTTTGTTATTTTGATGTCGTTACTTTGTATGAATGGTAGGAGTGGGTTTCATTCGAATAAGTATGAAGATTTGAGATCACAGCTTCTGTACGAAATTTCAAGAGCTTATTATAGTTTTTGTGGAATTTTACTCGATTTTGCCTATTTGATCAAGACACTTCGTATGGTGTGAGGTAGGCGTTTTGGTGTTACAGGTTTAATACGTGAGAGTTTTTCGTTGAGGCATCTCTCGGTAAAATCTTTATAATTAACATAAAGTGGACAATTTGAAGTCTACACTTAAAAAAAAATCTTAATAGAAGCTTTTGTTGACTTTTTAATGATAAAAAATTATCAACTCTGTTTAGCAAATTATTGATTCATAAAAAATTTTTTTCATACTGATGGATTTTTAGCTTGAAATCTTTCTTACTATCTTAAACTAAATTATTTTTATATGCTTACCTTCTGAAATATTTAAAGACATGATTTTTTTTTCGGATTTTTTGACGTGTGCATTTCTTTTTTATATTTTTATTATTATGCATTACATGTTTAACTGAAAACAAAGCCAATAAAGTGAATGTCCTTCTCTGACAAACAACACTCAAATATCTCATCAGTATCTCTCCGATTGCCCAACAGTCCTACAAAGCAATCCACTCCCCATCCACCCATGTTGACCTTTGCACATATTGTTTTTAAGTATTTCCTTTGCTCGTCCTCAGCTTTATTGCCAAATAAATCAGAATTTATTTGCAACAAAAACGAATTAAAATGTTCAATAAATTTTTTTAAGTATGCTACGCGCTGACATGCTTCAAAGGAGTTGGTTGATATCCTCGAGTATTGCTCTCGTATCAGCTCATGCTGTGCAATGTTTGTCTGTGCCTGTTGAATTTTGAACATTTCAAAGGCATCCATCCTAAATGACATCCATTTAGAGGCAGACATATTGGCTTTGAAGCAAAACGAACGTGATGAGCATTTTTGTTGCCATTTTATTAAATTTGAGTCCTTAGTGCAGGCCAAAATAAAGGACGGAATATAAGAAAGACAGAAAAAAAAGTGCCATGGAAAAAAATTGCAATGAAAATAAAAAAAAGGCGAAATCTATTAAAAAAATTATAAGTTAATCCCTTGCGGAGTATTTTTGTGTTTGTTTACAAGACAAATTGTTGCCACGTGAGTCAATTGAGGCGTTTTATTTAGGAACTTCTTGGGACTGCAAATGTTATTATTTTGTTTTTTTCTGCTACTACTACTAACGGACAGGGTTTGAGTAGTTGATTGTTTTGTGAGTGAGTGAGTGTTTGTGTGTGTTTTAAAAGCGGCATAAAATACAATTGTTGCCAATAAAAACAGCTGTTAAGTGTTACCTTTAATGATAGGGTTCAAGTGACCCATTTTTTTTATTGTTGTTTTTGGTATTATTGTGCATTTATTGACCATTCAAATGCTGTTTGTTGTTAACCAAATATTAAAACATGGAATTGGAGTTGGTACATTTGTGAGGTCATTTAAAAGAAATCAAATGCTTACAAATTGTGGCTGAGTGTTGAACATTGGAATAAGGTTTTTATTGTAATTTTGTGACATCTGATTGATTTTTTATGACAACCTTTTATGATATACTAGTGTAAAAGCCCGTCCTTCGACGGGAAGGAACCATTTAGAGTACAAAATGCGACAAAAAATTTATTGGATTTATATACAAAGGTTTTTATTTGAAAACATATTTATTAAATTATTTTGATAAAACTTCTTTATATACAACATTTATAGTAAAAAAATTCTTAGAATTTTTAACCTTGTCCCTTGCCATCTATAATGCTTAGTTTTACATCATCAGCCCGTTCAAACTGCCCATGACTAAATACCAGTTCTTTTAGAAAAACTTCTAATTTTTGCAATATTTAACCTTGCAATTTATTTATGGTCATTGAAAATGTCAGTTTATTTGGAAATTGTCGCCTCCGGAGAGTGAAAGGCAAATCTGTGTTTGTCGGGGCCAAATCACTTGTAGGTATGAAAACTATTTCATGTTCGCCAGTGCGCCTGTCAATACCTGTGCGATGATAAATTAAGTTTTTAGGTTTTTCAAAACTAACCACCTTCCATTACAGATATCTCTTTGGGTATTGAAATTTCGAAGAAGTATTATAATACTTCCAATTTTGAGGTTTAACTTATGCAGTGGCATTCCTGAAGGATAAAATTCATTCAAAAACTCGGCAGGGTAATTTTGTTTATCGTTATCATCACTGTTTTCAATTTAATCCGTGCACATCGGAATTTTTTGTGCACAGGATAGCAATTTTGGAATAACGGTTGATGTTATTCGGACTCAAAGTATCGCCAGAAGTATATTTAATGGATTTGTCCATTATATTGGACACTTCAGAAAAATTTTTTTTTTATTTTCCAACGTCTTTTCTAAAATCAAATAGGTTGGTACTATGAAATGAAGTTGTGCTTACATGACAAAAATAATTTTAGGAAGATATGTAACGTTAAACTTAGTTAGATTTTCGATTTTATGCCCAACAGAAGCCTTCAATTTTTTTATATCGCGTGTTTATAAATTTTGCAAAAAAGAAGTGATTATTGTGATTGGTGTGCAAAGTATAATTTTTTTTTATAATAACAATTGCATAAATAACGCATTTGCATTTGTCTCCGATTGTTTTAGTTGAACTTAAATATTATAATACAACGTTATCATGGTTTTGTCCATTATATTAGACAGCCTGCCAAAAGCAAAGCAGCTCATGTAAAAATCAGAGGGATGTTTTTTAATCTTTTTATTGCTTAAATGATGGGAATATAAGCTCAAAAAAATTGTCCACGATTATTCTAGGCAAGCCATTGAAAGGGTTAATAAGCGAACATTTACAAACAAAATGATCGGGAATTTCTATGATGTCTTCATCTCCATTTCCTAACTTGAGTAGCCAATCGCTAAAACTTGCATCAGAAGACCGATCAAAACCATTGTGATTTAATTCTAGCAATTCCAATTGACACCAACGTCACTGAATGTAATAATTGCTGTTCAGTTTATGCAGACCGAATAGGTTCTGGTTCTGTTAATTAAGAAGTACTGTAAAAGCAAGACATGATGTTTGATGTTTAGTAGTTAAGGAAAATGACGATAGTCTTCAAGTACAAAGATTTCCAATACATAATTTAAGAATAGGTGCTGGTCCAGACTGAACAGGTTCTAAAAAGTACAGTACGTACAAAGATTTCAAATAGATAATTTTACAACAGGTTCTGGTCCAGGATACAGTACGTACAAAGATTTCAAATAGATAATTTTACAACAGGTTCTGGTTCAGGCTGAACAGGTTTTACGATATAGAGCAAAAGGTTTAGTAAGTACAAACATTTCAAATGAATTATTTATAACTGGTCATGGTCCAGGCTGAACTTGTTTTACGATATAGAGCACGGAGCAGGACGCTTGCCTTTTATATATTAAGATTTTCGTTTAAACATATTTATATCAATTCGGCTTGGTATAAGTGAAAAATAACAATTGAAACGTAATAAGTTAAAAATAATTTATTGTTGGTTAGAGATGACAAAAAAATTATCAAGATATACGTAAATTCTTATTATAAAAACTATTAAACTTTTGTATATTAACTCTTGTGATCAACTTTTAGTTGTAGAGTTTAAAATTTAATACTCAAAATTTAAACATTTATATACAAAATAACTAAATGTTATGTTAAATAAATGCATGTTTAATAAGATAACTTCAGATAAGTTTGAGAAAAAAAACACCGAACCTTCATATAATTTGTACCGTCTTATTTTTAAAAATATTTGTACATTTCCTGTACCAAGCAATGAAATACAACTTAACTCATCATTTTCCAGGTGACTAGCTTGAACTGCTTCTTTTCTCCCTGCCAAGCTTCAACTGTAGCAAGTTGCCCTCAAATCTCCAGGTTCAATAAAACAATTTCCTTATTTTGGCACTTTCAGCCAAGACCAACATCAAAAATGTTTTATTTTGTGATATTATATTTTTTTGCAAATTTTTTGCGCCATGCACTTTGATGCGGATGTGGTGGCTGTGGCGGCGACGACGAACGACACAGATAACGAATGTGTCCCCAGAGTGCCATCGATTTTCGGAAATTCCATTATGCGATTTCCGATGCCGTCGCCAGCCGTCAAAAGATTTTGACTTGTTTATGTTAACGTGTGATTTCGGCATGCTGCACATACTTGGAGCTAACAGTAAAAATTTAAAGTAACGCCACATCAGACAATGAAGCAGTTTAAAGAAGTCCTCGAGTTGATTTGCCGCATAGCTTATGTATTTATTTTTTTATAAGATTATTTTTTGATTTTTTTTTTTTGTTTTAAATAAAATGTAAATTGCAAAATAAACAACAACAGCTAACGTCTGTTGTGTAAAAAATAAGGAAAAACAAAGAAGTGGCAAAAAATAAGAAAGCATCTAAATGAACACGCTGGCGTAGAAGTAGCAATGAAAATGCTAATACCACGAAATAAGCAAATAAGCAGTCAGTGGAAAGGCGGGAGAGTTGGTGGTGCTGATGAAGAAAATCTGTAAAAATGTGCGCATATTAGAGTGAAAATCGCGGTTGATTGTTGTGCTCCTTCTCAAATTGTGATGAACGAACCTGATGCACCTGATGTTCCATTAGAATTTTTATGCAAATTACTTCAAACCATGTGGACGACTTAAGTAAGGAACAGAAGGAGAGCAGCAGCAAAAAACTGAATTTAGTGTTGAGCACAATAACAGATTATTTCATAAAATGTTATTTTAAAAACAGAAAATAAAAAAAATATGTAGAAAAAAGAAAAAAAAAAAAAACAAAGGAATAAGATAACATTATTTCTAACTTTATCAAATTATGTTAAATCAAAATTGTAATGTTTTTAGACAAAATGCGCTTTTCAGCTTTGTTGTTTCTAGAATGGTGGGTGCTGTTAATATGTTCGTTTATGTATACAAAAAATTTCAAAATTAATTCAATATTTTACCACACACGGTTAAAAATCTTATATGAAATTTTAGTCGATCCTATGCTTTATTATATGACGACAACGAAACTGTTTTAAAATTTAAGGAGGGACATAACATACGCGGCAGAGAAAACAGACCTTCTTTTTTAAAAATTCATGACTCAGTCAAAAAAAAAACATTTTTCCAAAATTTTTTATTATATTAAAGAATTGAACAAGTTACAAGGACAAAATTAAAAAAAAAATATATTTTTCACTCCAAAATAATATTTTAATAGAGCTGAATAAAATATTTATTTTAATAGTTTAATAGAGCTGCAAACTGGCGGCAGAGAAAAAAACGGGGCCTCGTTTTTTAAAAAAATTACTTTTTAAATCTTAACAAAATTGGTTATCGTATGACAAAAGCTTTGCTTTTTAATTTTTTTTAATTTTTGGTGATGTTCCAAATTTGAAAGTCTGTTTTTTTGGAAAAAATATTGACTTTAAAAATTCATAAAAAAACGAAAAAAAAAATTAAAAAAGCTCATACGTTAGCGAATCAAGTTTAAAAAAATACAAAAAAAAAAAAAATTTCATCAAAAAATTAACCCGCTAGAGCCGCAACCAGTACGAAAAACATGGTTTCGAGATAAACGCCTTCAATGTTTGTGAACCAAGAAAAATGCAAGGAAAAATAAAAAGGCGCTCTCACTAATCCGGCTGTAACTATTGAACCCGTAAAAATTTTTCCATGAAATTAGAAATTAGAATTTTCTTAGAATCTTAAGAATATTTACTTTAATACAAAATTATAAAAAAGTCAATTTAAAAAAACGGCCAATGTCATGTCGCCCGTTAAAAAACGTCACATACTCAAATCAAGTTTTAGGCCCTACGGGTTTAATATATAAACCACGACAAATACTAAAATATAGTTCTAGTCCCGCATGGTTTTGAAATTAAACAACATTAAAGTATACAATTAGCACGCGAAAAAAATTTTAAGCCGTGGCTCAGTTGATGAAGCGGTTGTCGACGTGCTTTGATGAATCGAGTTTTTTCTTTGTTGTGCAGAATTTTGATTTTTTGTCACATCCTAGGATCGAACCGCGTATTGCGGCAACAAATCGCATTAGAAGTGCGCGTTATAACCTCGGACTAGTCTGTTGCTTGCGCGAGCATGAACAAAACACAGTTTTTATACCCTAAACCTGAAAGGTCAGGGTATATTAACTTTGTGCAAACGTTTGTAACGCATACACGCAGAGAAAAAAAACGTTTATCGCCAGTTTGCTGCAAACGAAATTCGTTTGTCGTGTTTCAAATCATTTTTTGTATACGTTTGAACAGTTGGCATAATAATGGTTAGTTGCGGGAAACACGTTATTTAGTTGCAAGAAATTAATTATTTTTGTCATAAGCGGCAGTGATTTTTAAATTGCAGCAACCGAAAAATTTATTTTTTCCAACTGAAAACTTCGTTTGCAGGAAAAGAAATTAATTTGTTATAAGCGAGTAGTTCTCAACTGACAAAAAAGTTGCTTGATTTCGTTGATGAAAAGTGTTTAATATTTGCCATCAACGAAAAGGAAGTATTTTAAGATTGTGAACAAACAGACACACAACTGTGAAGCACATGCGCAGTCACACAACTGCTACACATCTCGCTTTCGTTGATGACAAATGTTAAATATTTGCCATAAACGAAAAAAACAAGAATGTGTTACAGCTTAAGTAAATAAAAAATTCATTCTAGACAATATCTCACAATAGCTCAATGGAAGCATGCTAGACTGGCACGCGGGAGACGTGGGTTCGATTCTTGGCTGTGTAAGTATCAAAAATTTTAATTTAATAATTGAAATTCGAATTCTGTTTCATTAACTGCTTGGTCAAAAGGAAGCGTCAAAATAAGTTTTACTTAAAAAAACATTGATTAAAAAAAAAAAAAATTTGGTGTTCCTGTTGGGGATTGAACCCAGGTCCATCGAGTTCCTAGAATCGACCGCCAGCACACTCGGCTAAACTTGAGCTTCTAAAACAATGATAAAATTTCATTAAATTCGATGTTTTTTCGTTGCAAGCAAGAATATTTTTAAGTTGATGACAACTGAATATTCGTTTGCGGCAAATAAAGTTCGCAAACGAAGTATAGTTGGTGAATTTTTCAGTTGCGGTAAACGAAAAATTTCTTTGCGTGTAGAACGAAGCGAGTCCGGTATAGAAAAGTATATATAATCTTGATCAGCGTCACCACGTGAGTCGAGCAATCCATGTCCGTCCGTCCGTCCGTCCGTCCGTCTGTGTGTTGTCCGTATACACAGGATAAGAAGAAGGAGTTGAGATAATTGGATGAAACTTGGTACACATGATCACATGGGCCCATGGATCTGCACTATTTAATATTTTTGGAATCCGCCCATGGACACGCCTACCTCCCGTACACCGCGAAAATTGAAAATTGCATAACTCAGCTCATAATTAACCTACAACAATAAAATTTGGTATGTATGTGTTTTGTATCAACACAAAGATGTTTTTGAAAAATGGACATCATCCGCCCACGGACACGCCTACCTCCCATACAACCCGAAAATTGAAAACTGTATAACTCAGCTCATTTTTAGCCTACAACAATAAAATTTGATATGTATGTGTTTTATAAGAACACAAAGATGTCTCTTTGTAAAATGGACGTCATCCGCTTACAGACACGCCCACCTCCCATACAACCCAAAAATTGAAAACGCAATATATAAGCCTCTGTTTAACCTACAGAGCTAAAATTTGGCACATATGTTTTTTGTAACAAAACAAAGATAGTTTTGAAAAGTGGACATCATCCGCCCATGGACACGCCTACCTCCCATACAACGCGAAAATTGAAAACTGCATAACTCAGCTCATAATTAGCCAACTACAATAAAATTTGGTATGTATGTGTGTTATACAAACACAAAGATGTCTCTTTGTAAAATGGACGTCAGCCGCTTACAGACACGCCCACCTCCCATACAACCCAAAAATTGAAAACGCAATATATAAGCCTCTGTTTAACCTACAGAGCTAAAATTTGGCACATATGTTTTTTGTAACAAAACAAAGATAGTTTTGAAAAGTGGACATCATCCGCCCATGGACACGCCTACCTCCCATACAACGCGAAAATTGAAAACTGCATAACTCAGCTCATAATTAGCCAACTACAATAAAATTTGATTTGTATGTGTTTTATACAAACACAAAAATGTCTTCGAAAAATGGACGTCATCCGCTAACGGACACGCCCACCTCCCATACATTCCAAAAATTGAAAACGCAATAAATAAGCCTCTGTTTAACCTACAGAGCTAAAATTTAGCACGTATGTTTTTTATGACAATAAAATTTGATTTGTATGTGTTTTATACAAACACAAAGATGTCTTCGAAAAATGGACGTAATCCGCCTACGGACACGCCTACCTCCCATACAACCCAAAAAGTTTTAAACTCAATAAATAAGGTTACACTCAGAAAAAAAAGTCTCGGAATATGATAAAAAAGGCATCATATTTAGAGAAAAATGGTATAGACTTTGCTCCAGAGAATGCTATTCTGTAATTGCGATACTAAAAATTCTCTAAAAATGATAAAAAGCTACCATGAAATAGAAAAATATATCATTTTTAGAGAAAAGTACTTTTTTTTTTGAGAAAATATTTGTTTTTATTGAAGAAAAACTTCTCATAGTGAATTTTTTATCAAAATATAAGAAAAGTTTTTCATTTTCAATAAAATTTCTCTATAAATGAGAAATTTTTTGTGCGAGAAAAATACTTATCATTATTAGAGACATTGAAATGTTTCCATTTCCTAGAAATAAAGAAATATTTCTACGAAAATGTGAAAATTTATTCTAATTGAAAAAAATTTTATTTGAAAAAGAGAAAATTGCTATTATCAAAAATAGAGAAATTTTTAACCGGAGCAAGGTATGTGTTTTTTTCTCAGTGTATGTTTGTCATATGTTTTGTGGTGACCGTGGCATGCAGGTTAAGTGTGTGGCCTGGCATGCTCGGAGCCCGGGTTCGATCCCCAGCCGCGGCGAAAAGTTTTTTTCAATAAAAAATTTTTCTGATCGGTCACCACCTCTCTGCAGACAATGGCAAACCTCAGAGAGTAAACAATGCCATGTAAAGCTTCTTGAGAACATAAACTTTAGCCGTTCGGAGTCGGCATAAAACATGTAGGTCCAGTTCTCGGTCAATTGTGTGCAAACATTTAATAACACACACAACACAATTGATCATAAGAAGCTCGGTCAAAGTCCTTTCAAGGGCTGAAATGGCCAATTTGTTTGTTTTTGTGTTTTATGTTTGTCATAGAGAAATTGAATTTGGTATGTATGTATTTTATGCCAAAACTAAGGTGTGTTCAAAAATTGGAAGTAATCCGTCGATGAATCCGCCCATCTCCCATAGTGAAAGCACAATAAAGGCATTAACTGTGAGCTACAGGAATAAAACTTGGTATGTGTAAATTTTTCATCAACATTTAAATGCATATTAAATATAGGCTTCATCCGCCCTTGGAGACGCCCATTTACAATAAAAAATTGGCGTATCCATGAGCGGATGAAGCCCATATTTTGTATGCATTTCAATTTTGATGAAAAATTTACAAACATTTATAAAAATTTCAAATTTTATTCCTGTGGCTCACATGTAAACGCCTTTATATTTTTTTCGCTATTGTGGGTTGTATGGCAGTTGGCCGTGTTCGTGAGCAGATGACATCTATTTTTCGAAGACGTTTTTTTTATATCAATTACATTCGTATCATATGTCAATTGATAGCAATATCGTTCGTAGCAAATTGTATCTCTATGGATTAAACATAAGCTTATTTATTGAGTTTTAAATTTTTGGTTGTATGGGAGGGCGTGTCCGTGGGCGGATCCCAAAAATATTCAATAGTGCAAGTCCCTGGCTCTATGTGACTATGTGTACCAAGTTTCATTAAGTTATTTCAACTCCTTCTTCTTATCCTGTGTATGCGGACAACACACAGACGGACGGACGGACGAAATTTTCTATTACGAACTCACATAAACGTTTGCACAAAGTTAATATACCCTAACCTTTCTGATTAAAAATGCATTACTCCAACGATTGGTTTAAAAATGACTGTAAAAGTTTTTTTAGAATAATTACATATTATTGGTTTTCGATTTACGACGTGATTTCAAATTAGGTACATAATTTTGAATCACGTCGTTATCGTGTGCGAACCCACCAAAATCTAAAAAATATTCGTGAGCATGCGTGGTTGAATGTTCCTCGTGCGTCTATTTAATTTTTTTGGGTCACTTAAGCTTATACCTTTTAAGAAATTCACGTTTTCATGTATATGAATACGAAATTCATGCATTTTTGTCACTGATCTTATGAACTGTTCTTGTTTCCATCCTATTTGTACTTATATTTTATGAACTTTGTTCACAAAAATTTTGAAAGATTTCTCCTGTTTCTCCTATTTTTTTTGTGCCACTTACAATATTTTTTATTGGTTCATGTTTCTCGTACACAAATTTTATGACCTCTTACACTAGGCTTATGAAATATTTATATTCTTGTATTTTTTCTTTTGTCCAAACTTTACATTGACATCATGAATAGTTCATGTGACTCATGTTATTGGTTACTGGACCAAACTTCAAGAATGAGATTCATGGAGATTATGTAAAACTTCATGTTTTTAGAGTAATTTTTTGGTTCAGTGTACTTTACCGAGAAAAGAGTTTCTTTCTATCAACCAAAATTTGGTTACAGTTATTATTATTTATTGAAAATAAATTATATATTTGAGATTTCGTTGGGACAAATTGTTATTTGGTTAAAGTCATCAAATCACTATATTATATTATCTTATTATAACCTAACCTGACTGATATTATCTAATCATAACCTAATCGTGTTTTATCTGAACACTCATTATATTTACAGAAAATGTTGCGAGTCCATCTAAAAGCGAGTCCATCTGTCCTCTCAATGTCGTCAAAATTTTTTGTAATTTATATAAAGTTTACTTGTGCTTTTTTTATTCATCACACTGTGTTGTTGCAAAGCTAAAATACATGATTATTATGTATGTTAAATAAGTTACTGTACTCAGAAAAAAACCCCTATCTTTCTATGATAACAATTTTCTCTATTTTCGATAATAGCAAGTTCTCTTTTTCAAATAAAATGTTCTTTAATTCGAATAAATTTTCATATTTTCGAAGAAATATTTCTTCACTTGTGGGAAATGGAAAATTTTCTCCATACATGATGCCTTTTTAATCTTATTCCGATAAATTTTTTCTGACTTTGCTTGAACTTAATACACACAAATTTGTTCATATTCTTTTCTCAGTGTACAAAAGTTGGCTTAAAAATTTCAAGATTTGCAATTATTAACATTCTTCTCCGCATATTTGTTTCGTTTGAATTTATAACTCATTGTCTTTTGGAGTTATTTTTCTTGTTTTGTAAAACAACTGCCTGCAGTCTTGTGTCACTTTGGCCTGATGTTGCTTTGTGCGTCGATATTTAGCCATGTATAAAAAGCGGAAATTAAAATTTTGTTCATTTGTAACTTTGAATTTGTCGGAATTAAAAGCGTTTTTGAAAGAAGCCTTCTTTGTTCTTATGTTTTATCATCTTTATTTTTTTGAAATTCAATCTTGAGTATTTTGATTATATTTTATTTAATTTCGTCTGAAATAAAAAAAAATATTATAGAATAATGTTGACTCTTCCAACATTGACTTTGGCATCGCTTAATGTTGTATTTTAAAGCCACTTAAGTATCACCATAAAAATTTCGCTTCGTTCACACATCCGTAACACATTCAAAGGCTACGTAAACACATCATTCCAAAGCGTAACGCATCGTAAAGCTATTTCGAGTCACTCTAACAGCCATGTTAAATAAAAATCTTTAGTCCTTCGGCAGTACTTGAAGTGGAGTATCAAGCAACCAGGACAAAGGCAACAGTAGATGTAGTAAAAAAAATTCGCATATCTAAAAAGGCGTGAAATTAATTTACATAATTTTACGCTCTTTGATCGCTTAAATTGCCGCCTTGGCCGCAGCCCCCAAAGGAGTGTCAGGTCGAAAGTAGCACCAATTGAAGTGCTATTAACTTCTACCCGCGCTCTAAGCGCCACCAGCAACAGCGGTTGATGCGCTGCTCATTGATGCCTGGACAATAAAGTTGTGTACCAGGCAGAAAATAAATGAAAAAAAACAGCCAGAAAACAACAAACATGAAAAAAAATAAATATACAAAACAAGTGAGAAATATAAAGATCTGCGAAAAATTTACATTGCCCTGTGTGTACATATATAACCGGGTGCCTGCCTGGATACTTGTCGTTAGTCGCTAGTCTCTGTCCCCGTCTACGAGTCGTCATGCGTTTTTACTGCTCTTGAGTTGGCTTAAAATGACACTTTAGTGGTTTTTAGGGCGTGTGAACAGATACCGTGGAGTATTTAACGCTTAAGTGTGGCGGCTTTGTTGACGTTCACCAGTTGTATTGTTGTTGGTATGGTGTTGTTGGAGCATCTTGAAAATTGTGTCAATATGTTAATTTTTAACAACGAAAATATTTTTATATATATATTTTTTTTTTGCTAAAATGTTGTTAATATTGTTGAGCAATTTTCACAAAATTTCCCCACAGATTAAAAAAGTCTTCCCCAAAAAATGTACTATGGAATGCTTAATAGCTACCATCATTTCATAATAAAATCAAATGGCTTGATGTTAGACGGTCTAGTTAAACTCTGCCTATTGACTAAAATAATTTTTTTTTCTTATGGTTAAAGTGTAAGATATGGGTGGAAAAAATGAGTTGTACTCACTTTATTTCAAATAATGAATTTACGATAATTCAAAAAATTGTATATTAATATGTTAGCTTTTCAATATATTAACGAAAAATTTTTGTCAAAGAATTACGTCTTATAGCGCGGTTTGTATGGGATCGCTTTAACAAATTTTTTCAAGGACATGAAACGATTTTGAGTAATACTTTAGAGTAAACTTACAGCGCTTAATACTCATCGTTCAATGATAATATGTACGCTAAAATATCAGATTTATCGTGAGCTTACCTGTTATTTATTTTGGATTTTGTCACTATTTTATTAAAGTCGCGAAATAGCAAAATCTAAGAAGAAGAATTTACATTTTCATAGAAGAAAATCAATCATTAGCTGCTTATGTTATGCCTGCTGCTTTCGATGTTTTTGTTGTTTTTGTTAATGTTGTTGTTTTTGATTTTTTAAGGGCATTCACTCACCTTAATATATAGCCACCACCCGTTTGTTTTAAAAAATGGTGTCTTCACTTTTGTTTTTAAAGTAGTAAAAAAATTCATTCATTTGAGTGTAGCTCGAAAACTATACATTGGACAGAGACGAAAGTTTTACCAAAGGAAAGGACATTTGATCAGCTTGAGATATAGCCACGACCTGATTTTTTAAAAATAGAATTTTAAATTTAGTTTGACATAAGTAGTAAAATTGAGTGTAGTTGGCAAATTGTCGAAAATCTCACGGAGACGAAAATGGCACAACTGCAACGGACATTCCCTCCTATTTTAAACTCAGTCAATAAACTCAAACTGTCAAACTTAACGAAATGATCGAAAGAATTTGACATATTGCTTGTTTCTTTTTACTTGCTTTATTTATCATGCTTTTTTTTAAACTTTTTCTGTGTTTTTGGTCTTCATAAGAAGTCCATAACTTGAATGTGTTAATCTTCATAAAATAAATAAAGAACTATACGCAAAATAGTCAAAACAATCGGACCAAAGAGATAAAGTTGAAAAGGTTACTACTTTAACCAATGGCATAGATATGTGGGTGGTACACGGGTCTAGCCCCTCTCCACAGAGCCATCAGCCAAATATGAAAGTTGTTGTCAATTGATTCTATTAAGTCAAAAGTTGTTTTGCGATTTTAAAAGAATTTTATGATTAGAAAATATTTAAGATATGTTTTTATACCCTAAACCTGAAAGGTCAGGGTATATTAACTTTGTGCAAACGTTTGTAACGCATAGAACGAAGCGAGTCCGGTATAGAAAAGTATACATATTCTTGATCAGTGTCACCACGTGAGTCGAGCTATTCATGTCCGTCCGAAGATGGAAACGAAGATGGTTTTGAAAAATGGATGTCAGCCAACCACAGACACACCCACCTCCCATACAACCAAAAATTTAAAACTCAATAAATAGGTTTATGTTTAATCTACAGAGATAAAATTTGGTATGAATATATCATAAACCATTCAATAACAATAAGACGCATTCAAAAATTGGTCGTAATCCGTCCACGAACACGTCCACCTCCCATACAACCCACAATAGTGGAAATACTATGAAGGCATTAACAGGTGAGCTACAGAACATGTGAGCTACTAAAATTGATATGCATATAAAATATGCTCTAAACCCGCTCACGGATACGCCCATTTTATTATTGTATTTTGAAAAAGTAGGTTTAGGGTATTTCAAAGTCGGGCTAGATCGACTTTGGACTTTTTTTACTTGTTTTATGCATGATATAATAATTTTACCAGGTAGTGTTGACAAATATTGATTCTCTCAGCTACAAGTAAACGAACTCTTGTCAAAAACAGCTGTTCGTTGTTTTATTCGTTGGCCACATTCAGCTGTGTCAACTGTTGTGACAGCAACACATCGGGGAGCGCTGTTATCGGTATTGAAGTTTCAGAAAAATTGTCAAGTTTATGAAATATCAAGCTTTGTATCAAATACGAATGGAAATTTTACCGACAAATTAAAAATTTTCTATTTTTAAATGAAATTTAATGCGCAATTTCATATTTATTATATATTGGGTACGCCGCATGTGACCACTGAAAATTGATTGTATGCTATGACGGATTGTGAGCGCTCTCTTTCTTGTTATATTTTTTGACAGAAGTTCGTTTTCAACATAAACGTCAATACTACCTTGGAGTAATTATATCATGTGTTTTATGATAACTTTGTCAAAACAAAAATAATTGATTTTTTGTAAAATTTTTGAATGGAATCATCGTAACAAATATGAGTTTTAAAATTTTCTTTATAGTTTGAGAATATTCTTCGAAGATTTTGGTGAAACTGGACTTTAAATAAACGCGAAAACATTGCACCTAGAAATATTTTTCATGAACTGAGCTGAAATGAAACTAAAAGTACACTGAGAAGTTAAACGTACCTGAAAATTAAACAAAAAAAAATTTAAAATAGAAATTTAATGCATTTGCATATTCAAACAAATTCTTTTCTTTTTTTATAATTTTCTCTTATAATTTCTTTGCAATAACAAAAAAAAATCGCTATCTGAGATTGAATTGAAAATTTCTGTGCAGACCAGATCATGTGTATTTTTGTAGATCTTATTTTTAGCATCCATTTTCTAGGAATGTTCGCGGGGAGTGAAAAGAAATGAGAATTCCATACACTTAATGGGTATTCTAATAAGTGTTTATTTACTTAACTTAGCGTATGACAGGTAATTAATTTTTTGCGGACCACTCCCAGAACCAAAAGCTATCTACGCCACTGACTTAAACGGAATTCTACTTCTACATTTACGTTACTATAGAAACTTTTTCATTTTAATAATATTTTTATATAAGCAAAATAACTGGTCAGAAAATGATCGATTGTGAGTGAATTCATGTTCACTTTAAATTGTCTCTCTAAATCAATGCAAAAACAAAAACGCAATAATAATTTTGAAACCCATAACAACCAGTTGACTCAATTATTATTCTCTAAAGTAAGATTCGTAATTGAATTGTCTAGAAAACAAGCTAGCAACAAGTTTGTGCCTCCTACTTTGACTTTCTCTGCTTCTTCTTGGTCTTCATCTAACATTTCTAAGATGCTGCAGAAAAGGAAACTTGAAGGCTTACTTTGAGCTGGCGACCACATGTGTCTGCTGACTATGGTATACAAATTGAATAATGTCCTTGTTGCTGCAGTGCAAAATTATGGTTAAAGTTATGATGGTCTTATAAAACAAATTATAAAATCAATAGCAAATATCTTAAAGTTTATGCAAAACTTTAAATTTATCAATATTTTCTGTGCTATATTTCATACGAGTTGAAGTCAACTTATTACTACAGCTTCATACTTTGTTTCTGTTATGTTTTGTAATATTTTAATTTAAATGTAACTGTGTGCCTTGTGCCCGGCTGTATAGTGACAGCAGCAGCATCAGCAACAGCAGCGAGGACAAAAATTTCTAATACATCATAATCAGGATATCGTGCAACTGCTGCTTCCGAAATTGGCAGCTGTAGTGAAAATGTCATCAGCAAATAATAAATAAATGTGTTGTTGCACACACGCATACATACAATCCACATCACTCTAATACATTCAGCTGAAAGTAGAGTTAGAGAAAGGATAAAATAAGCTTTTTTTAATTTTATTGAGAACCACAACTCATACATGCGAGCATATTTTGAGTGTTTTTGTGCTAGTTGTTGTTGTTGTTTTTACTTGTCTTGCCTGCTTGTGGACAGCTATGCAGCTGTGACCCAACCAGAAGTACTGGGACTTCTTTTGTCAAAGTGAAAAAAGGCAACTGTTGTCCTTTTTTTCTGCTGAAAGAAGCTGGACACACATAGAAGCAAAAAAGGATAGCCGGGTTTTATTTTATTTTTCGCTGCTTTCATTGAAATGTCTAACAACCCTTGCCGAATAGTGTGACTTATTTTAGCTTTGGGACATTTCCGCACTTACCAATATTAAAGCACGCACACTTATACACACTCACACAAGCCTGCCCACGCACATGCCAACTAGTTTGGACCTTCTTCGATGTAGGCAAACAAAAAATATCCCCCATGCTACTGTGTCTGTGTGTGTGAGTTTTTGTGTAAATCTGATTAAAATTTTTGAATTTGCCTTTTAATGTGATTTTTTGAACTCAAGCCTCTGCTGGAATGAGCATGATGTTGGTTGACGTTGTGTTTTTGTGTAAAAGGGTTTTTATAGTAAGGAGTAATTTGAAAAGAATGTAAAACATAAAATCCGTAAATTATTTCAATGTCCAAGTCCAAGGAAATCTTTGTTTGTTGGACGGACATACATTAAAAGCTTCAAAGAAATAAACATGTTGATGTTTTAAACATGGCATAAAGTATGCGCCTGAAAGTATGTTGAATGTTGTTAAAAATTAACGGTCAAAATGACAAAATCAAAAGTTAATGCGTGCGTGTGCGTGCAGAGTGAGAGAGAGCAGAACTGAGCTGGAGTTGGAGAAAATAGCTAATTAAAAATTTCAAGCATATTTTTAGGCAAATGCTAAGCAGCTGCTACACTGTGAATGTTAATGTCAAATAGCTATGTTTCGCTGGAATGATTTTGGACAATAGTGATGAGGAGTGGTGGCAAAGAGGTGGGGGGGTCTTGACGGGAGATAAGTTAAATATTTTATTTACGTCAATGGCATATTTTAAGGATATAATTTTAACATATTTTTAACTTAATGCCCTACGTTTTATGAGTTGGTCTATTTAATGAGCAACTTTAGCGATTATAACGTTATATAATAAAGTCAGGCACAACATGCTACAAAGCAGCAAATTTAAAGTTTGAATTTTTGGTGAAAATAATTTCATAAAACATATTTGAATAAAGACATACAATTAAACGTTATTTGAAACAATTAAAAAAACAAAAATGATAGGCCATTTCAGCTCTTGAAAGGACTTTGTTCAAACTTCTAATGATCAAAATTCAATATTTGTACAAAACTGATCTAGAAGTGGAACTACTTTTTTTATGCCGATTCCGAACGGCTAATGTTGATGTTCTCAGCAAGACTTTGCAGAGAGAAGACGATCGAAAAGGAACATTTTTAAAAAAAAAAATTGTCTGTTAGATTGCAAAATTGAAACCGGGTCTGTCTCAGTTCGTTGACTCGTACAGTCAGGGCTGCTTTATATATCAAATAAGTAATTAAATTCTAAAATCGATAAAGTTTCGAGCCTTAAAGTCTTCTGTGAAATATCCTACATCTAGTATGTGGATAAATAATGTTTCTAAATGAAATCGTTCCATATTTTAAGAGAGAAATTTATCCTTTTTTTATCTTTTTATATATATGATAACAATCTGAAAAAGAAAATTTTAAATTATTTAGAAATATTAGGAAACATTTTGGAAATAATGTCAAAATATTAAACAATCAAAAAGATTACATATAATTAATGTAATCTTTCGATCACGATTGATTAACATCTTTATGGAAGTTACGTTTTAAAAAGTTCCTAATACCAACTGAAATTTGGTAGACTATACAGACCACTGACATTACGGCTGTTTGTTGTAATTTTATTTTCCTTTGAATTTCCACTTGGGATTTCTTTGCTTTTGGGTAATTTTTTTTTTTGTTCTGTCTTGTGAATGCTGCGTGCTTCATTATCCTTAAAAGACGTACGCATTATTTTGTTTACCACATAATTCAGTAAAAAATCAGTGATGCAGAAATTAATGTTAATTAAGGCAAACTTTTTTTTCACAAAAGTCTTGGTGTTGGTTCTGCAATGAAATTAAGTTAATTTTTTTTTTCTATGAATTCTTCGTTGAACTGACGTTGATTTGTTGGCGTTGGACTCTTAAAAAAATACGCTTTCTTGCATTACCTATTTTGGAGTAGCATTTTGTTGTTGTTGTTGTTGTTGTTTTTGTTGATTGAGTGGTCACTTTGATGTGGTTGTTTTGTGGGCAACGCATAATTTATTTTTATAGCATTTGATGTTGTGCAAACAAAATAGCAAACAACCAACGAAAAAACAAAAAAAAAAAAAGAGCAAAAATTCAACGTAAAACAGACATAATTAATTTTGCCTTAAAAATTGCAGACATTGATTGAACGAATCTTTAGTTAAAATTATAATATAGAGAGCTCTTTATGCAATATACAAATTTGTATTGAAAGTCAGTTTCTTTTGAGCCAACCAGCAGGTATGGAATAAGTTTAATTTTAAGATATTCTTACTAATGACTTAAGGCTCATTCCATCAGATTTTCTCCAGGAAAAAAAGTAGCTTCTCTATTTTGCGGCAAAAATTGTCAAACACAGAGGTTAATGCTCATTTCTTATAAATTACAAAAAACATTTTTACAAATTTGTTTACTGAATCAATGGCGTGGTGTCAATGGAAGCACTTGAGGGTCCCACATTGTGGCCGCTTGTATAGGAGGGTTGGCACAGTCCCTAAACCCGTATGTATTGCCACCAAAATTGGTACTCTGATAGTTTGGGACCTTCTTAAAATTATAAAATTATCTTATAATTTTAACCACAAATATTAGTATTTGTCTTTAGGACAGTAAAGGTGAGGCACAGGTGGGACATAACATTCGCGGCAGAGAAAACAGACCTTTTTTTAAAAATTCGTAACTCATAACGAAAGGTCCCCAGGTGACAGTCTCCGATTAGAATGATTTTCGGATATGTGATAGAAGACAAAAATCTTAGTTCGACTAATTTTTTTATACATGCTCAATCGATGGTTTTGGGTTTCAAACTCGCGTTCAAAAATCAGGGAAAATTTAGTTTTTTTTAATATAATTTCGCTATTTTCCATGGAAATTTTGTACCAAACAAAAGCTCTTACAAAACCACACACGATGGCATCAATTTTACAGAAGAAAATTTTGTTGTAATTTATAATTGTTTATTATTAATAATTAATTTCATAATCTATATAATTAATAGGCTAAGGTTTTTTTTGTGACTTCAACTCCTCCCAGACCAATGGACCGATTCTATCGATTTAGATGTCATTAAATCAGGTTTAGGCTGTATATGTGCAAACCACTTTCAAAAATTGTGATTTCACTTCAGGGGGTTCCCAACCTTTTAAAACAGAAATAAAATTTTTGTACAAAAATCCGTTATTTTATCGATTTGAAATTTAGTTTGAGAAGAGCTTATGAATTGATCGAATTTGAATTTTTTTCAAAACTAAAAATTTTGAACCAAAATTATCTTTTATGCATTCCTCAAATGTCAATTGTCCGAAAAATGCAGTTCCAAAATCAAAAAATTCCACTTTCCGAGCAAACAAGTCAGTCAAATTTTAACAGTTTTCAAAAAAAATTTTTTTTTTGGGTTTTTTGGTGTTTTTTCATCTAAATGTGTTATAATTCGATGTTGTAGGTGTTCTGTAAGTACCTTTTATTAATTTCTGAAATATATCTTAGTATTGTTTCTTAAATCTATTTTTTAATGCGTTTTTTTTTTTAAATTAGTTATTTTTTATAGCTGGAAGAGTTAAGCTGCGATGTTTTCGAGTAGCAATAATGTTTTTCTCAGTTTTTATATAAGTGTAAGTCCGTCTTCGTATTTTGACAGTAACATTTAAAAATTTTGTGTCAGATCAAACGTTTCAAGTCAAACCATTCAGATAATGATATTTTATATCATTATTGAAACTCAATATATTGTTATTCGTTATAACTTATTGAATAGAATATCATATATTAAACGTCTATAATGTTTCTAACAATTTATTTTTATTGAATTGCTCGAATTCGGGCAACAGGTTTACTAGTTAATAACTATTTCATATTAATTTATGTTGAATTTAAAGCAATTTGTAAACTTATTTTATTTTGTTTTTTAAATTTGTTACTGTTTATAATAAAATTTTTGTTTTATTGAAATGCATTTATTTTCAAAATAAAGAACAAATTTCATGACATTACTAGTACCCAATATGGGAATCAAAAATTTTATTATTTAATGGCCTATTCTCATATTTAAATATTTTATCGAAAAAATTTACATGTCATAGGGCTTCAATACAAAATGTGTGCTTTTGACTTTTCTTGTAAGTCTCATCGCACCAGTAAATAATAATTTAAATCATCCAAAATACCAAATATGAACATTTTTACCGTATGCAAAAGAAATGGAATGCATTTTCTCATATTTCTTTAAACATTTTTTTTTGTTATTTTTAGCAGGAAAAATCATAAAAATCTTCTTCTAATTCCAAAACCTCAACTTTGTAAATGAATAACTCATCAGATATGAAAATAATTCTTTTATTTAAATTTTATAATAAAAAACATTAATTTTAAAATAAGTCCACGTCCTTCAAATCCGTTTTGATATGGTTTTTTTAAAAAACATTATATATATGATAGATCTTTAAAAAAGTACGGCAGCGCTGAGAGTAGCAAAAATTTTCCGATCTGGCAAAAAATTACTTTTTTAAATCTTAACAAAATCGGTTATCGTATGACAGGAGGTTTTTTAAAAATTTTGTTTCAATTTTTGGTGATGTTCCAAATGTGTAAGTATGTTTTTTTTCGAAAAAAATATTGATTTTAAAAATTCACAAGAAATCGAAAAAAATTTAAAAAAATCTCGTGTCATACGATAACGAATCAAGTTTAAAAAATAAAAATAAATAAAAAATTCGTCAAAAAATTAACCCGCTAGTGCCGCAACCAGTGCGAAAAGCATGGTTTCGAGATAAACGCGTTCAAAGTTTGGTAACAAAGAAAAATGCAAAGAAAAATAAAAATGCGCTCTCACTAACCCGGCTGTAACTTTTCAACTCGTAGAAATTTTTTCATGAATTTTTTCTTAGAATCTTAAGAATATTTACTAAAATACAAAATTATAAAAAAAAGTCGATTTAAAAACGGCCAATGTCATGTTACCCCTTTAATAAATTAAATGAAGTACACAAAAAAGTTTGTTTAAAGTTTAACAACACGGAGGGCAACCTACCATTCAAAGCTCGACAGATTTTTATAAACTTAGAAAGTACATTCAAATCTTTGTCCGTAAAATATGAGTTACTATTACTTTTTAACAATGATTTTTATTTCGATAAAAATAATGTGAGGTATAAATATTTTCATATATATAAACAATTGTTACACATTTTAAAGTTCTTTACCTCTTAAAAAAGGGTTTCTTGTTGCAACGTGAGTTACCATGCAATCACCTAAAGCTTCAAAAATAATAATGATAAAATAATATAATCTATAAAAAGTTATAACCACACTGAGAAAAAGTTTTACATGATAACTAATATGTAGAACTCCCATAAGAGGTTTTGTAATGAAGCATTCATTTTTTTGTTTACAAAAGCCAACGCGTATAATTTTACCAAGGCTTTTTTCGGTCTAACGTTCTGATATAAATATCTTCTTTATATATATAGTCAAAAGATAGCATCTTTTGTTACTTTTCTTTCTATTTTTCTACTATCTTTTCTAACTTCTTTCTATCGTTTAAAAAAGAAATAATATTTTTGTAAACAAATACGCTACAAATTACACTGGTACGCAGCACTTTTTACATTGAAAAAACTCAGTTTTTTCCTAACAGTTCGAATTTTTGAGATACAGGGTGATTTGCATTTTTGAGACTTTGATTCAGTTTTTCTACTATAGAAACAAAATTGTTTCATGTAAAGCAATCACTTGTAATGTAAAGTACTTTACTTCATTTAAAGTATGTCGTCTGACAGATAATTAAATAAGCTTTTCAATACCGTATTAACCATTTGTATGTCATGTTTCATCTATAAGATATTTAAGTCTAAAATTCAAATGTTGAATTTTTGGTAAAAAATTTTGAACTTTGACTGTCTTTGTTCTAATGTCTTAAACAGGGACCGTACCGGTTATGGTTTTTATCGAAAAAGTCACATGGTGGGAGAGGAGTTTCAGTAAAAATTCATATTCTTATTAAAGTTTAATTAGCCTGAATCGAATCCAATGTACATAGTTTTCAAAATTTCTATTAAAACCTTATCTGTTTCATTTGCGGTAAGTCCACTTCAAATACGGCTTTCTTCTCTGAGCAATAGATAAATCATGGAAATTATTTTTAATTGAATTCCTTAAGTAAAAAGTAATTTTCTTGAGTATTTCGATTCAAAGAAGCATTTCTTCAACTACATTTGAAATTCCTTTTCATATGCAAATTCAACTTATTGCCACGTACTGTTGAGTTGCAGATAAAATCCATTTTCTAATTTCATATCTTGGCAACAAAAACACACACACACACACACTCACTCGGATTTGCGGCTATAAAAGTACTCGTATTAAATCTTGGAATGCCATCAACACTCCAGTCAACCAGTCAGGCAGTCAGCCTGGACGCAGTCACTCATGCATGCCATCAACGACGCACTCGTAAATCCAGTTCACGACAAACAAATGTCGACAAATACGTTAATGGTCAGTGAGCAACAAAGCCGTGCTCCCAACCCACTCAGTGGAGCACTCAAGATATAACAGCTAGAATGATCAAGGATTTAGAAGTTGTTGGTGGTTGGGCTACAATTAAGTGACCGCTGGACGAACAGCGGCAGAATTTGTTAGAAGTGTAAGTGCAAATGACTTCTTCGAAATTGTTTAAGAAAATATTTCACTCAATGCAGTCAAGCTGTTAGAGGAGCAATAGCAGCAGCAGCAGCAGCAGCAGCATCTGGTGCTGGATTTGAAGGCAAGCATATAAATTCACTCATGCAAAAAATTTATGTGTGTTGCGTTTCCTTAAGGTTCAGCAACATAAGTATTTGTAAAGTTTAAGTTCTTAAGACAAATAAGCAAACATATTTACAGACCCATAAGCGCACACATCCACACACACACTCACACGCGTAAACAAACAGCTTGTCTTAATAGCATTATTTGTGCAATTTGTATGCTTGAAAGCATTTTAAGCTTGAATCCTTGTAGGACAATTTTATTGCTCAATCCTGCTCTTCTGACCACTGCCTGTCTTGGCTCTCTCTCTTACTTGCAATATTGCATAATGTTTGCAAGTGTCAAACCTACAACTACAACTAAAATAGAAACAAAAACAACAACAACCATCAAAGAAGAATTTTCAATTTTCTTAAGAAACTTGTTTGGGTTTCAAACACTTTTGTTCTACATCGCCATCATCATCGCTGTTGCCAATGTCTACGTCTTCGATGTTGAGGTTTCTTTTGAAGCTTTACGACTAAAATGCGATTACATGACCAGAACACGCACTAAGAGGTGGCTTATAAGGTCAACCTTTTGGTCATTCTTTTCAGACGCTAGGCGTTGCTTGGGTGCAACTGTAGTTATTTGTTGTTGCTTTGCATGTGCGTATGGAATGTTCAAAAAGATTCATGCTTGGAATTTGCATTTTAAAGTAACCACTTCACAAGATGTAATATTAGCGGCATAGTCGTTTCTTGGTAACCATTAAAAAAAAGAAAAGTTGAGTTAAGCTTAGACTAGAGAAGTGGTCAAATCTTTGGTTATATGAAACTTAAATAAATTTTTGGAATGGCCAATGATTTTATGTACGTCTTGTTTGTGAGGTTTTATCAATACATAGCGACAAATAATAACCTTAATGGATGAAACAGTATTGATCTGGTGAAAAATTCAGTACAAATGATTTTATTAACAGCTTTTAATATTCCAAAGACTGTTTAAGAATGAAATTATTTCAATAGTTTTAATTATTTTCATACCTCATTAAATTCTTTTTAATGAAAAATTGAAAAGTTTCATCGTTTTTACCGTCAGATGGTAATTTAAGGGTTCTTGCGAACTGTCGTTGAAGACCAAGCCTCCAAAACACCTATTTTAAAAAGCTGAGAATTAATAGATCATTTATTGAAAACTTATCAAATTTGAATAAGTTCTAAACTTAATCCAAAACGGATCAGTACTAGTTCATTTGGAATAGCTTTTATTTTGTTGTTACTTACACTTCTTGTGGCTGGAAGTCATACGAAAAAATAAATGTTCAATGAAGACTATGTTTCTGTCTATAGTATGGAATAGTTAGAAATAGGTGAATTTTTTACAGTCTAATATTAAATTTCGGAAAATTTTCATAAAACCGTCTTTAAACTGTTGGTAATATTCATATGATGCACTTAGAAACAAAGTGGTCCAATCTACAAACGATTTTTTTTCGGTATTATGCTACCGGAAACCCTAACTGAGATTATATTTTGGGAAAAAACATATCGTCCTTAAGATTTTGGCATAATTGAAACTTTTATAAGAAATCTCTTTGACATTTTTAAAAAATTTTAACATTTTCAATATCATTCAAAAAAGAATGAAGCAATGAAGAAACTTTGGCAATTTTTAAGGTAGTTTTGCTGTACCTTTAGAGTGAATTAAAATTCATGAAATTTTTCAAATCAATTTTTCTCCATTACTTCGGTTTGTGAGTTGAACCACTTTGATTCTAAACGCCTCATATATCGAACTATTTTGAATATTTAATAAATTTCTAGTTGTAACATGAGCTAAAAAATCTATTTAGATCCTGGTCTTAAAGCTACAACTTAAAGAGTTGATAGTTCAAAAATTAATTTTTGACTGGGGATACTAAGATTAAGATTTACTCGAGAGCGATCAACTTTAAAAAATTCAAGACAAAAAATAATTGCTAAATTAGCGATTATTCAATATGAAGCTTTGAGGCTACGATCTAGAGAAATTAATAAGTTTTTTAAAAAAAAAAAAATTTTTTCTTAAAACTGAATTTTTGAGTTGATTATTTTTTAAATTTTATATGCATCCTCAAAAATATCGCTTATTTCGTGCAATGTGACAGTATTAAAAATTTTAAAGATGACCATGAAGAAATGCTATTTCTGAGAATCGAAAAGCAAACTTCAATTTTTGTAATAATATTATTTCAGAATCAACTATTCCATTATTAATTTATGTAGCATAAGTTTTATTCAATAATTCGAGATTTTAAACAAGGTTTTGTATGAACTAGAGACTAAATCTGAAATATACGTGAATTAGACAAACGCTGTGGATAATTCATTTAAAATATGCTCACCATTACAAATAACAAGATGTTTTTTTTTTTTCAAAAAAACAATCATTTCCGGGGGAATTCTACAATTGGCAACATTAGCAAAGTTGAACGAACAACCTGTGCTTAACTCTTTAATGTGATTATTTGAAGCTATTCAATAACATTAGAAAAGGGACAAGAATTGCCTACTGAAGCACTGAAAGTGAAACTGTAATCCAAGCAAATAGTCAGCAAGGCCTGACAACTAAATGGGGCGTAGATTTTATGATGTACCTAATGCAATTTATTGCTGCAGCGCAAGTTCAAGCAGATAAAAAGGATAAAACAACTTGTTTTCCAATTTAGCAATTTAACAACAAAAACAACAACAAGTAGGCTAAGCAGTTGAAAACAGCTTCTCAGCGCGACAACAAATGCTTGCTTAAAAATTTCAAAAAACTACAAAAAAATATCAAAACAAAAAATAGCACAGTCTTCGAGGACAAAATCCTTTTGAAAAAATTAAAAAAAAAAAAAATAGACAAAACCCAAATTTTTGAAATTGTTCGCTAGAGACTAATAAAATCAACGACGTGGAACTTCAAAATGATGTTCTAGCTGCTGCTGCCGCTGCTGCTACAAGCAAGAACAAGCACAATAACAAAATCATTTGCTATGAACGCGACAGCTAAAAGGAAGTTGTCTGGAATAATAGTTGAACATGCTGCAAAGCTAAGGCGCAAAATTATAAAAGGCTTCGAAATCAAAGATTTACCAACAACGAAAGAAAGAAAATTAAGAAAAAAAAATAAAAAATTGCCTACGTAAAACTGTGACCCGCATGACTCAAAGGGTTGATTGTACCGATTGTTACCAGGCGTCTCGATTCGGTTATTGCTGGTGGGTTGGTGGCTGCTGAGATTTTTATGAGGGTTTGTGATTATGTATTAATCGCTTTAGCATCGTTGGAATTTCAAGAAACAAATATAAATGCAAAAAAAAAAATTTCACTCAAGTCTCAAAGGATTTACGTCGAACAAGCTCAACAAAAGGTTCTCAATAAAACTTCACATAAATTTTATAAGCAGCATTTTTAAGCAAAATCCTGTCTAGCATTAAAGTTACATAAAATAAAACGTTTTTCTTTATGTTTCCAACTAAAATCGTAACTTTTTCTTTACTCTCAATTTTAATTGATTGTATCCGACACCCTTCTGTTGGGGCTGCAGGATGTTTTTAAAAAAAATGTTTTTTTTTTGTTGTTTTGTTTTGGGTTTTTCTTAATCATCTTGTCGCCATTAATAAATCACAGTCATTAAAAATGCAAAAATCCCTGCTGCGTGCAACACTGGGCGCTATTTTTGGCGCGTGAAAAGAAGAAGAAAAATAAAAATGTAATCATTCATTAAAAAAAAGAAGAATATCTTAAGAGCTCACCGTATAGCTTGCTAAAGCAGGCATTAGCGTGAAACGCGGTGCTAAAATTTGAAGACGAAAAAAAAAAGTAGCCATAGTTAAAGAAAAACACAAAAGGACACTTTACAGCCGAATGAATCTAATTAAACTGTAATTAAAAATGTAACCATTCGGTGGAAGAAACGGGTATCCTAGCGATACTTGCAGATAATCAGTGGGATTTTTTCGGTTTCATAACATTTTTTTTTATTAATTATATTTTTTAACCAGAAGTGACACCCGCAGAGTTGTGATGTTGAGATTTAGAGCTTTGAAAATGGGGTTGGGTTGTTACATTTTCAAAGAAAATACGTCAGTTAAAAGCATATTGATTTCACTTTGAAATAATGACCAAATTTGTGATTAATGTTTAGCGATAAATCATTGTTTGAGTACTAGATAATCAAGTTCCCAATCGGGTTTTATGAGCAACACGGTTTCAATTTGCTACCAAGTGATGTTAAAAAGTAATATAATGGTAAATAACTTTTATTACTTTACTGACAGAAATAACTTTTTGGGCATGGCAAAATCTTGTTGCAATCGTAGTGAGTGGTTTCAAAGTTTTCCTATAACTTTAACTCTTAATACAAAGCTTATTTTCAAAAACTCATACAAATTTTTTAAAATTAACCTATGCTTTTTCTCTTCTTAAATGAATTTGTTTAATTAAATTATTTACTTACTTCATAATTATAATTTATAATAATTTTACATCATTTTAAGATAACACTGTGTGTCAAAATAGCATTTTTCATTTAGTTGCGAAGATTTGATTTTCTTGTTTTATTCTACGTAGTATCCAAAGCAAACTTACCCTTAATTTTTATTGACTGGTTTTTCAGAGTTAAGAGTTATGACGTCTGAGAGACTATTGACAGATAATTGTAAGAACAATAACATTTGTAAGAATAGTTGCTCCTACGCTTTTTGTTTTTAACTTTGAACCAACGATTTCAGGTGTCAAACCATTCAGTCATGTCTGCCTTGGTCTGCCTTGGTTCGGAAAATTGGGAGTTAGATAAGTAGGAGAGAAAGTGAAATCATCATATATCAACAAGCGAATTTGAATCTGATACACGTGTTATGCCTTTACCTTCAGTCAATTCGAGTTATTACTAAAAAAACAATATGGGATCCTAATCCAGCCTAAGCCGTCCGAAGTCGAGTTTTGAAATTATGACCAATCATGACAATATTATGTCCAATATTATGATAAGTATATCATTCAACAAGTTTGATATTGAAAATAATCCCTTGGTAGTAGTTAGGGCAGTTAGTTTATATTTTTGTAGGTGTCATTGCTGCCAAAACCAAATTACTCTACCAACTTATAGCCTGCCCAGTCGGAATTTTTTTTTTTTTTTTGTACATTTTATACATTAAGTTTTATATACAACTATTTCTCAAAAAAATTACATTTTGTGGGAGAAAATAGCTAAAAATCATTCAAAAATTATATATGCTATCAATTACTTAAGCGAATTATGTATGTAAAGGGTGATTTTTTTGAGGTTATGATTTTCATGCATTAGTATTTGACAGATCACGTCGGATTTCAGACATGGTGTCAAAGAGAAAGATGCTCAGTATGCTTTGACATTTCATCATGAATAGACTTACTAACGAGCAACGCTTGCAAATCATTGAATTTTATTACCAAAATCAGTGTTCGGTTCGAAATGTGTTTCGCGCTTTACGTCCGATTTATGGTCTACATAATCGACCAAGTGAGCAAACAATTAATGCGATTGTGACCAAGTTTCGCACTCAGTTTACTTTATTGGACATTAAACCAACCACACGAATGCGTACAGTGCGTACAGAAGAGAATATTGCGTCTGTTTCTGAGAGTGTTGCTGAAGACCGTGAAATGTCGATTCGTCGCCGTTCGCAGCAATTGGGTTTGTGTTATTCGACCACATGGAAGGTTTTACGCAAAGATCTTGGTGTAAAACCGTATAAAATACAGCTCGTGCAAGAACTGAAGGCGAACGATCTGCCACAACGTCGAATTTTCAGTGAATGGGCCCTAGAAAAGTTGGCAGAAAATCCGCTTTTTTATCGACAAATTTTGTGCAGCGATAAGGCTCATTTCTGGTTGAATGCACAGAGGGAAAAACCTATGGACTCAATACATAAATTTATGTACTCATCGCATAGTTTTCTGCACACAAAAATTTTACATTTTTCATGTATTGAGTACATGTTGAAATCTTTATTGACTACATAATGCTTTCAAACGGTTATGTAGTCAATAAAGAATTTTATGTACTCAACGCAAACTGTTACAAATAATTTTATGTAATGAGTAAAGATCTTATGTACGTATTACATAAATTATTGACTCAGTACATACATAATTTACTCATTACATATTTGGAGTTCATAATTTAATGCAATGAGTACATACATTATTTACTCATTACATATTTTAAATGCATAATTTTATGTCATGAGTACATACATAATTTACTCATTACATATTTTTAGTGCATACATTTATATAATGAGTACATACATCATTTACTCATTACATATGTTAAAAACATAATTTTATGCAATGAGTACATGCATAAATTCATTATATATTTTTTGTTCATAATTCCATGTATTGAATATATACACAATTCATGCCTGTGCCTAAAGCACCCCCTCAACAAATGCAATAAATAATTTTATAAAGAAATGACTAGATTTCACAAAATAATTGGCAATTACTTATAGAAACCCAGACATTTATTTCTTATCCAATCATCGCTTTTGTTCTAGAGTACAGTGGATGAACTCATTCCCGCTGTGATTTTCTAGAGGCTTTAGAGGTGTTGCTTATTTGAAAATCAAGAAACGAATGTCATAAAACAGCAAAATCGTGTGCCGAAGTGCAAGAGATACGTGTACTGAGTCCATATGTTATGTACTGAATAAATATCTCACTTCAATCGTATAAGGGGGACGTGTACTGAGTCTATATTTTATGTATTGAGTAAAGTTTTTGTAAAAAATTACATAACACGTTGATTGAGTACACGTTGCTTGTATCTATTGAAGTCTGCTATGTATTCAACACATAACATGATGTATTGAATACATTTTTTATTCATTTTAAAAAGTGAATAAATTGATATGTAGTCAGTACACGCTCCCTTTACTCAGTAAATACTGCTCTTGTTGCGTTCTCATACAAGTTGAAGTGCATAGATTTTACATAGCTGTCTCTGTACTGACTACATAACTTTTTCCCTTAGTGTGGCTACGTAAATAAGCAAAATTGCCGCATTTGGAGTGAAGAGCAACCAGAAGCCGTTCAAGAACTGGCCATGCATCCCGAAAAATGCACTGTTTGGTGTGGTTTGTACGCTGGTGGAATCATTGGACCGTATTTTTTCAAAGATGCTGTTGGACGCAACGTTACGGTGAATGGCGATCGCTATCGTTCGATGCTAACAAACTTTTTGTTGCCAAAAATGGAAGAACTGAACTTGGTTGACATGTGGTTTCAACAAGATGGCGCTACATGCCACACAGCTCGCGATTCTATGGCCATTTTGAGGGAAAACTTCGGAGAACAATTAATCTCAAGAAATGGACCGGTAAGTTGGCCACCAAGATCATGCGATTTGACGCCTTTAGACTATTTTTTGTGGGGCTACGTCAAGTCTAAAGTCTACAGAAATAAGCCAGCAACTATTCCAGCTTTGGAAGACAACATTTCCGAAGAAATTCGGGCTATTCCGGCCGAAATGCTCGAAAAAGTTGCCCAAAATTGGACTTTCCGAATGGACCACCTAAGACGCAGCCGCGGTCAACATTTAAATGAAATTATCTTCAAAAAGTAAATGTCATGGACCAATCTAACGTTTCAAATAAAGAACCATGAAATTTTGCAAATTTTATGCGTTTTTTTTTAAAAAAAAGTTATCAAGCTCTTAAAAAATCACCCTTTATGTAAACATGTATATACTTAAGAATTTAAGTTATTATTTATTTCAGCATTATAACTTGTATGATTTGGTTCATTATTGCAATTCAAAATTATAATTTTGCATTTAGAGGGATTTGACGGATCTTTTGAATAGTAGCTAATTATTGCAAGTTTTTACATCATCGGGCAACCTATTATATATTCTTATGCCATAACTGCGTATCGATCTCGTACTTCTTTCATTTCTAAAAAAGACGGTTCTAATATTTATTGTGTTTCGAATGGTATATGATGAGTTTTCTGAGAAGTTTAGTCTTAAATTATGTTTAATCATACTATTTTTAATTTTAAATATCGTTATCAAAGTATGCAAAAGACAGAGTTATTTTAATATCAAATCTTGTTTCATATAAATTCCTAGTGGGTGTTCTTTGTGGAAGTAATAATATATTCTTTACGATTTTATTTTGAATTATTTGTACCTCATTTATTTTCTTCTCAGTATACCTATTCCAGATTGTGTTCAAATAGTTAATTTGTGACAAAAAGTATGAATCATAAATCATCCACAGCTGCTTTTTTAGAATATAATTTCTGTTTCTATAAATTGCAAAATTGAGAGGTATTAGTTTTACTTTCAATTTATTTAGATGTTCATTCCAGTTGAGGTTGGTGTCGAACCATAACCCTAAATACTTTATTGTTGTCACTCTCTTTATTAATACATTCTTGAAAGGAATCCCTGGAAGATCATTTAAGTCTGGTAATGGTCTATTGTTATTAAAAACAATGAAATTAGTCTTTGTTAGATTGATTTTTAATAAATTTTTTTCAAACCATTTGTCAATTTTTTCCAAGTCTGATGTTATATTTAGTATTAATTCTTCTATTGAAACTGTTGCATACATAAATGTTCTATCATCAGCATAGAATTGTGGAACTCCTTTTAAATCCATCTTGAAAACATTATTTATATAAACTAAGAACAGCGTTGCCGCTAGTTTTGATCCCTGTGGTACCCCCGTTTTTATTTGAAGTGTTCTGCTTTTTGTCTCATTAACGGTAACATATTGCTCCCTATTCATTAAGAAACTTTCGAACAATTTTAGATCGTTTCCCCCAATACCCAATTCAGCAAGTTTTCGAATCATTATTTTTAAATTTACTGAGTCAAATGCTTTAGACAGATCGATCGCTAACATTGCTACATATTTTTTTTTTTGTCTAAATTTTCATATATATATTCAGTACATGATATACATGCTGCTAAAGTATTCGAATTTTCAACAAATCCGAACTGATTTTTATTAATTATTTGATTTTCTTTTAGAAAACTTTTAAGGCGATTTAGTATAATATTTTCGAATATTTTATCAATTGTACTCAACTTGGTTATTGGTCGATAATTTGCACAAAGTTCCTTACTTCCTGCTTTGTGTATTGGGACAACGCAACCAGTTTTTAATTCTTTTGGATACTGTCCATTTCGGAAACATTCATTAATAAATTTAGCCAGTGGATCGACTAGGAATTCCTTGTATTTCTTAACAAAACGTCCGGATATTCCATCCGGATCATTTGCTGACTTTATATTTAATAGTTTGATCGCTGTTTCCACTTCTATGCTGATGCATTCACTAAGTGAGAATGGTTTTGTAATACCAAAGACTGGCTCATCAATGTAATTGACAGAATCGAAGGATTCAACTACGTTTATGAAATGCTCATTGAAAGCATTGGCAATTTCTTTAGAATTTGTAATGATATTATTTTTATATTTAATTTGGCTAACCTCAGTTTTGCTCTTATTTCTTTTTCCATACATTAATTCCTTCAGAATTGCCCATGTTTCATTGCTTGAGTCTATATTTTGTTCGATTTTTCTGCCATAATACTGTTTTTTGCGGTGATTTATTTCATTTCTAACTTTGATTTTAAGTTTTTTGAATTCAGTGTCGAAATAGGTATTATTTTTATAATTAAATTTTAGTTTGTAAAATTTATCTCTATTTTTTATTAATTCGAAGAGCTGACTACACGGTTAAAAATCTTGGACTAAATTTTAAACTTTTTTGGTTTACATATAGGACACGACCAAAAAAAGATTATATTTTAATCCAATGAAAGGTTTTACATTTTTTAATCCAAAAAGGATTTATTTTTAATCCGCAAAAAGTTTAAAATTTCTTAATCCAAAAAGGAATAATTGTTAATCCACAGAAAGCTTAAAATACTATAATCCAAAAAGGATTAGATTTTAGTCCAACAAAGTTTAAAATATTGTAATCCAAATAGGATTACTATTTAATCCACAAAGGTTTAAGCACTGTTTACTGTTATAATGTATATAATATTTTGGTTCAGATTTTAATAAACAATTTTTTTCATTTAATTAAAAATAAATTTCGGATGCTTTAACAACATTTAGAATTATATTTAGCTTAAATTTCGTAGTGGCAGTGGCATTGATCAGCTGTAATTTCAGGAATACTGTTGTTCAATGGTGAAACTTACAAAGCAGCAGTGGCAGTAATCAGTACTGCCAACATGCAAATAATTAAACTACTAAGAAAAATTCCAAATTCACTGCTTTTGATGCTGACGCTGCCACTTCTAGATTGTAATTTGCAGTCAGTAAAATACGAAACAGCTGATCGCTGCCGTTGCCACTAACACAGCTGCTGCCACTGCCACTGCTGCATTGTAATTCAGCTATTAAATAATATAAATATTTTTTCCTGAAAACACTACCTTAATGCAAATTTGTAGTCCAAAATTAGTCTTAATCTTAAACTTTTTCGGATTAAAAAAAATTAAACTAAAATATGGAATAAAAAATAATACTTTTAGGATTAAAAATTCCTTTAAACCAAAGTTTGGATTAAAAACTAGTCCAAAATTTTTAACCGTGTATTCATCCACGGACTTCTATACTTCTCAAATTTTTGAAAAGATTTCATATTTCGATTTATACTTTCACATAATGAAGTATGGAAATCCGAGAAGGAAGGTTTACATATAATCTCATTAAGCAACCCATTTGCTTCAAAGGCTAAATTGATTCAAATAATTAAGAGTTATGGGACCAAAGAGTTCAGATTTTTTTCAGAGAAATCAAATACAACGGTTTGATATACGCGTGTGATGACTGAAAAGTAATTTTTGACAAATTAGTGAGGCATGTTTTTTTCTATTATTTGCCTTATGTAAATCTAGCATAAAATAAACATTAACCCTTAACCGCAAAAAAGATGTAACCATCAAAACTAAAATTTTGCAGTAGAAGATTTCTTGCAATTATTATTGACTTTATATATTTTTTTATTAACAAAACTCTTTTTATAATTAAATATTATTATAATAAAAATTATTAATAATGAAATATATAACAAATTTCGATAATTACACAAATATCTGTAAATTGTTGGTTACTTCTTTTTTTTTGCGGTTATGGCTCGATATGTTATCATCAACTATGCCTCAGTTACAGTGGCTCAAAAAAATCTTGTGAAATAAATAATAATATATACTTATAATAATTCAAAATTTTGAAAAAGCTACTATTCTTTTCTATTATATTAAAAAGATAACTAAAAAATGATCTGTTCTTCAATACTTTTTTGTATTTTTATGCCACCAGTTTTGGTGACTGGTTTGTTTTTAAAATTTTCAAAGAAAGTTTGTACATTTTTGAATATTTAATATCGCTTCCTTTTTGCTTTAAGCACAAGCTGGATTCAAAAATACTATTAATTAAGTTTTTGTAAGTTTAACCCCTAGCGAACACACCTCAGCCAGGGTTACTCATTACCCATGTTAAAAAAACCCAGTTGTGCAAGACATATGGATGTATTACGACTTCTTTGAGGTTGTTTCATATTTTTTGAAGAGTTCTCCAACATTTCTTATAATTTTTATCGGTCAATTTAAAGATGTCGTTCTAAAAAATGACAATAAATTTCAACAGTTTTACGACAATAATTTTAATTTGACAAAACCTTGGGCAACTAGCCCCTGTGGCCGTTAAGGATTAAGTACTTATCTTTGACCATTACCCGTCCTGACAATAGTAACAACCGTCTTGAGTTCATCGACGGTATTTGTCAATAGAATTGTTTCTTCTTTATGTTCCATAAGTTTTCGATTCGATTTGGGTCGGACGACTGTGGTGGCCAATCCAAACCATTAATAACTTATCTAGAACCTATTTAATACTTTTTTTACCCTTAAGTTTTGGGGTCATTATGTTCTGGGGTCTTATTCTTATGGGCCCATTTTACTACTACTAACATTACTAACTTTAAAATTAATTTCAGGAGAAAATATTAAAAATGTTAACAAGTTCTTTTCGCATAGCCACGATTTGGTTAAATGGATATTCAGACAAAATAAAAATTTCCAAAATTATATTTTAAAATTTTTTTTTCCAGAAATTAATTTTAAAGTAAGTGGTCGACAAGTTGACAACGGACTAAAATGAGTTAAATATATCAGTTTTATTTCACTCAAAAATGCAGATTAATAAAATATTGCATGGTATAACTATTTCCAGATGCTTAACAACAGGTCGTCAAAGATCATTCCATTTCAGTTCATAAGACACTCCATAGAAACCAATGAGTACTGAGATTATGGCCAAAAATTGCTTCAATTTATAAAAAGGTGAAATATAAAAAGGTGAAGGAAAACTTAAATTATTATAATGAACTTTTTTTCGAGAATATATTAGGAATGAAGTATGGCCCTAACTATAGGACCTTCACACCTAAATATTTCTTATACATGCTTCTTTACCAAAATTATAAGTCGTTAGAATTTTGACTGGTGTTATTTTTAAAATTTATAATATATAAAAAATTCTCTCAAATCATCCGTAAAAATCTTCACTCCTTGCAATAAGTAACTATGAAATCTATAAAAAAGTTAACACAAATTAAATTTCCTTTTAATCACGAAAATATCGCTTTTTCTTTTATCTTAAGGAAACTTTCGTATAATTTTCTGCATGTCCTGAAGTTCACCAAGCAAAGATTTTTCAACGAAATATTTGTGCTTGTAGCACGGTGTAAATAATCTGCAAATATAGTTTACACTGTTTATATCCTAAAGCCTTAAGGACAGGGTATATTAACTTTGTGCTAACGTTTGTAACACCTAGAAATATGCAAGTCTGGTATAGAAAAGTTTACAGATGCAGTCGTCTAACTCCCATACAATCCACATTAGTGAAACCTGTTGAAAAATTTGAAAAAAATAGGAAGTTATTTATATATCGCACACTAAATACTAAACAGTCACAACTCAAAATTTTTTTATACCGACTTTTTGTTATAAATTAATGCACAAAACGCATATCTCAGTATGTTTTTCATTATTTTCTTCATCAACTGGAAGAATGAGTTTGTGTGTTTAAATGAAAATGGCTTTTCTTCTGTAGTATCAACCTAAGGGTTTAATTTTTCGCTTCTCCTGAAAAGTCATGTTTTTTGAGTTGTGACTGTTTTGTACTTAGTGTGCGATATGTTAAAAAATGTATATCATAATAGGGGTATTCACTGTATGGTACGTATAATCCGTACAATGTATTTTATGGTTCTCAGATTGTTCATTTCCTATTCTTGCACCATGCAACGGCATATACTAGAAAAATTTCTAAAAAAATATATATTAACATAAAGTAAATCAGTAGATTATCTGGATGATTTGGAAATACCTCCATCTTCCATCCAATTCTTTACAAGCTTCTTTATGTTTTTCTATCTCCTTTGAAATTGTAGGAATTATTTGAAGGGCTCCACTCCAAAATGAATTGACCAATTAAAAACCCTTGGGGCTTCTACGACAAAATGGAGTCTGAGGTCAAGTTCTGGGAATTTCATCTACTAGAAGCTATCAGCGGTTTCTCCGATACAAACAAAAATTCAAAATTATCGCAGCCATAATATTACCAGCATTAAAGGTATATAATATATAATTACCTTGAGTCATCTTAACCCTACACTGCATAGTGCACCACGAGTGATACATAATTGTTTAATTGATTTAATCTGAGCATCACTGTAAATTTCGTTAAAGTTCCTCATTTGTTCGTACTATAATTGTTTTTTACGCAAAAAAAGAAGACGGTTCCTTTTAAACTATTTTATAGTGTAGAAGTGTGAGGTGACAAAACAATAAATTTTTCATATTAGAACATATTACAACATCATATATATATATATATAATTTTGGATCAACTCAATTAACTGTTACTGCATTGTGTATCACTGGGGAAACATGTAATAATTTTACAAAACTGCGTAAGTTTTGATCTCTAATCAGTGCTTAGAGATGTAAATCCGTTGGGAAAAATTTTTATGAAAACTAAATAAAAATCCTACATTGAAAGGCTAAGATAGAATTATTAATATTTTGTTTAGCTTAATTGATTTCGGTTTTGGGATATATAAAAATTTAAAACATGTTTTTAATAAAATAAATTTTTTTATAAAAACATTTGCTACCTTTACTTTTACCTCATTGCGAACTACTTGAAGGTGTTTTAGTGAAAAGGATACTCTATTTATACAATCAATGTAATACAAAGAAGTCTTCAACATAACAACAACAACAACAACTTCAAACGGTTAACAAAATCAAATTTAAAGTAAGCCACTTTGAAATCAACCCTTTTTTTGGAATGAACAACCACTGTCTTGCCGTGTCCATCATAAAACCGTCAAAATCTTTGGAGTTGTTTTCGGTGTTTTGTTGATGTTGTTGTTGTTGTTATTTTTGTTTTGTTGCAAAGTATCTTTAAACCGTTTTCTAAGTGCTAAAAGTGAGCTCATTTTTCGTTTTGTGTTGATTGTACAAAGATGTCTTTTTTTTTCGGTGTATGTGTGTGTGTGTATGTGTGCGTGGGCTTGGGCTGTTTGTGTTTTTGTAAACTTTATTATGACTATTTAACATTTTCTTTGGCAAATAAAAAGAAATTGGCGTAATAAGCAGATGAAGAAAGAGATTTTCTTTGATATTTAAGACTAAGACTTTTGTCTATTAGTGTAATTAGATGATATGCCTTAAATAAGGAGTTAAAAGAAGTTGTTAAGGATTTGCTGCGCTGTAATGTTGACTTTTGTATTTATTTAAGCAGCCAGGCTTTAATTTTTGCTTAAATTTAAGCAATTTTGTATAAAAGTGCAAAATTATTTTGAAATAAATGTTGGGTTCGTTTAACTGCTTTGTTGTATGTGTTTTTCTGTCTTAGTTTGCTTGGACGTCCTTTTCAATAATGATTTGCTGCTACTAATGAAGTTGCAATACAACAAAATTATTTTCGAGCTCATCAGCAGCAACGAGTTTTTGTTGGTTTGAAAAACATTTCCTGCTGATAAAATTTTGTTCATTTCGTAAGAGTTGAACAGAAAAAAAAACCAAAAAATAAAGGAGCAACATTTATAATATCCAGCCGAAGGGGTTCTTGAGCACGTTCACAGCCGGAAAATCCCTTGATACACACGCACTTACCAATACGCAAGCAAACAGCACAGACACTCATACAGACGGGCAAACAGACGGACAGACGCACATGCAGACATTAACATTTACAGCCAATAATGGACACATTCACAAGAAGCCAAAGTATTAATTGTATAACTATTATTATTGTGTGCGTTTGTGTGTGTGAGTTGGTTGTATGTGTGAAGGATCCTTGGCCTTTTCTGGATACAATCAGCGCTTTAGACTCACCCTCACTGTAAATACCATCTGTTCTTGTTCTTACTCTACAATCAGCAGCTATTTTTACAGTCCTTTCCATCTCCAGCCACACACTCGTACAACAACATTCACATTTGCACACACATACTTAATTTCATTTTATGCCCAAAAAGTCCTTTTCTCTCCCGGCCCAACTCTGTAGCTCGCTGTACAATGCAGCGAATTTTGGTTATTTTCATTAATTTGGGATAAATTAAAACCTCAGCCACTCTGACTTGACTGCTCGTTGGCAGCTTTTCTAAGAGGGATTTAATTTTTGTGCGAAGTTTTTCGGCTGTGCGGAAGCTGGTTTAGGATATCCTGTTGATGTCTTGGACAGAGAAATCAATTTTGTCCAAAGAGTTGTAGGCATGAGCAAAATTAAGGTTGTTGCATTAAAATTTAAGCTTCCAGTAAAGGCTGCTGCTGCTTGATTTGGGGTTAATTTTTATGAAACACATGAAAAAGTTTTTTTTTTTTCATAAGCTTACCGCTAAAACAAGTCCTATACGCTGAGTATAGCTTCAACCTTATTTAGATGTTTGCATTAAAGAAACATAAAATTAGGTTGAGTTTTAAGGTTATAAAGTAGGATATAAAACTTTTATTTGAGTTGGATTTTTTAAAGTGCCGGAGTCCAAGTTATTCCATGATTTTTCGTCGCAAAGTAATTAGAAGTCGTACAAAACATGCATATTTTCATGCAAATATGCATGCAATATGCATTTTTTGTAAGCTTCAAGAATAATCTAGCAAGAGGAATTGAAAGTGTTTGCATCCAAAAGAAAAGCTGTATTACTTGCCTGAAAGGAAACATTTCTCGTTTACTATTTAAGGATACTGATCAAGAGACACATATCAAGGGACTACGGTAGCGCGAGTTTAATCCTCACATCTAATAGAAAGTTTTTTTAAGAGTGGACATGACATTGACCGTTTTTTAAATTGACTTTTGACGTAAAATTACGTTTTTTAGCGCGGTTTGTATGGGTTCGTTTTAACAGATTTTTGAAGTTAATGCAACTTTTTTGGCTAATACTTTAGGGTATACCTACAGCCTTTAATACTTATTGTTCAAAGATAATATATATACTTAAAAATCAGATAAATCCTGCGCTGAATGAATATCTAATTTTGGATTTTGTCACTTTTATATTGAAGTCACAAAATAGTAAAATAAAAGAAGAAGAAAAATGCATGTGTTTATATAAGAAAATCAATCATCAGTTGCTTTCAAGGGATATATAGTCGAATTGAATAACTTCGACCTATTTTTTCTTTTTTAATTTTTAAATAAACGGTTTTTTCGAAATCTACTTTTTTCGCCCGAAAACCCGGTTTTTACCGGAGGCTCGTAAGCTATATAAGTATCTGGCAGAGACGAAAGTGGCACCAATAGAAAGGGCATTTACTTCGCCTTCTTTTCAATTAAGTCAATGAACTCAACCTGTGAATCTTAACGAAATGATCAAAAGAATTTGACATTTATTTTGCTTGTTTCTTTTTGCTTGCTCATTTTATCATACTTCCTTTTTAACTTTTTCTTTGTTTTGGTCTCGATACTAAGTCCATAACTTGAGTGTTATTAATTTATTTGTTAATTTTCGGTAGATAAATAAAAAATATGTGCAAAATAGACAAAACAATCGGACGGTAACTACTTAAACGTAATTCTACGTCTACACTTTCGATACTATCGAAACTATTTCTTTATTTTAATAATTTTGTATATAAGTAAAGATTCTAAAAAAAAAAAATGGAAAATTCATGCAAAATTCCTACGGGCTCAAAAGTTACAGCCGGATTAGTGAGAGCGCATTTTAATTTTTCTTTGTTCACAAACTTTGTTTGAAACCATGTTTTTCTATTTTTTAACGAAATTTTTTTTTTTTGCATTTTTTTAAGCTTGATTCGATCGTATGAGACGGTTATTTTTGAACATTTTTTTTCGATTTTTTATGAATTTTTATAGTCAGTATTTTTTTCGAAAAAACACACTTTCAAATTTGGAACATCACCAAAAATTGAAAAAATTTTCAAAAACAAAGCTCCTGTAATACGATAACCAATTTTTTTAAGAGTTAAAAAAGTAATTTTTTTTTTCATATCGGCCCCGTTTTTTTTCTCTGCCGCCAGTTTGAACCTCTATAAAACCATGTTGGAGTGAAAAATATATTTTGTTTTGAAATTTCTTCTTGTTATTTGTTCAATTCTTTGCATTAATAAAATAATTTTGGAAAAATGTTTGTTTTTGACTGAGTTATGAATTTTTAAAAAAAGCGTCTGTTTTCTCTGCCGCGAATGTTATGTCCCACTTTAATAAAACAACTATTTTCTAATCGGTCGTCACTTCCCTGCAGATAATGGTGAACCTCAGATAGTAAACTATGGCACGGAAAATTTGTTGAGATCATGAACATAAGCCATTCGGAGTCTACATAAAGCATTCTTAGGTCAAGATCTGAACTAAGTGTGAACAAGCATTCAATAGCACACACAAAACAATTGATCATACAAAGTTGGTTTAAAGTCCTTTCAAGCACTGATAAGGCTAATTTGTTTTTGTTCGTCTCCAGGTTTGGCAATCAATACTTCACTACCTCAAATTTAATTTCAGACAGAGCTTTCGATATAGACAGTCTGTCGGTAAATGCTTTTAATAGATAATCTCTTATGGAAAATTCAATTGCCTGCTACCTACTAACCAATAATCGACCAACATATACTCATGCTGGTCCTAAATTTAAATGTTCGAAGAATATGTCCCTTAAGATTTTCTTGAATACGCACTTAAACCAGGCTGATTCTTTTAAATATATTAAGCACGCTGATAGAGGAAGTTGAAGATGAACAAACGCACAAACGCCTTAACGAACCAAGCTACCAAGATAAGAACTTCAAGTGAAGGCATAATTAAATTACGTACGAACGAACTGAGCGAAAGAGTTAGGGACAAATAAGCTCAGGTATTAACCTTTGAACGGAGTACAACGGACAGACAGACAAACAGCCATGCAGATAGAAAGACAGACATCAGCACCAGCAACAGCGACAGCTACAGCACCAGCATTAGAAGCAAGAAACAAACTCGAACCAAAGCAGTATCTTACTCCTTGCCTCGTCTTCTTCTTCTTCTTCTTCTATACAAAACGCACCTCATCCACTAGCGTGGTATTCATTAATTCGATTTCCATAACAATTTATTCATAAGACAATGTCTGGCACCATTATTTTATCTTGCAATGTGGTAACGCCACTTGTACAACAACCACCCACCCACCCCGTCTCTAGCATACTGCTGCATACAGTCAAAAAGACTATAAAATATTTTATATGTTTGCAGTATACTCTCATGTTCTAAGTATGTGCGTGTGTTTGTCGTATACTTCTTAAGCCTTTTTTGCAGTGGCGCAAAAATTATCTGCAACACCTTCGAACTTTAAAATTAAATGAGGATTAGCGCCAAAAAAGCAAGCTCAGGCGTCTCACCTCACCAGCCACTTACATCAGCCGCTTGTTACTTGCTGTACACTGTATAGCAGTTTCATTCCGCCAACAATCTTTCAGGACTGCATTTTAAGCGTTCACCGTTGCTGCTGCTTCAGCTGTTGGTACACCTTCATTCTTTGTTGTGGCGTGAAAATCATTTGCATTTTGTGTGCCAAAAAACCAAAATTTAAATTCTAAATTTTAAGCTCAATAAAAAAAGTGGTAGTAAAATATTTTTAATTGAATTTGCTGGGCAGGTTAAGAATTATTATCTCTCAGTTCGGTTTAAAATTTCCATAATTTTTCCGCTATCTTAATGAATTTATCATTTCGTGGAAAAACTGTTTTTATTGCTATTGCTTGTATGCAAGCAACAAAAGAAAAAAAAAAAACATTGCCATCTTTTGCAAAAAGCAGCTTCGAATGCAGTGCCAGTCACGGTTTGGTCGATATTTTTTGTTTTTTTTTTATGTTTCTATTGCATTTTGGTTGCTCTGTCTGGCCAAGTAACACTTTTTCAAATTGGCTGTTAAATTGGCTTTGGCAAAAGTACAAAAAAAAAACCAACAAATTTGCAAGTTCAAAAAAGTTTCACTTGAATTATGAATTGCAATAATAACAACGAAACGCACCTGAGACTTAGAAAGGATAAAAATGAAAAATCTGAAAAGACGCAATGTGTAGAAAAATACTTAAAAGTGCATCGAATAGTTTTGAATGAACGTCAAAATGAATGAAGCCACGAAAGTCGACTAAGCGGTCATAAGAACAATGCTGGGCGGGAAGGTTATGGTCTCCGTTTTTTTGGGAAGCGAATGGCATAACCGTCAAAGATCACCTGAAGAAGAAAATCATAGTCACAGGAGAGTATTATACAAGTGTTATTGGACAAACTTAACGACGAAATAAAGAATAAACTGTTCGTAGTTGATGATCATATTTTGATGAAAAAAGTGAATTATTATCACGACTTCGCAACGTCACACACGTCCCTGAAAGCGATTTAGCCATCGCCAATTACGATTCAGTTGGTTGATCAAAGACTGTATTTTCAAGATTTGGCCTCCAGCCACTTTTTCCCAACCTAAAGTGAAGAATCCAAGGAAAGAGATTTGGTTCGAATGAGGAAGTCAACGCGGAAACCGAGGTGTATTTTGAAGGCTTGGCATTTCGTTTAACAGAAAGAGCATAGAAATTTTGGAAAAACGTAATACCAAGTGCATCGCCTTCGAACTTAACACTGTTGAGGAATAAATATAACTGTGCCCAAAAAAACGACTTGTTTTCATTAAAAATTAAAATTGATTCTTGGTCTCTTGAATTCTTGACTCTTGAAAAAGAAGTTTTCTCAAAACTGCATCAAAAGTCCGACAATTAGAACTATATTATTATATATTTGAAATGGTCACACTTCTTTCATTCTTATAAAGATTTCATTAAAATTTCTAATATTATCGCTTGAAAACATATCTTTCGCCACCCTGCTTAATGGTGTCAAATAAAAACAAAACTCAAAAGAATTACGGAAATTAGTTTTTTCCACATGAGTCTCCAAAAACACACAAACAAACACATAAACACACACACAATACTATACAGCGACTTAAAAACAGAAGCAAAGCCACAAGCAAACAAGTTGAAATACTATAAAATAATGTACCGCTATAAGCCTTGAGCGAATGAACCAATATGGGAGCTCATTCTAAAGAACAACAATAACAACAAAAAACATATAAAATATAACACTTGAAACAAACGTGTCTGAACTCACACTTTGCAGCGTGCTAAAAACCTATTAAACCAAATTGCAACCAAGAAAATTGCTGGCAGGGTTTGCTTGTTAGTTTCTGCGGAGTAGAATTTGGTATTGTGGAAAACATTGACAAGATTGACATACGAATACTACAATTTATTTCTGACATACATATGTTATATTTTGTTTGCTAAGAGATAAATTGAAAACTTAATTTATAACGAATTTATTTAAAGTAGTACCGCCTGGGGTTGAAATTCGACCAATTTATTGATTGCCTATTTATAATTACTAGTAAACCTGTTGCCCGAATTCGAGCAATTAAATCAAAACATAATAATAGAAAAATTAATGTTTAATGCATGCTATTCCAAAAAGAAGCGTTTTTCCCTCAATAACGACATATCAAGTCTCAATAAATGTAAAATAACGAAGACGAACTTACACTAATATTAATACTGAGATAAAAATTATTACTATTATGAAATATTGGATCTAAAATTTCCAAATTATAAGTCATAACTAAATAAAAATAATAAAAACGAAGTTAAAAGAGATTCAAGAGAAACTAGTAAGGTATATCTTCGACTTGGCCGAAGTTAAAATACCCCCACGGCCGATTCTTAAGGGTGGAAGAATATTAAATTGAAGAGCTTTTTGTATGAGATTTTGAGAGATATTATTATTTTTATGTGTCTAAAAAACATTCATATCAAATTGTTTTCCTGCAGCTTAATTATAAACCTTTTTATAATGTTTTAAATTTTGGGGTTGTATGGGAGGTGGGCGTGTTAGATTTTGTATGACGCCCATTTTTCTAGCATATCTCAGTTTCAACATAGAATACACAAATACCGAGTTTCTGTCTTGTAGCTTTAATATTAACCTCTTTATAGATTTTTCAATTTAAGGGTTGTATGGGAGGTGGGCGTGTTAGTAGGTGGATGACGCCCAATTTTATGACACACCTCAGTTTTGACATAAATTACACAAAAACCGAGTTTCCATCTTGAAACTTTAATATTAGCCTCTTTATAGATTGTTAAATTTTGGGGTTGTATGGGAGGAGGGCGTGTTAGTGGGTGGATGACGCCCATTTTTCTAACACACCTCAGTTTTGACATTGAATACACAAATACCGAGTTTCCGTCTTATAACTTTATTATTAGCCTCTATAGATTTTTCAATTTTGGGGTTGTATGGGAGGTGGGCGTGTTAGTGGGTGGATGACGCCCATTTTTCTAAGACATATTAGTTTTGATATAGAATACACATATACCAAATTTCAGTATTGTAGCTTAAATATTAGCTTCTTTGTAGAGTTTTCAATTTTTGGGTTGTATGGGAGGTAGGCGTGGTTTTCATCCGATTTAGCCCATTCTCGAACTTGACCTTAGTTTTTTTAAAAAAAGCTTAAATATCGAATTTCATTACGATAGCTTCAAAATTGCGGCTGTAATCGTGTCGACAGACAGACGGACAGACGGACAGACGGACAGACGGACAGACGGACAGACGGACAGACAGACGGACATGGCTAAATCAACTCAGGTGGTGATGCTGAGCAAGAATATATATACTTTTCCATACCTACCTCGCCTCCTTTTGGGTGTTACACACGTCGTGACAAAATTAATATACCCCTTACGCAGTACGCGTGGGGGTATAAAAATAATAATATGTCAAATTAAGAAATACAATAAAGACACACACAGAACACTTACAACATCATTTATACCACATTTCAATGAAAAAACGTCAAAAAACCAAAAAAAATTTGTTTTTGAAAACCGTTAAAATTTAACTGAGTTTTTTGCTCGGAAAGTGGAATTTTTGATTTTGGAACTGCATTTTTCGGACAATTGACATTTGAGGAATGCATAAAAGATAATTTATGTTAAAAATTTTTAGTTTCAAATTCGATCAATTTATAAGCTTTTCTCAAACTAAATTTCAAATCGATTAAAGAGCGGATTTTTGTACAAAAATTTTATTTCTGTTTTAAAATGTTGGGAACCCCCTGAAGCGAAATCACAATTTTTAAAAATGATTTGCACATCTACGGCCTAAAACTGATTTAATGACATCTGAATCGATAAAATCAGTACATTGGTCTGGGAGAAGTTGAAGTCACAAAAAAACCTTAACCTATTAATTATATAGATATGCGAGATGGTTCCAATAAGTTCGAGGCTATAACTCTTAATTGATTGGAGACATAAAGCTATTGTCTTCAAAAAAATAATCTTTTTTTATATTATTATTTTTTCAAAAACAGAAAAACAACATTTTAAAAAAAATTTAATTTTGTCAAAGAAATTATAGGGGGTAGCCTTGATTTTTTGATGTCGTGGACAGTTTATTAATTTAGTGTCAAGACAAAATAAATTCACCTAAAATCCGGTTTGAAAGAAAATCAAAAATGCAATTTTGAGTTTTTGTTTTTTACAACAAAAATCATTTTTACCCCATTTTTTAAGAATAAATCAAAATTTGTGGTCTTTTTTTAAAAGGAATAATTTTAATATGTATAAGCAAAAAAAAAACAATATTATTTTTAATAGTTTTTTTAAGTTGACTGATAAGACTTAAAAACAAAAAAGAAATAAATACAATCTATTCACAGATGGCGGAGATATGGGCTTCCTAATTTAGAACATTCAATTTGAGACAGTTTTTTTTCTCTCTCTTGGCATTTGGTCGAAACTCACGCTAAATATCTAACGACAATATTAAGAAAATTCATTGAAAATACTTTTGGTTAGAACTTTGCTGTAACTTTTATTACATTTGAAAGAAAATTTAACAAACTTTCAGAAAAAATTTTTAAAAATTTAAAAACAATTAAAATTCGACCAAGATCTTCAAATGGAAAATCAAATTTTTGAATTCAAATACATTTTTTTACAAATTTCACAATTGACGAATGCATAAAAATAAATTTTTTTAAGAAATTGTTATTTTTGAAAAAAACTCAAATTCGAACAACTCAAGAACTCTCCTTTAATCAAATTTCATAATAATCAAAGACCAGATTTTTTCTCAAAAATTTAATTTTTCTCTTGGACGGTTGGGAACACACACTATCAGATATATCATTTATAAATTCATTCTGCACATCTGGGCAACATAACCTTTTGAATGTTATAAGTTTCATTTATTTTGAGTTTTAATTAATATCAAAAAAGCATTCGACAAACTTTAGTGTTCCCGTATTAATATATAAGATTAATTTGAGAATGAGACAATGATCCAAATATGATGATAAAATCCACAAATCAAAAAAGTTCAAAATATTGATTTTATTTTTTTTAACTAACTTTAAATATAATAGTTAAGTGAAATAAAATGTCATAAAATATTTTTTACAGATATATTGAACGAATGCATTTAAAACATTAATGAATGCGGGCCGGGCCGCAAGATCCATCAAGAGGTAAAAGTAAATTAACAGATAGATATTTTATTGTTTTACTGAGTTACCAGAAAGAGTATCGGAAACAAATAAAATTTTAACTAAATTTTTACTGATAGAAGTCACCCACATTGCCTCTATCAAAAAGAATAAATTCAAAACTTCGTTAAATATCTATCCTAATTGAATTAAAAGAATCTTATGGACGAGACAGTTTTTAGTATTTACATTTTTAAACGGTTTCGAAGATTTGACTCTCCTGTTCGAGCTCGAAGACCCAATAATTTTGAAAATTTTATGGAATTAACTTATTTATTACAATTTTGACATGCATCAACAGTTGTCACGGATAATGAAATTAACGAACTCATTTTTTATTTTTTTCATATGAGCTGATCGTTGCAATTTCGAAAAATGCACAAGTATTAAATCAAAATGGTTGCTACAATAGATCTTGAGCTTGAACGAGTCATAAAACATGTTCCTCTTGACAAAACAAAACGTTAAAAAGAAACAATGAAACTTTTCATATAAATTGAAAACGTTACACTTTGAAAGGGGACCTTGAAATTTGACTTGCCGCTCGTTTTCTCAAAAAAAAGGAATTTAATTGGAAATAATTGAATGAAAGCTGGTATTTGAACCACTTTATTTTGAATATACAATGCATCATTTGTCTTGAAAGTTGTATTATTTTTTGATTATTTTACAATTTATAACTTTATTCTGTATCCATATCCGAACACTCGTCTCGTTCAAAAGATTGCTTTCAAATATTCAAATATGTTATTCGAACAATTGAATTAACATCGATAGGGAAAGAAAATTATTCTTTAACTCACATACCCCTCATACTTCAGAAAATAAACGTATTATGCAGATACCACAAAGCTTTTCGTTAGTTACGTAGTTTCAGAATTGTTCCAAAACCAACCGAAAATTTTTGTCTCTTCATTTTTTTTAAGAAACTTAAAATTAACCTCGTTCATCCTTCCAAAAAAAAAAAAAAAAAAAATGTCTTAATCAAGCAAAATTCCAAATATTACCTTATATCAATATTTAACTCCAAGTGCTTCAACATTCTTAAACACAGAGTGAAAAACTAACAGTAAAATTTAACCGAAGCCTGACTGAAGCCCTCGATGTATTACCTGGACTTCCTGCTTGAACGATAGTGATCGAAATGGAGGCATGTCTAAGCGCTCTGAGGTTGGAGGAAGTAAGTGGTTACCGATCAGACAAATTTGAAGGATATTTCAAGATTTTAAAAACCTTTCAAAATGATACCTTTCTAAAAACATCCATAGGATGTTACCAAAGCTTCATTTCTAGAAGTGATTAAATGTGGCAAATGTGGAGAAATAAAAGCTACATACTTGAATCACGGTCACGGTTATGGTATACTGATGGATCTAGTGTAGAAAATAGAGAAGCAGAAGCAGGGGTTTAAGTCCCAGATGCCTAAAAGTCCTTCCAATGGGCTAGACTCCAACCATATTGCATGCGGAACGTTTTTCAATAGAAATATATTTTTCTGTTCGGCCGTCACCTCTCAGCAGATCTCATTGTTTTAACCTCAGAGTGTAAAGAATGCCATGCCTTCTTGAGACCATAAATTTTAGCCGGTCGGAGCCAGTATAAAGCATGTAGGTTCAGTTCTCGGTCATTTGTGTACTAACATTTAATAACACAACACAATTGATCAGAGAAAGTTCGGTCAAAGTTCTATCAATGGCTGAACTGGCTCATTTGTTTGAGTGTTTTTTTTTGCTATTTTGACCCTTTCTAGTGTCAAAGAACATTATTTTCATCATGTCGAACTTGAGACTTCAATATTTTAAAATTTGTTTAATTTTTGCAAACTTATTTCAGTTACTCACTACAATTCTTACGACTGTATTGTTATTATCAAAATACAGGCAACCCTTTTTCTATACTTAGCGAAGCTTGAGCGCAGATACAAGTCAAAGTAGTAAAAACAATTTATTTCACGTATTTTTAGCGACGCATGTGGTGTTGAAGTCGAAGCATAAGAAGACAGTACAGGAGCCGCAACAACTGCGGAAGCTGCCAAAGCCACAAACGGAAATGATGACATTATTAAAGCGCATTGAGATGGCATTAAATTTGGTCGCATTTGTTTTTGTATTTTTTTCCATGTGTGGTGTGTTTAAACCAACTTTCTAATAAAAGTGCAATTTTTTGTTGTTGTATGTATCTGAGCTCATTCACCGACATGCCAACATATTAATGCGTGTGTGAATGTTGATGTTTATGTTTGCCAGCCTCCAGAGAATAGCCAAAGTGAACACAAACAAATGTAAAGGAAAGAAAAAAAAAAATCAAACCAAGCCCGCATTTACCCCAAATTAAACATTATTATGCGCTGAACGACCTCAGCGACCAAACGGCCAACCGAGCGCTGACCACCAACCTGCGCGACCTGCGGCCAGCGAAGCGGCAGCAACAGCAAGCAATGGTCGCTGACCGCTGTAAATCACGGCTACCAACTGCGACATGTGCATTTGTCGAGGTGCTTCCGCTGTGCGCACCAAATTGTAGCGACTAAGGGTCGGTGGAGCATTTGGAGGATTGTGCTGTTGGTCAAGCATGTGTGTATGTTCCATATGTGAGTACGTTTTGCTGTAGGCGAATGTGTGTGAGAAGGTAGAGAATCTGGTATTGCGCCCACCAAACATTAAATTGGAGTTTATTTCGCAATTAACGCCTGTTGCTCTGCCCCACATCATGCAGGTTCTTCCCCCAAACCAGCATTTTCTGCTACTGCTTCTGCTACGTTAATGACTTTGACAGAAATTAGAGTTTTGTTTTTTTTTTTTCTTTTAATTCTGCAGCATGTTTATGTTGTCGAGTGTTCTCGGGTGCTGTGAGGGTGTCAGAGAAATATGTGCGAATTTACTTTACTTTGAAGTGTCGACATTTTCATTTTACACTTTGTTGCCTGCGAATGCGGCATTTCAGACTCATACCAACAAATAGCTAGCTAGTGAATTTACGAAGTTGAGTTAATTTGCGACATATGAGCTGAAGTCAACAATAGCAGCAGAAGAAAAACAACAGCAACAACAGAAACAGGTGTTAATGGAAATTAATTAACCGCAAATACTATAAACACTCATGAGCAGAAGTTTGACTAAATTTTGTGTAATGGTGTGTATGTAACACACAATCCAGTGATTGAAATTGTTTGCTAATTGGTACTATTTAAGCAAAAGTAAATAACTATTACAAAAAATTTGAGTTTTATAATGATTTCTTGGGTATAGTTAAATTATGAGTATTTTGGCATGAGTATCAAAACGGATATAAGTTTACAAAATTTTTGGTAGTGTGACACCGGAAGAAAAGAACAGTATCGTATGATGAGTAAAGTTGAATTGATAGGATTGGTACACTGAGGGAAAAATGTGTTAAAATTAAATGAAATTGTGTTCATATCTAACGAATTTGTTTTTGAAATAGAGCTTGAAACAAACTCATTAAAATTAAACACAATTGCTTTTAAAGTTAAATTCAAAACAAAAGTTTTTGTTTTTAAAACAATGTTTTTGTTATGAAAACCAAATTTAAAACAAAAATTTAAAAATTTAAAACAAATATTTTAAAACATATGTTTTCAATGTCATTTTTTTTAGCTTTTCCGAGTTTTTAGCATCAGATTCACAACCAGCTAGCCCCGGGACGCTCCGAATACCAAAAGTTAACTCCATTCGATGACGTTTGCATTTGAAATATTTTAGTATTTAATTAATTAGTTTTTATTTTATCATATGTTAGATATTTGTCAAAGCAACTTAAAAAATTCAAAAATTGTCATTGTGGTCAAAATTTTGTTTATTTTTTCAAAGAACAATAAGAGAAAATTAAAAAAGAAGAAAGAAATTTATAGGAAGTTAAAAATTTAACACACTTGTTTTAAATTTTGTTTTGTAGAAACGCAAAGGCGTTCAATTTATATTTAAAAATTTTTTGTTTAATTTTAAAGTATGTTTTTTTTCTCAGTGTATGATTATTATTGTATAATGCAGAGAATAAAACTTCGGCAAATTCTTGCCGATTTGGGTAGTCGGTGTTCTGAATTGAAAAATCGATAGGATTTTTCAACGATCTTCAAACTAAAAGCAACATATGAACGTCATAAGGATCTGTGGATACGAACATAATCTGCCAAATATTGGGACATTCTTTTGCGCCAACTTATCTCATTAGAACGAAGTTTGCGTATGATTGAATATAAATAAAAACAAAAAAGGTTGCACACAATTTTTGGACCTGATTTTCTCCAACATGCTTCTAACATAAAAAAAACAAAAAAAAAAACAAATTGGCCATTTCAGCCCTTGAAAGGACTTTGACCGAGCTTCTTATGATCAATTGTGTTGTGTGTGTTATTAAATGTTTGCACACAATTAACCGAGAACTGAACCTACATGTTTTATGCCGACTCCGAACGGCTAAAGTTCATGTTCTCAAGAAGCTTTACATGGCATTATTTACTCTCTGAGGTTTGCCATTGTATGCAGAGAGGTGGTGACCGATCAGAAAAATTTTTTATTGAAAAAAACTTTTTCGCCGCGGCTGGGGATCGAACCCGGGCTCCGAGCATGCTAAGCCACACACTTAACCTGCATGCCACGGTGACCACTTCTAACATATCGTCACCTTAATATAAACAGTACACAACTCATAAATTAAAAATTTTACAGGAAGATAAAAAATCTTTTAATAACTTCTTAAAATGTTATGTAATTACAAATTATTTTATTCAATTAAATGCAGATTGTAATAAAATTCGCACACACATTCAGTATTTAAAACCGCACTCAGAAAAAAGTTATGATAAAAAATATGATAAAAAGGCATCAAATTAAGAGAAAAATGGTATAGACTTTGCTCCAGAGAATGCCTTTCTCTAAATGCGATCCTAAAAATTCTCTAAAAATTATAACAAGCTTCTATGAAAAAGAGTAATATATGAAAATATATCGTTTTTAGAAAAAAATACTTTTTATTTTTGAGAAAACATTTCTTTTTATCGAAGAAAATTCTTCCCATAGTGAAGTTTTTATAAAAATATAAGAACAAGTTTTCATTTTCACTAAATTTTTCTCTATAAATGAGAATTTTTTTGTGCGAGAAAAATATTTATCATTATTAGAGACATTGAAATATTTCCATTTCCTAGAAAAGAAGAAATATTTCTTGGAAAATGTGAACATTTATTCTAATTGAAGAAACTTTTATTTGAAAAAGAGAAAATTGCTTTTATCGAAAATAGAGAAATTTTCCACCGGAGAAAAATATTATTTTTTCTGATTGAATATTTCAGTTTTTTTGGTTTCATGGAGGGTGTTCTAACAGAAAATATAAAAAACACAATTTCGAAAAATTATGCGTTACGTCCTTTTTTATTAAGGTGACGATATTAAATTGAGCTTTAATTTTTTTTTTATGTTTTTATTTTGGGATGCTCTAAAATTTTGAATTTTTAGTCTCTGTTATGATGGTTATAATGTATGTTATGGTTGTGGCGTGATAACTACATATTGTATGATGGGCATAGATGCTTTCTAGTTGGATAAACTTTCCAACTTTTACCGTACCATCATGCCCATCATACAATATGTAGTTATCACGCCATGATAACCTTCATGGCAACATATCGTTTAACGGGATGAGGCTGATTAGCTTCCCGGCAGCAACATAGATGGTCGTTGGGAGCACTAGATTCAAGCATCTCGATATGCATACGCCAAGACATAACTGGCACAAAAGCTTCTATAAAGATTGCCGAAAGCTTTAAAGTAACTTATATTGAAAACAACGTTAATTAACAAAGAAATTAACGCTTATTGTCTTTTGCAAGGGTAGAAGCTTATTGAACTATTAATTTCTATTCCGAACTATTCAACTTTGAAAAACAACTTCCATTAGACCGGTGCTAGCTTCGAATTAACGATGGAAGCTTTACCGCAGCTGAAATATTTAAAAACAAAAAAGTTCTACAGTTCACATAAATTAAATTAAAAACTAGTAAGGTATATCTTCGACTTGGCCGAAGCTAAAATACCCCCACGGCCGATTCTTAAGGGTAAAATAATTTTAAATTCGAGAGCTTTTTGTATGAGATTTTAAAAGATTTTGTTATTTTTGTGTCTAACATACATACACAACAAATTGTTTTCCTGCAGCTTAAATATAAGCCTTTTTACAAAGTTTTAAGTTTTGGGGTTGTATGGGTGGGCGTTTTAGTATGTGTATTGTGTTGAAAACAAGTATGTGTGTTGAAAACAACACACCTCAGTTTTGACATATAATACACAAATACCGAGTTTCAGTTTTGTAACTTTAATATTAGCCTCTTTATAGAGTTTTCAATTTTGGGGTTGTATGGGAGGTGGGCGTGTTAGTGAGTGAATGACACCCATTTTTCTAACACAACTTAGTTTTGACATAGAATACTCAAGTACTGAGTCTCAGTTTTGTTACTTTAATATTAGCCTCTTTATAGAGTTTTCAATTTTAGGGTTGTGCGGGAGGTGGGCGTGTAAGTGGGTGGATAACGCCCATTTTTCTAACACACTTAAGTTTTGACATAGAACACACAAATACCGAGTTTCAGTTTTGTAACTTTGATATTAGCCTCTTTATAGAGTTTTCAATTTTGGGGTTGTATGGGAGGTGGGCGTGTTAGTGAGTGAATGACACCCATTTTTCTAACACAACTTAGTTTTGACATAGAATACTCAAGTACTGAGTCTCAGTTTTGTTACTTTAATATTAGCCTCTTTATAGAGTTTTCAATTTTAGGGTTGTGCGGGAGGTAGGCGTGGTTTTCATCCGATTTAGCCCATTCTCGAACTTGATCTTAGTTTTAAAAAAAAGCTCAAATACCGAATTTCATTACGATTGAAATTAGCTTGAAAATTACGGCTGTTATCAATTTTGGGGTTGTATGGGAGGTGGGCGTGTTAGTGGGTGAATGACACCCATTTTTCTAACACACCTTAGTTTTGACATAGAATACTCAAGTACTGAGTCTCAGTTTTGTTACTTTAATATTAGCCTCTTTATAGAGTTTTCATTTTTGGGGTTGTATGGGAGGTAGGCGTGGTATTCATCCGATTTAGCCCATTCTCGAACTTGATCTTAGTTTTTTAAAAAAAAGCTAAAATACCGAATTTCATTACGATAGCTTGAAAATTACGACTGTTATCGTGTCCACAGACAGACGGACAGACGGACAGATGGCTAAATCAACTCAGGTGGTGATGCTGATCAAGAATATATATACTTTTCTATACCTACCACACTGCATTATCTTCATTAACAAAAGAGACACAACATCAAATTAAACAACATAAAACAACCGACGCTCAAGAAATGGCCGTAAAACGAGTAAAACTCCATTTTTTTTTCAATATCATTGCAATCGCACTCATATAAAACATAAATAAATTTGAAAATATTAAAGCTCGAAATACTCGAAAAGCTTGAAATTACCCGGGTAGCTCGAATTACCCGGGTAGTTCGAATTACCCAGGTAGTTCAAAATACCCGGGTAGTTCGAAATACCCGAAACTTTTTAGCCCGGGTATGGCCCGGGTAATTCGAGCTATCCGGTAGCCCGGGTACTTGAAATACTCGAAAATCGAGAGCCCTTATAAAAATATAACAAATTTTACTCATGTATTCTAACCCAGAAAATATTGCATGTTACTTGTGAACGCTCTGAATTCGACCAATTTGCATATTATTCATGAAACTTTGAAATTAAATGACTTTGTTCTTATCAAAACTGTTACTTCTATAACAGAAGTTATAGAATACATAAAATCTTTCATTATAAACACGCTGTGTTCAACTTCAGCTTCTATTCAGTACATATAAGAGGCTTCTTCATCAGTTAGAGCTTGAATGAGCTAGAGGAGGTAACAGCTTCCATAAGGCTGATAGTGTGAGACTTCACCTTCTATTCGGTATAAAAAAAAGGCTTTTATTTCAGCTGAAGTGTGAAAAGAAAGTTAAAAACTTCTATCACTTTTATAGTGTGAAGTTTAAGCTTTTATTTGGAACATATGAGAAGCTCCCATTCGGTACACATGAGAGATTTTGGTGGATGAAGACGTTGGTGAAGTCAATGTTTATGACTTTACTGTAGGTTATTGTTAATTTACACTATTTCGTTATTGCATGCCTTATTGTTATGGTATATTTATATAATAGCTTAATAATTTTTAACATTTTCGCCAGTGTTTTAAAATATTTTAAAAAAACTATATATTGAATTATTGAATGACTCAGATAAATCAAAAACCTTTCTTCAGCTTAAATTTAACAAAATTTCGATGGCGTTTTATCGAAGCTCTTTTGGCGTTTCGTTGCTCGTTTATGAGCTTCGTTGCCAAAAATCTTATTTCTTTTGAAAATTTCTATCTATCGAAAATTTCTGGCCGGAAATACCCCCTAAAATAAAAATGACTGAATATTTTTTTAAGAATGCAATTACACACTTACAATCCGTAGAAATACGCTCTCTATCTACATTTTTCTAATAACAATGCTCTTAACTTTTGTTAATGTGCCTTAAATATAAGCCTTGTAAGCTTTTACGACGTTCGATCAAAATAGCTTGATTTGCACAATAAAAAAGCAATCGTGAACTTCAATTGAACATCAGCGAAACGTAAAATTGTATTATTATTATTGTTGTTGTATTTGAAAAAAACATAATATAACAAAAAAAAAAAACAACAAGAACAAACAATAAGATAAAGTCAAACATTTACCTAAGCCAACCATAAAGTTAACTTAAGGACTTACCTGCTGTATTTATACGCTTTAGACGCTGATTTGCTACACTTGCCAACGTTAACCTATCAATCGAGGTAGCTATGCACAAGCTTCATTGAATTGTAATCGTGGTATTCAATAGAAATTCTTATGGGTATGAGAGTTATATTCTACGGTTCCAGCTATACCAGCCAACCCCCCTGTGAGTTAGACGTGTTTGTCAATTGCTACAAAACCATCAAAAGATTTTCTTATTTCCAAATGATTTGATTTGAATTGAGTTTGACAATAAAACGGTAATTTTTGATGGTTCGGGTATTTTTGTTTGGCTGTTGTGATGTGGCAGATACTAGCAGAAATTATGGCTTTATATAAGTTGTTTAAGCAAAAAGGCAAACAGCTTTAATATTAGCAGCGAGTACTAATTTACTTAGGCATAAGATTTTCTTCAAAGATGAAAAAATTTACGTTGTTTTGCTTTTTTTTTTCAACACATAAATGGTAATGATGCACTTATGTAGAGATTGTATGACATGAAATGAAGTCAATTTATGAAAAGTAATTTTTTTTCATTTCTTTTTCGGGTTAAATTGAGTTTTATGTTTTGTGGGCACATTTTCCAATTATTGGAAATAAATATACAGAGTTTCTCTTCAACTTTAAGAATTTTAGCCATGTCAATGTATCATTATTTTTAGAAAAATTTTATAAGCAATTATAAATATCACAAAATTTTCAACATATCTCTAGAAATGATACATATATCTTAATCTTGTTATCCTCAAATTATGCGAGGGCATTTAAATTTTATTTTTTATTTAAAATAAAATTTTTGTTTTTTGCATAATACATTTTTCTTGAAACGTATGACTAAAATAATGCAAATACTTATGGAATGTAGAAGTGTGTCAGATACATACCATTGGCAACTTTTTGAAACATTCCAAAATTCGTTTCTTTCAAAAAAAAAATTCCTACATGTCCTTTTTGAAACAATACAAACACGTCCACGTAAAATTTTTTTGTTATCTCAGTATTAAGAATAAAACAAAAAATTTTACATATCTTACGACTGCTGTCAAAATTTTTTGTTGCCTTTTTGGTACATCCTTTTGCAGCCAGCCAACATTTGAGCCGACAAACGTTGACAACATCATCTGAATTTCTTTTGTCTACTTTGCAAGGGCTTCAAAGTCATCATCCTTGCTTTTGCCTGTTCTGAACTATACAAAAAAGTTAAATAAAATTTTGATATTTCTGATGTTGTTGTTGTTATGGTGTTCCACATATGAATATATGACTAAGCTAACCAGATAAAGTGAGCACTAAAATTATCGAAAGTTAGTGGGTAGCTTGGATGTATCGTACAACATTTTTTAACATGTGGAAAATTGTTTGAAAAATGTCAAGCATTGTTCATGCTTCGGTTGGGATACGCCAACCGAGAGACAGACATTCAGACAGATAGCGCTCGACAATGAGAGGGTGTGCAGTAGAGACAAAGAAATACCGAAGAGCGGACACACATTGGTTTTGTATGAGAAACGCTTGTTTCATAAATGATATTTCTATGCTGGGGGGGGGGGGGGGTTGGGCAGGCTGAGTTCTCATGTCGCTCATATTCATGTTAGACTATGTAACCAATTTGCGACGACATGATTTTGTATATAATAAAAAAAAAGTAAAAAAGATGATAGTCGTTTTGAAGCTACCTAGAAAATGATGACAAAATAAAATTGTTTAAGAGCATTTCTCCGTTCAGAAGGTTAAAAAGATTGTAAGCCAAAAATGCACTAAAAGTTATTGAATTTAAAATAAAATGTATTCTATGTCTTTTGAATATTTGCATGGCTATTAAGAAAGTTCATTATTTTCCAAAAGTATCCATAATATGGTCTTTATAATTATTTCATAGCTATCTTTAAAACACATTTTTTTTGTTATTTTTCAAATAAAGCAATTATTAATAATGGCGGCAGTGGCGTGCGAGCCAACAAATCCCGAGTTCAATCCTCACCTCGGACAAATGTTTTTTCTATAGAAATACATTTTTCTATAGACAATGACACCTCAGAGAGTAAACAATGCCATGTAAAACCTTTTTAGAATTGAAATTTAGCCATTCGGAAACGATATAAAACATGTAAGTTTAGTTCTCGGTCAATTGTGTACTAATATTTTATAACACAACACAATTGTTCAGAGAAAGTTCGGTCGAAGTCCGTTCAAGGGCTGTAATGACCAAGTTCTGTTGGTTTGTTTTTAGAAATAGTTTCAAATTGTTATTTTTTTTTAATTTGCGTGGTTGAAAAACTATAATTTGGTTGAATTTATATTTTGATTTCAAGCTGTCGTTTCTTTCAGAAACTCTTGAACAGCTCTTCGACTCCTTTATTACATTTCAGGCTCGTAATAATATCCAAATTCCAATAAGTTGTCGTCTCCAATATCTCAGGCCCCAAAACACTAAGCCGCGAAACGCTAAGACCAGTCAGAGGATAAATTTTGCTTTGAGAAGTATGTAGATGCTCAAAATTATTTCAAATCTTCGTTAATAAAAATAAGCGTGCTTTAACTACTTTGGATTCCTCACTCATATTATTTCTTTACTCAAGCAGTTTGTGAAGAATACTTAATTTCCAACAACATGGTTAGATATGCTCATACCAAGCTTATCGCTAAGGAATACCTTAGCAATAACTCTATTAATCATCATTTCTAACCAACAGCACCATTACCAGCGCCATGTCACTCTCTCATTAAGACTGTCAAAATCATAACTTAATCTCCATGAGGAAAGTGGTTGAACAAGACGCTACCAATCTGCTAGCTATAAGAAGGGAAAGGTGCAATACCGTAAAGAATGTCGATTTTCATTAGGGAAAAATACCAAAAAAAAAAATAATAATTCTTATAAAAACAAATACATTCTGTTATTATTATTTAATTACTTGTTCGTATTAGTAGGATTTGGGTGGATGGAGGTTGTTGGTTACTCTTCAAACACTGTGACTGACGGACGACGTTTATAATAAAACGTGTCTAAGTGGCAGCACTCTGGAATAAAATCGAACTCAACTCATAACATAATCAATCAAAATCGAAAAAATATAATTAGAAGAAGTGGGGAGTAATAATAAGAAGAGTTAATAACACAAATGATGGGTTGGGGAGGGCTGTAGATAATGAGTAACCTTCTGAATGCACTAGTGGTGGTATAATTCTTCTCTACTAATTTCATGCAGACAAGGTATTGTTCTTACAATCAAGAAGTTTTCCAAACGAATTGTTATAAAAAATTGCTACTCTATTGATTCAGTTTGTGTTGCCAAAAAAAAAAACAATAGTTGTCTTTTGCACATAAAGTATGCAAATATTGTGCAAATATTTGCCGAGACATTCTTTCGTTTCTTGTAACCAGAAAAAAAAGGCAAAAAAGATAACATGTTGAATGAGATGCAAATTTGATTTGTTACCAAAATAAACCATGCAGTTGGATAGCAAAAAAATTAGAAAAAAAAAACCCAGAAAAAAAATGGTTGACTCAACCCTTTAGCGGCCTGGCCTGCGTGCCCTTAATTTAGACTTTTCTCTCTAAGGCGTCTTATAACTGAAAGTGTAAACATAACGTCTTTGAGTTTTGGCTTTTTTGCACCCAGCACACGCAGCCAGGATTCTCTTGCAAAAGGGTCACTACAACTTTCATGCCCAGCGGTATCGCATGACATCTAAAAGTTGTTTTTGTTGTGTGCTGGCCATGCCAACGCTCGCTGGTGGTAATTGTATACCATTTTCAAGGATTAAAGGATTTCGTGTTGTTGTTCCTTTTTTTACTTTTGAGCCATCCTTTGAGTGCATGATACTGAACTAGTTGTAAAAGAATTTTAAGTAGACAAGTGATTTGAGTAGCAAAAACAGCAAAAATTGGGAAAATAAAAATAAAAAGTAAAGGTTTCTTGAGCATAAAAAGGTAGAGAGTAAGAATTTGTAACGGTTTTTGGGTGCCATTTGTTTTTTTTTGTGTTTTTGAGAAGTAAACGTTTGTGTTAAATACTTTTATTGAGATGATAAGCTGTTTACTTAACATGGCTAAGTAAGCAAAGCTAGCAAAAAAGGATACAACAAGCACTTTTGCTTTAAAGTTTAAATTTCATGCTCTGCCTATAAATATGCAGCAAATTTTGTGTTTTGCAAAAAACTTGTTTTGAAGAAAAGCCTAGAAAGAAGTTTTGTATTCTCTGGCATGGCGTTGTCTTCGCCAGTTATGCCAAAACTTTATTTCAAGGTTAATGAAAACTTTGCTCAAAGTGTCTCTAAACTTTTAGGCACCACAAATAAGTTTTTGCCGCTCAAGCTTATGCTTTAAATCTGAGCATAAAGCGCGCAGCGCACTTCAACAAACAGCGAAAGTTTAGCTATATAGAGCAAACAAAAAAAAAAAAAAACATCAACTAGGCTAAAGTTGAGTTGAGAATTTAAGCTCAACTCTGTAATATCGATTACAGTCTACTCTAGAGCATAAAAGAGGCCCAAACTTAAATTCCAAAACGGGGAGAGGAGGAACTAAAATTGAGCATCTTAAAGTGAGTTTTGATTCTTCTAAAGCATCTGAGTTTAGCATAAAAATAAATTTATGACTAACAAAACAGCACATAATTGATATCGCCCAAAATTATGCCATATTTTTGCGACGCTTTCATGAGCCCAGCGAAATTGTCGCAATGCTGCTTTTATTGGCTTTTGTCGCAAGCGTGTGGATTTGCATGTGTGTGTGTGTGTGTGTGTGGGTGTGCCAACCTTCTGCCTGCACTTCATAAATCCATGTGTGTTTGTGTATTTGCGCTGGGATTTATTCATAATCATATATAAACACGTACCCACACAATAATAAATTGTTATTTTTTTGCATGTTTTTGTTTTTGTTGTTTTTTTTTTTTTTAAATTAAGTCATAAAGCGTTGTTTAATGGCGTTTTACTTACTTACTTAAGGTTTTTTTTTATGCTAATGAGATCGTCGTTATGCGCTTTTGAGAGTTTTTATATCCTTGTTTTGTTATCCTTACCATGTTGTTATTGCTTCTTTTGCCTAGAGGCTGCTGCTACCGCTGCAATTGGTAGTGCGTGTGTGCGTAGCGTGTGTTATTTTTTCACATGTTTCTCATCGGATTTGCTTAAAGTCCTTAAGTCACTGCAAGGTTAAGTAGCTGGGATTTTTATGTTTTCATCTTGAGTGGATGCGATTTTTTTGTTTATTTTTATTTTTAGCTTATGTAGCAAAGAAAATTTAAAAATTTAAAGTATAACAACGATATAAAAAAAAAACGCAAGCAGTAAAATGTTATTCTTAGTTAATAAGGGAATTCACAGCTGGGCTGTATTTTTAAATGATTAGAATAATTTGCTATAAGATCGAAATCAGATCTTAGGTCTCATTCAAATATGTCTAAATTAGCTATTTATACCCTAAACCTGAAAGGTCAGGGTATATTAACTTTGTGCAAACGTTTGTAACGCATAGAACGAAGCGAGTCCGGTATAGAAAAGTATATACGTCCGTCCGTCCGTCCGTCTGTCCGTCTGTGTGTTGTCCGTATACACAGGATAAGAAGAAGGACCCAGCGGTCAGAGTAGGCCTGAATCAATACATTCTCTCAGGCCTGAGGGGTAATGGTAAGGCCTGAGTATTCAACACACCTCTTGATTTCCTTTTCCCATATAAATGTCATACTTACAGAATACCTGCTAAAGTATAGCGTTAACTCAGGCCTGAATATCCCTAAGAATATTCCTCCGAAAATTCAGGCCTGAGTGAATGCTTAAATATCAGGCCTTCTATCAGGTCGTCCCAAGCCTGAAAATTCAAATGAGAAAACAAATAGCAGATATATCATTTACCGAAACCGAGCTGCAGTTCGTCTTCGGTATCATGAGCATTGTTTGAATTGTTTTAATGAATTAAAGTTCTTAGAACTTTTTCACTAAATAATTCAAATTTTTTGTTCTTTCAAATTTTAAAATTTTTGTTTTGAGAATGAAAAATGACGCGTCGATAGCTTTGCATTTTTGTATTTTTATTTTGAAAAAATTTCCCAAACTTGTATGATGGCATTACGACTTCGCTTCTAATCTCAGCCGTTGCTCAGGTGTGAACACGAAACAAAATCAAAAATACTTTTGAGGGATATTTGGGGTAACTGAAAATACTCATAAACGTTTGATAGCATTACGCCTTCGCTTCTAAACTCAGGGATATCTTCAGGTCTGAGATCGAAACAAAACAAAATATTCAGAGGTTAGACAATTTTAGGGAAGTTTTTAGAAAGCTTAAATGCAAATGCTTATTCTGAAATCAGCTATGATCTCATGCCCGAATTTTCGAAGCAAAATAGAACTGATTTCATGCCAGATGTTATCAGGTATGACAATTGCTAACCGCTGGGGAGTAGAGATAATTGAATGAAACTTGGTACACATCGTCACATGGCCCCAAGGATCTGCACTATTGAATATTTTTGGAATCCGCCCACGGACACGCCCACCTCCCATACAACGCAAAAATTGAAAACTGCTTAACTCAGCTCATACTTAACCTACAACAATAAAATTTGGTATGTATGTGTTTTATATCAACACAAAGATGTTTTTAAAAAATGGGTGTCATCCACTCACGGACACGCCCACCTCCCATACAACCCAAAAATTGAAAACGCAATAAATAAGCCTCTGTTTAACCTACAGAGCTAAAATTTGGCACATATATTTTTTATAACAAAAACAAGATGGTTTTGAAAAATGGACATCATCCGCCCACGGACACGCCTACCTACCATACAACGCAAAAATTGAAAACTGCATAACTCAGCTCATAATTAACCTACAACAATAAAATTTGATATGTATGTGTTTTATACAAACACAAAGATGTCTTCGAAAAATGGATGTCATCCGTTCACGGACACGCCCACCTCCCATACAACCCAAAAATTGAAAACGCAATAAATAAGCCTGTGTTTAACCTACAGAGCTAAAATTTGGCACGAATGATTTTTATGACAAAACAAAGATGGTTTTGAAAAATGGACGTCATCCTCATACGGACACGCCTACCTCCCATACAACCCAAAAAGTTTAAAACTCAATAAATAAGGTTATGTTTGTCATAGAGAAATTAAATTTGGCATGCATGTATTTTATACCAAAACTAATGTGTGTTCAAAAATTGGGAGTAATCCGTCCATGAACACGCTCACCTCCCATAGCGAAAGCACAATAAATGCAACAGTGTCATAACCATTTAAATGCAATTAAAATAAAGGCTTCATCCGCCCACGTAGACGCCTATTTACAATAAAAATTTTTTTATTTTTGAAAAGTGTGTTTAGGGTATTTCATAGTCGGCCTGGACCGACTTTAGACATTCTTTACTTGTTTTTAATTATAGAAATGGAATTTCAATTTTTTTGTAATTTAAGTTAAAAACCAGGGACCGTACCGGTTATGGTTTTTATCGAAAAAGTCACATATTAACTGTTATTTTTTAACTTTTATTTTTTCCGACAAAAATAAAAGTTATTGCGTGCCTTATACTTTTTCGGGCAAATATAACAGTTATTTTTTAGTTTTATTTTATCGGTCAAAAATAACAGTTATTTTCTGCATTTTATTTTTTCGGTCAAAAATATCAGGCAATTTTTGTTTTTTCAAAGGCTGTTTTACCGACTAAAAAACTATTGATACCATTATTTTCATCTCGTTGATGCGCACAATTTATATATGGTATCAATAATTTTTAATTGGTCAAGCGGCCTTTAAAAAACTACAAAGTGCCTGATATTTTTGACCGAAAAAATAAGTCACAAAATAACTGTTATGTTTGACCGATAAAATAAAAGTCAAAAGTAACCGTTATTTTTGTCCGAAAAAATAAAAGGCAAAAATAACAGTTAATTTTAACTTTTATACAATCAGTCGAAAATTTAAAAGGCACTTAATATTCGTGAAGCTGAGCCCATTTGTATCCTAATGGTATTTTTGAAAAAGTCCTTCGACAATATTTTCATTGTGTCTTTTTCATTTAAAAATTGTAAAATAACAGTTATTTTCGGCCCCTGTTAAAAACATATTTGAATTTAATTTAAAAATGAGTTAAATATATTTGACGGCAGTTTTACTGGAGTGCCGGAAACATGTAAAAGAAAAAGCATTGCTTTGGATTCAAATTCATCTGGTTAGCAAAAAACCTTATGTTACAGTGATTTTCAAGTTATGAACTTGAACTGCTTGAAGATTTATTTAACAATATCGTTGAGATATGGAAGTGTTAAATTTTTTTTTTTCTACAGTCGGTCTAAGTTTGTTGTTAGATTTAAAATGAAAACAAGAGAAAAAGTATTTGCTTTCTTTACTTTAGAAAACCAAAACTTTTAAGAAACTTTGGCGAACGTTGGTATTAACTCTGCTTTGTCGGGATGTTCTCCATAAACCCCAGAACTCTGAGTTTTTAAAAGAATTTTTTTAATTTTTCCTGAGATAAATTTTAGTTTGTTAACAAATAATATATAATTAAAATCCTTCTCCACATTCTGATGACATAAAAAAAAATATCAAAATCGGTTGAGAAACACGGCAGAAAATGGCTGTTTTCCCTAGTATAGAAGCCCGTTATACGACGGTTCGTATTCAAAATAAATTAAGCAGCAGTCGATATGATATTTTTCATTCACCTCAAATGTTGCTTTGTTCCAGTCGTCGCCAATGTTTCCTTACTGGTAAATATAAAATTTTGTGTGCATACTTTAAGGCTAACAATTTTTTCATATAAAAAGCACTGTATAGCGAAACAGGTTCTAGTCCAGGCTAACATGGTCAGCTTACACATAGCAATAACAACTGTAACAGTTTGAGCGATATAGAGCACGGAGCAGGACGCTTGTCTTTTATATATTAAGATAAACATTTCATTGCTTTATATTTAAAAATAATGTCAGCCTTACAACCATAATGAAATTTGAATTCGATTTTTTTTAGTATATTTTTCACATTTAAGACCGAAACATTCAAAAGACTTGAAATATTAACCCATAACGAGTATATTCGGATGTCGGATTACAAAACAGGTCAACTCTGATATATATATCTTAATGTTCTGATTCGAAGTTAATTCCTATTCAAAACTGAATTCCTGGTCAGAACTATTTTCGATGACTGAATATTGAAAACAAAAAAATATTATCACTATTTTGCGATAAGAACCATTTTTTTTATAACTTACGTGATGTTCATGTTTATTTTTTATATTGACACGTGACATATTATTATTGCTCTTGTTCTTATCCGTGTCTTTGTCGTTATTGTCTCAGTCGAAGACAAATCCTTATCGTTAACTGAAACCTTTTCTTAGTGCTTGTCCTTAACCTCATTCTAGTCTTTGTCTTAATCCGTAGTCATGATTTTATCTTTTTTTTTTGTCCTTATCCATGTCCTTATCCTTTTTCTAATCTCTGTGTACATCTTCTGAATTCTAAATTAGAGAATTCAATTATTCTGTTATTCTTTAAATCTTTTTCTCAAACTTTGCACTATTCCTTAACCACATCATTGTCTAAATTATTGTCCTAAGCCTTGTAACAATACTTGTGCAAATTCATGTCTTTATCCTTATACAAAACGCTTTAGCTACTTATTCTTGTATAACATTCTTGTTCTTTAATAAATCCTTGTGTTATCCCTGTCTTAGTCTCTGTCCTAACATTTTTTTTTTTTCCTTATCTTTCTGTTGAGTTTTTGATCATCTCTCCGTATGATTTTGATTTTGATTTTGATTTTGATTTTGATTTTGATTTTGATTTTGATTTTGATTTTCATTTTGATTTTCATTTTGATTTTGATTTTGATTTTGATTTTGATTTTGATTTTGATTTTGATTTTGATTTTGATTTTGATTTTGATTTTGATTTTGATTTTGATTTTGATTTTGATTTTGATTTTGATTTTGATTTTGATTTTGATTTTGATTTTGATTTTGATTTTGATTTTGATTTTGATTTTGATTTTGATTTTGATTTTGATTTTGATTTTGATTTTGATTTTGATTTTGATTTTGATTTTGATTTTGATTTTGATTTTGATTTTGATTTTGATTTTGATTTTGATTTTGATTTTGATTTTGATTTTGATTTTGATTTTGATTTTGATTTTGATTTTGATTTTGTTTTTGTTTTTGATTTTGATTTTGATTTTGATTTTGATTTTGATTTTGATTTTGATTTTGATTTTGATTTTGATTTTGATTTTGATTTTGATTTTGATTTTGATTTTGATTTTGATTTTGATTTTGATTTTGATTTTGATTTTGATTTTGATTTTGATTTTGATTTTGATTTTGATTTTGATTTTGATTTTGATTTTGATTTTGATTTTGATTTTGATTTTGATTTTGATTTTGATTTTGATTTTGATTTTGATTTTGATTTTGATTTTGATTTTGATTTTGATTTTGATTTTGATTTTGATTTTGATTTTGATTTTGATTTTGATTTTGATTTTGATTTTGATTTTGATTTTGATTTTGATTTTGATTTTGATTTTGATTTTGATTTTGATTTTGATTTTGATTTTGATTTTGATTTTGATTTTGATTTTGATTTTGATTTTGATTTTGATTTTGATTTTGATTTTGATTTTGATTTTGATTTTGATTTTGATTTTGATTTTGATTTTGATTTTGATTTTGATTTTGATTTTGATTTTGATTTTGATTTTGATTTTGATTTTGATTTTGATTTTGATTTTGATTTTGATTTTGATTTTGATTTTGATTTTGATTTTGATTTTGATTTTGATTTTGATTTTGATTTTGATTTTGATTTTGATTTTGATTTTGATTTTGATTTTGATTTTGATTTTGATTTTGATTTTGATTTTGATTTTGATTTTGATTTTGATTTTGATTTTGATTTTGATTTTGATTTTGATTTTGATTTTGATTTTGATTTTGATTTTGATTTTGATTTTGATTTTGATTTTGATTTTGATTTTGATTTTGATTTTGATTTTGATTTTGATTTTGATTTTGATTTTGATTTTGATTTTGATTTTGATTTTGATTTTGATTTTGATTTTGATTTTGATTTTGATTTTGATTTTGATTTTGATTTTGATTTTGATTTTGATTTTGATTTTGATTTTGATTTTGATTTTGATTTTGATTTTGATTTTGATTTTGATTTTGATTTTGATTTTGATTTTGATTTTGATTTTGATTTTGATTTTGATTTTGATTTTGATTTTGATTTTGATTTTGATTTTGATTTTGATTTTGATTTTGATTTTGATTTTGATTTTGATTTTGATTTTGATTTTGATTTTGATTTTGATTTTGATTTTGATTTTGATTTTGATTTTGATTTTGATTTTGATTTTGATTTTGATTTTGATTTTGATTTTGATTTTGATTTTGATTTTGATTTTGATTTTGATTTTGATTTTGATTTTGATTTTGATTTTGATTTTGATTTTGATTTTGATTTTGATTTTGATTTTGATTTTGATTTTGATTTTGATTTTGATTTTGATTTTGATTTTGATTTTGATTTTGATTTTGATTTTGATTTTGATTTTGATTTTGATTTTGATTTTGATTTTGATTTTGATTTTGATTTTGATTTTGATTTTGATTTTGATTTTGATTTTGATTTTGATTTTGATTTTGATTTTGATTTTGATTTTGATTTTGATTTTGATTTTGATTTTGATTTTGATTTTGATTTTGATTTTGATTTTGATTTTGATTTTGATTTTGATTTTGATTTTGATTTTGATTTTGATTTTGATTTTGATTTTGATTTTGATTTTGATTTTGATTTTGATTTTGATTTTGATTTTGATTTTGATTTTGATTTTGATTTTGATTTTGATTTTGATTTTGATTTTGATTTTGATTTTGATTTTGATTTTGATTTTGATTTTGATTTTGATTTTGATTTTGATTTTGATTTTGATTTTGATTTTGATTTTGATTTTGATTTTGATTTTGATTTTGATTTTGATTTTGATTTTGATTTTGATTTTGATTTTGATTTTGATTTTGATTTTGATTTTGATTTTGATTTTGATTTTGATTTTGATTTTGATTTTGATTTTGATTTTGATTTTGATTTTGATTTTGATTTTGATTTTGATTTTGATTTTGATTTTGATTTTGATTTTGATTTTGATTTTGATTTTGATTTTGATTTTGATTTTGATTTTGATTTTGATTTTGATTTCGATTTTGATTTTGATTTTGATTTTGATTTTGATTTGATTTGATTTTGCGGTTATGTCAGCTGTATAGTAAACGTTATGAGGTCGAAGAACCATACTGAGGGTTTGAGCAAAAGTTATTGAATAGCCCATCTGGCACATCTATTGAACATGTTTTTATGGTAAGCAATAAATTTACCCGGAGGCAATCTGAAATGCATTTCTTAAAAAATATTAAAAAAAAACTATTATTATAAAGTTTTATTGCATTTTGTATTTAATTGCAGTTTATTTATACTATTAATATGTTGCTTTTACATGTGTATCGACTTGGGTGTTGGCGATAGACATGTTATACTGTGTTTTGTGTTTTGTCTTTTTAAAATTTGTTTAAGAATTAAAATATCAAATATTTATGAAAGTGACAATTATCAACACTTCTTTTGCACTCAACATCCTTTAACAACTTCACCATCGTTCCCTCTAGCAATTCCACACATATACATATCTCAATGGAGCTATTAATTCAATGATTAAAGTCAAGAGCTAGGCATTAAATGTTCTTATCTATAAACAGGACAATCAGGACATTGTCAGAAATGCAAAGGTTTGCTTTAACAGTAAGAAAAGCTAGGACAACAATATGTTGTTGGTACGCACCGACGTGGCGACAATTTGCATGTGTTGCTGGGTGTTAAGAGTGTGAAGAGCGGCAGCGGATGTGGTCTACAGACTCAGGTTTGGGTGATTTTTGGGTTGATTAGCTTCATACGCTTCAATCGCTGAGGTTGCTGCAAAAGAACAACAAAAGTTTTCCATTGAATATCTAAGCGAACAACATGTCCCAAATGGCGATGGTGGTGATGACGACAACAAACGGCGACCGCGAAGACTAAGACGACCAAAACGCGGCGTCATTGTACTGCGGCAAGCAGTGCGTTAGACAAACATTTCCCTTTAAGGCTTCAGGAAGAAGGAGATGCTTACAAACATAAGCAACAGCAAACAAATTCACAAAACATACACACACACATACACACAAAGATTGGTATGAGCCCCTCTGGCGAGCTTTTATCTCTCTGATTCCTCTGGTTTAAGCGTTTTTCATGTCCTGTGGTGGTCGTTTGTTTTGCGTACACATATAAATCCTGCCACTTGTCCCAACGGTAAGTGACAGCTTATTGTTGCTGTTGCTGTTGCTGTTGTTGTTGTTACTGATGCTAGCAGCGTGTTTAACGCAAAAGGCAAATACATCGAGTGCTCTGGCTAACATTGCGTACTTAATTATAGAAAATGTAAAATAACCGCCATCTAAGGCGAACAACAACAGCAACAGCGGCAGCAAAAACAATTTCAAGAAATTCTTGTGGCTGAAATTATTGGGGAAATGGTGCGCAGAGTGGGGCTGGGATGTAGTTGCTTGCTTCACAGCCAGATACTTAGACGCACATCTGCTGCCACATTTAAGTGACTTTCAATAATTTTGAATTTTTTTTAACAAATCTTGCGCCACAGAGCATGCAACACAAAGCAATTTAAACAATTTTTATTTAATTTTTTTTCTCGTTTCGTTGTTGTTGTCCTTGTGCTCTTGTTGCTGTGGTAATCGACCTCAAGTCAACTTGTACACGAAAATCTACTCTAGCACAACACCAACAACAACACTCAAGCAAGCATGCCGTCAGCTGCTTAAATTCAAAAATTTCTTAATCTGACGTTCTAATGAATGTCATAAATTTATTGTCAAGCACCCTCGAGAAAACTGATTTTGTTTTTTCTGTTTTGCTGCAATTGTCCTTTGACAGAACCAGAAAACAACATTCGACCAAAATAAACTTGCAATTGGCTTCGTTTTGTATTGAATTTCGATATGAGTTCGAACTCGTAGTTATTACAATGAATTCCTTACTCACTGATGCCATCTTACATAGTTGATGTTTGGAGATGATGTTCATCTTTATCCGCTTGAAGCTGAGTAGTTCCCGAGGGTAGTTTTTTTCTGCAGACAATGGAATTGCTCCTGGCAGTCGTATGGCATAGATTGTCTGTCGATAATAGTGGACAAAATGGTCAAGTGAAAAGTTTTTTGTGTTTTTTTTTTTCGTATTTTTGAGAAGATTGTTTTTGTTTTTGATTTTTTTCATATTTTTTTGGGGTGATTTTGCACACGATTTTGACATCATAATGATGTATTTCTGGCAATTGTTATCGAAGCCAGACAATTGACACATTTGACATGCAGCATACAAGATAAACACATTAAAAGTGTATAAATGCAAGATTTTGTTGTTTTCAATTTGTTTCTTCTTTAGTTATTTCGAAAAACACCTTCAATATTGATTTTATGATTGAGATTTGTAAAAAACTAAACACTTGAACCTGCATGTATAAAACATTTTTTTTATATATAAATTGCTTTTGTCGATTTTTCAATAATTCAAAAAAGGATTTAAAATAATTTTGGCCGAGTCGATTTGTTTAAAGAAAAAATATATGATAACAAAGGCAAATTTTTATAAAAGAAATACCTTTTATGTTCATAATAATGAGAGTAATCATAATAATGAGCAGACTGAAAAGCTGTTTAGTTAGCCGTTTTACTAACTTATGAGCAGTCTTCTGTGATTTCAGGAAGTCATTAACTTAAGAATCTACATAATGTATGTCTTCCCTGACAATCAAACGATTTGTTTTTTAACGGAATATTTTGAAAAAAGCAAAAATATATCTGTACCAACGATTATGCATTTCTAGAAGAACTGACTTTTTGTTTTAGCCTTTCTCCGTATACCGTTCGTTGTTTCAAACATTGAAGTTCACGAATCTGAAACATAATTCAAAAATGCACGATGAAATCCAATATGGCAGATGTCGCAACGCTGACTCTAAAAAGATGAGATTTTGAAATAAAAAACATTCTGGAAAATTAAAAAAAAAAATAAAAAAAGGTCTTAGCTGTTTGTTCATGAAATGTGAAGTTTCCGAAAAAAATTTGCTAAATAACATTTTTTTATGTTTTGAGTACGAAAGATATACATTTATTTTGCTGATTGACGGTTTTGCGGCATTTTTGTATCAAACGATTAGTGATTTAAAGAGTTGAATGGGCACTGATTACGAATCTGAAGTCAAATTTTATAAAGTAAAGACCCGTCAGGAAATAGTTAGTATACCGAACTCAAAATATAAAGAAAGGGATATTAAGAAAGTTGTATTCTCTTTATCTATGCATTTTCGGAAACATTTACAGGATATTTTTTCGTTAAAATTTGTGCAGAATTTGATTTCTATTATTTGCATTTTTTTAATTTTCGAGTTGAAAGACGGCTTCGGTTTCATAATTAATGACCAAACCATAGCTGTTAAATAATGATTAGCAATCGTATTCATTAGTAATTAGATTATTTTTTTTAAAAATTTGAAATAATTGATTAAGTACTATTCTTTTCTGTTTGGCTCAGTAATCAAGCGATTGCGATTACAAATAATTAAATTATATTCACGATCACTTGAAATTACGAAAATAATAAAAAAAAAATAAAAAATAATCCACAAAAAAAAATCGATTATTTGTAAAGATTACTTTTTACTTTTTACTCGAAAATTCTTAAAATAATCAAAAAGAATCAAAAATAATCTTTAAAAGTATTCTGATAATTTTTGTTGATTACTTTTGATTCTCTTTGATTATATTCGTAATTTAAAGTAATCGTGATTATAATTTGATTATTTGTAATCGTAATCAATTACTAATCAAAAACCTTTTACCTACGGATTATATCATGATTATAATTCTTTTTGAAAAAATAATCTAATTGATTACTAATCATAATCTAAATTTAACAGCTATGGACCAAACCAACTTTTTTAAATTAATAAATTCATTTTGATCATTATAATTCTTACTATCTGTTTGCTATTTTATGGCCATAATTTAATTGCAGACAAGCAAAGAAAATTAAAAAAATGTATATTTCTAATATGTTTAATTTCTTTAGCCAAGTGCACCAGTTTGAAGTTTTTTAAAAATATCAAAAATTGTTGAAATTAGTCTATAAGGGTATTTCCCCTCCCTTGGATCTCTTTGCATTTCAAACATGATTTTACTTACAAAAGTTTGCTGATGTTAACGAAACTCTGCTAGGAGATTAAAAGAATAAAGTTATAGATGTGTACCGAAAATGGTTGAAATCGATTAATCCTTTGGATACCTAATTGGAGCTTTATTAATTTTTAGTATTTTTTAATATGGAAAGCATACACAAAAGTTGACCGATCTTAAAAAATCTCGGCCAGATGGCTAGAAAAATAAAGTTGTAGTGTTATATGTATACTAAAGTTAATAGAAATAGGTTATTGTCTTACCCATATTAGTACCTGCCTTGGACCTATATTGATTTTTATACTCCCACGCGTACTGCGTAAGAGGTATATTAATTTTGTCACGACGTGTGTAACGCCCATAAGGAGGTGTGGTAGGTATAGAAAAGTATATATATTCTTGCTCAGCATCACCACCTGAGTTGATTTAGCCATGTCCGTCTGTCTGTCCGTCTGTCCGTTTGTCTGTGGACACGATTGCAGCCGAAATTTTGAAGCTATTGTGCTGAAATTCTATATTTAAGCTTTTTTCTAAAAAGCTAACATCGAGTTCGAGAATGGGCTAAATCGGATGAAAATCACGCGTACCTCCCATACAACCCCAATATTGAAAACTATGTAAAGAAGCAAATATTTAAGCTACAGAACTAAAATTCGGTATTTGTGTAATCTATGTCAAAACTGAAGTGTGTTAGAAAAATGGGCGCCATCCACACACTCACACGTCCACCTCCCATACAACCCCAAAATTTAAAACTATATAAAGAGGCTTGTGTCAAAGCTACAAAAATAAAATGAGATATTTGTTCAATTTATATCAAAACTGAAGCAAGTTCGAAAAATGGCCATCATACATCGACGAACACGCCCACCTCCCATACAACCCCAAAACTGAGAACTATATAAATAGGCTTCTGTCAAAGCTACAAAAGTTAACTTAGATATTTATTCAATTTATATCAAAATTAAGGCGTGTTAGAAAAATGGGCGTCATCCACGCATGAACACGCCTACCTCCCATATAACCCCACAATTAAAAATTTGATAAAAAGGTTTTTCTTTGAGCTACAGGAAAAAAATTTGATACGTTTGTACTTTATATCAAAACTAAATTGTGAAAGAAAAGTGGGCATCATCCGCCTAAGAACACACCCACCTCCCATACAACCCATAAGAGTGAAAACACTCTATATTATATCAAAATTGAGGCGTGTTAGAAAAATTGGCGTCAACAACTCAAGAACACGTCTACCTCCCATTCAACCCCAAATCGAAAACTTTATAAAGAGGCTTGTATTTACTTCGCAGGAAAACAATTTGATAAGAATATATTTTAGATGTCATCAAAATAGGAAAATTATTTAAATGTCATACATAAAGAGCTACAATTTAAAATTTTGTACCATTACGAATCGGCCGTGGGGGTATTTTAACTTCGGCCACGTCGAAAATATACCTTACTAGTTTTAATATGTCTCTGTGTGGGAGGTACATTTGTTGTACAAAACATATTCCTACTTAAAATAAAAAAACTGCTCCTCCAGGTATATTTTATAGCATAACAATATTACTTAAACTATTTTATGTTTTAACCATGACTTTCTCATTTTCGAAAAGGGCAGATAATGTTTTTGGAATCAAAAGTTATTACTTTAAATAATATATCAAAAAGTTTCGTCAAAATCTAAGAATAATTTTTACCTAAAAAGTTTTACCTTTAGGAACATTGTCAAATAATCAATATTTTCCAAACAAAATTTATCATTCTTCGCAAAAACATCACTTTTTGAAAGCTTTAATACTTCTTTGTTTATTGAAAGGGACATATGGGTCATTCTTTTGCAAACCAAACAGATTTCAACAAAAAATAACCAACACTTTTTTGATTTGCCTGAATTTTGTACGGGTCGAAAAAAAAGAAGGAAAAGAATTTTTTTTTTTTTTAAGAAGGTGGTGGGGGGGGGGGGGTTATAGATTGAGATTTTCGTGATTTTTGTCTTGGAGACTCATTATCATAAATTTATAACTCCTGTTGTTTTTAAGCTACAGAAAAGTTTTTTTTTTTCATTTTGAAGATAGAATGCATTTTAAGAAAAAAACTTATAAAATATTTCATATTTTTATAAGCAATTTAAATGCTTAACAAAACTTTTCAATCTTACCTACCACTTAGCGTGTTTTAAGTATAACCATCGTATTCTACGCTAAATTTTACATCGAAAATGCTTTTTATCGATAGAGAAAGGATTACTACTATTGTAAAAAAGTTAAATAAACTCGCGGGGTACCTGACGACAGTGCGCCAGATGCATAGTACACCTCATATTCTTGTCTCATACAGGTGTTCTTTGTATTATCTCCCCCCTAAGTATAAATAAAATTTGTTTTAATATTTTAATTGTACAATTTTATTTTTGAATAAATAAGGCTTTATAAAACATTGGGGCGAACTTTAAATAACAATATGTTTATGTATATAGTGTTTAAGAAATCAAGAGTTTATATATATATACAGCCGTTGACAACTAATTAGAAACGATTATTTTATTATAAGACATCTTCCGATTTCTTATTTAACTTTTCAATTATCCATATTGACTTGCTAATTTCTACAACTACACAAATATATCTTAAAAACAAAAAACTAGTTGAAAAGTTTTTAATGGTACAGTTGGTTTACAAGACACTTTTATTCTAAAACCTTAAAAATATCTGTGACAACTAAGTAGACACGCTTGCAAAATACATTATATTAAGGTAAAAACAAGTAGTAAAATATGTGAAAACTTAACAAAAGTGATGCTTAAGGTATAATATTTTGTTGGAAAAACGATTTGCTTTAAAACTACAACACATCGTCTTTGCATTAAGGATAAGGTCTTGACATCGTTTAACCAAATACCGCACCAAGCTTCCTTGACTCTTGTTAAAAAATCATCCAAATTTGTTTTGTTAAGTGTGCTTACGGCATTTTTCAAATCGTTTAATGAATGCTCGATGGGATTTACATCACGACTTGACGATGAGCAGTCAAGAACAGTCAAAGCAAAAAAAATTTGTTGGTCAGCTTTGCAGTATGCTTGGGGTCATTATACTGTTGGAATGACCAAATCACTGGGATATTGTCTACGTACCAAAGCAGCATAACAATTCTTAAAATATAAACGTATTCTCGTTGTTCATTGTGCCAGAAACACAGTGAATTAGACCAATGAAATTCCAAAAAAATTTCCCCCAAACAAAGATTGATCCACCGCCATGGTTAACAACCGAAGAAGTGTACTTTAGATCAAGTTAATTACCTTTTGGTCGTTGGACACTCTTTCTGCCATCAGTATCAATGCTATTAATCTTTGTTTTAACACTCCACACAAGAAGTATTTGCACTGCTTTACCGGACAAGATACATGATCTTAGCCAAATTCAATACGTTGTTTTCTGTACGAGTCTTTCACCATGGGATTCTTGCGTGCAAGTCTTCCATGAAGTCCAGCTTCCACTAGTCGTGCAACGGTTCATTTTGATACACTGATTTCACCCAATTTCATCCACTATTTCACGCTGGATGACTGGTGTGGTCTTCCTTGGATCAGGTTTTGATTGTCGGACAATCTTTTGATCAATATGTGCTAAAGTTTTGCGCGGTATTTTTTGGAGTGGTACATTTTCCGTGGTTTAATATTGTCGAAGATGAGCAAAAGCATTGAAAACCATCGTTTTTAAGCATTAGAATTGATCCGTATGATACCCCACCACTCTTCAATTCAATAATAATTGCCTTGCGGGTACCTGGCGTGCATCTTTTGGATTTTTCCATTTTATGAAATTTTAATTTTACAGTTTTTTGTTGAAATTATGTATAAACAGTTCAAAATAATAAAATCTTATCAAAATATTCAGAAATTATGCATAAAAAGTTTGAAAACTTTAATGTTAACAAATCGTTTATAATTAGTTGTCAATGGAATAAATTATGTTCTCCTACTAAAACTGATTTTGCTGCAATAAATTACTTGAAAAAGTCAGTTTAATTGTTATTGTAAAAAGATAAAAGAAAATTAAGAAATAAAAAAAATAAAATAGACCGTTACATTACCAAACGCACGTCCAGTGCGGTAAAGTGCAGCAAGTATGATATCGTTTCCAATTAGTTGTCAACAGCTGTAAGTGCAAAATAGTTTTATCAAAATCCAAGTAATTGGAATTATATATGCTGTATAATTCTAAATTGAGTAATTTTTTATAACATTTCTTAAAATTTATTTAAAGTTTTCTACACATTTTTTTTATATATGAAAATTGTACTTCTGTTTAATTTTTTTTTTTTTGTATAATTGGTAAAAATTTTTTTATTTGTATTTATTTGTTTTTTAATTTTTGAAAATTGTACTATTTCTTGTAAAATTATTTTTAAAATTATTGAAGGAGTTATAATTTTTGTATAATTTCATTTCGAACTTTGTAAAACTTCCAATATTTTTTATACAAAATTGACGATTTTTATTTTTTCCAAAAACTCACAGATAGCAGATAATATTGAAAATGGTAAGTTGAAACTAAAAAATACAATCTAAAAAAATTGTCATGAAAATTCAAGAATTCTTTGTTTAAAAGCTTTACGTTTTGTTAAGTTTTGTTATTTAAGAAAAATTTTAAAATTTTTGAGCTTTGTTTTTTACAAAAAAATATTTACTCATAAATAATAATTTGCATGTACAAAATACCAGTTAAATTAATTTTATTTTGCTTCATATAAAAAGACCTAATATAAAAGCATCGTATTTCTTAAAAAAAAAAAATAATTTAAAAGAATACTGAAAATTTGATATAATAATGCTTTTTACATTGCATTATTTAAATAAAAAAACAAAAATATTTTTTTCTTCTCTGCGAGTTTTTATTTAGATATATCATCGACAAGTTAGATATTAGAAAGTGATATTCAACCAAAAGCCCTTAACAGATCAATATGCATATTCTTTATTTCCACCTTTTGCTCAAACTAAGAATTGGCTGTTTTTTCACCAAAGAAAATTCAAATAAAAACATATTTGTAGAATAGATATCAGATTTTATAAGCAAAGACGTGGTGTTTATTACACCATTTCATCATGACAAGAAATAACTTTTATTGCGAGTTCATTTGCAATAGATTGGATTTTTTTTAAGGATGGATTATAGGGGCATATTATCGAATACTTTTGAAATTGCTCGAAGAAATTTATGTGGATTTGGCTACACTTTAAGAAAAATTATAATCTTTAATTGTGGCATTTTAAGAATATCTGTAAGTATTACTTTTCACTTCTTTTCTACCATTCTTTGTGACTTAAGAAGAAATAATATTCCTGCAATTTCTAATTTTTTCGTAATTGTAATTTTTTTTACAACATCTGCTTGGTTTTCACAATGAAAATAAATGAAATGAAAATCTAAATAATTGAAAAAACAATAAAATTGCCTACTTAAAGAATTTTAAGGGCGAAAAAAAATTGAATTATTCATCCCCTTGTTTAAGGAGCGTCGGCAGTAATTGTGTTCTGCAGAGTTATTTTTTTCTCCCCATTTTTATTTTATTTTTAAGTCATTCGTATTGATTCTTTGTTTTGATTTTAGCACAATTTCCCCCAAAATTTTTGTGATTGTTTTTTTTTATTGCATGCTTGTTACTCCCATAACGCCCCTGTACAAGATGGTCTGTTAATTAGTCTTTACGTTTCGTTGAACTCTCAACGTTTCGTTGAAAATTAAACTTATTCATTTTTGTATTAATTTTTTCTTGTAGAATTTAAAAGCAACGCAGTAAGCATTGTTAGTTGCTCTGTTGTTAAAAAATTTAATATTGTTACCAATCTTCATTAAAGACTAAAAAAATTGATTTCTTTGTTCTCATCTTGCTACACAGGCTTAAAATTTGAACCGTCACAACATCCCGTCGGCTCACAGCGAGATGCACTGAATACAAAGTATCCGAAAAAAACTCATTTACCTCATTTCGAACTCAGACAGGCAGATTGACTAACAGGCAAGCCATGACAAAGTCAGGCGAACTCCGAAAACCTTACAGCGCATGTTCATGCCATAAGCAACATCCTAAAAAGGACTACCCACTACTTAGCAGCATAGGACACACAAGAATACACTAACACACTTACACGCACACTCATATTGTAGGTGTCTCCCTCTGGCACATAAATGAAACTGAACGCCGCCTCTCTAAGGATTCCAATGGCAGCGCCTAGACCGGAATGCATTTTCCAGGCACATAAGAACTTAACTCAACTATATAAGAGCTGGTATATATTTTGGAATTTTTCTGTATTTATTTTAATTAATAAATAGGAACTTTTATGCTTGTATATGTGCTCGTGACTGCACTGTTTGTGCGCGGTAGGACGAAGGATGTCATGTTACCTTAGCTAGGGAGCTTCAAAAGCATTTAAAATAAAAAAATGAAAAATATTATAAAAAATGTACAAATGGAAGAACAAGCAAAAAAAAAAACAAACAAAAAAATAAAAGCAAAAACATAATAAATCAATAAACAGCAAAGTGGAAATTGTTTGTAGACGCATGCTGTTGTTGTAAAACATGTAAAATTAAATGAAAAAGTATACAAAATAGAGATAAAAAAGTAAGAAAAATTGTTGTGCAGAAATCCTGAAGCATTTTTGTTAAATTAAAAATGCTAGAGCGAGCTTTTCAAAGCAAAGTGTTGCTGAAGCTCTGTTGCTGTTGCCTTTGGATCTTGCCAGCTGCCTCTATACCTTGACGCTGACTTTGCTTAGCTATAAAATAATTAAGCTGACATAAGCAGCAGCTCCAGCATTTTTATAAAATTGTAAATTTTCCAACGTCTGTTTATTGCTGTTATGCATAGTTAAAATTGATTGCTTTTAATGATATAAAGAAAATATTTGTTTTTACTTTTAGCATTTTTCGTAGATTCATAAATTTTCGCTCATCTTTCATATTTAGGACTTATACTGTCTTAGAAAACATGTTTATCAGATATGGATTACAAATTAAATTCGAAAAAAACATACTATTTGAAAAAACAATGAAATAAGTTTTAAGAAAATAAATGTTTAAATAACTATTCAATTTTAAGAAAAGCTAAGGTATTTAACAGATTTTTAAATTTTCAGTTATAGAGAAATCGTATTCGTCTCTTTATTAAGGTAAAGAATTTTGAAAAGAAAAAATTTCATTCAAAGAACATAGACAAGTTCTTTTGGTATTCTACATTGAGAATAAATCAATACCTTTTAAAGGTTTTCAAGTTTTGCTATGTTGATGCCTGACTGCTAAATACACCTTTCGTTATCTGCTTGTAACATTTGAATTATATTTTTAACAAAAGTTCATAAAGTTTTAATAAAATAGAATAAGTGTTGTCAAGAATTTGACAGAATATTGTTATTTTAAAGCTTACAACATTTTTTTAACTTCGTCTTTCTTTTAAGGTTGCGAGAGATTGCAATTTTTTGCGAGGAAACGAGTTAGGAAACGAAAGAAAACGAGTTATTTATTGCTACCATATCTGAAACTCTCCCTTGACGCCTTGCACTTTGTTTAAAGTCTAGTTGAATTTTCCCAAATTTTCGTTTTTTTAAAAATTATTATTTTAAAAAAAATGTTTATAAATATATTTATTTCACAAAAACCAAAACAAAAATGCAACCGAGTGGTTGAAAGAGGGTTTCCGTTAACTTTGAACCAAGTATTTCAGGTGTTACGTCTTTTAATTTAAGCCTGTCTTTATTCGATGTAAATGAAGTGCTATATAAGTAAAGAAAAAGAAAACAAAGTAATGTAAGAGAATACAAATACATGAAAATTTGAATCTGAGGTTTTATTAATCTGAAGTTTTTTGCTCTTTCTATTTCTCTATTGAGAAATGCCTTCCAAAAACTTTTCTTCCCTCAACTAAACTTTTAAAGTCATCACTAATGATAAATATTTAATATCAATAGATAGGAAAGGAGGAAAGAAGTGAAAAAAGGTTTAAGCGTATAACCGGAGCCAGAAAGGATTGTAAGCCTAGGATTTGTGAATTGGCAGCCACGCACGCTGGCAACTCAAATAACGAGGACGGGCTTAAAAATAAATTTAAGTTAATATATTTCAACGAAATGAACATAAATTTAGTTTGAAACAACAACAAATATTTTTTTTAAAAAAAAAAAAATATATATATATTTTATCCCATGATAAAGTAGTCCTGTGCAAGTTGCTTTGAGTTCGAGTCGTATCGAGTAATCCGGATTTCGAATAAAGTCAAAGTCCTGGACTGAAGTGGTCGATTTGTGTACTTCGTTTTTTCTATTTTCACTAACAATTGAAAGTTCTCCAAAGTTCAAATATCGGCAAATCCAGAAAAAGTAAACCTAAACCTTAAAAAATAAAAATGCTTTAAGTTCAATAAAAATACATGGAACGTTAAGGATATTGTTTGTGTTTTCTTGCTGTAAAAGCATTTTGAAAAAAACATATTGTATCCTTAAATTTGAAATGATTTTTTTGACTGTATTTTTATTCTGTAGCAAGTTAAAAAATTGTAGGTTTTTTATTTTTTGTAATTTGGTATTTCGCGGATTAAATATCAAAGCACCGTTATATAATATCCACAATTGAAACATTTTCTATTGAAAAGTGAATATTGAAATTTTAAAAAAAACTTATTTTCTATCGAAAAATAAAATTTAAAAAAGTGATTCAAAGTGAAACGTGAGTGACAATTTTTATTGATAAGTTGGTATATCTTGGAAAATAATTGGCTGGCATAATTTATGTCTCGGATTTACTTTTAATATAAGATAAGTTAATTTTGCATTTTTTTAAATCAAGCAGAGGAAATTATTTTTCATTAAAAAAGCATTTGAAGAAGTGAAACGTGAGTGACATTTAATTTTTTTTTTGTTTATTTTTGTATTAGAAATGAAATAAGATGACGAAAACATCAAGAACAAATTAAAGCCGACCCTAAAGGAACGTAATTATAGTTAAACTCGGATTCATATAAGAAAACAAATTTAGCAAAGATTACAAAGATCTAATTAAATCATTATTTTAAGTCGTTGGCCTCGACGGAATTGCTAATAAGCCAGTCATTTAGTCAAATTTGGCGCGGTCTTTGGCTTTTAATGAGCGTAAGGATCAACAAATTAGGCTTAGTGATATACATACAAATTCGGACGCAGAACCGGAATAAAGGTTGTTAAAAATATATATTTCTGAAATAGTTTTTGTGTTGTTTTTATATTATGAATTATTTTTTTAACTATATTATGCTTTACATAATTCTTTCCATGCATTTTTTTCTTTTTTGTATAAAAATGTCCTTAATTTAAAATAAAAATTTTTTTTTATAAAATTTGCTTAATAAAGTTCACCAGATTAACCACGATGCAAAAAAAGGACAATTAAAATTGATTTGAAACGTGAGTGACATCGACGTGAAACGTGAGTGACAAAATCAGTAGCTATATGAAATCTTAAAATTCTGAGCGAAAACTAAATTTTTTCCTGCAACTAAAATTTCTACTCAATTTCGTTGGGGAAAATTACTTTATTCCTTAAAGTAACTCAAACAATTCGCAGATTTTAAGCAATTTGTTAAGAGAACTCGAAAAATGAAAATCTTACGAAAACGTGAGTGACACACCATTTAAAGAGAGTTTTTTCGAAATGTGTAAATATATATAAAACTTTTTGCATGAACTTATAAAAGTGAGCCTAAGACTTATTGTACCCATATAATTTTATGTGAAAAGCTTTTATTTTTGATGGAGAAAAACTTATGTTTACTGTTATGACTGAAACGTGAGTGACACTGGATTTGCCGATATGTAACTTTGAGTTACTCGTAGGCTTGACTTACAAGGAAAGGTCCCCAGGTGACAGTCTCCGATTTGAATGATTTTCGAATAAATTATAGAGGACAATAAATAAGAAAAATCTAAGGTCGACATATTTTTTCATACGTGCTCAATCGATGGTTTATGGTTTCAAACTCGAGTTCAAAAATCAGCGAAAATTTGGTTTTTTTGATTTAATTTCACTATTTCCCATAGAAACATTTACAAATTTGGTAACAAAACCACACATGAAGGCATCAATTTTTCATAAGAAAATTTTGTTGTAATTTTGTTGTTGTAATTTTTATTCGATATCAAAGAAGTATGTTGACACAATTATTTCATATTAATTTATGTTGGATTTAAGGTAATCTGTTAACTAACCATTTTTTTTTAAATAAAATTTTTGTTTTATTGAAATGCTTTTATTTTCCTTAAAGACAAAATTTCATTACATTAAAAGTACCCAATATGGGTATCAAAAATTTTATTGTTTTATGGCCTACTTAAATATACATAAATATTTAAATATTTTTATCGGAAAAGTTTACATTTCATAGGGCTTCCATACAAAATGTGTACTTTTTCTTGTAAGTCTCACCGCACCAGTAAACAATAGTTTTAATCATCCAAAGTACCAAATAGGGACATTTTTACGATATGCAAAAGAAATGGAATTAATTTCTTCATATTTCTTTAAAAAAATTTTTTTGTTTTTTAGCTGAAGAAAATCATAAAAATCTTCTTCTAATTTCAAAATCTCAACTTAATGAATGAATTACTCATCATATATGAAAATAAGTTTTTTTACTTAAAATTTCATTATAAAAAACATTAATTTTAAAATAAGTCCACGTCCTTCAAAGTGCATTTCGGCTTAAATTCGTTTAAATATGGTTTTTTTAAAAAACATTATATTTTTGATAGACCTTTAGAAAAGTCCCAAATTTGTAAATGTTTCTATGGAAAATAGCGAAAATAAAGCAAAAAACAATGTTTTCGTCAAAAGCATCGATTGAGCACGTATAAAAAAATACGTCAACTTTAGATTTTTGTCTTTTATTACATAACCGAAATTCATTCAAATCGGAGACTGTCACCTGGGGACCTTTCCCTGTTAGTCGGTATTGTCACTTGACTTATTACTCGAAATTTGAGGTTATTGAAAAAAATAATCCATACTTCTAGATAAAAACTGAGTAAGCATTCTTTCTGTAGTTGAACTGTTATATAGCACACATAATACTTTTTCGATGTTTACAAAAATTTTCCCATTATTTTATTGTTTTTGGTAATAGAGCCTTGGACTTACACGGTTAAAAATGTTGGAATAATTTTTAAACCAATCGTTGAACTAATGCATTTTTAATAATTTTTTTATTAGAATTGATACTTTTCAAAATACTGGCAATTTTTGAAGTTTGAATGCTTTAAAATTTTTTGAAAGAATTTTTAATTTTAGTACGACTCTAATGCGATTGTTGTCGCAGTCCACGGTTCGATCCTAGGATGTGGCATAAAATTAAAATGTGACACAATGTAATTTTTACATTAAATAACATGGTACAACGAAATCAACCGTTAAAAAAAGCTCAAGATGTTTCATAACCGATCTTACATAATTGAAGGAAGAGAAACAAGATGACGTATTCAGATTTTTTTTCATCACGTATAAATTTTGTGAAAAAAAACACTTTGAATATGTTAAAACTCCATACATTTTGGTTTAAAAATATAGTAAATATATTTAAAAAAACACGGAATTTATCTTTATTTGAAAAAATTACATTTTCAACTATTTTCAACACTTTCAGCTGTTTTACACAAAATTTATAAGTGATGGAAAAAATCTGAGCACGCCATCTTGTTTTCATCATTAAATTGTGTAAGATTGACTTTCAAATCTCTTTAACTTTTTTTGCCGTTGTTCCGTATAATTAATAATATAAGATTATAATAACATAAAACTAATAAATAAAAAAACGGTCTGGCTGATTATCGAACCAAAGTCACTCGATGCATCAAATCAAATCGACAAACGCTTAGCCAACTGATCCACGGAATAAAATTTTTTGCGCGTGCTAATTGCGTACTTCAATGTTACGAAGTTTCAAAAGCAACTCAAAAAAAAAATCAAATCAAATCAAATCAAAATTGATAGGAGTTTAAAGTTTAAAGTTTAAAACCATGCCAGACTAAAACTTATTTTTAGTATTTAACGTGATTTAAATTTAAAGCCCATGATGAACTTAAAATTAAGTTTAAGTCAAATACTAGAACTTACTCTTAGTATATGACGTTGTTTAAATTTTAATACAAATTTCGATTCGTCATATATACAGTACATGATTAACTAAAATTTAGTCCAACATTTTTAACCGTGTATTCAGCTGAATTATGCATGAGGAACAGCTGCAGTTATTTCCTTATTTACTTCAATCGTAATTTAAAATTTAATGTTTTTTGATAAAAATGCATACTCCACCTTGAAATGTTGATAAACTGAGCTTCATCCGTGTAAATATAAATACATCTCTAATGCTAGTGTTGTGTTGTAATTGTCATTTGTAAGCGCCAAAAGAGGTGTTCCCTGCATTGTTTTAACTTATATGATCTTTCGACTACACTCAGGGAAAAAATGCTGTTTTATCAAACAAATCATGGGTTGAAATAACAGATTTCACTGTTAAATACTATCCAACAAATGAAACTTTCAAATCAACAGTCGGCTGACTTTTGGTCTATGGAACACGAAACCCGTATAAAAACTTATTTATTGAAATTTTATCATTGGTTTGAAAGTTAATGTATGGCCGAGTGTGATAACGTGTGCGTCTAGTACTCGAGTGTCCACGGTTCAAATCCGGCAAGGCCAACAAAAAATTTTTTTTTATTTAAAATATTTTTTTTTAAATAAAAAATGAAATTTGCAATTTTTTTTTGCAAGATTGTAAGCATTTTATTTTGAAGGTTATTTTTGACCAAGCAATTAATGAAACAGAATTGTTATTATTTCAATTATTAAATTACAATTGTTGATACTTACACAGCTAGTGTTCGAACCTGTTTATTCTGTTTATTTCGTACGCTGATTCGTACGATTTCGTATGATTTATGTTGGAAGAAAATATTTTTAAGACGAAAAAATCCAATCTGCAATTTGTTTGCACACGGTTTTTTAGAATACTGGTATGATTTTTGATCCGCCCCAGCCGTGGCGAAAAATTTTTTTCATTAAAAAAATTTTTCTGATCGGTCACCACCTCTCTGCAGAAAATGGCAAACCTCAGAGAGTTAATAATCCCATGTAAAGCTTCTTGAGAATATGAACTTTAGCCGTTTGGAGTCGGCATAAAACATAGGTCCAGTTCTCGGTCAATTGTGTGCAAATATTTAATAACACACACAACACAATTGATCATAAGAAACTCGGTCAAAGTCCTTTCAAGGGCTGAAATGGCCAATTTGTTTTTTTTTTGTTTTTTGTATGATTTTGAAGTGAACCAAAAGCACATTTAAAGTTTTTCTAGCAAGAAAGAGTCTTGAGCGTATTTTTTCAAAACAGCTTGGACACATGCAATACACAGGCAAAAGCGTTCGCGACTGAAAACGACTATACCAACATCTTATAAAAAATCCACTCATCTTTCTTAAATCCAAAATCCGATAGAGAGAGATATAAGTTTTCCAAAAGAATAATACCAGAATCAAAGTAAGCAAAAATTCAGCAACTTTACTTATTTAACATTTTCCATCAACAGAAAAAGATGAACGCTTTATTAACTTTTAAGAACTTGATAAATTTTATTTTTACTGATAAAAATATCAAGTAACCAGTTGCCAAGATGTCAGCCATAAATTTTCAAATAACTCAAAACAATACTTACCATTTGAAACAGGCAATATTCTAAACAATTAAATATAAAAACGGGAACTATCCAAAGAGGTTTAGCAAATAGTTTACTTGCATTTTATTGACATAATTTTTGTTAAATTTTGTTATTAACATGTTTTATATTTACAACTTTTGATGATCGAAGAGTTCTCTTTCTGCTGCATTTAATTGTGTTGATTAGTAAACGAACCGAAAGCACCAACCATCACCGCCATTCAAACAATAAACAGTTATAAATGCTCGCTTGTCTATTTGCTGTCGTTGTCTGTTTACCATAGCGTGACATCAGAAATTAGTGGCAAACGAAAAATTTTACAGCAACCGCATTTAAGCAAAGACCACGATGCATTCGCCCGACAAAGCTGAAACGCTGTGTATGCTAATGGAACCAGCCGGTACCAGGCACCAAGCAAAGCTATTGCAGATTGTTAAAAGGCGATAGAATGTTAAAAAATTGTAGAGGTCGGATGGGTAAAAATTTGCGAATTTTTAAAAAATTCCCACAATATACATAGTATAACGAGCCCAAAAACACCACCTAGACTCAAACGAAAATATGTCCTTCCTATTAGCAATGCGCGTCCTGTTAATGTGCTACAACAATAAAAACAAACTCCTGCTCCATGAGTACATTTGCTGCCCTCTGCTACGTAAATAATAGCGTCATGGCTTGCATGTTGTCACGTTATAAAAGAAGTACTGATTTCTTGCAGAAAATCATTCTTCTTCTTCTTCTTGTAGTAAAGTAAGCCTGCGACAATGGAGCGAGCATAGAGCGTCTTGCATTGTGACGGCTGGCTTTGCGGCTGAGCTTGTGTCTGGAAGCGAGCTAGGGCCGCAGCAGGCAGTGTGTCGTATAAATATAATAAATCTTCAACCCTTTAACATGCTTTACACAGGACATGGCCAGGCCTTGAGTTTGCTGACGACGTATTTGCTAGTAGCTGCTCTATAACTATATTACTAAGCTTGCCTTGTCTCAGCGTTTTGTGTTTTAAGTTTTTTTTGTTTTTTTGTTTTGCTCTTGCGGAAGCGGAAACAAAATGCCGTCGACAGCAAAATAATCGATTAATTTGTTTTTGATTGAAGTTATAGCTTTAAAGACACGATTTTTTCGTACCCTTACAAAAAGGAGCTGCATGCATCACGTTATAATTTATTGATATTTTGTTACACGGTTTTTTGTTTTTGGTTTTCTTACAGATGTTCGGTTTGCTCACTCCATTTCGTGTAAATTGATGGCCAGGCTTGATGTTAGGTTCAACCTGCACAAGTTACCGTGCATTGTTGTGGTGTTTTGGTTGTTTTTTTTTGATGTTTTGGTGCTTAAGGCATTAAGTCACAATTTGTGCGCACCTGGTATTGAATCGATTTTTAGCGCCAATAAATTATCGAAAACTTTATAGTTTATTAAGTGAGTTTCTTGCCGCTAAGTAGGTTTGTGACTGTATTTATTGTTTTGGGCATAGCTTGGGTTTGCGAGCTTGTATTTAAGTTTAACCTTGACATAGATTGAAAAGATTTAAGAAAATTGTTTTTAGACTGTGAAAATTTATTGGTTTGGTGACGCTGGCCTGGTATGAAAAAAAAATAATGGCGTAAATTTTGTAATTTTGTATGATAAACAAATAGAGCATCAAGCAACATTTTTTCCAAGTATTTGAGGTATAATACCTGTTCTGTCAAGTCTGGTTTGTTTCGAAGTGGCTTGATAATGTGCCGAAAAACAGTGATATAATAAAACAAGTGTATGATGCTCTTTGTGTGTTAGAAAGCTGTATTAACATGTACATTTGAATCTGAGACAGGTGCTATCTCAGTTTGCTCAAGTTTTAAAGCAAATACCATCCACCAAATTCTCTACAACCAACTATAACTATTAGCTACTAATTTTGTCGTAAATATTAATGAATACTATTATATAAATATCAGTGGATTGGATAGAAAAATTCAAAGCGAAGGACCGTTGCAGAAAAATTCTTAATCAAATGGTAAGAGTACGTTATAGTTGCCACTATTTAAGAGTCTTGGAACTGTAGTGCTTGGTTTGTTTACTCAGAATGCTTTTTTGTACCGCGTTTATTTTTGGTTTTTAAGTGATCTTAAAGTGATATGAAATATTAACAATGAAATAAAATTGTGAACTTAGTTCGACTTTTGGCGATGAAGCAGCAACAAGGACTAGTGTTTATCAATATTTTACCGAAAAATTTTGTTGTTTTGTTGTTATTTGTGGTCGCAGTTTGTTCAATGACGAATCTAGATTCTATGATGAGCCGGCGTAACATGGGTTGGCATTTCTATTGAGCACCTCGGAAATAAAAAAACAAATACTGAAAGAAGTTACGTACAACTTTATGATACTAAAATATTCAATAAAAAAACAAAGAATAAAAAATGAAACAGTTTCGATAGTATCGTAAGTGTAGACGTACAATTCAGTTTAAGTTGTAAGCTATTCTACTTTGTCACTTTGGTCCAATTGTTTGTCCATTTTGCACGTATTTTTTATTGATCTTCCGAAAATTAACAAATAAATGAATAACACTCAATTATGGACTTCCTATCGAGACCAAAACAAAGAAAAAGTTTAAAAGTAAGTATGATTAAATGAGCAAGCAAAAAGAAACAAGGGAAATGTAAATTTTTTTCGATCATTTCGATAAGTTTGACAGTTTGAGTTCATTGACTGATTTAAAAAGAGGTTGTACTACTCATTTCTAAGTAGTACATACAAGAACCCAATAAAGAAGTAGTACATAAAAGAACCCAATGAAGAAGCCAGAGAATCAGTTCGTATAAAACAAAAATAATACAAGCAAACACAACGAAACAAAAACAAATAAAGCAGAAGGCACAGCATAAGCAGTTGATGATTGATTTTCTTATATAAACACATGCATTTTTCTTCTTATATTTTACTATTTTGTGACTTTAATATAATAGTGACAAAATCAAAAATAAAATATTCATTCACCGCAGGATATATCTGATATTTTAATAAATATATTATTTGTGAACGATAAGTATGTAAGGCTGTAGGTATACTCTTAAGTATTCGTGAAAAAAGTTTCATGGCCTTGAAAAAAATCTGTTAAGACGACCTCATACAAACCGCCCTGTAAGACGTAAGTCTACGTCAAAACAAATTAGCCATTACAGCGCTGGGAAGGACTTTGACCAAACTTCTTATTATCAATTGTGTTGTGTGTGTGTTTGCACACAATTGACCAAGAACTGTAGGTGCCTACATGTTTCATGCCCACTCCGAATGGCTAAAGTTTAAATTCTCAAGAAGCTTTATATGGCATTAGTTATTGACTCTCTGTGGTTTACCGTTCTCTGCAGCGAGGTTAGGCCGAGGTGACAGCCGAAAATCTAACTTTACCGGGTGACTTTATTTTTAACCGACTTATAAAGGAGGAGGCTCTCAAGTTGGTTGGTTTCTCTGTTTTTTGTTTTTTTTTTTTTTTTAGTTTGCCGTAATTTTTTGTCAACATATAGAGATTATCAACGCGGAGGTGCCCGTCTATGAAAGTGGGCGGTATTCAGCAAAAGGGCGTGTCTCTATAAGAAAAACACTGTATCTAAGTAAATATTGACACTATGGTAATAAAATTCACAGTAAAATTACAAGGGAAAGTACAAATATTTAAAATGACGATCACTTAAGTAGGCGTAATTCTAAAAAAGGGTGTGGCAATATTGTAAAAACTCTGTATCTACAAGAAAATTGACAATAGAGTACTGAAATTAAGTACAGAGGTAGGTACAATTATTGAAAATTACTATAAAAAGTGGGCGTAATTCGACAAAGGGGTGTGGCAATATATGAAAATTACTGTGTCTCGAATAATATTGATACTAGGATACAGGAATTTATTACAACGGTAGGAAAAATTACTAAAAATTTTTATATAAAAAAAATGGGCGTTATTCGAGAAGGGGAGTGGCAATATTAAAAAAAACACTGTGTCTCGATTACTATTGACACTACGATACTAAAATTTAGTACAAAGGTAGGTACAAATATAACAAATTACTGCCAGTAATGTGGGCGGTATTCGATAAAGGGGCGTGTCACTATTTGAAAAACACTATATCTCAGTAAATATTGACACTAGAGTACTAGAGTTAATAAAATCCACAGCAAAAATGCAAGGGTAGGTACAATTTTATAAAATAACAGTCAAGTAAGTGGGCGTTAGTTTACAAATAGGTGTGGCAATATTAAAAAACTTTGTATCTCGAATAATATTGACACTAGAGTACTGAAGTTAACTACAGGGATAGGCACAGTTATAAAACAATTAATTTCAATAAAGTGGGTGTTGTTTGATAAAGGGGTGTGGCAATATATGAAACACACTGTATCTCGAATAATATTGACACTACAGTACTGATATTTAGTACAGAGGTAGGCACACTTATAACAAGTTATTGTCAATAAAGTGGGCGTAATTCGAAAAAGGGGTGTGGCAATATTAGAAAACACTAAATCGAATACTGACACTACTAACTGAAAAAGTACAGACGTAGGCACAATTATTAGAAATTACTACCGAGGAATTGAGCGTTATACGACTAAGGGATGTGGCAGTGTGTAAAAAAACTGTATAATATTGACTAAAGGGTGATAAAATTCATTGTTAGAATGGGTAGAACTATTGAAAATACTATGACAAAGAGTGTGATATTCTCGACAAAGAGGCGTGTCAATATTATAAACACACTATATTTCAGTCAATGTTGACATTGGGGTAGTGATAAAAATACAAGAGTAGGTACTGATAAAGATACTGACAAAGAACAGAATAAGAAACGACAGAAAAGCGTTTTCCATATTATGAGCATAAATAATTGCTGTTTAATTAATTTATACACTTTTTAAAAATATATCATTTTCTCTAAAAAGAAATAAAAAACTTTTTAACAAAAAAAACCTACTTCAAAATCACTACAAAGTAAAAAATAATTTTAAATTACTTTTACTATTTATTTCTTGGGCAAATTTGTATTTTTATCATAAATATATTAATTTTTTATGATAATAAAATCTTCGAAGTCGGCGCTAATATAATCAGATTTTTTGTGCAGCTGCAACACACATATAGCATTTTAATTAAGATTTAAGAAAAATTAAGATTACAAATAAATACAGCGTCACCTAAGCAGGATATTCACAAATAAAAAAGTCTCAAATAGAGTAGGGATGGCAAAAATATCATGATTTTATGTCAATGATTAGCGCTGACTAGAAGCTTTTATTATCATAAAAATTAATATATTTATGATAAAAATACAAATTTGACCAAGAAATAAATAGTAAAAGTAATTTAAAATTATTTTTTACTTTGTAGTGATTTTGAAGTAAGTTTTTTTTTTTGTTAAAAAGTTTTTTCTCCTTACAAATCGATCCTTCTGATATGTAATCCAGCATTAAGTTCTGATTTATTACCTTATTACTTCTATTCCAGTACAGAAAAAATGAATTCCGAGCTCAAAATTTTTTCGACAACTGCCATAGTGGTTCTTGCTTTCAAAGTTTTTGTTTTGGAGATCCTTTAATATGAGTGGGTGTAAGTAAGTAAGTAAGTAAGTAAGTTTATTAATCGGAGTGGGAGTAAGTAAGTAAGTAAGTTTATTAATCTTAGTTGAGAATTTTTAGACCCTTAAAAGCTATTTTCGATGATACATACTTTAAAAGTGCAGGAGTTTATTAGATCATCCAAGCAAAGTCCTTATTTTTTTCAACCTCGGGCAGATTTCGGGCTTAGGTAAAAAGGTTCTAAAAGGTTCTGTGTTTTGCTTTAGTCAGTTAGGTTCGTCAATTGGAGATTGATTCGAGCTCGATATTCCAGCGTGACAAAAATGTGCGCTTCCTGGCACTACCAGAGTAACCTTGGCTATTGTTTGCAATATTGTCAAGTGTAATAGTAACTGTTTTTTTTTAACTATGACCGAAAATAAGTAAGAGTTTGTTAAAGCTTTCAATATACTTGTACCAAAAAGGGACGGATAGAACAGCACTCAAATTTATTAAACTGAAATTATTAAAAAAAAAAAAAAATATAATTTATATATTCATAACAACCCAAATCGTTTGAATTGAAGGTTTTTCAATACAAATTCTCAAAAAAAAGAATTGAATTTTTAACACTTTAAAAATGATTTTATAAAACAAGCTCAGCTACTATCTTTTGTTCTCTCTCCCCAAAGCTGGTGGCGCCCAAAACCCAAAAGTCATAAATATCAATGATATGCGTCTCAATTGCCTTGACGCACAATAACTCAAAAATTTTGCAACAGTAGAGAAAAAAAAATTGCAAAAACCATCCAGCATATTTGTATGTGTTTTTCTGTTTACTTAAACATTTCAAGGCAAATATGCCGAAATAAATAAAAGGGTTGCCAAATCAGCAAACATAGGCAAAACAATGAAACAGCAGCGAATAAAAAAAGGTTACCACATTCAAATACGATGTGATTTGTAGTGAGGAGGAAAGGGAGAAGCAGTTTTTGACTGACATTCAATAATGTTCTGGTTTGCATGCGGGTATGTGTGGGAATTCCTTTGTTTACTTGAATATATGTGTGTGGGGGGATATTTCGTGCCGTTTTGGTTGGAGGTCATGCTGGTGGTAATGGTGATAAAATATGCAGCAAATTTGTTATAGCAAAAAAAAAAAACAACCATAAGAATGTGTCAAAAAAAATAAAATCAACAAAAATATTTCTGCTACCAGAAATAGCCGCAGGGAAATTATTACGAAATATTTTTTTTTCAAAGAAGATGAAGAAGAAGAAAACAAACCATACAATAGATGAAAATAAATGTATGCTTTGAATAGCTCTGATTGATTTTATAATAAATGTGCCGGCAAGCAAAAAAAGGCATGAATTTTAATAGCATTGTTTGTTTGGCGGCAAGAAAGAATAAAATATTTGTGGTCAAAAATAAGGGACAAACACACAAACACCCCAATACAACTCAAATAAAAGCACATATAGAATGTTAATGTTTAGGACAGCCAAGCATGTGTGGAGTATAACAATGGCAAGAATAACAAATTGAATTTCCATAACTTTAAGTTTAGCCACCATTTGTTGTAATAAATTTTCAATTTCTTTTCAAATTTTTTTTACATTTTAGCTATACCAAGGCAGTGAAAGTACAACATACTTCCGGTTTTTCAGCTATGACTTTGTTATAAAACTGTGACCAACAGTGCGTAAATGAAGTCATAAAATTTCACTACATCAGCCTACAACTAAGTGTCACGCATGGTTCTCAAATCGAATAAAATCGAAATAAATATGATAATAAAACTTGCTTTTTTTTTTCTTTCTGACTGAGAATGTTTATCGAAGGACAATCAATTTGCATGAAATTCAATTTAAAATTTATAGATTTTTTTTTACATATTTCTTTGATACGGTAATAAAAGCGAAAATTATGAAAAAGATTTTGTATTTGTACCTAGTCCATGGAGTTGTTTTTTCTGCTGCACATGTTCACTAGTGTGTAAAAAAAAAAAAAACAAAATTTTTTTTTTTGCTGAATCGAAAGCTTATGGGGAAAGTAGTTTTGAAATTATTTTCAAATTTTTTCAAACTTCATATATAGTTGGTCAGCAACAGTAATTTTCTTAGTCTTTGAGTAATAGAAAAATAAATGTCCAAACTGTACACTTTAATGTACATAAATTGGAAGTTTTGGCAATTTTTATGGTAACATATTTTTTTTATTTTTTTCGTAAATTTTCATACATTTTTAAAAATGCTAATGCTCATAACTCTTATGCACGACTCGAAAATGAGTTGTATTTTAATCGTTTTTTGATCATATTCAAGTTAAAAAACGACTCGAAAAAGACTCCTCAAGAAGAGTCGTGTGTAGGGTACCAATTTCTCCCGAACAAACAGTCTTTTTTTATCAGAAAATGAGTGCACATGCGATTGTCACCATCGCAGAGGAAAGTCGAAATCGATTCTTATATGTTCAAAAATTTTATAAAATGCTAGCTGGGATGACACGTGTGAACTATAATTAAGTCTGGCAAAATAATGAGCTTTTTCACAACTTGAAATAAGCAGTTGTATTGTTGTATTCATTCGGTGTGAAACAAAACGTAGGAGCTCAACAAAAGTTGTTTTCTCTTTCAAATAGAAAACAAAAACAATGTGAATACGACTTAAATTCGAATACAACGATAAAACTGCATATTTCAAGTTGTGAAAAACCTAAATATGTATCGTAATAATAGAAACTATAACTTTGGTAATTCGGACAATAATAGTTTGAGTATCGTAAGTATAGTTTTAGTATTTCTTAGCATTTGTAGGAGAGTTCTTAGTTTTAACATCTATGTCTTCTTCAGAGTGTACAAGAGCCAATGATAAGTCATATGTACTAGCGTCAATTGAAAAAAATGTGTTTCTAATATTTCTTTATTTAAAGCATTTATATCTTTTTCGTTCATATCGTTTATTGAGTTAATAGATTAACAGTCATGTTTATATGAATTTTAAGTCAGCATTGATGGAACCACACTGCAGTTCAAGGCATAAGTCTTCAATCGGCTGTTTGAATTTTCACTACTGATCAACTATTTTTTAATATTTTTTTTCACGAATATTTTGCCAAGAAGCTATGTATATCCAAAAAATTGACTTGATGTTCGTATTGAAGTGGTTAAAATTTTAAATTTTTTGAAAGTTTGAAAAATTATGGTAGTGTCCGAATTATTGGAAAGCCTGGATTTTCACGTGTACGGACTAAAGATGTTGTCCTGTACATAGGTACTTTTAGATATATATAAGTTTATCTTCCTACATTTAACCAATCAACAATTGTACAGTTCATTGAAATCTTTTAACCAAACTGAATTAAAAATACATCCAAACCGTCTTGGTTCAAGTAAAATGTATAATACAGTTTTATTTAAACTTCAACTTTTTTTTATAATTTTGTATTTAAGTAAATATTCTTAAGATTCTAAGAAAATTTCATGGAAAAATTCCTACGCGTTCAAAAGTTACAGCCGGATTAGTGAGAGCGCATTTTTAATTTTTAACCCTTTTTTTCTTTGTTCAAAAACTTTGAACGCGTTTATCTCGAAACAATGTTTTCGAACTGGTTGCGACACTAGCGGGTTCATTTTTTGACGAAATGAACGAAACGAAAATTTTTTTTTATTGTATTTTTGTAATCTTGATTCGCTATGAAATTGAAATTTTTTCCGATTTTTTATGAATTTTTAAAGTCAATATTTTTTCCGAAATAACACACTTTCAAATTTGGAACATCACCAAGAATTGAAAAAAAATTTAAAATAAAGCTCCTTTCATACCATAACCAATTTTGTTAAGATTAAAAAAAGTAATTTTTTTTCCAGATCGGACAATTTTTGCGACTCCCAGTGCTGCAACCGCGAGGCCCCGTGTTTTTCTCTGCCGCCAGTTTGGAGGTCTATAAAACCATGTTGGAGTGAAAAATATATGTTTTTGAATATTTTTCTTGTTATTTGTTCAATTCTCTACAATACTAAAAAAAATTTTGGAAAAATGTTTGTTTTTTGCCTGAGTTATTAATTTTTTTAAAAAAAGGTCTGTTTTCTCTGCCGCGAATGTTATGTCCCTCCTTACTAGACTTAAAAGACTTATAATTTTGAAATTAAGCTAGATGTATTTTTGCGTATTTTCGATGTAAGTATTTAGTTTTTATTTTAAACGTATAATTTTTTAAGTATTTACAAAATTATTTTAAAACAAATTTGTTTTACTCAAAACTTTTGATTTTTTTCCCGTTGAGTCGCGGAGCCAAAGAAAACCTAGTTCCCCCCCAACCCCCGGTAGTAATACCACTGCAACAGACTATTATGTGAGAAAATTTGATCACTTGAATGATAAAATAGAAAAAAAAAAATTCACTTGTAATAAAAAAAAAAAATTGCTTTTTAATCACAATAATGCACCGACTCCCGAAAAAGCTTGACAAAAATTGTATGAATTGTAGCCTTACCTGATTCCGCGTCAACCTTATTTTTTAAATTTAACACCTTTTGATTACTTTTTGTTTTCAACCTTGAAAAATGACTTAGAGTTTAATAGTTTGCTTTTGAATTTGACAAATTTGCAAACTGATGTATGCTTTGGAGGGGTGAGAACTAATAATACTACACTCAGAAAAATATCAACTGTAATATTAACAGTCGGCCGCTGTTATTTCAAAACACTGTTCAATTGAATGATTTGCGTTTAAGTAAACAATTTTCTTTGCTGAATGAACGTTTCAAAGTATTTTTGTGTTGTTAAATTCATCTGTTGAAATATTTTTGTGTTTTTGTTGAATTGTCTTTTTTTCCTAAGCAACACTTTTTAGATGTATTTTGCTATATTCATATTATCATTGCCAATAGCTCAGTGGAAGTGCACTAGACTGTCATGCGGGGGGACATGGGTTCGAACCCTAACTGTGTAAGTATCAAAAACAGTAATTTAATAATTGAAATAATAATACTTCTGTTTCCTTTAATAGTTTGGTCAAAAATAACCTTCAAAATAAAATGCAATATAAAAACAAAAAGTTGCAAATTTCAATTTTATTTAAAAAAAAAATATTTTAAATAAAAAAAAATTTTTTTGTTGTCCATGCCGTATTTGAACCGTGGACACCCGAGTACTAGACGCACACGTTAGCACACTCGGCCATACGTGAACTTTCAAACCAGTGAAAAAATTTCAATAAATAAGTTTTTATACGGGTTTCGTGTTCCATAGATCAACAGTCAACCGACTGTTGATTCGAAAGTTTCATTTGTTGGATGGTATTTAACAGTGAAATCTGTTATTTCAACCCATGATTTGCTTGATAAAACAGCATTTTTTCCCTGAGTGTATATTTTCGTTGCCAGTACCTCAATGGATGTGCAGTAGACTGTCACGCGGGAGTCGTGGGTTCGAACCCTAGATGTGTAAGTATCAAAAATTGTAATTTTATAATTGAAATAATAATAATTCTGTTTCATTAATTGTTTGGTCAAAAGTAACCTTCAAAATAAAATGCTTACAATCTTGCAAAAAAAAAACAAAAAATTGCAAAATTCATTTTTTATTTAAAAAAAAATATTTAAGATAAATCTGCGATATTTATATTTTAGATATTCTGCGTCAATGGCGAGTACCGAATACGATGGACCCATGAGCTGTATGAGCTATATGCCGACATCGATATAGTCAAGCGTATTAAAATTGAGCGGCTTCGCTGGCTAGGTCATGTCGAGAGAATGAACGACGAAGCTCCTGCGAAAAAGATATTGGATTCGGTACCCAGCGGTGACCAACGCAGACGAGGAAGACTGCATCTCCGTTGGAAAGACCAGGCATTGGATAACCTGACAACGCTTGGAGTTTCCAACTGGCGCCAGCAAGCGCACGACAAAAGAGGCTGGCGAAAATTCTTAGACCAGGCCAAAACCGACCAACGGTTGTAAGCGCCATCTAAGTAAAAGTAAGTAAGTAAGATTTTTATTGGCCTTGCCGGATTTGAACCGTGGACACTCGAGTACTAGACGCACACGTTAGCACATTCGGCCATACATTAACTTTCAAACCAGTGATCAAATTTCAATAAATAAGTTTTTATACGGGTTTCGTGTTCCATAGATCAACAGTAAACCGACTGTTGATTTGAAAGTTTCATTTGTTGGATGGTATTTAACAGTGAAATCTGTTATTTCAACCCATGATTTGTTTGATAAAACAGCATTTTTTCCCTGAGTGTACAAAGAAGTTTTAATTAAATTGTAAAAACGTTATTCTAAAGAAATCTATCTAAAAAGAAACTATATTCATAAGTAAATAGCACTTTTGAGAAAAAAACTCTTGTTTTTGAGGTGTATTTCTTATTGACCTTTCTGGCTATTGAAATCATAACTTTTCGATTTTAAAACTTAATTTTTTAGGCATTTTCTTTATAGACAATTCTTCTTTAATAACTTATTAAATTTTACAAGTCAAAATCTCTAAGCAACCAACGTAATCGTGCTGTTGTTTGTTCTGTATATCTTCATGTTAGTTTGAAATACTTTGCATTCTTCTCTACTGAATATTTATGTAGTTCTTACCAACAATGAGACATGAGCCCATAAAAATCTTTGTTCAGACTTTGGCCTGATGAAAGTTATCTATAAATAAAGGAAAATAAGAAAAAAAAAAAAAATAAATGAACTCGAACTAGATGCTCAACTCTGGCAAAAATAGGAACTTACCCATATTTAGGCTTGTTTTTTTTTTTGTTGGCCAAAAGTGTGCGCGAACAAGTGAAATTATTTCAAACTTTGCCGACTTAGTTAACTACAACTACAGCAGAAGCACCAACTTCACCAAACATAACAACAACAACAACAACAACATCACCAACTTGAACAATATGCTAAAGAAAGTTTTTGTCTTGTGTTTTAAAATATTGCTGTCTACGTCACGGGTACAAATTTTTCGTAGCGGTTTTTAGACAGCTACTAGTATTATATGGAATACCGGTAAACTAACGGTGTGTTTTGTTTTTAAATAGTGGACATACGTCATAATGCAAATGTATGAGTCAACATAGTTGTAAAGTAACAAACTAAAATGCTACCTAAAAATCTTTAATTTACTGCGTACGTGTATTACAGTTTTTCTTACCAACATTTGCACCTTAAGCACACATAAGTTGCTCATTTAACACATTTTTTTACAGTTGCACTCAAAACTATAGCACCACATCAAACTTTCGACTTGTCCCAAACTTTTTTCTCAAATATATAATTAAAAAAAATTATGTGATATGCTTGCTAGTAAATAAATGAGTGCGAATCTGTTGTTTTTGTTATTCCTGTAGTATTGGACGCACTTTTGAAACAAAGTTTTTGAATTTCTGCCTGTTATGAAAGTTTGTTTGAATAATTTTTGAGTATGAAAAAGTTTGTTCCGCATATTTTAGAAAACCAGAGGAAACAAAGTTATTGACCTTGACTTTGGCTGGAAAGTTTAACAAAAAGTGGGTTAGAGGCGCAGTTTTGTTTTAAGAACAAAAATTCAACTGACACTCACAGCACGATTTGGCATTAAAGACTTGAAGAATTTTCTAGCTTTAAACTTTTCGCAAAAAAAAAAAGTTTGCATTTAAATTGTTTAGACATAAACCTAGCATGAATTTTTGAAAAATTATTCCCCACAGAGTAAATTAACTTGGTAATGCAAATGATAAAATCACCCTAACTTCATCTAGCACAAAACAAAATATTGATGTCTGCTGTCAACGTTATGAAATGACATGCAAAATGTCAGAAAAGGCAAGTGGTAGCAAAAAACACTGAGTAGAAGAAGAAGAAGAAGAATCACCCAGAAATGCAAAAATAAGAAAAATAAGGCATTTAATGTAAATTACACCATTGTGACCACAACAGCAACAACAACAGCAAAAACAGCAGTATTGAAACAGGATGTTTGGTGGTGGGGGGGAAAGCAAAAGTTGACATTATGAAGCGTCAAACAAATGTAAATTTTCAATTTAAATGTAAATATCAATTTGTCAATCTGAATATTGACGCCATCGTTGTTTCGTTGTGTGTGTGTATGTTTGTGTACGTCAGAAAAGCAGCGTTACTTTACAAGACAGAAGTGGTTAAATCTTAAGTTGCGACAAGAATTCCCACGTGACACACAAAATGGCGCTACGGCGATTTTAACTTGCTGTTTATGTGTTTTTTTTTTCCTTAAATTATTTTATGTTTTTGTATTTTTTTTCTGCTGTCACAACTGTTTTCTTTGCTTTTGTTTTGCTTAATAATTATTAAGAATTCAGATCATTTTTTATTTGGTTTAAAATTATTCAAAAGTCTCAACAAATAGTGCAACCAGTTGGTGGGGCAGAAAACATTTGGAGTTGGGCAGTCAAGACACAGCTGCATATATTTTTGTTGTTTTTTTTTCTTGAGACTTTTTATGATTAACGCACTTTTTCTGGTTTATTTTTATGTTCTGAACATTTTTTCGCTTATTTATTACATGTTTTATGAAAAATTACAAGAGTTTGGCAACCCTTGCTTTTAAGACTTGTGAAACCTTAAGAAAATTTTAGAGTGTTCTGCTATGGTTTATGTTTCTATAAGGTTTAAGAAAAATGGAAAATAAAAATAAAGATCTACGTAAATAAAGGGACGAGAAAATACAACAGCTTTGCTTACTGCAGTCATTCAAACTTTTCACACCTTTGATGATAAGCAAGATGATGTATATATTTTTTTTAACCCTTCACGTCGGTTCTAATTTTTAAATGCAAATTAATGCTTGTGCAGATGAAGTTTGAGAGTTGTTGCCCTGCTAGTGGGTGTGATTTTATAACACTTCTCTCAACTTGGCGAGCAAAAAATACACACAAAGGTTATAAAACTGCAATTATGCGCTTTTTTGTACATGTCTCGGTTTTAATTCACTTCATCGAGGGCAGTTAAAAAAAATAATATAAATAAAATAACAGTGAGCTGCAGCAGCAAAAAAAAAAAAGAAACAGTGTAAAAAGGTACCAAAGCCGCAGAGTTACCACGGTTTCAAAGTGGTAGCTTTAGAAAAAATAGAACTGATTAACAGTAATAAAAGGCAACACAGGAAAAAATTAGAAGTTAATTAAGTTTTTTTTTTCTTTTTCTGCGGCATTTTATAATTTCACCATTTCTCCATTTTAATTTTTTTATTTTGTAATTTCAATAAAGTTCTTTGACAGCATATATACAAAGTTTAAAGTGCGAAAGCTTTAATTAAAAAAGTGAATTTTTTATTGCATAATTTTAGGAAATACATTTAAGGAGGGACATAACATTCGCGGCAGAGAAAACAGACCTTTTTTTAAAAATTCATATCTCAATTAAGAACGAAAATTTTTCCAAAATTTTTTTTATTATTGTAGAGAATTGAACAAGTTACAAGAAAAAAAATTCAGAAAAATATATTTTTTACTCCAACATGGTTTTAAAGAGCTCCAAGCTGGCGGCAGAGAAAAAAACGGGGTCGCGAAAATTGTCCAATCTGGAAAAAAATGATTTTTTAAATCTTAACAAAATTGGTAACAGTATGACAAAAGCTTTTTTTAAATGTTTTTTCCAATTTTTGGTGATGTTTCAAATTTGAAAGTGTGTTTTTTCGAAAAAAATATTAACTTTAAAACTTCATAAAATATCGAAAATATGATAGCGAATCAAGTTTAAAAAAATACAAAAAAAAAAAATTCGTCAAAAAATAAACCTGCTAGGTCGCAACCATTACGAAAAACATAGTTTCGAGATAAACGCGGTCAAAGTTTGTGAACAAAGAAAAATGTAATGAAAAATAAAAATGCGCTTTCACTAAACCGGATGCAACTTTTGAACCCGTAAGAAATTTTTTCATGAAATTTGTTTTCTTAGAATTTTAAGAATATTTACTAAAATACAAAATTATAAAAAAAGTCGATTTAAAAAAACGGCCAATGTCATGTCCCCCATAAAAGCAAAGATAGAATTTTATGTTTTATTGTCACTTCATCTATGTCCTAGCCTATTGCCGCGGTCATTTTCACTTAAAATTGTCCACCGTACGATGTTATCTTCGAAAGGCTGTTAACTAGTAACTGCTGTTAACTATCAGTTTACTTTTCACTTATTTTTGGAACCTTCTTTGTCCTTTTTTGACAGTATAAAAACCTAGCGGTACATTAAAAAAAGCAAACCAATATTTTTTCTCGGGCTTATTCATCCCGACAGTGTTGTTTGATGATTTAGTTCTTCTTCTTTCGCACCTAGACTACCCTGATCTAAAATAAAGAAATTAAATAAAATAATTAAGAAATTATATTTATATAAATTATAAATTATATTATAAGAAAATTATGATGGGTTTTCGAGACATCGACCGAATATTTTTTTAGTTTCTTCTAAAAGGTTATCTACCATTAATCTTAAAAAATCAAACTATCAAAACTATAAAAAATTAGGTATTGCGGACCCCATATATCCCATAAAATTAATTTTCTTCACTTATTTTGGATTCCAATATCCACTCTTAACATAAAAAATTTGAACATACGTAAGTTGTTCTACAAATTTTTAATATGTAGAGGAGAGTGGTGTGTTGAAAGACATGGGGTGTTGTGAGACACATCACTAGCTTCCAAAGTGGTAATGTTATTAATGCTTACAACAACTGTAAAATATTTTCTTCACAAGATGTCACTTGTTATATGCACACTTCGTATCATCTCGTATTCCAATTGTCGGTATCAAATTATGAGTTTTGATCGTGCTCTTAAAAGTTTTTTCTGCAGATTTTGTTTGTGAAATTTTTAGAAACATATATAAGTTAAGGTAGTAAATGTATGCATATATTTTATTCCATTGTCCTTAAACCCACCCAAGTGATTTTGCAAAACAAATTGTATGTGATGATGGCGCAGTTGCTGTTTGAAAATGTCGAATATGGAGTGCCGTGAGACAGTTTATATGGGCTGTTGTGAAACATCTATTCTTTTTGTTACTTTTTATATCCTAAAACTGAAAAGTCAGGGTGTATTAACTTTGTGCAAACGTTTGTAACACCTAGAAATAAGAGAGTCCAGTATTAAAAGTATATATATTCTTGATCAGAGTCACCTTGAGAGTCGATTAAGCCCTATCCGTCCGTGGGTCCGGCCGTCTGTCTGTCTGTGTGTTGTCCGTAAACACAGGATAAGAAGAAGAAGTTGAGAAAATTATATGAAACTTGATACACATGTTCACATGAACCCAAGCATCTGCACTATTGAATATTTTAGGAATCCCCCACGGACACGCCTACTTCCCATACAACCAACAAATTGAAATCACTCTAAAGAGAGTTTTATTAAAGCTACCCCAGCTAGTATTTGAACGATTGCATGACGAGCGCGATTATTTTTTTAATCGTCCAGACGATTACGGTAGAATTTTATTTTGGTCTTTCAAATGATCGTCGTTCACGCATTTTGGCGAGCATTTAAAGATTGCTGATAGGCAATGATCGCATGTTACTCTTGAATATGGTATTTATTAAGCCGGATCGAAATTTAGATATCGCCGGACGCCAACTCAAAAGTTAGAGGGACTCTTAAAAACTATTTCTGCATCATTTTTTTTTGGATCGGAAAAATCCCCATGGAGCGGTTTTGGTTCTCCTTAACCCTTTTTTTGGCCAAAAAATCAAGTTTTTTGCTTAAAACCTTCTTTTTTCTTCAGAATGCATACCCAAGATAAGCAAAAAAGTTAAGATTATTATAGTACTCAAATATTGGTTGAAAAAATATTGAAATTTGTTGTCCTTACAAACACTTTTGCGATCGCAAAAAGTCGATTTATCATCATTTTCGAAAATATGTTTCTTTTAAACACCTATAAAATATTTATTTTTCAAGCAATTCATATGCATTTATGCTTAGTGAAAAGACATTGAGCTCTTCTTTCCATTGATATATTTTATGGTGTAGTTTAACCAAAACTAACTGCCACAATTATATAAAACATGAGAAATTGATATTCAGAAGGATTTTTCAGCTTAATTATTATTTAATTGCCTTAATAACCGTTAGATTTTGACAAATCTTGGTGTGTTTGAGTTTTTAGGTACGCTTAATCGAATTCTGACAACTATTTTTTAGAAAAGTATACGCCAGATGGCACTCCAGTACAAAATGCTTGAATTTCGAAAAATTTTTTTTTAACGCCTACAATATACGTATTTTTCATGGTACTCACTTTTAATAAAACCACTCCATACGTCATACCAATGGAAAGAGTAGCTCAATACTTTACCAATAAGCTTAAATGCATATGAATACCACGAAAAATGTATATTTTATAGGTGTTTAAAAAGAACACCTTTTCGAAAATGATGAAATATCGATTTTTTGGGGTCTCAAAAGAGTTTGCAATAACAAAAAATTTCAAAATTATTTTTAACCAATAGATGTGTACTATCACAATCTTTACTTTTTTGCTTATCTTGGGTATGCAATTTCAAGAAAAAAAAAGTTATAGGCAAAAAACTTGATTTTTTGGCCAAAAAAAAGGGTTCAGGAGAACCAAAACCGCTCCATGGGGATTTCTCCGATCCAAAAAAAAAAAATGATGCAGAAATAGTTTTAAAGAGTCCCTCTAACTTTTGAGTTGGTGTCCGGATGACTTTTTTTTCCTCCATACAAAATCGATCCGTCTTAGTATTTATGCGACTCATTTTGATGATTGATTGACGAGTATTTTTTTTTTTACTCTAAAATCGTCATTTAATCCTTCTGACGACCATAAAAAGATTGTTATTTGCAGACGACGACTCTTTTAGGCGATTGTTTGCAGGCTCGCTTTAAGTAGGAATAAAATCGTCTTACGCTATTCTTTTCTACGCATCGTAGACGACTCAGATGGAAGAGTCGCCGGCTTGACACAGTTTCTTCCGATGTACTGAACTTGCGCGATCGAAATAGGACATCCTCGATATTTATTTAATCGCCCGGTCCAATCGCGGAAGAACCGCTTACGATTAAAAATGCTAGCTGGGACAGTAATTAAATTTAATATGTATATAATTTGTACAAAAACTAAGACATGTACTTTTTAATCCGTACACAAATACGCCCACTTCCTATACAAGCCATAATATTGAATATACAATAAAGAGGTTTTTATTAAACTTGATATGAAAGGATTTTATATCAAAACTAAGGTGCGCAGGCATAAACTAAGTATGGAAGGATTTTATATCAAAACCAATGTGCGCACACAAAATTGGCGTCAACTGCCCACAAACACGCCTTACTCCCATAAACCCAACATTAATGAAATCTGTTAAAAACTGTAATGAAATACATGGATTTTGAAAAAAAATAAGAATTTATTTAAATATGTTTAAGTATATCAACATATATTTAAATATGATAGGAGATTTTCAGTATTCCATAGTCGGGCTAGAGTTGATTTTATTTTCCTTGACCCAATTGACGGCATCATTCGAAAAACTAAGTTTTTCAGAAAGACTTCTGAGTTTTTAAAATTTTTTAGTACCTACCATTTGTTTGTTAAATTTAATAAATGTTCGTTTATAACCTTGAAATACAAGAATATAAACTTCTTTAGAACATGAACTTTAGCCTTTCGGAGTCGTCATAAAACATGTAGGTCCAGTTCTCGTTCAATAGTGTGAAAACATTTAATAACACCCACAACACGATTGATCATAAAAACCTCGGTCAAAGTCCTTTCAAGGGCTGAAATGGCCAATGTGCTTTGTTTTTAACGTATGCGTGCAATGAACAATGCATATAAAATAAAGTTAATGCTAATATTAAACCTAGAACTTTAAGATCACGAGAAATATACACAACTGTAAAAACACCCCAGACGCACTTCTTATGTACACTGCTTGGGCTACCAAGTGGTACGGATGCCACGAACGTGCTCCCTCATCTCTCAGTCGTTGAAACAGAATTATGGTAACGGTCCCGGGCAGTAAACGTAAGACGTTTGTGTCTGGCGCGAGATTAAAACCAGTCTGGGAAGTTTTTTCACCCCGCGATACAGGAATAGGTAAGAAAAAATAGCGATACAGTTCTAGGGTTAATATTTTTTTTTTTGGGGAGTTATATGAAAAATCGGGGAATTTTGAGGCACACAAGCCTTGTGATAATGTAAACGTAACTGTAGTTAGTTATTTTAAACCAATTGAAGTTGTATTTGAAGATAACATTTTAGTCTGAATTTTACTAATATTTGTTCGTATATCTCTTTATCTTAGATCCTTAGATATATTCACTTATTTTGATTGTTCCTTTTAATAATAAAAAGGAAATAAAATAAAGATACAAGATTACATTTCATTAAGTTTTTAACAGATTTCATTAATGTTGGGTTTATGGGAGTAAGGTGTGTTTGTGGGCAGTTGACGCCAATTTTGTGTGCGCACCTTAGTTTTGATATAAAATCCTTCCATACTTAGTTTATGCCTGCGCACCTTAGTTTTGATACAAATATATTTTTTAATGAAAATTAAAAAAAAGAAAATCAATAAAAATTTTTTTAACATAAATATTCTGTTTGCTGTTGCTATAAAAAATACTTGAAGGTTGATACAAAGTACTAAGGTAGTTTAATAAAGCGATATATTGTGCTTATATTGTGTCACGATTATAAATACTGATTGGTTACATCATTTACCATATATACGACTGTGTAGAGTATTGAGACACATTCATACAACATTTTAACTTTGTATCCGCTGCTGTCAACAGGTTCAATTCACACAGCACTGACATTTTCAATGTAACAAGTTGTCCAGTTGAAGTAGGGAAAGTTTTCGTTAAAAAAATGCTTGGGTGTTGCCAACATTAGACGACAACTGCAATGACTTCTGTCATTCGCATGTCCTTTTTTATATAAATTTTTTTTTTTTTTTTATTTGGTTTTTGTTGTTTTTCCGCTTTACTTTTGCCTGCTGCTGTTACATCGCGTGTCAATTGCTATGTCGAATAAAAAGCTAAGGACATAAAAAATTACTTGCTACTGAAACAAAAAAAAAGAAAAAAAAAGAAAAAAACAAGAAAAAAATGGAAATAAAAATACCAACAAGAAAAAATAAATAAAAATAATTGCTGAAATGTTGTTTTTTTTCACGAGTTGACGTTTGAGCTTTCTTACATTATATTTAATTGCATTATAAGCACTTTTTTTCCCGATACTCTGCCAGCAGCGTTTAGATTTCTTATCTCTGGTGTTGACACCGATACCAGGCCGTAACGCTTGTTCGTTGGGCTAGTTGAACTTTTTGACTTCCTGTGGATTTCGTGAGTCTTTTTTTACTGACAGTGTTTGATTGTCGTTTAATTGAATTTAATTAGTATTCTTTTTTATTGTTATGTCCAGGTTTTGTCAATTTTTTTTTTTCCTTTTCAAGGCGTGCTGTAATTTGAGTCACGATTTTTTTTTCTGCGTGGGAACAAATGTAAATTTTTTTGTTTTTTTGGTTTAAGCTATTTGCTTTTAAACGGTGCCATTTAGAGTAACCAACAATTGAAATTTATTATTCATTTGGGAAAATGTTGCGGTTAGCTGTGTTGTATAATTTATCCAAACTGTCTATTGAGTGTTAGCATGCAATATCTTCATAATTTACACACTTCATCAATGTTATTTTTAACAATGCCAAACTTGATTATTGCTGGTAACTATAACATGTATTCAAGCGAAAGCTTGAAGCTTTTAGCAATCAATGGCTTTTCAATGAGTGTCTGCAGCGTAGAAAGTACAGCTAAGTGTTGTTTTGCACGCATTTATATTGCCCATAACATGGGCCAGGCAAAAGTGCGTTAAGCAAGTGTTGATCCTTGGCAAGGATAATGTGTGTGCTGCTGCTTCTTCTTCTCATTATGACTTAGTTTTCTAAGCCATTAACGCGTTTTCCCCAGCTGCCAATCGCACACATTATGTTGTGTTGTGTTGCCAGCTTATTTTGATTTTGCATTGAAGTTTTAATTGCATGCAATTAAAAATTTATTAAACTTTCCTTCAATGCTAAATTTATCATCACGTTTGTTGTTTTTGTTCACAGCTATTCTAACGTTGCTTTTATTGGCTCATGTTGTTGTAGACTTCATACATATTTGAACTAATTAAAACGCGTTTAGCAGCGTTTGCGTAGGTGTTGAAATTGAAGTGCGCTCAATTTGATTTCTAATTCGATATGAAACGATGTTAATTAGTTAGTTGTTTTGTTGTTGTTGTTGTTGTGTTATTTTGCTATCAATGAATTAATAGCTTCAACTGCATTGTTGTATAGTTCAGAGTTGAAATGAGAAGTTAGGTCTGAAAATTGTTTATTATCTCATTTGACTAGTGGAATTGTTATTGAATACGTTTATCAAATTTGGTTTGTATGTATTTTATATTAAAACTAAGATGTGTTAAAAAAATTGGGTGCAATCCGTCAATGAACACGCCCACTTCCTACAGAACCCACACTAGCGAAAACACTATAAAGGCATTTACATGTGAGCTACAGGAATTAAACTTGGTATATGAAAATTTTGCATCATAATTGAAATGTGTATAAAATTTGGGCCTCATCCGCCCACGGACACTCCCATTTTCAATGCAATTATTGTATTTTAAAAATAAGGCTTACAGGTTATTTCATAGTCGGGCTAGACCAACTTTAGACTTTCTGTACTTGTTGTACCAAATCTTAGAACTTATTTTATTGATTTTGAACTTTGACCGCACCTTTGACGAGATCCTACAATTTCTGTAAAAATTAAGAACGCAAGATTATGAACTGGTAAGTGTTGTTTATTCAAAAAAAGAATTATTAAAATATTAAATACATAGACGAAAAATTGTGTTATTCAATGACATTTTTTTGTAAGTCCTTATTTGTACCTTTTTTTATATCTGCTCTTTTGATATTTTATACGACTTCTTGTTGTTTTCAAAAACTGGTGACTTTTTCAATAAAAATACGAGTTGGGATTTTTTTCACTCATATATTATAATGACATCCAGGATTCATATTCTACCTGTTCTGAAATATAATAATAAAATTACTGGAGCTCTGGATCCATCTAATCTATATAGATAAAAAAGATCTCTGTTGAACAAGTTGAACATGTTTTGGTAATATTATTTTGGTCAATATATAGGTTTCATCCCGAAACGGCTGTAAGGTCATGGAATCATCCCATGATTTGCTAGACTTTGCATGAACATTGCCATAACGTCGGCACTTTTGTGATTCAACAAATAGTTGTGCTATGAAAGGTTGGATAATTGAAGGAATGTATTGAATTTTACCTTTATTGCGACAATTTACTTGTTTAAAATTTTTAATAATAGATCAAAAATAATTATAAATTTTTATATGACTTTTTTGATATGCTTTACCTAAAAGTGTATGATTTATAAAATATTGATTCTCATGCATTGCTTTAATTTTGTTGATATCCTACTTTCATCAAATTTCTTATTTATTTCGTCATATTCTTGGCGTTTATTTAAAAGGTTGTTGTTGTTTTTTACTTTTTTTTTTCTCAAAACAATCTATACACTTTTTATGTCTGCTGCCAGACAAGGCACAACATAAATAGCAGTCTTACTTGAGAGCAGCATAAATATCTTCTTACCATCTACTTTGCACCTACAAGTTCTTTCATTGTGCTCACTTACAACCACTTCCTTCTCCCATCTCCAACATGTTTTCACTCAATGTTCGAACATCAGTTTTTCTTGTATTGCAGGAATTCTTTTTGGGGTTTTTTCTGCTCTGTTGTTTTTATTTTTCTTTTTTTTTCGTGTTTCATTTCCTTCAAAACATTTTTCGTTTCTATTTTTCTCCAACAACAATACTTAAAAATGACGTCCAAATGTGTTTGTATTTTATTATGGTTTAGGTGGAAATTGAGGACCCGCCTTCTTCGTGCCAAGCAAGTCGCCAATCGCGTTGACTGTAGTTTTTCTGTGAGTTTTCTGGTTTATTTTTTATTCTTCTTTCTTTTGAATCTTTGTATATTTGATTGCTTGTGTGCTGCTTCTACTATGCTATATTGTTGTATGTATGTGTAAAAATAAAATGTTATTTTGTACAGGACTTTATGGGCGAGAGCTTTGAGAAGAATTCAATTTGGCAAGTTGCTGTTGCTTGTTTTAATCTTGCTGTTTTGGTTAAAATTAATGCTTGTCTTGGTTATTGCAGCACAAAGAGTTCCAATTAATATATATTATTTTGTTCTAATTGTCTTAAAACGACCTTTCTGATGGCCTCTAAAGAAAAAAAAATAAAAAAGGGCTTAGAACACATGCATTAATACTCAATTTAAAATTTGTAGCCTAAAATTTTAGGTATGGATTACATTTTGAAATGTAACTTTGAGATTCTCAATTTTAAAAAAATTGTTCCCGGGTGTCCTTTTTGCAACAATCATGGAAACCAACTCTTAAATTTTATTTTTACGTACGTTACATTTTAAGTAAAGTGGTGTCGAGCCTTAAATATTTGGAATGGAAAAAAATACATTAACAATAAATTTTAAATTTCCATATTGAAATTTTTTTATCTGAAGGTTTCGAAGATCCAATAATTTGAATAAATGCCTAAATAACCATTTTCGTCATTATTAAAAATTTCTCTGATTGTTTTTCTTAAAAACTCAAAAAAAAAGCCAAAGAAATAAAAACCCAAATCGTCATTCTTCAAAATTCTCAAACTACAAAATATAACATTTTTTAAAAATAGTCAGGTCAGAAAAGTGCCCATAAAAGCTGGTTTAAACGCAGTAGGTTTTATAATCCAACAACGGGTTCTGGTAGAGGGAGAGAGATAAAAAAAACTTGTATCAGCGATTTGAAAATTTTTTGTCTGACTTATATTTAAAGGGGAGGATCGGCATATATAGGAAACCATGTGACCCTTTGGATATGTTTTTGGTCGAAAGTAGTACAAGGAACTTTTTTGCAAACACTCTTACCCTTTAATGTATGGGCTATTTTTACCTCTTTGTTAAAGAAGTTAAAAAATACTCACAACATATGGATAAACTAAAACGGGTAAAACATTTGTTTAATGTTTGGCTTCAAATAATCATAATATTCACAAAATTCAATTATTCGCTGAATACACGAAAGCATGCAATTCATCTTAAACATAAAAAATAAGCGAAAACTTAAAATGAGTCAATTTCGAAATTTTTCAGAAGTAATGCTTAAATGTCCCAAAAAATCAGAGTTTAGGATGTTTGTAGAAAAAAAAATGTCTTTCGCAAATTTTTTCTATAACTCATCGTATAAAAGAAAGTTCTTCATATAATATCTATGAATGAGAAGATGAATAAAAAACAAAGTATCTCATTGATTTCAATTTCGTTCCTTTTCATTACTCTGAATCTAATATAAAATATGTTCGCTTTGCTTATTGTTTTTATTATAACAATAACTCTTCTTTTTGGGCATAGAAAAGAAGGCATAAAAAAAAAAACACAATATCAAGAAGGTAACATATAAACCACGATCGAGTTAGTTAATGATTTCAGTATGAGGAAAGGTTGCCTTTTTCTTGAGTTGTGTATTTCAGACCATGAACATTTTTGTTTTATTATTTAGATCAGTCCTTAGTTTTTCGACTAAATCTTGAAGAGCTGTACAAGTATCACAGTGCGACAATATTTAAATATTCTATATTTCACTTTCCTAACCTTTACTGAAGTTCAAGTGTTAGTTTGGTATGAGCTATTTTTAAAGTCGAAAACGGGAGGGTTTTTTAAAAAAAAACATAAGAATATTTATGAAATAAGTTATTATTGATAAAATTTTGAAATTATTTGTATACAAATGATTTTTTTATATTAAAAAAGTGAAAATAAAAAATAAGTGAAAGCACGAATTCCGGAACTTTTTCTGTCTCTCTTGTTGTAATATTAACATAGTGTTTTGTAATGTTTTGGTGCATGGTAATAAGTATATGAACTTAAAATAGAAAAACGTTTTTGCACGAAAGTACCCAAAGCGTTATATATATAAAATTCAAAACCATTTTTAACACTTATACCATATAATAATGAAATTTTTCTCATGAACTATAATGTTGTAAATGTTGTTGATTTTGAATATGTATGCTTTGATTTTCATAAATATATTCGGAAAAATCAAGGCGAAGTTATGAATTGTGAAAGTTTTTGCACTAGTTTCAAAAGTCAATCAAAAAATTATTTAACATAAAATTTTTTTTTGGGAAAAATTCAGATTTTTGAGGAAATTTTAACAATTTTTTCGGTGGTGAGAGACTCAAACGATTTTCAAACAGACAGTAAATACAAAAAAATATCAAAATTATTTTTAGTCAATATTTGTATACTATCCAAATATTTCCTTTTTTGCTTATCTTGGATATGCAATCGAAGAAAAAAAATTATATGTAATAAATTTAATTTTTGGGCAAAAAAATGGTTTAGAAGAACCAAAATCGCTTTGGTGAAAATGAAATGAGAAATGAAAATTTCTCCGATCAAAAAAAAATGATACAGAAATACAGGGTGGCGCATGAAAGCCGCTACCAAAAAAAAACTTAATAACTTTTTTTCTATTTAAGTAATCTGCACAATTCTTTTTTTATTTTGTAGATTGATCTTTACATTTAACGAAAATGAACAACTCAACTGGGACACTGAAACAAGAATTTGGATTGTTCGTCGCTATCACGCGCTGGAGTCCGTAGTTTTGGTCCAAAGAGAGTACAGGCGCACATTTGGCGGCGATCCTCCGAGCCGATGGACCATAATGAGGCTTGTAAACAATTTTGCCGAGAATGGGACTGTCGCACGAAGACCTTACAGTAGAAATAATTCAGTTCGGGCGGAGGAGACTATCGCTGCTGTAGCTGCAGCCATACACAACAATCCAAGAGTTTCGACAAGAAGTTTATCTGCCGAAATGGGAGTAAGCAGACGGTCATTGCAGAGAATTATCCATGAAGATTTGCACTTATTCCCATATAAAATTCAATTAGTCAACAAACTGAATCCAGCAGACTTGCCGATTCGCTTGGAGTTTTGCCAGAAGATGCTTCAAATGGTGGATGAGGACGAAATCATGTTGGACTGCCTTTTTATGTCTGACGAGGCCCATTTCGACTTAAACGGCAACGTGAACAAACAAAATTGTCGAATATGGGATACTCAGAACCCACAGGTTCTCCATCAGAAGGAATTACATCCACTTCGCGTCACGGTGTGGTGCGCAGTTTCATCGCGCTGTCTTGTCGGGCCTTACTTCTTCGAAGAAAGCGGTCAGACGGTTACAGTTACAGGAGACCGTTATTTGAACATGTTGCGAAATTTTTTCTACCCAGAATTACGCCGAAGGAGAATTCCTTTCAGATCAGTATGGTTCCAACAAGATGGTGCGCCTCCTCACATAACCCGGCCTGTTATGACAGAATTGCGACAAAAATTTCAAAATAAGCTGATTTCAAGAAACTCCGATTTTCGTTGGCCACCCAGGTCACCTGACCTTACTGCACCAGACTTTTTCTTGTGGGGCTATTGTAAACAGGAAGTCTACAAACTAAAACCGACAAATTTGGAACAATTAAAGGAATCCATTCAAGCAGTAATTGCGGGCATTCCTGTTTCAACTCTCCAAGCAGTCATGAACAACTTTTTGATAAGATGCCGCACGTGTGTCAACGAGCGTGGCGGCCATTTAAATTCAATTATTTTTAAGACTAGTTAAGCTATATTTAATAAAATTGAATAAGCTTCAAAATAAAAAAAAAAAATGAATTCCATACACTATTATTATTATGTTATTTGAGTTTCTTAATGTAGCGAAATTCATGCGCCACCCTGTAGTTTTTAAAAGTTTTTACTTTTGAGCCCGTGTCCGGCTGACTTTATTTTCTCCATACGAAATCGATTCGGCTTAATATGCACTGTAGTAGGCCATTTGCCTAAGTTATTTTAATTAGTGTAATAAAAGACAATCACAAAAAAAAAAAAACGAAAAAATAATACAAAATATAATATTAACAACACATAATTTGAAGGTTTTCAAGTTTGTATTTTATTTGCTGGTTTGGAAAATTAAAAAAAGTAAACATGGTTTCATCGGAATTGACTTTTTCCATTGAATTCTTGACAAAGAAGAACAATTTTGAGGGATAGAAGGTTAAAACGATACATAACATTTTCTGGAAAAAATTTTATTAGGAGCTTATATTTTTACAACTTTTCTGGAAGCATAAATATATGTTGAAATCCGAAAGAGTTGCCCCTAGTGTAGAAAGGTAGATAATTATTTGAAAATTAAAGAAAGTACGAGAGCAACTAAATGCTCGGAGTTGTGCCAACTAATATACTAAGTACTGACAATCCATCAAATATGGGTTATTTGAAAACACTAACATGTGTTGAGTGTATGTGTTAATATCTTACAAAAAATTAATTTTGAATACTGTTAGGTTACAGTTTTGCAGCCATGAGAGATGGTCTTAAATTTCTGTTGCTTTAAACTCTTTTTCAAGAAGCAACACACATTTCTGTCATTTTAAACCTAGAAAAAAATGCATAAATTTGTACAAATTATTTCCATACTCCAGCTTTTCATAATTAACCATACTTCCAAATATTTTCCACAAAAACCAGTCTAAATGCAAGCTAACCGCAAAGCAAAAACGCACGATTATAAAAGAAATTATAAATTTTGCACCATATTCAACAGCAGACACACACACACACACACACACACACACACGCACACTGCACTGCAAAAAAGCGTGGGTGACAAGACTGTGAAAGAGTACAAAGTGTCGCCGGCGTAAGTTATTCATCATAGCCATAATTACAGTTCCAACAAAAAAAGTTCAGTAAAAATCTAGAATTCTAAAAGATTTAAAATCTCAGCGTAGCTGAAGAAAAAGCGAAAGCGTTCCATTAGCCACGCCACAAGGCAGCCAGCCGTTGTTGGAATAATTTTAAAAGTCTTGGCGCGTGTGAATTTTAAACGGTATGAGCTGCATCTGTTGACGATGGTGGAGGAGACAGCAGCAAGACCAGGCACAAAACCAAACATAATCAACTCATTACCAAAAGCAACAGAGCAGTGCAGCTGACTGAAAAAAGAAATACACGGCAATGCTGGGAATTAGCAATGATAAAGAGACCAACCCAGGCTAGAACCAAAAGCCAAAGCAACAGCCACAGCTAAAAGAAATGCGAACGTAGAAGACAGCTTGTTAAAGGATTGAGGTGTAGATCGGATTCGTACAAATAGATTTTTCTGTATACATATATTTTTTTGTTCGCTTTCCTTAGAGATTGTCAGACATCCAGCTGTGATTCGGCGTTTTGGTTTTTTTTATTCTTTAGTCCTTGAAGCTCTTTGGAATTTTTCTTAAGCTACTGTGCTGTTGTTTTCATCATAGTTGTCGTTGATTTCTTTTTCTGTACTGTTGTTTTGTTCTCATCCTGTGGAAGATGACAACATTTTTGCTAGGAAATCTGAAATAAGTAAGCTGCAGGATTTTGTTTTGCGGTTGCTGATGATGGCTGAGCTTATGTGCAGCAGAGTAAAAGGATTTCTGGTTTGTGTTGTGTATCGTCTGGTGGAAGAAAGATGTTGGCAAGGACACTAAAATGCTTTTAAGATTAATGCGCTTCATTTAGTGTGAACTTTAGTGCAGCTTACTTGAAGCAGAGTGTGTAAAAGAGGGCGTGGTTCTACACTAGTTTCATTTGGCTGTTAGTTTTTATTGAAGCAGCTTTTTATTTTGCCAAAACTGCAGCTGCAGTAATTAACAAAAACTGCTATTTTCAATAAACTTTCAATAAACCCGTTAACTGTTAACACTTCAAATCCGGCTTTAAATTTAATTCCTTTTTCAACTGAAGTGTAAAAAGCACTTTAAAAATTGTCATTGTTAACAGGCAAATGCGCCGTTGTCAAGCTTAAGAACCACCAGCCCCAAACCCTCTCTCCACTCATTTCACCAACAACAAAGCCCAACCAAAACAACTCCTTCACTTTATTAACGATTTTTACTAATTTTAAATTTACACTGCATAACAAAGCCAGCGTCTTCAGCTGCTGTCACAGAGACGTGCTCAACATCCTGGTGCGCCTGACACCTCGCCCTCGTCGTCGTCGTCGTCGTCTTCATCATCATCGTCGCGTACTCGTCTTTGCACTTGGAATTTGATATCCCTTCGGCATGCATATTGAGAAAAGAACCTAAGGACCTTGCGTTGTGGTTGCTTTTGTTGCTGTTGTTGTTGTCGGTTTTTTGTTTGTTTGTTGTTATTGCTATTGCCTGTTCGTAGACAAAGACTTGGCAATTCACATCAACGTAAAACCGCAACGCATCTTACGACAGCCGCTAGAGTTGAGGTGGATGTGGGTGCTGGAATATTTTGCCTTTTCCTAAGCGACATTATTTTGTGAACATTTTTTGGCTTTTCATTTGTTGCCATCGCGTGGTTTTTAATGAAAATCCAGTTCAACCAAAACAAGCAACCCACGATCTCATTGCGTTGCCTTCAACTCATCAACCAACACTCCACATGGAGTGCTAGCAGCCTTTGGGATTTTAACCCGTTCGTCGTCATCTGCTCATTCGTTGCTGTGCGTTCTGTGAAAACCAAGGATTACTCAATTAATTTAATTATGTGCTGTCAATCATTTTGTGCGTCGCCTTCATACTTCGTACTTCTGCTGTCTTAAATGACTTTTCTCCAACGGTTTTGCAGTTTTTCATCATTTCGCATGGATTTTCCATTTGTTATTTATTTTTTTTTTTTTGGTTTTTGGTTTTTTGTTGTTTGCATTTGATGGATTTTCTTTTTGTTCCTTGAAGCTTTGCGTATGTTTGGCATGTGGTTATTTTAAGAAATTCGAGAAATTCTTTGCTTTGAGCCAGAATTTCATTTGCAAGCGTTGCTCAACTCATTCTGCTTTCAACCACTCACATTGGCATTATCCTTATCAGCATCTTCATCATCATCATCATCATCATCCAAAATATAAAACATATCACATACATATATTTGTTTATGTGTGTGGTAATGAGAACTTTTCAATCTTGTGATTACTTTTTGCAGGATTTTAATTATTTTTATTATCTCTTGGTTTGCTACTTCTTTTTTTTTTTGTTTTTTGCTACAATGTGTACATACAGTAATTAGTTTTCTTACCGCAAAACATAGGTGAGATAGAAAAAATGAAGTAACACTTTTAAATTTTGAGTCTTGAAAATTCTCAAAAATACTAGAATTTTTTTACACCGTTTGCTGTCAGCTTCCAAATAAAAAAAAACGAGTTTTATACGAGAGTTTAGAATAAATTTCAAAATGCATTCACAAGCAAAACCAAGAAAAATTTATGTAAAAAACACTGCCAAACTACTTTTTTCGTTTTGCAAATATTTTCTTAGGTGATTAAGTAGTAAGCGATTACTTTGGCAAAATAAAACGAATTTTCATGGAAAATGTATTGAATATAAGCTGGGAAAAACTGAATTATTGTGACGATCGAAGTTTATTTTTTTCATAAAACATATGCTTATGTTATCCTTACCTGAAGATCTTATGAAATGGTATTACAATTACGATCAGTTTAAGCCATTTACCATTACTTTCATAAATACTGGTTGAAAACAAAACATATTTTAAAGATTAAGAGCTACTGCAATTTTTTTTCTGTACTTAGTTGATTACACTGGCGCTTAATATCGAATACTGTACTCTTTATCCAGTAGATTGAATACAAGTTGATTTTATTTGGTCTGTTTAAGAGGTTTCATCTTGTTTATTTGTAAAAAGCTGATAAATATTTTTTCTCTTTTTTTTATTTTTAAAGTGTTTTAATGCATGTGTTTGGGCCGTGTCCCATATATATAAGTTATTGTTTTTTATCATTATGATGTCTTTTTTATGGTGTGAGACAAGATATAAGCAATATAAAAAAAAAAAATTGCAAAATAAATCATAAATAAGTAACATAAATATGTAGGGTTCTGGCTATCTTTGGATAAAAGAGAGGCTTTAGTCCAAATTTTCGAAAAATCCAGATAACGAGATTTCGAAATAAAATAAATATTTATAAAATATTATAAAGGGTGTTTTTTTAAGCTTGCTGCTTTGAAATTTAAATGAAACACAGGCCAAATTATGAAATGGCCAAAAAAAATTTTTTATTTGGTAGATAATTTCTTGGCATTTAACATTTAAATATAATTTCGGGCATAATGCCACCACGACTATTTGGCACAAAGGTCATTCTGGAGGTCCAATTTTCGACCACTTTTTCAAGCATTTGAGGGCGTATTTCAGCAACGACACGTTGAATATTGTTTTCCAAAGCGTCAATCGTTGCTGGTTTATCCACATAAGCCAATGATTTCACGTATCCCCACAAAAAATAATCAAGTGGCGTCAAATCACACGAACGCGGAGGCCATTTCACCGGTCCATTTCTCGAAATAATGTTGTCGTTGAAATGTTCTTTCAATAAGTCGATTGTAAGTCGAAGTGGCACCATCATGTTGAAACCACATTTCGTCCACATCCGTATATTGAAGATTTGGCAACAAAAATTCATTGATCATGGTTCTGTATCGATTTTCATTCATGGTAAAGAAATTAAAAGAAATAATGACCGATAATTCCACCAGCCCATAGACCGCACCAAACAGTACATTTATCGGGATGCATTGGCAATTCTTGTACGGCGTGAAATTTGGTAATTATGTTCTTGATGGTGGTCTCAGACGGACGATTATGTGCACCATAAAATTCACGAAGTGCTCTATAAACATTTTAAATTGAACACTGTTTTTGAAAATAAATTTCCACGATTTGGAAGCGTTGTTCTGGAGTTAACCTATTCATGACGATTTGCCAAACAATACTGAGTAGAGACGTCACTTTAAACTGTCAAAACAACTGTCACACAATAGAGTAATCCATATTGAAAAAAAAAACCTTATAAAAAAACACCCTGTATTATTCATGAATATTACTATTAATAAAAAGTCCCAACAAAAACTTTGAGTATGAAGGTTTTTATTAAAATTCTGATTTATTTATATTTTAAAAGCTTAAATTTTAGATATCTGTTATAGAATGATTCCGCAATGTCACAATAAACTTTGTAAGTTTCCGTGGTTTCAAAAATATTCAAAAATGTAAGAAACAAATTTTTCAACATATGAAAAACCACAAATAAACATTATTTTAAACAAAGAGAATATTATTTTCTGTAGAAAATTTTTATACAAACAGTTTCGATTTAAATATTGAGCCAAATCCGAAAAAATTTGGATAAATTCAAAAATATCAAAATCCGTTATGAAGGTGCTTGGTCTAAATCATTCGGAGAATTCGTAAATTTGTTAACTAAATTTGTTTGCTCTAATTTTATTACTAACTCTGACGAAAATATAAACATTGGCACTAAAATTGGTTTTGGTTGTTTTTAAATTTTTGATATGGATGTCTCAAACTCTATTGTTGATTTAAAAAAATCCCAAAAAAACGATCTAGATGGTTTTTCTGCATTTTTCTTTAATGGTGAATGGTGACATCACTGTCAAAATTCCTCAAAGTTATTTTTGATAATTCCTAAAAATATGAAACTTTTTGAGACGCTTTGAAAATTTCGTTCATCACTCCAATATAAGAACGAACACAAAAATTAAGTTTGTAACTACACTCAGAAAAAAGTTTGTCGGAATATGATAAAAAGCAGACATACAGTGAATCAAAAAAGTTTAGGCACAAGCAATGTTTCTGAAAAAAAGTGTTGCTTAAGTATCTAATAATAACGAATTTGACCAAAGTTTTAATGAAGTAAGTACCATTAGAAATAGTTCTTTCTTAATATCCAAAAAATGTCCCGTTACTTCAAACTACCAATCAAAATTTAAGCGGATGAAGGAAAAATCCTTATCAAAAAAGTTTAGGCACACTTTGTATGTGTCTCATATTGTTTCTTATTTAACAATATCTCTTGGTTTTTGTATTTACTTTTGCGCTTAAGTTATTTGTTAAAAGTTTTTACTGAGTGTTGATGTTGGTTTCGGTAAAGATTGAGCGGTTTCGGTAAAGATTGAGCGAAGAAATAAGCAATGGAACAGAAATTTCGGTTGACGTTCGTAAAATAATAATAAATGTTTATGTATAGAAAAAACCGTATCGCGAAACCGGTAAATTAGTAAAGAGATCATATTCAAGTGTCAATAACATCATAAATCATTATAAAATACCGGTAAAGTAAAGCGTAAGAGCCGATCTGGTCGTGCCAAAATTTTAACGCTACACCAGGATTAGATTGTAATGCCTGCAGTTACTCAAAACCCTAAAATTTAGCTGTTAAATTGTTCTACGAAATACAGCAACGATTTGAAAAAACTTTGATGCTCGTTCACTTCGCGATACACTCAATGAAGCTGGATATCAGGTACGAGTTTATCGGCGCAAGCTACAAATTTAAGCTTCAAATAAAAAAAGAGTTTGGAGTTCCCAAAACCCTACGTAAATGAGCCGGATTCATTTTGGGATTGTATTATATTTAGTGATGGATCTTAATACAATTTGTTTGCATCATATGACGCTCAAAACCGTTTAAGAAAACTGAAAAAAGAGCTGTAGGAAAATAGCATAAAAAACAGTGAAATACAGTGGCGGAAATCGAATGATTAAGGGCTATTTGGCGGTGTCTGGAGTTAGGAATCTCATTTTTATTGATGATAAAATGGATAAACACCTTTGCTTGAATATTTTAAATGAGCATTTGACACCCAGTGTAGAAAAATTGGGGCTAACTGGGATACAATATAAATTTCAACAAGATAACGACCCAAAAAATTGGTCTTATCTTTTGCTGGAATGGCTTATCTAGCTCTGAAATCAGCTAAAAACACCTTTGCAAGCACCCGATATGAACCCCATTCAGCATATTTGGTACTTACTAGAAAAAAATACGAAATCTCAAATAAAATACTTCTAAAATGCGCTCAAGGAAGCCGAATGGTCAATAATATCACCAGAGAAGACATCAAAATCTGTAAGAATGCGAAGACGTTAAGAGGCGATAATTTAGGCCAAAAGAGGTCTAGCCAAATATTCAAGGACTTGAAATTTACTCACTTTAATAAAAACATAATCACTTGTGCCTAAACTTTTTTGATGTCAAAATCATGTTTTTTTTAGTATTGTAACATTAAATATGAATTAAAATTGAAATTAAATTTTTATTTTGGTGTAAATACAAAATGAAATGTTTATTTTTTAAATGCTTATACTTTTTTTTTCTGCAAGTGTACTGGAAAAAGTTGTACTAACAAATTTAAACTCATGACTGCTTTGTGCCTAAACTTTTTTGATTCACTGTAAATAAATTATCAAAATTATTTCGTTTTTTAAATAACGTTAAAAATTTATCAAATCAAATTTCGTTTCGTTGAAAAACGAAAAATTTTTTATAATTTTCTCTAATGCTAAAAAAAATTTCTTCTGATACAAAAAAAACGAAATTTTTTTGTTGAAATTAACGTTATTTTCAACGGTTGATTGGGAAAAGAAAAAAAAAAAATTTTATATCGTTTTCTCTGAAACGAAATAAATATTTTTCGTTTTTTGAATTAACGTTATTTTTTTATTTCGTTTCAACGAAACAAAAAAAATATTTCGGTTACCGTTAAAATTAACGTTAACGTGCATGCCTGATAAAAAGGCATCTTATTTAGAGAAAAATGGTATAGACTTTGCTCCAGAGAATGCCTTTCTCTAAATGCGATACTAAAAATTCACTTAAGATGATAAAAAACTTCTATGAAAAAGAGAAATATATGAAAATATATTGTTTTTAACATTTTTTTTTTATTGAAGAAAATACTTCGCATAGTGAATTTTTTATCAACATAAAGGAAAAATTTTTCATTTTGAATAAAATTTTTTCTCTATAAATGAGAATTTTTTGTGCGAGAAAAATATTTATCATTATTAGAGACATTAAAATATTTCCATTTCCTAGAAGTGACGAAATATTTCTTCGAAAATGTGAAAATTTATTCTAATTGAGGAAAATTTTATTCGAAAAAGAGAAAATTGCTATTCTCGAAAATAGAGAAATTTTTCACTGGAGAAAGATATGTGTTTTTTTTCTGAGTGTATTGACCAATTTTTAAAATTTCAAATATTTCAATAATTTTTGAGAGTAGGCGTTATGTAGGGGACGTGACACCTTCAAACATTTTTTTATTTTAATGTTTTAAAATATGTATAAGTTGAATAGAAACTTAGATATCATTTTGAAAAATTAAATATATATTTTTTCGTAAAAAAAGCACGCAAAAAAATTTTTTTTTTATTATTTTAATCACAGATATTGCTACAGAAATTTTTTAAAAAAATCATTAAAAAAATCTTGGCGGGCGTGATAAAACCAAAACTACTCTACCAATCGTACTGAAATTTAACCATGATGTTTAACACTTGTCGATGCATGGAATGAACTACGGACAGAGTTTAGTTCATCGGAACTCGGTTTTATAGAGTTTGAGTTATTGGCCGATTTTGTCCAAAAAAAAAGTTGACAATTTTCGAAAAAACGCCGCCATTTTGTTATTTTTCAACCAAAATTGTTTCTTCTAATTCATACCATGGTGGTTTTGATGCTGATAAAAACAACGTTCTTAGTTTTTTTCCGATGTCTCAGTGAGTTGTAATCAGGCCCGACATGGTTTTTTGATGTTTTTTTAAAATAATTCCAGTAGCCATATATGTAAATATAAAAATCAAATAAATTTGTTTTGTGTAATGTTTTTACCAGAAAATATAAATTTAAATTTTCAAAATGATATATTATTTTTTATTGAACTTGACCTACATGTTTTATGCTGACTCCGAACGGCTAAAGTTTATGTTCTCAAGAAGCTTTACATGGCATTCTTCACTCTCTGAGGTTTGTCATTGTCTGCAGAGAGGTGGTGACCGATCAGAAAAATTTTTTTTTATTGAAAAAACTTTTCGCCGCGACTGGGGATCGAACTCGGGCTCCGAAAACAAAATAGTTATGAATTTTCAGATCCATATGCGCTAAAAACTCTTTTCACACGACTTGTGAGATCCAAGTTAGAATATGCTAGTTTTATTTGAAATCCATATCAAAATAAACGCTTCACGGCTTAGAACGTGTTCAGCGTAGATTCCTAAAGTGAATGAAAGTCCTATGGAATTCAATGTAAATTAATTAACTCGAAAACTTTGGAAAATTTAAGAACTAGTCTTTTCTTCAAATTTGTTTTTAATATAATTTCTGGTAACACGTTGTTTATATCTTTTAGATCACCATTTAATACTGGATGTCGTAAGAACAATTGTAATAAAATTGCGAGAATTCAATAATATATCAACTTTTTTTATAGATTTCTCAGTGATTTCTTAGACTTCTTCAAAATATTCCATTGACTAAATAAATCAATAAAGATATAAAGAAATAAAGATAATTAAGAAATATATATACGAGATATTTGGAAAAAAGTAATTTATCCGAGTCTTTTTGGTCTTAAATTGCGTACTCTTATGATTCTATGGAAATAAAGTTGGTGATATTATTCTGCTAAATTAAATAATGAACAAAATTTTGTTTGACAACATTACCTCAAAATTCTTGATTACGAGATATTTGGAAAAAAACCATTTTATTTATCAATATATTTATCAATATTTTTTTTTAGCTATAGTTATAATATAATTGGATTTTGGTCAAGGAGCCTAAAGAAAGACCTATCTATCTACAGCCCTATCTACAGTTTGAATTTACATCCTTAAGCCGGCCGTCTGAAGTTGATTAACATGCAAACTCTTGTAAAAACGACGTGCAGTTTCCAATATTCTCTTCATTCATCAAGTTATATTCAGAACTATTAAGTGCTCAGCACTAACAATAGTGTTTGGTTCACAACAAAATTCCAAAAGCTTCTGAAAACAAATTTGTGTGTGGTTTTTATTTTGCTTGTAAATTTTATCGTTAACACCGATTAACACAGGTTTTAAAAAATTCGGTTAAAAATCATTTTTTTTCTCAATTTAAAAATTTTTATACTTGTTTTGATCAATATATAATAATGCATTTTAAAAATTATAGTCAGTTTGCACTTGAACTATAATTGGTTAAGAAACAGAAATAATTCAACATCTTTCATGATTCCGTTTCGAAGTCAGTTAAGCACAAAACTATATCATTTATAATTTTCGAAGACATTTTTCAACAGACATTATTAACAGCTCGTAGACTAATACTTAAGATCTTATTAATGTATTTATAATAAAAAGAAAAATATTAAGTTATGCCAACATTAGAAAATAATTGCACAGATCGTGTTGATGTCTGAATAATGCTTAAATATCACACACACTCAGAAAAAAGTGTCTCGGAATATGATAAAAAAGGTATCATATTCAGAGAAAAATGGTATAGACTTTGCTCCCGAGAATGATATTCTCTAATTGCGATACTAAAAATTCTCTAAAAATGATAAAAAGCTTCCATGAAATAGAAAAATATATCGTGTTTAGAAAAAATACTTTTCATTTTTGAGAAAATATTTGTGTTTATTGAAGAAAATACTTCTCATAGTGAATTTTTTATCAAAATATAAGAAAAGTTTTTCATTTTCAATAAAATTTCTCTATAAATGAGAAATTTTCTGTGCGAGAAAAATACTTATCATTATTAGAGACATTGAAATATTTCCATTTCCTAGAAGTAAAGAAATATTTCTTCGAAAATTTGAAAATTTATTCTAATTGAAGAAAATTTTATTTGAAAAAGAGAAAATTGCTATTATCAATAATAGAGAAATTTTTTACCGGAGCAAGGTATGTGTTTTTTTCTCAGTGCAGCAATTTTTAAAATTTTTGACATATGGGCATCTCCCAAAAAAGGTCCACCAAAAGTGAAGAAAAACATTTAAATAAAATACTCTAACAGCTTTTAAATTAATTTTTTTTTTATTTTGATTAGTATTACTGCTATGTAACTTGAATTTAACTTATTATGATGTATTTTTATTAAAATTTATAATGAACATCTTTACTGTATTTTACTATGGTGGAAAAATTTGTCGCGTTTCCGAGATGTCGCGTCCGCATTCGTGCTATATCTATTTAAAAAAAGGGAAGAGATAATTCTAATATTTCATAAGTCTTCGAAGAATAGTTATCCTTTGACCTCTAATAACATGTATATTATACATAAAAAAAAGTTCTCAAAATTAGCTAAATTTTGGATATTTCTATACGACTTTAAAAAAACTTCTGTTTTTGTAGCGTCCGTTCCATTGAATGATTGCTTATTTCTTTGTACTGATTTGTTTTAAATCTCGCCAATTTTTTTTTTAAATGTAGCACTCTTTCATCGCGTTAGAAAAATTAAAATACATATCGGCTCATTTTGTTTCTTTCCTGTTTTTCGAGTAGTTAAAACCGTGCGAATGTCGCGTCCGAGCCACTGGGAGATGCCCATATATAACCTTTTTTGAATTTTTAAAATTTAGTGAAATACTTTAGGAAATCGTTTATAAAAGAATGAAATGAAAACGTTGATTATATATAAGTGATATCGATGTTGCAGTGTTTGAAACATTGCGTTATTGATGTAAATATATCGTTTTTTTGTATTTTTGATGGCCATCAAACATATCGTTTTTAAACTAATTTTTATAAAAACTGTATTGTTTGGTTAAAAAAAGAAAACTTAACTTATGTGTCAAACGAATTAAAAATTTTTGTATATAATAAATTTTTCATAATAAATTTTTCAAATAAATAACTCTAGTTTTGTAGTAAAAATTTGATAAAGAGAAAAATAAAAACGAAATTTTTTACACAAATTTTGAACTTAAGCCTAGTTCTCTGTTCAGTTTCATGTGAAATATCTTTCAAATCTACATTCAAAAAACTGTGAAATATGTGTGAAATTTTTAACAAATTGTTCGTCAAAGTTGTACTCAATTCCGCTGTGAAAAATACTCGCAACATTTCTCTTGCAACATTTTTTCACGAAAATTTAATTGAACTACCTATTTATTTTGAAGTGAAAAGTGACAGTTGGCGTGAATTTTTTTTTTTTATGTATTTATTTTCCTCGATTTTGTAGGTAAAAAAGGTATTTTGGAAGTAAAGCATGGCTTTCTTAAAGTTTTCATTTCTTCGCAACAACATATTGTGAAAATTCACGCAAACGAGCAGAGTACTGTGCTTAATAGATAAACCAAAAAACGTCAAAAAAAAATTTAAATTAAAAAGAAATATAATTTTTGAGTTCTTCGATTCACGTAATACCACTATATTTTCAGTATTTTCATTAACAATGCAAAAAAATTTCTTGGAAACACATTAAATAAGATATTATTCATAACCGCTATGGTTGTCAAATTTGTTTTTCCGTCGGTCTTTTCATATTTTTTGAACTTACAAAAGAGAAGTTATGAAAACTTAAACGAGTTATGAACACGATTTTGCTTTGTAGCATAAGAATTTTAATTTTAAATCAAAAACTAATCTTTATATAAAGCTATTTTCAGTCATTACTGTACTGTAGAAGACCAGAAAATATATCTTATAAGTATACCAGAAAATTTATCTTATAACAGTTCAAAATAAACAATTATTTTGTTAATTGCGTAGATTTTAATATCAATGTGTTAAATGCTAAGTAAGCCAATTATTTAAGAAAATTGAATTTCAAAAGTTTTACAGTGACTAAAATTTTATTAATCCATATTTATAGAAGCTCGAATCCGAGGCTGACTGAGGTGTTTGGTGCAAATTTTTCACATTTTTAATAAGTTTTTTAACAATATGTTTAATAACTTCACTAAAATATTAATAAAACAATCCATTTTTAGAATTTTTAATATATGCTTTATTTATTTTGCTTTTTAACAGATTATAAACTTTTATTTAAAAACATTTAATCACCACAAGAACTCTACTGCTGACGAAATGATAGATGTTGATGCTGACAAAAAAAAAAAAATAAAACCGAACTACCGGACTCTACTAAAATAATACTCTAATCAAAGGCGTGCACAAACGCTATTTTCGTATGAACTCAGTGTGGCAGAAAACTTTAAATGAATCCAAGAAATCCAAAGAAGTAGTAAAAAACACACCAAATCCGACTCAAGAAAAGCGCACTACAAAAAATCAAATACATAAAATAAAAATTAAAAAAACCACAATATTGGCAACAAACACTGATTTCACAGAAAGCGCACTAGTGAAATTTAAGACTATTCGTAGGATAAGCAACACGATGCGGTATTGAAAACTTACGGGCTGAAATTTGGAGATGAATTTTGAGAGCCACTCACCAGCAAAAACAAACAAAGATCAAAAAGAAAATAGAGCGAGTAAAAATATTCTAGAGGAATGTCAAAAAGACTACAAGAGTTCACGTGATGGTTTTCAGAAAATAACGTCATAAGGAGAAACGCTACGAAATACGGTCAAATTGTTTCAAACACGTGTTTCGAGAGCGCGTAGAACAGTTTAGAACAGGGGAAAGATATATAGCAAAAAGCTAGCAGTGCGCATGTTACGGAATGGCCAAGATAGCAATGCATTGGCTTTGCAAGAATATTTTCACATGAAAATGCAGAAACAAGCAATATATCAGATACCGATTATTTAGGGATATTTAGGTTCCTCGATTCTAAAAGAAATTATGTCGATTTTTAGGTTAGCAGATTGCTAAGAACACTTTGGAACCGTTTTTCCCCAAATGTTTTGCACGTTTGTTTACGTTTTTCAAAAATCGAAAAATGCCTCCACTCGTGCTTTACAAAAGAGTGCCTGCCACCTGCCTGCGAAGCGGCTTTTTCTCTCTTTAAGGCTCTTTCAATGAATGAGCGCCAAACAACCCTCTGAACGAGCAAATGAGATAGAAAATGCCATGCTTCATTGCATACTTTTGGGAGCACACACTCTGACAAAGTGGTAGCAGAATCGTAGCAGCATAACGCAAAAACAACAACAACAACAACAACAACAGCCGCATACCATAAATGTCTGTCTGCCCCGTCTAAGAACGATAAAGCAGGACGACGACGAAGCCGCAGTAGCACTCCAAAAGGAGCAACTGGGGGAAGAATATCAACGAAGTAGCACCACGAACAGCAGTTGCGGCAACGGTAACGGCAGCGGAGAGTTGACTGCAATTTTCATTGCGTTGTCGAAAGTTCGACAACTTTGGAAAACTCTGTTCGGGTAGTTTGATGCCAGTTAGCTGCGAACTTAGAACAGGTAGAGACACAAGTTTTCCGAGTTTCCCGAAAAATCTTTCAAATATCCGTGTGTGTGAACATTAAAAATCCAAAACAAATGAAAAAAAAAAAAATAATAATAAATCTATACAGTGCAATAATTTAATACACTTGCATACACACACACTCTCACAAACACGCAATCAAAACATACAAAGAACAATGCAATAAAAAAGTTTCACCATCATAAAACAAGAAACAACAAAAACAAAAAAAAAAAAAACAACCAAAAGTTTTAAAAATAAAAACTTCAGTGCAAAACTTTGTCTGAACTCGCGTAAACCAGAGTTACTTAAGCAACAGCGACGCGGCATTTTGTTAAAGTTTCGCAAAAGTTCAGCAGTACGCGCCAAACTACAATATTGCAACTAAGTGAACAACTGACGCGCTACAACAAACACTTGCATAACAATTAAAAAAGGGAAACCTATACAAAAATTTTTGAAGAAAGTGAAAGAGTCAAAGAGTTTCGTACTCGACGATCAATTTTAAAAGTTTTGAATTAAGTTTAACACAATATGAGACAAACTTAAATTTTAACTTTCGACAAAATCAAAAAAAAAAAAAAAAAAACAAATAAATACAACAAAATCGGCAGTGCAATAAGGTCCAACAAACTTACGTTTTTTGAACGCCTGAAAAAAATGATTGAAAAGCAAAATATAAAAATATGTCTTGTTAACATTCACGAACTGCTTAATTAATTTTTAACAAAACTAGGTAATTCATTTAAATCTTTGATAATAAAAATTAAAGTTTTATTTATCAACCAAATTGTGCCTTAACTGTTTTTAAAACTTATCTCAGGTTAAAGCTAAGCGCCATAGTTATTTCAATGCAACAAGAAAAATTTGTAAAACAACAAAATTTTTTATAATTTTTTATGCTAAAACTAAATAAGTTACTTACACTTTATTTCTAATAATTGCTTAAGATATGCAACGATTTTTGAAATAACTAACAACATCGAAGTCTGAGAGAAAGATTATTAAGACCGAAGATTGAGTTAACATGTTGACTGCCGCGGCGATTTTCAGAAAACTGGGAAAAATAACAATTTGACTTTTTTACATTATATACCTTTGAACTCTTTCTAGGTCAAAGGTATCATCAAAAAGTAAAAATTATATTTTTTTTAGGAGAAAAAGGATTTACGAATTATCTCGTAGTTGGCTTCTGTAACAGAAATCGCTACGCAGAAGCCAAGAACGAGTGATAACGAAAAATTACAGGTTTAGTGAGTACGAGATAACTGGTAGTTGGCACTCTAGAAGGGAACTCAATTTACGAGTTATCTCGTAGACGGCAGTCAACGTGTTAAACGATAACCTGACAATATTTTGACTTAATTAAAAAGATGTGCAGAGCAAACTTTATCAGCCAAACCTTTGTTTATACATGTACTTGTAAATGTTCTTTTTATTAGAAAACTGAGGGATCTATTCAGTAAGAGCTCTGCTCAATGATCCATTTAAATAAATTTTCACTTACTGGGAATGCTACAGTCACTCCAAGCTTCATTCACACAATTAGGACTTGCTCAGAAAGTTGTTGTAACAACTCCCTGTAAGACCTCCCTGATCAACGACACTTTCCTCAAAGGATCAGTTATATCATTCGTAACTTTTGCCGCATAACATAGGCATAACAAACTATATTCGTTGAAGGATATTCTTCACGCATTTTGACAGAATTGGTAACATAACCAACACGCGGTAAGGTATTTCAGTATGTACTGTCTATGTTTTTAGTAAAAAACTTTACTAAAAATTCTAAAGTTTTTCAACAAGGACTCTAAACCCTTTTGACCGGTGACAGTCTGTTCTCACTTCATCAAATATACTAGGTCTGTTCCTGTACTTAAAATTTTTAGTCCAATTTACCAGTTTTTCAGTTGTATGTCCGAGAAGCGTTCTCTTACTCGAAAAAATGCTAAAAATTAAAGCAATTTTTTGATTTTATTTTTATAAATGAGGAGTTTACATTCAAGATAAGTCACAGGAAAAAACAGTTTTAGTTAGAAATGCCATTGTTTGATAAAAATGATAATGATAAAAATCCTAGAGAAAAATGCGTTAAAAATCTACTTTGATTTCCAGATTGACTGTCAATTTATTTTTAAATGGAAATACATTGTTTTTGTTAGAGCTCTACAAGAGAATAAAGCACTCTTTTTCTGAAAATAAGACTCCAAAAATGATTTCAGTGATTTCAGGTTTTCTCTTTTATACGGATACATAGATATCTGGAGTATTAAGATAAAGTTTAAGTATTATTTAAAGTTTTGAGTATTATTGAACTACCCTCCAGTTCGACTCACCACACTGAGAAAAAAACACATACCTTGCTCCGGTAAAAAATTTCTCTATTTTTGATAATAGCAATTTTCTCTTTTTCAAATAAAATTTTCTTCAATTAGAATAAATTTTCAAATTTTCGAAGAAATATTTCTTTACTTCTAGGAAATGGAAATATTTCAATGTCTCTAATAATGATAAGTATTTTTCTCGCACAGAAAATTTCTCATTTATAGAGAAATTTTATTGAAAATGAAGAACTTTTCTTATATTTTGATAAAAAATTCACTATATTCATTTTCTCAATAAAAACAAATATTTTCTCAAAAAAAAAGTATTTTTCTCTAAAAATGATATATTTTTCTATTTCATGGTAGCTTTTTATCATTTTTAGAGAATTTTTAGTATCGCAATTAGAGAATAGCATTCTCTGGAGCAAAGTCTATACCATTTTTCTCTAAATATGATGCCTTTTTTATCATATTCCGAGACACTTTTTTCTGAGTGCAGTGACGAATGAGTGAGTTCACTATCTATCGGTAATCACCACTGGTTACCCACCAGATTACCTGCAATGCAATTCACTCATGAATTTAACACGGGAATGTCATTGCCGGTAATGATTCCATTACTCTCTGCATTACCATTCACTAGCTGTTTCATGAGGTACACCCATCATTCCTTTTGTTATACAGTTTATGTGGAAGAAAAAACAAATGAAATAAATGTATTTGCATTACCTGCTACATTACCTCGGGTACTAGAATTCACTAGCTACTATTCGTGCATGATATCATGACCGTTAAAAGACTAATTGTGATTGCCAGTACTGGAGGGTATTTGGTTTTTGTGAAAAAATGGGTATTTTAACAGTTGTATGACAAAAAAATTTATAGATATTTAACCAGTGAAATTAACGCGATTTTTTGACTCAGACGCTGACTTAATTTATCATGAAAATTTCTTCAAAATTTTGTAGTTGGTAAATGTTCGTACTTGAAATGCATCCACAAGTTCACGATCTTTTCAACAAAACTGTTCTGAGTGATGAGGCTCATTTTCATCTTTTGATCAATTGTTCTTCGAAATTGGGCTGCGAATACTCAAGAGAGCCAAACACTGCGTCAGGAGCGATTAACAGTTTGGAGTCGATTTTAAGCCGACGACGTTGTTTATCATATTTTTAGGAAAATTATGCTGTTTTGGCCATTGATTTTGAATGATTTTTTGTCTTGCTTAGTATGTGAACGAAGTATATTTCCGGTAAGACTGTGCAATAGACCGTACCACCTCCTATGCAAAAAAAAAAAAGTGCGCCGCATATCAGCGAATATGACGCATTTTGGAAGACAATTACGAAAAAAATTCTTGGTTTTTTTTTGACCGAACGTAGGGGTCGCACATTGATATATTTCTTCATATCTCTGGTGAGATATGTCGGATTACAGTCGACTTTTAAAATTTGGTTTATCAATGTTTTTGTCTCAAGATTTGTCTAAAAAAAAGAAAATAATTGGTCTCTTTTAAACCTAAACATCGAATTGTCATTCAATATGATCCCACTTTTAATACGGAAGATATGATGAAAATGAAAAAAGAAAGCCCTATGATCGGCAAAAAATTTTCAAAAATTTTTTAAAAATAGTTTTGCTGGTAATATCGATATATTTTCTGAGCAAAAGATTAATGATCTTTTAAGAGCTTAATTTTTTTGATATTAGGGTGGTACATTAGGATCTGAACTGAACTGAGATCTGGAGGTTAAGTACTAGAACGGTGCACCTGAAGTCAATGACTTCTATAAAGGTCAGATTGGTCTTCTTGAGATATAAAAAACATTGATATAACAAACTTTAAAATCTGACACCAGAGATATGAAGAAATATGTCAATGCACGACCCCTACGTTAGGTCAAAAAAAACAAAAAAATGTTTTTCGTAATAATCTTGCAAAAATGCGTCATATTCGCTGGTATACGGCGCACTTTTTTTTTGAGGCACGGTCTACTGTGCAACATGCCACAGAATAGGTAAACCAATGTGTCTATTTCTTAAACAAAATGTTTGGACGTATCATTACTTAAAATGAAGACAGAAATTAGTCTCTGTGATAATGCATTTTCACACCATTCGAATTTTCAAACCAGACTACCTTCAAATAGTCTGAAAAAAAAATCCTTGGCGATCATTTGAAACATGTTGTTTCATTGCCATATTCAGAGCTTATATATAAGTTAAAATTTTAAAATATATCCTTTTTTTTCACAAAGTAAAATAATTACATTTTCTTGATATATTTTTTAATTCTTGAATTTTATTGATATATTTTTTAAAAGTCTTGAGATATCTACCTCGTAAACAGCTTTCATAAAATCAATTTTTTTTTAAAGCGGTTTAAACTAGATCTAGATTAAAAATTTTGTATAGAAAATTATGGTACTGATGACTTTAAACGCATTTTTCACAAAACTTTACACCATCGCACGGAGGGGCAGCTCCATATATGTCAGTGCTCAAACCTTGATTTTGAAAAACAGTATTTAGAAAAAAATTAATTTATTTACAAAAAGTTGATGCATAAAAAGGCAACAATTTTGTTAGTTAAAGTATTAAACTTGAACAATTTTCCCATTCAGTTTTTTTAAGTGAGCATCCAAATAAATGTGTTATAAACTTTGATTTGTTTCTAAACATTTTAAGTTAAATCTAGATTAATTATTTTTTTTTGTTTGCCACTAACGTGTGGTGTTTTTATTAATTTAGATTTTATTTTTTTTTTTCGGGAAAAATATAAATTTTATTTGCATAAATTCGAACAGAGTATCCTTTTTTTAGAGTAAATTTTTACATTAATTTTTTTTGATGAGCATTTTAGATGATGATAATTAATTATTTTTGTTTAGATGAGCAAAATGATTGCTGATTGATGTATTAATGCCACAATAAAATGCACATATTCGGTTATAATAATCTGAAGAAAAAAGTATAATCAGTTTGCTTCATTAAAAATAAAATGATTTTGAAAAATTATTCTTGTACTCTCAAAAAACACAAATTTTGATTTTTTTCTTATAATAAATAAATAAATAACCTTTTGCAGAAAGTTAACAAACACTTCAAATTGTTTTATATTTATGTTATTTTGATCAGAGGGTTGCAACATGGTTGCCTGTGGGTCAAATCTGCAAAAATGTACTTTTAAATATAGTCTAATGGCTTTGGGGGACGATGTGTTAAATTTATGATAAGTTAAGCACTTGTGTCTTAAAAGTGGTAACAAATGGGTAAAAGTAGGGTCACAAATGGGTTAAACCAGCAATAATTTAATTACTTAAAAGGAGTAGTTTCAACGAGTTTATAGAACAAATAACTAAATTCAGAATTTTGAGCATTCTCTTATCTGGAACGGCCCCTCTGTGCATCATGTATTAAAATTATATGTTCGATTGGTCTTCATCGTTTGATGTTTTCGATTTTGAATTTCTGTAAAATAAATTCAATTTTGACTATCTTAAGTCAAGAAGAAGATAAATAAAAAATTAAAATAAAATAAAAACTCACTTTAGAAGAAAAATTTCAGTACCTTCTTCAAGCTAAACTTTGCTTTGTCGGTAGCGGACTCGAGTGAGGACACGACTTGGCGCCTTCTGGCACCACGCATATAAAAAAAATTCTAACACGCAGAAAAATTACATTTTCGACTTTAATTGCAGCAAACATATTTCTTTTTACTGTAAATATATCACACAATTCTGACCATACTTTTTTTGATATTCATGTTGCTATTTTCGAGACAATTATTCAATGTTTGCGTCTTATTCCAGGAAACATATTTTTAAAAATGTGATAAAAAATAGTTTTGTTGAAAAATTAGTCGCAATATGTTTGCAACAAAAACAGTTATTTCTGCCATGAGCATATCGTATTTGTCAGAAACATACAACATGATCGTATACCATATTATATGTTCATGCAATATTCGTGTTCGCTTTGCTTGCTTTGTTTTAATTTTGTTCGTCATCAGGCGATGGCATAAAAGTTAGTGTGCTGGACTACGATGGAGACGGTTCGTGTTCAAATTCCGGTGATGTCAAATTGGTCAATTGTAATGATACGCAATTTTTCCTTAAATTAATTGCTTGTAGAAATTTTAATGAAAACAAAATTAGAGCTCGGTTTGGCTTAAGAATTGAACCTGGGTATTCAAATTCAAATCAAATTAACAAGCGCTTAACCAACTGAACCACGTAATAAAAATTTTGGTCGCGCTCTAATTGTATACTTAGATTACTTTTTATTTATTTATTTATTTATTAACAGTTTATTTACAAAATAAATTTAGTATTTAAACTAAAAAAACTAGGCCCTAACTACTATGGTCGTCAGCCTATACTTAAAAGTTTTCAAACATAATAGTTTCCTCTCCCAATATATTGGTTTTCTGCGTGACGATTTAGTCGAAAATGTGTACTTTAATTTCTTATAATTTTTTTATTATCTGTCAGATCATCATAAAAAATAAGTTTTTATAGATTAGAATTTTTATGTACTTTTAAGTAAACTTACATAAAAAAGTTGCCAAAGCTTTACAGCTTTTATGCTCTTAAACTGATAATTCTTTTTAAAATTTCCAAAACTTATTTATTTTTATAAAAAAGTTATTCTTAGGGAAAAAAATCGCTGTGAAATGTTATTACTTTTTATTTCATTCTTTTAAAAATAAACAAATGTAGCGCTAACACGTCACTGGTAGTAAAAATAGGTGATCTTTACTACCAAAATGAAAAGTAAAGTTGTTTTCTTTATGAAAAATTTCTTAAAAATTTAAATTTTCAAGTCGGTATGTGACTTATTTAAAATGAATTTCTGAATGTATTTTGTTCGTTTTCTTATCAAAACCAATTTATTCGTAAAAAAGTTTTTGGGAACATTGAAGATTTTAAGTTTCTGCATTTAAAACCAATTTTTCACTGAGCAACATAAGAACACTCGTAGTTCGCAAAACAAAATTTATTAAAAATAAAATTTGAAAACGAAACTGTTTAAAAATAGTTTAGCTTTCTAAATCAATTAACAATAATCTTATCTACGCTCAACTTATCTATGTCGGGTAATATAGCCTGAAATAAAAAATTAAAATGTAAAAAAAAAGTAATGTAAGAGTTACATATATGTTATATACTTACATGTTCCTCTTTCATAAATTTTTAAATAATATTTATAACCACTAAGAATTTGTAGCATTTAAATTTTAAAAAATTTATAGTTTTTATAAAACTTATTGACTAATTTTTGAATTAATTTTTCGCAACAATCCTTTCATCCTAGACGACTTCCACCATTGACGCACGTACGCTTAAACACTCAAATCCACACACCCACACACATACACACACACACACACTCGCACAGACATTTAGGGCGTCTTGCCATGGCTTTATCCAAGAGGCCGCTCTCCAAGGAGACAACAACGTTAGCTGAAAATAACAATAACATTAATAAAGGTGACGAACACGAAACAGCAATTAAACGCAAAAAACGTTCCAGTCGCGATGACGAAGTTCACAACAAACAGCTGCAACAGGATGAGAAATCGATGTTGCCACAGAAGAAACGCTCCTTAAATAACGCTGTCAATAATAATAATAGTAACAGCAACAATAACCACAACAAACTGTCATCTCCAACTCCAACGAAAACCAGCGTAATGATTGCCAACACCACAACCAGTCATAATCCTTCACCACAACCACCGCAGATCAAATCGAATCCAGATGATCAAGACGATGAGACTCTGATACGCGAGACTCAAGCTGCACTGAAGAGTCTATCCGGCAGCTGGCCAGATACTCGCAACAATCTCTATCGACTGCAAGATCAGGACGAGAATCCGCCACCATTTCAAAATCTCTTTGAGGAAAAACAAAAGTACGACACCAAATCCTTGATAAGCTACAAGCGCACTGAATCGATCACGAATCACTCAAGCGATCTCTTGCATTTTCACAGGCAAAAGGAAAACGATCAGGCACGCATTAATGCGCAGAATCATCAGGATCATCTGTCAGCCGATGAACGCAAAAAGATACCGTTTTCGCAAGCATCAGCCTTTAAGCCACCAGCGGATATCAAACGCAATGGTATCGTTTCATATCCAGGTGCTCCACCACCACCACATCTAGCTGCCTACGGCACAGGCATCGAATCTTCTGCTTTTCTTAGTTATCAACAGCACACGCATGCTTTATCCACCGATTCAGCGTCTGGCATGTTGACGCTACTGCCACCACCACCACCGCGACTGCCAGGCACGGTTACAAACGGTTTTGACATTTCCTCACATGTCGGCAGTGTTGCGAATGATGGGAAACTTTCACCCAAATCAGCAGCTGATGCGCTCAAGGAGGGTGGCTCAGAATCTAGCACATCGAAAACGCACGAAGCAGCAGCTGGTGGTGTTGGCGCCGATACAACAAAGCAATATACGATTCTACAGCCAGCGGGTGTGGGAAGTCGTGCGGCATCCGTTTTGCAGGATATCGCACGTGAGGGTGTTGTTACCGTTTCAGCAGTGGGTAGCAGCGGTGGTGCTGGTGTGCCAAGTGCGACTGCAGCAGCAGCAGCAGCAGCGGCGGCGACAGGTGGCGGTAGTTTGGTAACGTCATCGTCGTCAACAACGGCATCTAGTGAGAAGGTGACGCCATATCGAACGACAGTATCGCAGCCAACGTATTCACCTGGAAGTCTGACTCGTGGTAAGTCCGTGTTTGATTAATTTTATATGCTTTTTGTTGTTGTTTGATCGTTGTTATGGTTGGATAGTTTTAACAAATATTTTGGTGGGGTTTAACAAGAATATGCTTATGGTGGCTGGTGTGGGTTTTCTTTATGATTTATTTTTAAATATTGGCAAAAACTTGTGCGAAACTTCTTGTTGCATTGATTTTATAACATTGTGAAGAACTATTTATATTCTCTGAAAGAATCTATTGACTGGTTTCATAGAGAGTGCTTGACTTTTAAGCTAAGGTCATTTTGATATGTTAAGAGTAGAGCATATTCACTTTACATATGATATGATGTGTTTTTATCACTTCAAACTTTGTAAGAAAATAAACAAAGATTTTAGATGATGACCATTCGCACTATTCCGACGCTTTTATTTAAATTAGATTTAGGTTCAAGTTTGCGCTTGAAACTGATCCTTGGATTATCTGAGTGAATACGAAGAGTTCTTTTACAAAGAGTTCCGATCCCTGAATTGCGTTAAAATGATTGCATGAAAATTAGAAATATTGTTGAAAAACTTATTAAAATCGATGCGGTTTGATGAGACAAAAAAGTATTTAATTTTTTTATTTTCTTTCGATATCATAAGTATAGCATAATTTTTATACTCAAAATAATAAATTGTTTTGAAAAATTTTCCAAAATATTCGTGCCATGATTCAACTTTTTATAATATACAAAAAATCCATTCGAGAGAGTTCTATTGCAAATCGGTCTGGCGCGCGGTTACCAATGATAACATGTCGGCTAAATACATAATAGTTTACAATTACACTATGCGTCACTGTTTTTGTGCACGACATCTCACAATTTTTATACCCTAAACCTGATCAGCTGAAAGGTCAGGGTATATTAACTTTGTGCAAACGTTTGTAACGCATAGAACGAGGCGAGTCCGGTATAAAAAAGTATATATATTCTTGATCGGCGTCACCACGTGAGTCGAGCTATCCATTTCCGTCCGTCCGTCCGTCCGTCCGTCCGTCTGTGTGTTGTCCGTATACACAGGATAAAAAAAAGGAGTTGAGATAATTGGATAAAACTTGGTACACATGGTCACATGAACCCAAGGATCTGCACTATTGAATATTTTTGGAATCCGCCCACGGACACGCCTACCTCCCATACAACGCGAAAATATAAAACTGCATAACTCAGCTCATAGTTAGCCTACAACAATAAAATTTGATATGCATGAGTTTTATACAAACCGAAAGATGTTTTTGAAAAATGGACGCCATCCGCTCACGGACACGCCCACCTCCCATACAACTCAAAAATTGAAAACGCAATAAATAAGCCTCTGTTTAACCTACAGAGCTAAAATTTGGCACGTATGTTTTTTATGACAAGACAAAGATGGTTTTGAAAAATGGACGTCATCCGCCTATGGACACGCCTACCTCCCATACAACCCAAAAAGTTTAAAACTCAATAAATAAGGTTATGTTTGTCATAGAGAAATTATATTTGGTATGCATATATTTTATACCAAAACTAAGGTGTGTTCAAAAGTAATCCGTCCATGAACACGCCCACCTCTCATAGGAAAAGCACAATAAAGGTATTAACTGTGAGCTACAGGAATAAAACTTGGTATGTGTAAATTTTTCATCAACATTTAAATGCATATAAAATATAGGCTTCATCCACCCTTGGAGACGCCCATTTACAATAAAAATTTTTTGTTTTTGAAAAGTGGGTTTAGGGTATTTCATAGTCGGCCTAGACCGACTTTAAACTTTCTTTACTTGTTTTCTAATAGATTTGGGGTCTTGGGGATTTGGGGTCATGCTAACGTTTAAAATAAATTTTTAAATTTTTTTTTAGTTTTTTCTCGCTTTTTTCAAATATAGCACTTTTTTTTTTTTTTTCTCAACTCGGAGTTTGTTTAGTTGAATTGTCAAAAAAAAAACATTAAAAAGAATTAAAACTAAAAATAATTTTGCAACAGGAGTAACTTAAGACTCCATTTTAATGCGAGAACCAAAAATTATTTCAATTGAAAGCATCCTAAATCACGTTGCCGTTCCTCATTTGTGTGGCATATATTGAAATATATCTCGTATACTATTTATTCGATTTTTAAAATCAAGCCTATCAAATAAAGCCAAATAAAATGTTTTTGAAGGAACAATTTTGAAAAATGTTTTTTTACATAAAAATTCAAGTCAAAAGTGTCTTTAAAAATTCATAAAAAAATCGCAAACTTAAAAAATGACACGTTTTACCTTTTGATTTTCAAATTGTATTTTTAATAACGATAAGAAAATAAGGTCTGGAGAATGATTTGAAAGTATAAAAAAATAGTGAGATGCCGTGTACAAAAAATTTTTTCTGATTTTAGCATCGTGGTTGTAGTGCTCTAAATGACGTTATGGTTTTTAGCAATAGAGGACGACTTTTAAAAGGAAAACATATGTGCCGAGATGGTTAAGTGTATAAGTTTTATACAATTCTCCCACATAGTCTGTTATGGTTTCTATATGATTTGAATAAAGGTAAACGAAGGAAAAAGAACTTAAGTTGAAAATAAATATAGTAGTAATTGTGAAATAGTATCGCCTGGGGTCGAAATTCGACCAATTTATTGATTGCATCCTTATAATTATATGCGAGATGATTAAAAGAAGTTCGGGGCTATAACTCTTAATTGATTAGAGATAGAAAGCTATTTTCTAAAAAAAAAAAATTATTTTTTTATATTATTATTTTGTTCAAAAACAGAAAAACAACATTTTAAAAAAAATTAATTTTGTCAAAGAAATCATAGGGGGTAGCCTTGATTTTTTTGATGGCACGGACAGTTTATTAATTTAGTGTCAAGACAAAATAAATTCACCTAAAATTTGGTGAAAAAAAGACTTTGAAAGATAATCAAAAATGCAATTTTGAGTTTTTGTTTTTTTACAAAATCATTTTTACCCCATTTTTTAAGAATAAATCAAATTGTTTGGTCTTTTTTTTAAAAGGACTAATTTAAATATAAAAAAACAAAAAACGGTATTTTTTTTAAAAGTTTTTTTATGTTAACTGATAAGACTTAAATACAAAAAAGAAATAAATAAAATCTATTCATAGATGGCGGAGATATTGGCTTCAGAATTTAGAACATTCAATTTGAGACAGTTTTTCTCTCTCTTAGCATTTGGTTGAAACACACGCTAAATAAGTAACGACAACATTAAGAAAATACATTAAAAATACTTTTGGTTAGAAAATTTGCTGTAATTTATATCACATTTGAAAGAAAATTTAGCAAACTTTCAGAAAAAATAAGAAAAATTGAAAAACTGTTAAAATTTAACCAAGATAGATGTTCACATGGAAAGTCAAATTTTTGAATTCAAAACACATTTTTTTACAAATTTTACAATTGACGAATGGATAAAACTACATTTTTTTAAAAAATTGTTACTTTTAAAAAAAATTCGAATTCGACCAACTCAAAAGCTTCCCCCAACCAAATTTCATATTAATCAAAGAGAGGGTTTTTTCTCAAAAATTTAATTTATCTCTTAGTAGGTTGGGAGCCCCTTATATCAGATATATCATTTATATATACATTCTGCACATCTGGGCAACATAACCTTTCGAATGATATAAGTTTCATTTATTTTGACTTTTAATTAATACCAAAAAAGCGTACGACATACTTTAATGTTCACGTATTAATATATAAGATTTAAGTTAAGTTCGGTCAAATAATCTCAAATTTATTAAAATAATTTTTATTTATTTTTACTAATGTTATTATTAATTGAAGTCTGTTATTTAAAAATCTTAATGAGTTTTTTGGAAAATATTTTTGTATATTATTATATTTTCATTTAGAGTTCTACTTCAAAATTTTTACACTTAAGTGTCTAGTACTCTGTTCAGTTTAATGTGAAATTTCACTTGAATATCCATACAAAAAACGATAGCTGTAAAATACGCGTTGAAGTTTTCACAGCATGTTCGTCAAAGTAGTACTCTGTTACAATGAAAAAGAAATGTTTTCTTAAAAATTCAAATTTATTCGTGAAAAAAGCTACTTACCATTTAGTTTTCACCAACAAAAGAAACACTTTAACCGAAACAAGTGCCTCACGTTTCTAACCCTAACATACCATAATGCATTGTTGTTGTTATAATAATTGTTGCTATTATTTGCGCATTTAGTAGGCACTTTATTTTGCCATTGTTGTTCTTGTTACGTACTAATTTGCCCCACCCACAACTCTAAACGTCTTTATGTCTTGTCTTTTGACTAAGTTTATTTCCGTTGTTTTCATCCGTGCTTCCTCATGCCAAGATGATTTTTACCTACCTTCTTATAAATACGAATATAGCTCAGACAGACACGCACATACGCTGCTGATAAACCCATTAAACACGTTATTTACCATTTCCAACGATGTCATTTGCGGAACCCCGACTTCCTCGACCAAAAAGACGTTGTTGTATTCAAATTCATCTGCTTTGGTATCCAAAAAATTATTAGAAATAACGCAATGTAAGCACGTTTTCTAAACCACTTTCGCATATTTATTTTGTCATTATGGCAGCATTATTAGAATATACCATGTTTGTTAGTATGTGTGTGTGTTTGTGTGAGTGAGTGTTTGAGTAGAGGCGTATGTCTGTCGTCAGTACGTCGTACAACATAATTTGAATGACTTTTTAAATAGTTTTAGCAGCCTGACTTCGACTCTAATAAGTCATTAGAAAACGCTTTTTAGCTTTGAGCTAATGTTGCTTATTAGGATTAAACTTGGCTGTCATACAGCATGGTGTATATTAAATGTGTGTGTTTGAGAGTGTATGTGTGTTTGCATTGGCATGAGTGACTTTTATCCTTTTTACTAATATTTATAGTGCTTTCATAATTATTTTTGTATGGCGTTTGTAAGAGGCGCAAGAGTTGAGATGATTGGCATACCAGAATATGATGGAAGAAGTTTTCATACCTACAAAAAAAAAGAAGGCTTTCTGAAGATTAAGAATATTAAATCGAAGTTGAAAGTTTTATGCAAAACTTTGAACTTGTCAAACTAATACATATAGTTTTGACTTATTTTGTTTGAAAACTATATCAATTATTTTTAAAAGTGAAAAGGTAAAGGTTTTTATAAGCTATTTGTAGGATTGATTTTAGGAATCTTAAACTAATGTAAAGAAATAAATAAAGCATTTTGCTGCATATTTAGCAACTAAGTTCCTTTTTTCATGGTGATATCAGTTCATGCCAATTTTCTTAGAAAATTATGATATTTTTGTTTTACTTTTCACTTCATTTTCAAACCAATTCAAATTCCTCTTTTCTGTATTAAATTCTATTTTTGGCCACCCCACCTGCATGTGTCTCAATATGAGGTTTATTAGACACTTTCAGCGACATGTTGGTAATACACGGAATATTTTCTTTGCTCTTCTGTTTTAATACCTAAAGGAAAATACCCTTCTATACAACATATCACCAAATTTGAAATTGCATGTGTTTGTTCACATTTTATGCAAAGAGGTTTTCCATCATATTTTAATTAATAATTAAGTAATAAAAAAGTTGATATAGTCATGGAGTGAACGTTCAAAAATAGTAAGGTGTGGGGGAAAAGGCTTAGCTAGTAGCTGACATTTGAAGTTGTTTTTAATTAAGTAGATTGTGAAAAGAAGCTGAATAAGTGAAAAACTTCAATAAGGTGGTGAAAATACTTAAAGGACCACGCACTAAATACACTGAAAAGTGGTCCCACTTAAAATAAGAATTTCCTGTGGAATGCGTTTTACCCTTATGTGATGGTATTGCCAAAAAAATTATTTTAATATTTAATAGTATTGTTAAATATCATTATCAATGGCTGAAAGCGTACTAAAATTACTCTTATATTACCGGCTGGTTCTCTAAAATGAGTAATTTTTTCCAATTTCTTTTTATACATTCTTGATTTAAATTAATTGCGTGGTCCTTTATATCTGTAACTTCTACGAGGGTCGTTAGAAATGTTCTTAGCCTAACAATTAGTTATGCTAACAATTTAGGAGCCTAACCTGACAATTAATTAATTATTAGGACTTTGTTTTTTTAAATTGTATTTATTTTTGGTGACTTATTTTCATTGGTGGTTATTTAATTGGTTATTGGTGGTGACCGTGGCATGCAGGTTAAGTGTGTGGCTTGGCATGCTCGGAGCCCTCGATCAATGCCCACTCGCGGCGAAAGTTTGTTCAATAAAAAATTTTTCTGATTGATCCCCAACTCTCTGCAGAGTATATATTGCCACGTAAAGCTTCTTGAGAACATGAACTTTATATGTTCGGAGTAGGCATAAAACATGTAGGTCCAGTTCTGGGTCAATTGTGTGCAAACATTGAATAACACATACAACACAATTGATCATAAGAAGCTCGGTCAAAGTCCTGTTAAGGGCTGAAATGGCCAATTTGTAGTGTTTTTGTTTTGTTTATTTTCAATATAATCTTCTGAAAATTTATTGCACTAAGTCTAACGCTTTTATAACATTTCTATCCCTCTATTTAAATTATTTTCCTGAAATTCTGCAAAACAATCCTTTACAGCTGCATTTGCATCTTTATTCGAAGAAGAATGCTTGCAAGCAAGAATTTCTTTAGATTTGGGAACAGGTTAAAGTCAAAAGGAGCTAAATTAGAAGAATAAAGAGAGTGATCCAGCACTTTGGACTTAGATTAGTTGAATTTTGCTTTCTATAAAACACTCTTTGAGCGTTGTCTTCATGAACAATTATTTTTTTGTCTTATAAAAAAGGTAGTTTTTCAATTTTCACATTAAATGTGATAATAATATTCTGATGCAATAAGTTGTTGATAAATTTTGTAGACAGTCTTTGTTTTGTTATGCAAAGAACTTTGCAACCTGTTACTTCGTGCATTATTTTCACTACCAACACATTTTTTGTGAAAATTTTTATAAATATTTTTACAATTTTTTATATAAGTGTGAAAAGTGATTTCTCTGACGTTGTGAGAACAGCATTTGTAAGGTTTATATAGCGCATTCATGAAGTAAAGAAAGATTCTCCTGATTATGTTCCCTCATCTATCCCAACTTATAAAATAAATAAAGGTTGTGAGGTGTAATCATACAGTTGAACCTTTTATAAACATCTGAAAACTTAAATATACAAAAAAAAAAAAAAAAAAATATAAAAATAAGCATTTGCATGGTAAAATAATTTTAACGAAATATAAATTTACACCTCAACAAATTGGCTAGTCATTAAAATCACGTACTTTAGTCTTGAATACAAGACTTTAAGCCCGTAACTCCAGTATTTTAAATTTTCCTGAATTGTTTCAAAAGCTTAATATTAATATATTGATTGAGTTTACGGGTGGAATATTTAAATAAAATTCTAGAATATATGATTTAAGATAGCTTTTTAGAACAAAATTATTTGTCCTGTTTCAAATCATCTTAACTATAAATCATTTGTCAAATTTTGATAAACGGAAAATACATATGAGGTTAAGCCAAGTTTTTGCCTTTTTTTATAAAAAAAAAATCAAATCTTCAATTAACATTTTTTGTTTTGATAAGAAAAAAGTTACTCTTTTCATCATATCAAAGTTTTGAATGTTAGCGCTTTGATGTACACGTCAAATCTTTTTAACAATTTCAGACGGTACCAAATGTCCAACACCTAGCTGTACTGGTCAAGGGCATGCAACAGGACTTTATTCACATCATAGAAGGTAATTTTGAAACTTATTGAATAATAATCATGTTTTCTAATCTAACTTACATTCTCTATTAGCATATCTGGCTGCCCAAAACGCGATAAAGTCACCACAGAATGTAAGTTTAGCCTGTGAAAAAAAACAAATAATTTTTATCTAGCGAAAAAGCATGCCTTTATGTGAAAACTAGTTGTCAACTCATTTATATTTGCATGAGTTGTGCTCTACACTCTATCGTAGGCGTATACAAGCTCTTTAAGCGGGGTAGAGATTCTCTTTATAATGTTGTAACTGTCTCTAATTGTCTGTCTATGCTGCAGAAAAAAAATATTTCAAAATAGTTATGGAATGGTAAACATTGAGTATTATGCAAAAAATTATCTAAATATTTACTCAAGTCAGTCTCAAGGGTAAGTCTTTTGTCGGTTATGCTCACTCTCCCCGCTCTTAGTGAACTTCTACTGCTACTACTATTACTACTACTACTACTACTACTACTAATACTTGTACTTAAACTAAAACTACTTCTTTTCTACTTTCTAAACTTTTACCTAAACCAGTACTTTCTGGCACTGATTTCACTTTTAAAAATAAACAAAAAAAAAAACTTAGAAACTTACCTAAATACTTGTTGTAACATATGTAACTATGAAATCTGTTAATGTAGTTGTAAACTTAACCATGAAGCTCAAAATTTACCATTACCAATAAACTATAATGAAACTATTTTGCACTCTTCCCTGCTATTACATACAACCGACAAACACCGTTAACTGTGTGTGGTGTCTGTCATGAATTTTTGACTGAATTGCCCTACGTTACCATAGTATTGGCTTTACATGAGCAAATTTTAAAATGTCCCACACCGGGCTGTAATGGTCGCGGACATGTTAATGCAAGTCGTAGCGTACATCGCAGTCTATCCGGTTGTCCGCAGGCGGCTGCCAAAAAAGCTGCCCTAAGAAATGCAAAATTTCCTCCTATTGGAATGTACGAAAGCTCAAAAAAATATGAAGTTGAGTTGAGAGTAAGACAGTTTGACGAAGACAAAGGCTGCATTAAAGAAGAGCAAGAACAAGGTGCGTGCTTAAGCAAAAAAAAAAAAAACCCTTCAAGAAAGTCTCTATCTCGCTTTTTTATTTAAATTTTAAAGAGACAGTTCTTAGCATGTTCTAAGCAAAACAAAAAACGCTACCTTTTTACAGCGCTACAGCCCATTAAAACGGACAACAGCAGCAGCAATACTAACAACAATGCCAACACACATATTGACAACAATAATACCGTCAGCGCCGCCAACAAGGAACTGCATCATTTGGAGAAACTGAAAATCACTTCAAATCAATTTCTCAATAACAACAACGCAAATTGCGTCAATAACAATAACAACAACGGAAAGTTGAGCACAAACAACAATAACAACAACAACAACAACAACAGCACAATGCCAATTATCAAGTCCGAGTTCAGTCCGGTGCCCAACATAAAATCCGAATACAATAAAAGCCCCATGCATTCGTATATGACGAATGAGTCGACTTCATCGGCAACTGGAGTGCGTACCAATGGCACTTCAGCTGGCTCTGGTGCCTCAACCGTTGCTGCTCAATCTGGCTCAAGTCAAGATAATAACGGTTTGCATTCCTTGAATGGCCCGAGAGTAGCGACGACCGGAACCCTTCAACAACAACAGCAGCAGCAGCAGCAACAGCAACAAAGTGATGCAATGAATGGCTATGTGAGCATGCAGCATCACTTGAGTGACCAGCAACACCAGCAGCAACAACAACAAATGCCAAGTCCACATCATCCACATGGTCAACAGCAACATCATCAGCTACATCAGCAACGTGGTCCATTCATTGAAGGTTCATCTTCATCACTAATGATGCCTTCGGGTCATGATAGTGAAGCTTATCGCACGGATGCCCAACACCATCATCATCATCAGCAGCAGCAGCAACAACAGCAGCAACAACAGCAGCAGCAGCAACAGCAAGAGGAACATCACCAGCAACAACAATATGAACAAATGCGCTATGCCCAGCATATGTCGCAGGCGGAAGTTTCACTCGGCAAGCCCTCATCCGTTTCCGTTTATGGCAATGAAATGCTAACGTCTGGCGGCCTCTCTCCCAATTCACGCAGTTACGATCTAAATCGTCCTGCCTCTTCGGCTGCTGCTTCCATCTATGTCGACTCTGCCACAGTCTCTGCAAGTGCCGGCATGCCCACCGCCTTTGAACGCTACGACCCGAACTGCAACTCGCAGCGTCCTCTTGCTAACATGTACCACTATCTGCCCCAAACGACCGATGATCTACAGGTTCAGCAACAGAAGTATCTGCAGGAGCAGCAAATGATGCTCGCCAAAGCGGAGCATGATGAAATGACCAACGGTGGTGGTCCCATTTATCCCCGTCCCATGTATCACTACGACCCTAGCATGGGTCCGCTACCACCTGGTTTCTCCGCCATAAATCTTTCGGTAAAAATGGCCGCCGCCCAAGCAGCTGCTGCAGCTGCAGCGTACCAGAATCAGCAACAACAGCAGCAGCAACAACAACAGCACCAGCAGCAGCAACAACAACAGCAGCAGCAGCCCAAGGTCAGTGGTTCGCCCTCACCTGCTGGTGCGCCAGTAGTCGATCTATCCGCCTCGGCATCGGTAACTTCATCCAGTCCGCACGGTTTCAATTCGCCCGCTTCTCATCATCAATACAGCCAACGCATGGGTGCCGGCAGTCCACAGCCCGGTGCCAGCCCTAATTTAGCTAGTCCGCAAGTGCCAAGCCCCCAGGGACAGACTCTGGACTTAAGTGTAACGCGGCTCTCACACAGGTAGTTCGCCAAACGCTGACATTTGCAGGTATTCATTTGTTTCTCTTCTTTCTGCAATTCCAGCATTATAACCAGTCCTCAATATGGTGCACATCCCGATGGTCTCGTTATCGGTCATCCGCAGGGTTTCGGTCCAGGTGGTACTGCTACGGGCCCCAATGGAGCACCACGTTCACCACAAATGGAGCCGGTTGACTTTAGTGGACCACCACGTCCACTTGGTTTTGGTTTGGTTGGTCATCTGGGCGGTCCGCGTCCCTACAGTCGCGAGTCCACACCGGACAGCGGGGGTTCACACTACATTGACAGCTATCGGGATCCAAGTGGTGAGTGAAAAAATATACAATTTATATTTATTTCTCTTAATATTTCTTTAATCATAACCAACCGTAACCATAACGATGTACTTAAACTAAAGTCTTCATTACAAATTTTCTAACATGTCTTTTATAATGTTTTTGTTTATTTGCTGTCTCTCAGGCTACTCTCCGCATCCCGGCTACAGCATGGTTGTACAGTCCGATTATCCACCAGCTGGCTATCATGGCTACGGTCCAGCCGCCTATCAATGTAGCAATCCTTATGCAACGGCTGTCGGTCCCGGCGGATATCCGACACCAGTTTCAGGTGGCTACTCACCAAGTCCTGCATCATGCTACTCAATGCCACCGCCTCAGCATATACCACAACATGACAAGAATAAGGATAGGTTAGTCGAATGGCAAGTGCAAAATTTTCTTCATTTACAACTTTTTGACATGAAACTCTTTATTATGATTATTAAAATTGCAGTTGTAGGGTTCTTAAAAATATAACGATAAGGTATGAGTTTGTGTAGATGTGTGCTAATGTGTGAGTGTGTGTGATGTTTTAGAATATGCAATAATGTCGCTTAACTGTGGGGACATAAAAACATTCGAACATCTGAACAGTGAGAGCGTTGAAAGCCGACAAGCCAACGGGTTGGGTAATAAAGGAAATTGTCTGTGTGTGTGCTATGTACGTATATGAATATTAATATCAATAAAAATGTGTGTATTTTAATAACGACAAAGGTAAGAAGGCAAAGGTTACTTACTACTGGGTGCTTTTATGTTGATGCTAATTAGATGAGGTTTAATCAAAGAGCTCTAAGATAATTTCTGGTATATTATGTGGGTTAAGATTTTGTGTGCAGACACATTTTAGCCAAATGTGTTTATTAATTTTTATATGATTTTACTCTATTTTACTTTAATTCAGATAATAAAGAACAAACTAACTGACCTTTTAAACTCAGCTGTTTTGAGATAAGAACGATGTTTTTTATTCCAACTCATTCAAGAGTAACATAAGATATCTTCTTGTTAGTAAAACAAAATGAAATAAGGACGAAGAAAAAGCTCAAAATTTCAAGAGTTCACCCAAGTGTGATTGAAACCAGCGTCCATCATGAAAAATAATTGAAAAATTTTCTATTATCATGATTGAAGCGCTGAAGCAATCAACAAAAGGATTTATAACTATTGAAGCGGGTTGATTAGGCTTTGAGTGCCACTATTGCACAGACAGTCAAACGAAAGCTTTCAAACACAATTGATAGTAGAAAATATAAAAAGCGAACTCAATAGACATTGAAGCAAATAAGAACGAAGAAGCTTAAGATTTAGACTTATGTAGACAGTGTTAAGGAATGAAATTACAAATAAAACAATTAAAAGTGTTTGTTATGATATCTGAGTCAATTGAAAAATGTTGCAAACATTTCAAGACTTTTTAAGATTGAAAAGAAAGAAAAGGAAAAAAGAAATGCTGATAACATATTGATTAAAATAAGTATATGAAAAAATATACTCCGTAGAATTAAGTCTTCGAGATGATATTTTTAGTATTAACAGTAACTTAGTTATTGAGTAATACAGAAGATAAGTAATGTATTAGTACAGAATTAAGTAATACAGATTGACTTTCAATGATTTTTAAGATGGGTAATCGTTCTTATGAGAGTATTTTTAAATTTAGAAATCTACACTAGCTTTCCGTACATTTTTAGGGGTGGATTTTTTCTTTGATGCCAATTTAAGACCAACATACATTTTATTTTAGAAGAGCCATTGCTCTTGTTCGATACTTCGAAAGAAAACAATTGGGTGCAATACGCAAAGTAAAGAATCAGTGCAAACTGGTGAATCTATATTCACCTCAATTTTCCTCAATTTATTTACTTAAAATTTAATGAATGCGAAAACAAATTTCCAAACTCTTCCAAAGATATAGTAATTAATATCTTAACCAGATTTAAAAATTTGTTACTATGTGTTCTTTCAAAGTTGTTATTTCAAATTAGACAGATCCTTAATAAATGTTTTGTTAGAATTTCTGAGATTACTCCAATTACGATCAAGCCTTTTAAAACTAGGCTCACTTTGAAAAAACCCTAAAATTCCGTCAGAGGTTTGTTCACAGTAACTTATGAAAACTCAATATGCAATACCTATATTGTAACAACTTCCAAAAGGCTACCATCGAGAAAATAGTCATGTGCTTACACTTCTTCAAGTTGTGTTTCAAAGGTGGTCAAGATCACCTTGTAAGAATAAAGAGTCTTGCTCATGTTTATATGACAGAAATAGATTATTATCATCAACAATTTTAAGATATTGCTATGTTTCATAATATATGCGAATCATATATATAAATTAAAAGCAATACTGGGCAAAATTGGCTTAATTGAGATGTACTGGAAATAACAGGGAACTGAGTAAACGGGGTTAAAGATAACACTTAGAAGGAGAAGTTTCAAAGTTAAAAGCTTATGACTTACATCGTATAATTTTATTTAACAAATGAAGTTTGTATTAATAAAATCTGTTTGTATATTTTCTCCGAAATTCTCAAGAGTTCTTGATGAACATTCCAAAAAGTTTTAGTACAGCAGATCTGCCAGATAAGAATCCGGTTTGGAATGGAGGTTTTAAAGATTTAACGCTATGTAATAGTTGTGAGGTACAAAAGCTTGAAAAACTCTTAACATGCTGAGAGCTTTGCAAGTCCGCGATAGTTGTCTTTTATATACCTGTTACCAGATTCATGTAGAGGAATAATAAAAGAAGATTCCAAGCCACTGGGAAATAGCAAGATTGCAAAGGTGCTGTAAAAAGCATTGTTATTGGAATAACAAGTCCTTCATAGAAATATTCCAATACATATATTGAAAATTTATTGTCAGGACCTCTTTTCTAAGACGTCTTAAGATTTTGTTAAGACTTCCCAACCAGCAAGGATTGGTCAAAATTAGGCTTATACATACGGCTTATAAATTTAAGTAATTTTTAGTACTTTGAGGTACAAACAAGTACGTTGCTTCGACTATTAAGCAGTTTTCTAATCGTACTATGAAAATTTTCAAAGATCTTAAATAATTATTATGTTCCTGTTTTCTTCCCAGTTTGTTTGTTCTTTTTACGATTTGAAGTGAAAACACTTTTATAAAAATGTTGCCCTTGCCAGGATTCGATCCCTTGTCTCGCCGATTTGTAGTCCAACGTCTTAGCCATTGAGCGACTAGAACAATATCGATAGCTTTATATCGATACGAAGATTTTTTCATTAAAACAGCTAATTCTGTCGTAGATACCGAAAAGCATGTTTAAAGTGCAAAATTAGTTACAATCGAAGCATAAAGCAGCTTTAAGTACAAAATAAATGTAAAGAAGATGTACCAGCAGTACTACGGAACTCGTTTTGAACTTAATTATCTTAAAGCTGCATAGAAGCACAACTTGTAACTTTTGGAACTATAAGTTATATTGCCTGAAATTGACATCATGAAACAGTTTTAGGTGTAGCAAGTTCCACAACGTACCTTTAAGCAGCTTTAGGTGTGTCGAGTTCTACAACGGACCATAGAGCAGCTTCGAAGTGCCATGGAACTTATTTTGCCGCTTAAAACTGCTTTAAAGGGAACTCAAACACAAATTTCTACTCATTTTGCTGGTTGGATATCTACTAGTGTCTTTTTTAAAAATTTAAAAAAATTTGGCTCGATTTGGTTTTGGCTTGATCTAGAATGTGGCCTCTAAAAATTGCTTACTACCTTAGGATGGTTATAGTCTTGCTATGTGAAATCACAGCTCTCTTCGGAGCTCAACTGACGGCTCCAAAATAGCTGATTTTATTTATCTAACGTTCAACGTCAAACAAGTATGTACTACGTACTGCTCTAACGTAAAACAAATTATATGAAAAAGCAATTTTGACATAAAAAAATGTGCATATCATAAAAACCATGTATTCTCTAAGTACAAATAATTTTGTTTGAACAATCGCCATACCTACGGGAAATAACGGTATAACAAGCTGCCTTCAAAATATTAATTTAAAAAAATTTTCTTTATTTTGATAAAAATGAAATCCTCATGTCTTGAAAGTTATTGATTTTTTAAGTACAAGATTTTTCAATTAAAATCAACACCTCAGAACAAGAAAATACAATTTGAACCATTAGATTTCAAAGGAAAAATCCCTTATTTTTCAATAGATTATATAAGTCATAAGTAATTGAAAGACGATAATTGAATAAAATTATAATTGTTGTATTGTATTCATTCACACGAATAAAACGGAATCCAAGTAAAAATCAAAATTTTTTAAGCAAAGCTGTACAACGTTCGAACAACAGGAAAACAAGAAACTTTATAAGCAAAAAGTCGCAAAACGGCAGTACAACAGGAGTTTAGAGGGCAATTTCCTTTACATATGCTGAACATTGACCGTGGCTGCAGAAAAGGTAGCTGCTGTAAAGAATCTGTACGGTCAAAATGTCCTGCAAGAGCCTGTTGTACAGCCGTTTTACGACTTTTTGCTTACAGAGTTTCTTGTTTTCCTATTATTCGAAAGTTGTACAGCTTTGGCAAAAAAAATTTATTGACGAAATTGAAATAAATAAGAATAAAATTAGAATATAATTTGAAAATTGTGTTGATAACTATGGAATGATATATGTATAAAAAAACATTTTTCCTTTTTTGGTTCTTACAGCTGTTTTAAGTTTTTTTTTTTTAATTATTAACAAAATAACTATTATAAGGTAATTTATAAAAAAATTTGATAGCGTGCATTCAAGACATATTTTTAGTTTATGTTTTTCAGTCAATTTAGATCCAAGAGATTTTGTATCTTTGTAAGTCATACATTTTAATGTTTTACTCATTCGTCCAGAGTTCGAAACCATGCCATGCTCCTACGATTAAATGGCATGGCATTAAATGGCTCTCATCTTCATTTCTTCTCGAAATCTTGAAATGTCCTAACTAAAGGATCGATACTTATATGAGATTGTATCACGACTCGATTTCCACTTATTTATCTTTTTATTTCAAACTGAGGCAGACAATTCCTTAACCCTTATTCGCGCACTATAGTTGTTGGCACCCCCATTGTTTTGCAATTATGCTATCAGATATGAAACATTAAATATTATAGCGTTATAAAATAACTAAAGCTGAAAACTATTTGTTTTCTATAAATATATTGCCATAAAAGCTTTTATTATAATCAATGTTTTCTTTTTATATGTTACCAACAGTTTGACTGGTTGTCCCCGCACCGATCGAAATCATTTACAGTCACACTCGCAAGAGCTTAAGTGTCCAACACCTGGCTGCGATGGTTCAGGTCATGTAACCGGAAACTATTCCTCACATCGTAGCCTTTCCGGCTGTCCGCGGGCAAACAAGCCAAAGAGTAAGCCACGCGATGGTCAAGACTCAGAGCCTTTAAGGTGGGTATCCATGAATGCAGAGCAGAAGGGACATATACTATATAAAATTGTTAACTTTCGTCTTTTAGATGTCCCATACCAGGCTGCGATGGTTCTGGACATTCCACGGGTAAATTTCTGTCACACAGAAGGTGAGTTAAGAAATCAAAGTTTTGTGAGAGTCAAATTTTTATAACTGAGCCCTTATGTAGCGCCTCTGGTTGTCCCATTGCAAACCGCAATAAGATGCGTGTGCTTGAGGCAGGTGGTACCGTGGAGCAGCACAAGGCAGCAGTAGCTGCAGCAACTGCCATGAAATTCGATGGTAAGATTGATATTTTGGTAAATTCTTTTAGAATTTTTGGAAAATTTTAGAAAAAATTGTGACTCATAACAACTCTGTTCATTTTTTATACCCTTCTACAGGCTGTTCATCATCTGTGGGCGGCATAAAGAAGGCAAAATTCGATGATGTCACCATGGTGTATCCCAAAGGCTATACAGGTGAGTTCTTGTTGTTGTTATTGTTGTTAGTTTGTGTTTTTTTTTTTTTTGTTTTTAAGTTTTGAAGTCATCCCATTCTTATATGTGCGTGTGCTAACAGCAAAGCTAGCTCTCAGTACCTTATTTTCTAACATATTATTTTTGTACCTTGATCCCAAAATAATTGCTAATCAAACGTTGTAATAAAAAAAAATTTAATTTGCTGTTATTTTTCTTTTTTTTCGTTTTTTATTTAGATTACGCGACGTTTTGTATCGGTGCCGAATATCTTCTGTAAATATGAACAAATATAAAAAAGAAAACAAAATAAAAACAAAAAATAGACAAACGTTCAATAAAGAAAACTAAAAAGAAAACACAAACAAAAATAACCCAACCTTCCGATCCTAAAGATACTCAAGCACAACGAGGTAAGCGTTATTTTGTTAAGATAATTTAAGACAGTACAAAAATATTTGGTTATTTTTTTATTAAGTTTTTTTTTTTTTTTTTGTTAAAGCTGCTTTTAGCACACGCGCACCTAGAGCTTTAAAATTTAAATATTTTTAAAGAAAAACAACACATTTTTAGCAAAGTTTTCAGTTCTTTTTTAAACAAAATAAAACAAAATTTTTTTGTTTTAGTTAGATATATCTTGATTTTATAAGCATAATGATTATTTTTAATATAAAGCTAATTAAAGCACATTTTTGATGCCCCCTTTCTTTCTTTTTCTTTCCCCCTACGTTCGCCAGTAGGCATCGAAATGATGATGAATTCGGTTGGCGCTGCATCCTCAGCAGTCGTTTCAGCTACGGCCTCCAGTGTGGCTGCAGCCAACAACGTTGCACTACACAGCGTTACAAATCATCTGACGTCCAATGTTAGCGCTTCGAGTGTTGCCAGCGGCTCTTCGGACAATCTAGCTGGAGCAGGTAATGCACCTGGAGGTGAAGATTTAAATACTTTGGAAGCCGAAATCTCCGAGTTGCAGCGTGAAAATGCACGTGTCGAGTCTCAAATGATGCGCTTGAAGTCGGATATCAATGCCATGGAATCGCAGTTGAGCACCAGCGATAGGGTACGTAGGCTCAGGTTGGTTGAGGCAAAATAAGTAATTTTTTGTACTTCATCCTTAAAATTTATTGTTTGTTGAACTTTCAGTTGTACTTTATAATTTCAAAAGCTTTTATTTTTGCCTTACTTTTCAGTTCTTTAGCTTTCTCTTTAAACTTTAGCACTTAATTAAAGCTGTTTTTTTTTTGCTTAAATTTTACAATATTTTCTGCTTTTAAACTAAAGCCACTGTTACAGAAAAGTTTTTTATATTTAAACATAGGTAACTGGCTATAAAACATCAACAACTTTTAGCATTTTTTTTTGTTGTTTAGTTATATATTTCCCTACGTCTAACAACTTTTCTTTTGGGTTAAAAACTTTGTTAAAATTTTACTCACTGCTAAGTAAAGCGTGTGAACATGCTGCTTTTTCTTCGTAGTCTTCGTCTTCTTTCTGTTTTGCTGCTGCTACGCTTCCTTATAATAAGGAAGTCAGTGTATTCAACATAAAAATTAATTGATAAACTTTGATAACTGCAAAAGAAGTAGCAAGCAAAGAAAAACCGTCAGAAAAATATGCGGCAGTCTAGCAAAACTTTATATATATATATATTTTTCAAATTTAAATCAGCTCTAGACTGAAGAAGACTAAGCGGTATAGTTATTATATAAAGAAAAAAAAAAAAAAAACATAATTCAACTTTGTTTTGGTTTAAGCGTGTAGGAAAAGTTGAAGTTGACGGCGCAGTGTTGAAAAGTTAGTTAAACTTTAACCAACTTTTTTGTGTGTTCTGGTTAAAGTTGGTGGATAAATACTTTGTAGACGCCGGCCGACCTTGAAAATTGTTATCAAGTAGTAGCAGAACAAGAAGTGGCACAAGTTTTTACATATTCTATCGTATTTCAAATATCAAGATTGTCTGTCTGGGTTAGTTGTGAATGTACAAAATTTAAATAACGTGAAAACTTAAAACTGATAATTATTAAAAACAAAATAAAAACTTAAAACTTGTAGAAGAATATGGACTTTAAATAAATTTGTACGCATTTACCAACTCCAAAAAAACCCTACAAAACTGAAGTTTTCTTTTTAAAATGTGTATCAGTTACTCACTGCATTGATTCCAATATTGAAGAAGAAGCTCTTCAAACGCAGAGAATGAGAAGTACGTAAAGCCCAAGAAAACTGTTCATATTGTCACAAAGGCTTTTGCTGGTTAATTTGTGCCTTAAAAAACTAAACTTCCTTTTAAAATACTCCTGTCAATCTCGTGATAAACGTTAAATTTTCAAAGAATGTTTTACACTCAAAACAAAGTTTTTCGGAATATAATAAAAAGGCATCATATTTAATGAAAAATGGTATGAACTTTGCTCCAGAGAATGCTTTTCTCAAAATATGATCCTAAAAATTCTCTAAAAATTATTAAAAGCTTCCATGAAAAAAAGGAATATATAAGAATATGTTGTTTTAAGAGAAGAAGGCATTTTCGTTTTTGAGAAAAGATTTGTTTTTATTGAAGAAAATACTTTGCATAGTGAATTTTTTATCAAAATATGAGATACAGTTTTCATTTTCTATAATTTTTTCTCCATCAAGCCTAGTACATACTGTGTTCGGTTGTGTGAAATTTAGCTTGCAACATTCATGGTTTTGTTGCGTGAAAATTCTGACAAATATTTTGTTGCGAAGAAATTGAAAAATTTAAGAAAGTCATGCTTAACTTCTCAAAATAGAGAAAAATATATAGCTACATATATTAAAACCAAAAATTTACGACAATTGTCACATTTCACATTAAAATAAAAACCCAGTTCAATTAAATCTGTGTCGACAAGGAATAACAGCTAAACTCATGTTAATATTTAAGGAGAGCATTTTTAAAATTAAAATTGCTACCTTATGTAAGGTAGCAGCCTGACTTTTGCTGTTTAGATTTGATGGCCTCAAAAATTTAATTTTCAAGTTACCAAGTAAGTACCTCAGTTTGTCCTTACTCGACTTCAGCTAACTCGACTTCCTTGTCGACACAGAAATTGTCGTGAAAATATGTTGCAAGAGAAATGTTGCGAGTATTTTTCACAGCACAACATAGTACAACTTTGACGAACATGTTGTGACATTTCACACATATTTCACAGCTATAGTTTTTGAAGTGAAACTTCTTTGGCGGTAAGTGAAATTCCAAGGTCTCTTATTCGTGACGCTAGGCTAACGTTTTGAATTTATATGAAAATTTTCAAAAAATTTTCGTCGCCAACGGGAATAGAACCCGGACTTTCCACTAAGCATCTGTTAAGAGTCAGAAGCTCTACCACTATACCACATGACAAACAAGCAAACAAAATGCAATTAGAATTGAACGGGTTTTAGTCCGTGTCTTGTATTCCACAGAAACACCATGTCCCAAGAACTTTTTATCCGTACCATTTGATTTTCATCCTAAGAGTATGCACTGAAATTTTATATCTTTATGCTTGGAATGCTGTACATTACGTAACAAAATATAACAACTGTGTGCCTGATATTTTTGACCGATAAAATAAAAGTAAAAAGTAACTGTTATTTTGTCAGAAAAAATAAAAGTTAAAAGATAACAGTTTTTATGTGATTTTTTCGATAAAAACCATAACCAGGTCCATGGATGTAAATATTGAATAAACAAAATATTATTCCATTTTGTATTGATTAAATTTCTTTTCAGATACTTTCTCTCTCTATTTCACACTAAAATCTATGTTATTTTTAACTGTTGAAGAAGTTTCACTTCTACACGTGAGTTTTTTTGTATGTAAATTTGAGTTAAATTTCACATGAAATTGAACAGAGTACTAGGCTTAAATGAGAATTTTTTGTGTGAGGAAAATTATTGAAGGCATGAAATATATCCATTTCTTACAAGTTATGAAAAATTTCTTCGAAAATGTGAACATTTTTTTTCAATGAAGAAAATTTTATTTGAAAAATTAAGCGAAAATAAAGTTTTTTTATGATGGTTTTTGTCGCTGGGGTGGATATAATCCCAGTGTGAATAGCACGTTTTACCAGTGAAGTTTGCCAAATAAGAAACAAAGAACGATTTCTATGACATTTTACAAAAAGCTTTTTACAAAAGCTCAAAAATTTTTTTAAAAAACTCAACGTTTTTAATAATAATGTTTCTTAACTTTTATATAACCAGTAGCTAGCTAACATAGAACTTAATCTTAATCTTGATTAAAATTATCTTTGCGGCTATGATTTAACTATGATTTGTTCACTAAGAAATTTGGTATTTTATGGTTTTGTGTAGATAAATTTTTTTATTGCAAAAATATGCATACAATTTGAGAGTAAACAAGCTTTGAAATAATATAATTTATCTTTTTTTAGAAGATTTTTAAAATTGTGTAAGCAGTTTTTTTGCCATGATTTTCTATTTATTTATTTTAAAAAATTTTCTTTTAAATTTAAATTGAAACTTTTAGAGTAAACAAGCTTCGAAATAATATAATTTATCTTTTTTTCGAAGATTTTTAAAATTGTGGAAGCAGTTTTCTTGCCATGATTTTCTATTTATTTATTTTAAAAAATTTTGTTTTAAATTTTTATAAACATCTTTTTATTTTCTAATCTAAGTAGTAAGCAAAAAAAAAAAAAAATAGGAGAAAACTGTTGCAAATATTTCAAAATGGCGATTTTTCCATTAGCACATGCCCCAAAATGTGTTCGAAAAACATTTCAGTTCTCTTCTCATAATCTGGCCCATAATGCAAGCAGGATGCAAAACTCGCACAAAGTTGCATTCAATGCGCCAGCAATAAAACATCCCCTTCATTGAGGTCAGCTCGGATCCATGCGCATAATGCACTGGAAGCCCCCAAGCTCCAAGTGCCTCACTCTCCAACTGTCATATACTACATAACCAACATCCAATAAAAATGAAAAAAAAAATAAATATCCACGGCCACCTTCAGCAGTCATACCCAAGGAATATGTTAAAATAAAGCAACAAATCGCATTCGTTCAGCGTCAGCTCCAAATTCAACCCCCTTTGGTGGTGTGGAGCGTTGTAGTCGCCAGAGAGTTGTTTTTGTTGTTGTCTGCGCACATAACCTTTTGGCCTCCCTTGTGGGTGTGTGTGTGTGTGTGTGTTTGTGCTGATGTTGTTGTTGTTGTTGTTGTTATTGTTGTGTAAGTGTTGTTTCTGTAGCATACAGAATCCTACAGCTAAAGAGGTGCCACGCACACACGCCACGCTCAGCTCTCAGCCAACTGCAAACGTTTTATTTGTGTGACTGTGTGTTTATGTGTGGGTGTGTGTGTGTGTGTTGTATTTATATAACAACCCCCAATGGCACCAACCAACACCTTACTGCCTTGCGTTGGATACCGTTTAATTTTTTTTTTACATACATTTTTTTTTATTTTCCTTGCTTTATTGCGTATCGGGGGCGGGCAGTTTCAGGGGGCGTCACAAAGTTTTTGTATATTTTTATATGTGAGTCATTTTTTTCGTTTACTTTTCAAACTTTTTTCTTACCCATACCAGCAGCTGTCCTGTTAGCATAGCATATACCTTCCAATGGTTGTTGTTGTTTTTGTGTTTGAGTGGGACAGCAATAAAATTATGTCTACCTCGTGACATATCTGCGTAGGTGCACTTCGTAGGCATGTCCTTCGACTAATTCGTTGAGCTTGTTTTGTGTGGGTTTTCGGTTTTACGTTCACGTTCCTAACTTTGGCATCTGGGAATTGAATTAAATTTAATTTAATTTGTTTTTATATTCAATGATGTGGTAGTGACACTGCAACATGATGGAAATAAATTGATTTTGACACGTGTGCATATCATATTTTTATAAAAAAATGTTGAGATTTTTTCATAACGTTTGGCTTTTGATGATGCTGTGATTATTATGCATGAAAATAATAAAATTTTAATGGGATGAAAGAATCAGCAATTTGTTTAATTTTAGCACTGTGTTACAAAAAAGGGAACAAATTTATTGAAACTGCACACCCGATTCGTTTTGTTTTTTTTTTGAGAGTAGAGATTTTTAAAGTATGTCAAATTTTCAAGCAATCTTATTTAAAAAAAAAAATATTTTTCATATAAATCTTCTCATATAATTGATAATACTAGAAATTTAATGAGACATTACAGTGCTTTTTAAAAAAAATTTATTTTTTGATTCATATATCTGATGGTCAAAAATATACTTTCTATACTACTATTGAATTTTGATTACCTTTGTTATCCTTGAGGATTAACGAATGTCATTGATTTAAATGTAGGCTTATGTCTCAAGCATACTCTAACAGCCTTACCAATAGACAAATGAAAAAAATCGACATTTTCAAATAAAAGTCCACTCTTCCCCAATTTCATACCAATGAATAAAAAGTGAAAATGTCTTTGCAACTCGTAATTTTCTGTATTAAATTTGTCAAAAACGTTAAAAAAGTTTTGTTTTGCAGTGAAGTTAGTTATAAAAAAAAAGTTCAAGTCTAAAATCAGCTTTAGCTGAAATTGTATACAGAATAAACTTTTGTGTAAAAGCTGACTTCTTTGTTTATTGATTTCACAATAATAAAAAAGTCAGCTTTTTCTGATAATGTCGACTTTTCAGTCGGAAAATGCCGTAAGATTAACTATATCATCACGAACAGAACAAACAATTTTTTTTTGAAGATTTGCTTCTAGTCCAAACCAGAAATTTGGCACAATTTGTTTGAAGAACCCGGGTTTATTTATGTATAGGGTGATGTCTTAAGCGTTTGGTTTTTCAAAATTCAAAAAAAAGATATATTAAGTTTGGAATAGTGAATGAAATATTTATTTTGAAAGATGCATCATTGCGAGCAAAGTTTAAAAGTTGCCCGTGGCTACACCTAAGGTGGTCCATCCATAAGCTTAAATTTTGCCATACTTTTTTGTTATTTTCCAAGGCCGCAATTGTCTTGTGCCTGTACACGAAACACTTTTCATAGCCCCACAAATAGTAGTCTAGTGGGGTTAAATCGCACGATCTTAGTAAATGGGCAGACCAAATTCCGAAGATCTGCTGGGAGCCCATTGAGTCAAAAATGAGCTTCGTCACCACAGATAATTTTTCAATAAAAACTGGATCCAACTGTTCTGAAGCCCATTCACTAACGACGTTGCGGTAAGTCACCTGAATTCAGTTCTTACACCGGCTCTATTTTGTATGGTTTCATACAAAGGTCTTTTTGTTAAATGTTTCAGGTGATCGAATAAAACAAGCTCAATTGTTGAGGTTCCTTTGCTCTTTCATTTGTCATGTATAAATTTTAATGTTTTTTATTTAAAAACAATTTGTAAACAAAAATAATTTGGAACACCCTGTTACCTTAAAAACAAAAAATGATAACAGCATACTTTTTTTTGCAGTTCCAAAATGCAGTTCCAAGCTTAGTCAAATTTCAACAGTTTTCAAAATTTTTTTTTTAAATGTTTGTTTAATTTTCTTTGAAATATGTTGGCAATTACGGTAATTATCTTGCCAAATGTATTTTTGATGAATTTTCTTAAAATTGACTTTAGTTGTTTAACGAGTATTTTTATCAAACGCCAAGGCAGAGAAAAAACTGTCTGAAATTTAAAGTTCTATATTTGAAAGCGAATATCTCTGCCACTTTTTAAAAAATTTCATTTATTTCTTTTTTATATTTAGTTGCAATTAATTAACTTTAAAATTATTACAAAGTTTTTACCGTTACTTAATTATTTATATTTTAATCATTGCCTTTAAAAAGAGTCCAATTAAATGAATGTTTTCTCAAAAAATGTATTAAAAATTGTTTTTGTTGTAAAAATAAAAAAATTTAAAATTTGCATTTTTGATTTTCTTTCATTCTTTATAGTTTATTTAAGACGAATTTGTTTTTGTTTGACAGAAAAATTAATAAATACTATGTGTCATCGAAAAAACAAGGCTACCTACCCCCTATGGTTTTTTGCTCGAAATTTATTTTTTTAAAATGTTGTTCTTATATTTTTAAAATCTTCAACAAGCTTCAAAAACACTATATTTGAAAAAAATTTCATTATAGCTACAACCAATTAAATGTTATAGCCACAAATCTGTTTTAATCATCCTGCTTATCTATATAATTAATAGGCTAAGGTTTTTTTTGTAACTTCAACTCCTCACAGACCAATGCACCGATTTTATCGATTTAGATGTCATTTAATCAGGTTTTGGCTGAAATTGTGCAAACCACTTTTAAAAATTGTGATTTCACTTCAGGGGGTTCCCAACCTTTTAAAACAGATATAAAATTTTTGTACAAAAATCCGCTATTAAATCAATTTGAAATTTAGTTTGAGAATAGCTTATAAATTGGTCGAATTTGAATTTTTTTCAAAACTAAAAATTTTTAACCAGAATCTCTTTTATGCATTCCTCAAATGTCAATTGTCCGAAAAATGCAGTTCCAAAATCAAAAATTCCATTTTCCGAGCAAACAACTCAGTCAAATTCTAACGGTTTTCAAAAAAAATTTTTTTTGGGTTTTTTGGCATTTTTTTATCTAAATGTTAAAATAAATCGATGTTTTAGGTGCTCTGCAAGTACCTTTTATTAATTTCTGAAATATATCTTAATATTATTTCTTAAATCTTTTTTTCACTGCGTTTTTTTTTAATTAGTTATGTTTTATAGGTGGAAGAGTTAAGCTGCGATGTTTTCGAATAGTAATAATGTTTGTCTCAGTAGTAATATAAGTGTTAGACCGTATTCGTATTGTGACAGTTACATTAAAAAATTTAGTGTCAGATCATACGTTTCAAGTCAAACCATGCAGATATATCATTATTGAGACTTAATTTATCGTTATTGAGTATAATAACTTCTTGAATAGAATATCATTTATTAAACGTCTATAATGTTTCTTCCACTTAATTTTTATTGAATTGCTCAAATTCGGGCAACAGGTTTACTAGTAAAAAAAATTATAAGAAAAATAACTTGGGACAACATGTTTTCTAAAAAAATTATAAAAAATTAAGATCTTGTTACACTGATATGCAGTTGTGAGGACTACTGTATACTTTTTTTTGGGGGTTCCCTTGAAATTTTTTTCGACCAGTGCTTTAAAACAATATTGCTAAAGAAAAGTATACTATACTCAGGGAAAAAATGATTTTATATCAAACATATCATGGGTTGAAATAACAGATTTCAATTGTTAAATGCCATCCAACAAATGAAACTTTCAAATCAACAAGTCTAGTCTGTTGACTGTTGGTCTATAGAAAATGAAACCCATATAATAACGTACTTATTGAAATTTTAGCAATGTTTTGAAAGTTCATGTTTGGCCGAATGTGCTAACATTTGCGTCTAGTACTCGACTGTCCTGGGTTCAAATACCGGCAAGGTATTCAAACAATTATTGTAACAGAATTATTATTTGAATTATTAAGTTCAAATTTTTGATACTTACACAGCTAGGGTTCGAACCAGGGATGATATTTTGAGTGGAATAGTACTTTTTTGAGTACTATTGACTCTACAAAAGTACCCGAGTACTTTCTTACCGAAGAAAGTACTCTGGTATGTTAAAGAATTTTGCTTGAAATTTTGTCAAGAGTAAAAAAAATCATTTTTAAAAAAGAAGTCATAAACTTGCTGCCAAATTTTCGACCAGTTTCGTATTATTTGCCGTTAATTTAAGAAATGTTCCCAGAACAAGAACTTTAAAAAAAAGTCCAACATTTTCATTAAAATTCGCCATATCTTTGGTCAGGCGGCAAAGATTAGATATTTTTTGGATCAGATAGTAAGATCTTCTTCAGTATTACTATTTCCAACCATTTGTCTATTTGTAACTTTAACACCAGCTTATATTTTTACGAAAAACATGGGTTTTGGATGTTTTTCAAAATGGTTTAGCTCACTATCGCTGGCTATCGTTGCAGCAAAAACAGAAATTATGTGCAACCGTCTTAGAATCGATGAAGGTCAATTTTAAGTTGGTGGCAATGACAACTTTTTTTTTCCCCAAGGTGGTCGAGACACCCTAATATACATATTTAACGGGTTCTGAAAGAAAGCATGATTATTTATTATTCCTTTATGTGATAAATATAATAAAATTTAAAAAAGTATTGTTTTAAATTATATATTTATTCACATATCATTACAAAGTAAGAAGTACCCGAAACAATAAAAAAGTACTATTTGCCTTTTTAAAAAACTACTCTCGAAAATGATCCGATATCATCACTGGTTCGAACCCACTTACACTGAGCTATTGTCAACGATAATATAAATATAGCAAAACAAATTTAAAAAATATTGCTTAGAGAAGATAAATATTTCAGCAAAAACACAAAAATATTTCAACAGATGATTTTAGCAGCAAAAAAATTATTTGAAACGTTCATTTAACAGAGAAAACTGTTAACTTACACGTAAATCATTCAACCTGAATATAACAGTTGATATTTTTCTGATTGTATGAGAAAAAAAAAATATAAGAAAAAATGTATAAGAAAAATGGACAAAAGCACAATACAGGAGTATTTTCTTAAGAACAATATTAAACTGCGACACATTATTTCATTGACTGCCAGAAGACGTTCATAGCGAAGGTTTGAAGCTATAACTGTAAGCTGCTTGTATTATAAGTTCAGAACAATTCGTTCGCTAAAGTTAATTTACTATTCAAATTTATTTTTAGTTGTTTTTGGATTTCAAGCTTTCATTTTCTTATTATTATTAATTACTTCACAACCAATGCAAAATGTGTGACAATTTTTCTTTATTTTCCTTACAGGAGGCATCTCCGCTGAGTACTCATCAGCAGCGTTCTCTCACTGCGGTGACTGGCGCAACTGGAGGAGCAGGAACTTCAGCCGGTGGCAGCTCCTCCAGTAACACACTTACCGCGGAAGGCATCGACGCTAACAACGCCGCATTCACCGGCGTCAATCATATCGGATCATTAGATGGTAACAATAATTCAGCCACAAGTTCTGCCATTCATTCCAGCAATAGTAGCACCGCCACAGCACCACATCTCAACAACTATTATGAGAGCCTACGAAATAATGTCATAACATTGCTCGAGCACGTACGGCTACCACCTCCACCAACAGCTCCAACAACCGCAGCTACAGCAAGTGGTAATCCAACAATTGGCAGCTCCTCCAGCTCAAACAATAGCAGTTCGCTCTCTTCGGGTGCACTAAGCAATCAACATACATACTCAACGCATCCCACCCTCATTCCACCAGGACCACTGCCGACAGCCTCTATAGCCGTCTCCAATGCTAGCTCGCTTTCAGTCTATGGCTCTTCGGCAGCACATCATTTGACAACATCACATCATCATAGCGCGCTAGGACCACCTCCACCACCACCACCACATCCACATGCTGGCGCCACGAGTCATCACCATCACCCTTACACGGTGCATCATCCAGCCGGCTATGCGCATCATCCGCATCACGAACACTTCGACTCGTACATCTCGAAATTGCAGTCGCTATGTGTGCCACCGGATGTCTATGCATTGCCAGATGATGGCACGCGTCCTGTCTACGACTCGGTTAAGTCGAGCTTACATCAGGACTATGCAGTAATGCCGACAGCCATTTAAGAAAGCAAAGCAAGACGTCAGAATAGTGTGTAATATATGTACATTTATAAATAAAACCTTAAAATAAATTAGAGGAATTGTAAATAGATTGAAATGTATTCAATTAGAAAAAAAAAAACAAAAAATCAATTATAAACAATTTAGTGTACAACAACTAGTCGATGAACTAGTCTAAAGAGTTCTAGACACAATCATGTGTCTATTAAAAATTTATATAAATGTAAAATATTAGATAATTTTCGTATATATTATTTTATTTCACGTATTACTAGATCTAAATTCAAATTATACATCTAAAAATGATATAAAAATATTGTAATATTCTTGATTAAGCGGATTAGTTGTCAAATTTTAGCTAGTTTCGCGAAAGAACTAAGAGTCCTTGCAAAATGCGACAGACAAAGTTTATGAGTTACCCAACACTGGATATAACGAGACTGCAAAACTTTGTCTGTTCTCTGATTTAGTAGAAAATAAAGTTGTTTTACAATTATATATACACATAAGTAGAACGAATAAAACAGGTATAAAATAATTATAATTGTAGAAAATAGTTTTATAAGCAGGTTAAAAATACGAAGAGCCGTCAATTTAGTAAAATCTTGTAAATCTTACATTTTAAAAAATATTAAAGAAGTAAAAAAAAAAATAATTTCTTGGATACATAGTGTTTGAATATGTTGTACACAATACTCCAGTGTTCAGATAAGAAGCAGAAGAAGTTGATAAAGCATGTAGAAATTTATACATTAAAAAAAAAAACAGTTTAAGTAAAACGCTCTGAAAGTATTTTAGAACATTAAATGGTCTGTAATCAAATTACAAAAAAAAAGAAAACAAAACCCAAAATATATTTTGTAAATAACTCAATATAACATGTTCATATAAAAAGGCATTACTGAGGTCATGGGTCTGTTTTTGTTAAAATTTTAATGTTTGTTGATTTGGAAATGTTTATTTGTATACAAAATGGTGTAATAAAGTATTAGTTTTGATTTATGAAATTTCAGTTGTCTTTCAACATAAAAATGTGCAATATTTAGAAAAAATGTATCGTTTAGTTTAAATCTTTTCCCCCCGAATATAGTCTTCTTATTTATTGTTTATTGTTTATGTCAATATAAAACTACACCTTATATGCGAGCATGCAGTATTCACTCTGTTATAAGACGTTAATTTAAAACGTATAAACTCGAAAAATATAAATAAAAATAAAAATAATTGATGAATTCTAAGCAAATCAAACGTTATTGCAAATCTTAATCTAAGTATTATCGTAACAAAAAAAAATTTATAAGAATTATAAATCACATAAATAAGAATCAATGTTTAATTCAATAAAAAAGAAATCATTAAAAAAAAACCATCATAAATCTTTATTAATTTGCTTATGAGCGGTATTTGGAATACAGAAGGATTTAAAAATATCAGTTCGAGGGTGTTTAACAATCATACCAAACAAGACGAAGTGGTTGCAGTGAAAACTTAAAGTTAATTGACGGTAAGCAATATATATTTAAGTTCTCGGAGAATTACTAGACATATCGCACACGATCTTCCAAAGTGACACAACTCAAAATTTTAAAATTTTCAGGAGAGGCAAAAAACTATTTCTTTTTCAAAGCAACTTCATACAAAAGAGGGACACAAAATGATTTTTTAAAAATTAAAGAGCAATCAGATAGAAACAAAATTTTAACAGTCGATGGATATGTGCATTATGAATTGGTTTATATTAAAAAGTCAAAATTGAAAAATTTTGATTTGTTTCTCTTTTGAAGAAGGTGTGCGATATGTAAAAGAAAGCCTTACGATGGTTTTAAGCAGAAAAACTTGTATTTAAATTAAAAACACATTGTTTCTGTTTTAACCTTAACTCTTATTATTAATTCATTCTTCTTGGAAATATTTTCATTTTAGTCACATTTTTTATAAGTAATTTTTTTTGAAAAGTCGATTTTGGCTTGTCGGCATAATAAACAAAAATGTATTTCGCAGACCTGAAACTCACGAGAAAAAAATGAATAAACCTGTTGCACCACACCAGTGGCTTAATAAAAGGTATATTTTATATTGTATTTGCAAAGATTAATATATGTACATTGTACATATACATACATATTAGGTCCGTAAATAATTACTAAAAAACAGTCTATAAAACAGTTTCCATTGAAGGTTAAGGACTTTCCAAATTTTCTTCTAATGTAGATTTTTTTATATGACCATAGGTTACCTGGAATAATTTTGTATCCCTTTGAAATTTCTTTTTGCTAGCTTTTTGGGATGTCTCATTGAGTTTTGAAAAAGGTGAACATTTTGATTTGAACCCAAAATTTGTTCTTGTTCAATATTGTGATTTTAGAACTTTTAAAAAAAGGTTTTTGTTTTAAAACATCCATCATTTATGAATAGACTATTTTTGCTTTAGAAAATTTAAAGTTGTTTTTTAATTGATTTTTATATTGAAACTAGTATATTCTAAATTTGAAGGAAGCTTTTCTCATAATTATGTTGAAAACTTTATATATTTCTTTAACAATTTTTTTCGGCCTGAGTAAAAACTGTTAATTTTTACCTTCGCAGTTTGTTTATAAATCTGAAGTCAGATATGAGATATTCAAGATGGTAGATTTAAACAATTTTAAATTTTCATATAACAATATATAATCATATTCCGCATAAAAATTCAGTTGAAAAACTACTACTAAGTTTTCCTAAAAATTAATGAAACTGTTTTTCATATTTTGAGAATAAAACAAGTAAAGAAAGTCTAAAGTCGGTCTAGGCCGACTATGAAATACCCTAAACCCACTTTTCAAAAGCAAAAAATTTTTATTGTAAATGGGCGTCTCCAAGGGCGGATGAAGCCTATATTTTATATGCATTTAAATGTTGATGAAAAATTTACACATACCAAATTTTATTTCTATAGCTCACAGTTAATGCCTTTATTGTGCTTTCGCTATGGGAGGTGGGCGTGTTCATGGACGGATTACTTCCAATTTTTGAACACACCTTAGTTTTGGTATAAAATACATGCATACCAAATTCAATTTCTCTATGACAAACATAACTTTATTTATTGAGTTTTAAACTTTTTGGGTTGTATGGGAGGTAGGCGTGTCCATAGGCGGATGATGTCCATTTTTCAAAACCATCTTTGTCTTGTCATAAAACACATACATATCAAATTTTATTGTTGTAAGCTAATTATGAGCTGAGTTATGCAGTTTTAAATTTTCGCGTTGTATGGGAGGTAGGCGTGTCCGTGGGCGGATGATGTTCACTTTTCAAAACCATCTTTTTTTTGTTACAAAAAACATATGTGCCAAATTTTAGCTCTGCAGGTTAAACAGAGGCTTATTTATTGCGTTTTCAATGTTTGGGTTGTATGGGAGGTGGGCGTGTCCGTAAGCGGATGACGTCCATTTTTCAAAAACATCTTTGTGTTGATATAAAACACATACATACCAAATTTTATTATTGTAGGCTAATTATGAGCTGAGTTATGCAGTTTTCAATTTTTGCGTTGTATGGGAGGTAGGCGTGTCCGTGGGCGGATTCCAAAATATTCAATAGTGCAGATCCTTGGGTCTAGTTGATCATGTGTACCAAGTTTCATCCAATTATCTCAACTCCTTCTTCTTATCCTGTGTATACGGACAACACACAGACGGACGGACGGACGGACGGACGGACGGACAGACGGACGGACGGACGGACGGACGGACGGACGGACGGACGGACGGACGGACAGACGGACGGACGGACGGACGGACGGACGGAAATGAATAGCTCGACTCACGTGGTGACGCTGATCAAGAATATATATACTTTTCTATACCGGACTCGCTTCGTTCTATGCGTTACAAACGTTTGCACAAAGTTAATATACCCTGACCTTTCAGGTTTAGGGTAAAAAGATATAGACTCCTTCTCCAGATTGTGATGTTTCAGAAATACTGCAATGATTTTATTGAGGCTAAAAGTGCTCGATGGTCACTGATTATTTATTTTAAGTCAGATCTTAAAGATATTAAATCAGAAAATGGAATATAAAACTTTATTTATCAAAATATGAAAATATAGATATTATTTATGAAATTTTTTTCTGAATTGACTCGTTTTGGAAAAATATAACCTGAGAATTTTTAAAAAATTCAACATTTTAAATTTTTGAAATCAACTTAGGTCATATTGAATAAAGTTTTTCATTTCTTTACGAGGCTGTATCCGTGCGTGCTTTTACGTACGATCCAAGGTAAGTCCGAGTTCAATAGTCACATTTGGCATAAAGCATTTTTTTCGTATCGACCGTCACTTTTCTGAAAACATTAAACTATGTCGTACGCTTTTTTGGTATAAATTAAAACTCAAGACCATGGAATTTATATCATTCGAAAGGTACTGTTACACATATATGCAGAATGTATATATAAATGATATATCTGATGAAGGATATTCCCAACCTTCTAAATGAGAAATTAAATTTTTGAGAAAAAATAACGCTCTTGGATCGATATGAAATTTGATTGGAAGAGAGCTTTACAGTTGGACGAATTTGATTGTTTTTCAAAATTGACATTTTTTTCAAAAATTTAATTTTATGCATTCATCAATTGCAGGACTAATTGTAAAAACATGATATGCCACACAAAAAATGTGTCGAAATAATCGACCTTAAAGTTTTTAAAAAATGTATATTTGTATGAAATCATTGAAATGCTTAAAAGAACTATTTCGTATAGGGCCAAAATTGATCGGGTAATGGTCACAATATTTTTAGTGGATATTGGGTAATACCTAAAGAAACGTAGTGAACATAAAATATGAATTTTTAAAACAGTGTGGCTTATCATGTTTTTGTAGTATGCCCTTCAATTGTAAAAATAACAAAATTGTTCTGAATTGAAAAAAATCGTTATTCTATGTCAATATCTTGGTCGAAATATAACAGTATTTAGCTTTTTCTAACTATTTATAAAAATCTGTTAAATTCTAACTCATATGTGATAACAATTACTGTGAAGCTCTAACAAAAAGAATTTTTATTTAACTTTCTTAATATTGTCGCTAGTTGTTAAACATGTATTTCAACCAAATGCCAACGAGAGAGAAGAATTGTCTCAAATGGATTTTACTAAAGTGGGCAGCCAATATCTTTGCCATCTTTTAATAGATTTGATTTATTTCATTTTTGTTTTTAAGTACTTATTTTTAAATAAATTAAAAAAATTAATTCAAATTTTACAGTTACTGTTTCACTTACATTTAAATTATTTCTTTTAAGAAGACATCACAAAACTTGATATTTTCTCAAAATATGGGGTAGAAATGATTTTAGTTTCTAGAAAGAGAAAAACTAAAATTTGCATTTATGATTTTTTTTTAAGCCTATAGCGCATTTAACACTTAATTAATTAACTGTTGGTGCCATCAAAAAGGCTACCCCCTATAATTTTTTGTACAAAACTAAGTTTTTTTAAATTTTTTAAAATGTTATTCCATTTTTAAAAAATTAAGAAATTCAAAAATAAAATTTTTGAAGGAAATAATTTAATATCTCTTATCCAGTAGAATTATAGTCTTGAAATTATATTAATCGTGTCGCTTATTCTGCATATCTTATATATTAATACGTGAGCATTTAAGTTTGTCGTACGCTTTTTTGGTAATAATTAAAACTCAAAATAAATGAAACTTATATAAATCGAAACGTTATGTTGCCCAGATGTGCAGAATGTTTATATAAATAATATATCTGATAGAGGGGGTACAAAACCTTTGAAGAGAGAAATTACATTTTTGAGAAAAAAACCCGCTCCTTGATTAATATGAAATTTGGTTGGAGGAGAGTTTTTGAGTTGGTCGAATTTGAATTTTTTTAAAAGTAACAATTTCTTAAAAAAATTTAGTTTTATCCATTCGTCAATTGTAAAATTAGAAAAAAAATGTGTTTTGAATTAAAAAATTTGACTTTCCATGTGAATATCTTGGTCGGATTTTAACGGTTTTTCAATTTTTCTAATTTTTTCTAAAAGTTTGTTAAATTTTCTTTCAAATGTGTTAAAAGTTACAGCAAAGTTCTAACCAAAAGTATTTTTAATGAATTTTCTTAATATTGTCGTTAGTTATTTAGCGTGTGTTTCAACCAAATGCCAAGAGAGAGAAAAAATTGTCTCAAATTGAATGTTCTAAATTCTGAAGCAAATATCTCCGTCATCTGTGAATAGATTTTATTTATTTTTTTTTTTTTATTTAAGTCTTACCAGTTTACTTTAAAAAAACTTTTGAAATTAATACCGTTTTTTGTTTGTTTATATTTAAACTATTCCTTTTAAAAAAATTCCATAAAATTGGATTTATTCTTAAAATATGGGGTAAAAAAGACCATAAAATTTGATTTATTCTTAAAATATGGGATAAAAATGTAAAAATGATTTTTGTTGTAAAAAAACAAAAACTCAAAATTGCATTTTTGATTTTCTTTCAAAGTCTTTACCGAATTTTAGGTGAATTTATTTTGTCTTGACACTTAATTAATAAACTGTCCGTGCCATCAAGAAAATATGATTTCTTTGACAAAATTAAATTTTTTTAAAATGTTGTTTTTCTGTTTTTGAACAAAATAATTATGTACAAAAATAATTTATTTATAAAATAATATTTTATTCATCTCGCATATATTTATAAATAGGTAATAAATAAATTGGTCGAATTTCGACCCCAGGCGATACTAGTAATAATAAATAGGCAAACAAAAAATTGGTCGAATTTCAAAGAATTTTGATACAGAATATGACGAGATATTTCGAGAATTGGCGATGTCAATTAGCATTAATTAATTTTATTAGGTTTCAAAGAAATTCAGGTATTATAAATTTTTTTATATTGGATATACAAAAGGCTGGATATACAATGGATTGGATATACAATTAAAGAAAAAAACAGTGGGCTAAGGTTGGAGTTTGCCGTGTCACACCATCAATTTTGTGAAAGTTTTCTTAAGGAATTTTCAAATAATGTTCAACAGAAAAACAAAATATGCCTGAAATGAAATCCTTGCACCCGATTCAACCTAAAAACGGTTTTAGGTGTAAACGTTTTATATACAAATTAAACATAACAAATTCCTAAGGAAAACATTTACAAAATCAAAGGTACAATCTTATGTTAGTGTGGTGCTTCGAAATATTTTATTTTTGTTTAAAAATAAAGGCAAAAAAATATAAAGATTTTCATATCCTCATGAATGCGTAGTTTTTGTGTACTTTTAAGTGTTGATTTAGAATACTTACATATCAATTTTTATAACTCTTTTTATAGTGATTTAAATTTTATGCTTGTATGACAGCTAGGCGTATCAGTGAACGGTTCAAAAATTCAATAGTGCAGATCCTTGGGTCTTCTTTTTGAAATGTAAGTAAAATGTTTTTGAAATGATTATCGGTCAAAATTATCGGAAAAAAATCTCGAAAATATATTATTAGTAAGGATTAGTACTTAATATCTTAAATACATTCAATAAAATCAAATCTGCAAGAAAGTCTTTTAATTTAACTATAACATAATTTTAGGATTTTTTTACTTCTTCATTCTTATAAACCAAAACCTTTTATACCAATATGTATTTTATATATTCTTCCACGAACGAAAACTAAGTCCATTGCGTTTGCCATCGTTTTCACTTTGGGAACTTGAGCTTGAACTCTGTTTTTAAGTCATAAAATTATTTTGATTTATTTAAGCCAGTGAGCAATATATTTTGTTCAAAAATCTTTTTGTTCCTAAATTGTTTTTTGTTTCTAAACAAAATTTTTTTTGTTCTTTAAACAATATTTGTTTTCTGAACAGCATGTTTTTGTTCATATTTTGTTGGTTTAATTTTGAATTTTGTATTTTGTTCTTTTTTGGATTCAATCCCTGGTCATGGCTAAGCTAGTGCACCACGAGTTGTGCACAAAAATCATCGAAAACTACCTCAAAATTAATGAGTCCTTTGAAAGACATTTAATTATTTTGTAATCTTCGTACAATCTCAAAGTTCAAATATTATAACGAAATAAAAATTTAATCAAAATCTTAATCTTGAGTTTTCTTTTTCAAACTTTGCTTTTCGAAGTAGAAAATGGGTAACACTGTACAGGAAATTCCTAACCCTGTACAAACATATAAGCAAAGTTCGTACAAAATCATATTTTTGAAGTGACATCAATAATTACAGACAATACTTTTTATATAAAGTTATATAAATAGGTAGATATTTTACCCTTTGATGCATACTGATTCAGATATGAATCAAATAAAATAAAATAAGTATAAAATTTTTGTATAAAAATCCGCCATTTAATCGATTTGAAATTTAATTTGAGAAGAGCTTATGAATTGGTTGAATTTTAGTTTTTTTCAAAACTAAAAAATTTTAACCAAAATTATCTTTTATGCATTCCTCAAATGTCAATTGTCCGAAAAGTGCAGTTTCGAAATAAAAAAATTGCACTTTTCGAGCAAACAACTCAGTCAAATTTTAACGGTTTTAAATATAAAAACGTTTTTTTTGGCGTTTTTGTATCGAAATGGGTCATAAATCGATGTTGTAGGTGTTCTGTTAGCATATTTTATTAAGTTTTTAATTATATCTTAGTATTATGTCTTAAATCTATTTTTTACTTGGTTTTTTATTTTAAATTAGTTATGTTTTATAGCTGGAAGAGTTAAGCTGCGATGTTTTCGAATAGTAATAATGTTTGTCTCAGTAGTAATATTAGTGTTAGTCCGTCTTCGTATTTTAACAGTTATATTAAAAAATTTAGTGTCAGATCATACGTTTTAAGTCAAAGCTTTCAGCTAATGATCTCTGATTTCATAATTGAGACTGAATATATCGTTATTGAGGAAAAAAGCTTCTTGAATAGAATATCATATATTTAACGTCTACAATGTTTCTAACATTTAATTTTTAATGAATTGGTCTAATTCGGTCAACTGGTTTACTAGTAGTTATGAATGCACATTACAATTTTATTTAGTTATTTGTACTATATTAAATTAATTTGTACAATAAGATACAGGGATCTGTTAACAGTACAACAGAGTTAAAAAAGAGTTAAAATGCCTGAGTAAATTTAATAATATTTAATTTTTCATATGTCATACGTTAAATTTTGGTTGTTTCAAACTTGTTAAGAAATTTTGTTTTCACATAATTTTTTCTTGTACAAATTATAGAATAATAATGAGAAAAGAAAAAAAATCACTGTTGATTACTTATTTGAATGCCAGCACTTTACTTTTAACTCCTTAAATATTTGCCTATAACATGAGTTGAGTTCTCATGCCGGCACTTACACCAATACAAACACATGCGTTACGTATTTAGAATGTTTTTAATTTCTTTTGCAGTCTTTGTTGCCAATTTACTGCCACTACGTTTTGTATATGTTATTCTTTTTTTTGCTCTGCCATCCCTTTCTCTGACATTTGTTGCCATCAGTTTTGGAGTTTCTTAATTTTCATTAGTGATGGCTTGCTTTACGCTTGCATCCCTTTGACGCCATAGAGTTGCCACGTTCCAATGCTACTGGCGCCTAATAAATTTTTTTTTTATTTAGCTACTGATTGCGACGCATAGTCAAAGAAGCACATCAAGAAGAGCTGAAAAAAAAAGAATTTATAAAAAAAAAAAAATAAAAAAGTCAAATATTGCTAAAGGCTAGAAAGGCACACATTCAAGCGTGGCGCATATACTCACTCAAACACACACATGCTCTTCATGAAAATTTAAAATCAAAAAGAATTTCCATTTTCCACCGAAGCAACTTAACGAATGTACCGAATGTATGTAAATTACTGCGGCGACAGGATGAACGTTTGACTTACAATTAGCAATAAAGCATTGCATACTTACAGAAGGCGGAAGTGTTTTGTGTGGATGGGGGCTGTTGTTGTTAGTGTGTGCGAGTGTCTAACAGTCGGCAGTCAGTCGGTTGCATGTGCTAAGAATGGTTAATAAGAAATTTTTACGAGTTTTACTTTTTCCACAGCCTCCCCTTAAAGGGTTCTTTGCTGAATCTGGTCCGCCCTCGTTTCTCATTTAATATTGAAGAGCCTTAATAAATGAGTAAATGAGTGAATGGTATTTTCAAAGGATTCATTTTCTTAATATATGCAGCATGCATTAATATGAAAAGACATTAAAATAAGGCCGTTATTCTTCATTTTTAAATTTCACAAAATACACAGACACAGTTCCTACACAACAAAGCAATTTAAATTCAAATTTATGTTCTTCTATTCTGCATCTAAATAACTAACTCGTCCTTACGTTTTATACGCATAGCTCAGTGTTGCCACATTAAAAGTAACTATGCAAATATTTGTGGTGCACAAGCAAATGTTTTGACCAACAGCACCTCCTCCAGCCTTTTGGCCAGCATAACTTAACCACTTTGAAGTCGGTCGCTTCACTCGAATTCAAACGCCAATGTAGTGGCAGTGTATCAAACGTTCCCATCACTAACCACGGTTGGTTCTTTTGGTCAACGAGGCATCCTTTTGTATCCGCAAACTATACTTTTTCTAAGTATGTATGTGTGCATACCTTTTTCACTCATCCGCTCATCCTCGCTAGATGGTCATCCTTACAACTATTAAAACCAAATACAAATCAACATTTTTGATTTTCCCATTAAAATCCTTTAATTGTGCGAAATAGTCCTTTTGTTAGTTTTACCCGCATTTCTTTGCCATTTGCTACCCATATTGGTTGTTATATTTGTTTGCAACTATTTTTGAAATTTTCATTCTCCTACCAAATAAATCAAAATCAAGTACTTATGTGGTACGCCAAGTTTGAAATTTTTCTCTTTGTAAATATGCTTTTGTCTTTTGATGTTTAGTTCGTAGGCAATAAATATTAGAAACCATTTTGTTTTATTTATTATAATTGTTATTCAATGCACACACTATTCGTACAATCTTTAAAATTATTGGATAAAGTATCGAGTGCCCTTCGCATAAAATAAAGAAATGGTGATGAGAAAAAATTTTGAGTCAATCCTGAATTTCTCGTACCTTTTTCTAGAAAAAGGAATTTAAACCTGATAGCTTATTTTTGATGAATTATCAGTTTTACATTAAAAGCCAAGTACTACTTTGGTGGAGTAACTGTTGAGAAGCAATCTTTGGTACATTTGAATTACACTTTCGGCAAAGCAACACGTACTTTAAGTGTCTTTTCTAAAAATTCCATAAGTAAGTAAAAATATGTAAGACCATACGGGTAACATACGGGTGGAGGAACGAGAGGTTAATATCGGAACCTGGCTTACAGTTATTTTATACTGATAGACTGTAACTTGAAAATGGAGAAACATGAGTAAAGATTAATGCTCTCCATTTCTAAAAGCCCGTTGCAGAATATGTGAGCAGTATGAAGAAACTCATCACAACATATGAGAATGTCCAGTTTTTTTTTTAAAATTAACCCTCTACTTCTATACTTCTTCTAAGCCTCCATTAGACGGTCTTAATTCAATACAAGCGTGTTGTCATTTTTTTCCACTTTGGTTCTTTCCTTATTTTGTCTATTCCGGGGAATCCCATAATTTAATTTTATTGCACTTGATGCAAGTTTGCTGGTACGGACACCAGCTGTTACAGTCATTTTATTTGTGAAAATTTTTGAAATTAAGTTGAATTATTTTGCGAATAGATTGGCAAACAAAATATTATATAATTTTTAATTATTTTATTGCTCTTTCGTTTTCTATGATGACTCTTTTTCGTGATATCACTAAAAAAGCAGTATTAATTAAGTATTTCTTTAAAGCATGCTTTGCTGAGCTGAATTTTCAAAAAGGTCGTAACTTACAAATAAAACAAATGTTAAGTATCTTGTGTAAATCATTTCAGCATGAAGGTTTTGTGTTCAGAGATCTAATACTTTATATAGAATACAATTTGAATACTTTATATGGAATAGTACTAAATATCAGAAGAATGGGTGTAGAAGAATGCCGCGTGTATACAGAGGTTACATTTTTTTCAGGCGAATTATTTCAGAAATTACTTAATTTGACAAAATAAATTGAAGTTAAAGCATTTCTTATCCATTCAAGTATATTTGAAACTCAAAACTCTAAAAACTTAAAAGCTCGAAAATGTCAAAAACTACTGTACCGATGATAAAATAAAAAAGTGGCGAATCGACCAGATTTCGATCCCTGGATGGAAGTCTTTAGTAATCTAAAAGCTGAAATTTGTGAACACATTGTATCGCTTAATAAATTTTAGGACAAGAACGATATCGGTGAAGCCTACACTCAGAAAAAAGCTGCCATGTAAAATTAACGTTTTTTAATGTTATTTCCAATGTAAATCAGAAAATGTGGATTTTACGTAAGAAAATGTTAAGTTAACATGTATTGTGTTGAATTGATAAGAAAAATATCAAATTGATAATGTAATGTTTTACGTTGCAATATCAATTATTAATGTTAAAATTACATTTCAAATGTTTTTAGTTCATAATTTTTTACTGTACAATTGATATTATTTCATATCCATTTAACATTATAAATGTAGATGTCAACAACAAGCAGATGTAATGTTTATTTAAGAGCTGAGCCGTTGAGACATACAGGTGACCGTGGCACACAGGTTAAGAGTGTGGCTTTGGATGCCCGGAGCCCAGGTTAGAATCCCACTCGTGGCAAATTATTTTTCAATACTTTTTTTTTGATCTGCATAAATTTACTGATACTTTTTGATATTTTAAGTGTTAAAATAACATTATTATGTGACAGTTATACATTTTTAAATGTAGGTTTCGTAATGTAAAAAGTACATTACGATAATATCAATTTTAACATTTTTTAATGTCGGACGACTTTTGTCAACTAAAAATGTCAATTTTACGGTTGTTTAATGTACTTTTTTTTCTGAGTGTAGTACTCTGTTCAGTTTCATGTGAAATTTTACTCAAATCAATAAACAAAAAACTATAGCTGTGAAATATGTGTAAACTTTTTCACAACATGTTTGTCAAAAAAATACTCTATCCGCTGTGAAAACTACTCGCAACATTTTTTAATGACAATTTAATTGAACTGAATATATTTTTTGAAGTGAAAAATGACAGTTGTCGTAATATTTTTTTTTATTTTATACATATTTTTCTCTATTTTGAAAAGAAAAGCATGACTTTCTCAAATTTTTCAATTTTTTCGCAACAAAATATTTCTCAGAATTTTCACGCAACAAAAAAAAAAAGAATGTTGCGAGCGAAATTTCACGCAAACAAGCAGAATACTAGGAAAAAACACTTTAATAGTTTTTCCTTTATTTACTCCTTATACGACATTGCGGAATTCCTTGAAAAGCTTAACAATAAAGGTGTTGTCCTTTATTTTTGTCCAAAAAAAGATATAAATATTAGGAATATTCCAATAAAAATTGAAAAAAAAATCTATTGCGAACTTTCAAAAATTACAATTTTTGATTAATTGTCCAATACTCAAAAGGGATTTTTTGTAATTTTATATAAAAATTGATTTTAAGTAGATATATTCCTTTATTTGGAAACGTGTTTTAAGCACAAATTAAAAAAGAACTTGATTTTTCTCTAAAAATGTAACAGTTGTTCTGCTATTAAATTCTAAATAAAATCCTTTGCCGTCCACTGCAAACTCACATAAATTACTCATAAATATATTATAAATTTAATTTTGAATAATTTCGTTTTCCTTTTTTTTTTTACAAACTGCATTTTCCCCCCTGAGTTTTCACCATCAGCTGCTTATCCATACATATGTGCGTACATCGCCGTACGTCGTATCCTTTCACTATACATGTCGTCGTGAGCTGCCTACACATGAATTACTGATATATCTGCTGCTTTTCTATAAGAAGCATTGCATTGTTGCTCATTTTTTGTTGATGTTGCCATCAACGCTTCTGCCGCTTCTTAACAACCGGGTCCACTTTTTTTGTGTTGTTTTGGTTTTTGCCCAGCTTCTGGTTGAATCTGTTTGGGAACAAAAAAAAAAACTGTTGACGTTGAAAAATTTAATTACACATGCATTCATAAATTAACCTGTCTTGTGCGTTCGCACTGAAAAGAAGGCAGCACTAAAGCGGAAGCTTTTTTATTTTTTAATTGTTATCCTTTGTCTTTTCAAACCACCAATATTTGCACTCACTTAAGCAGTCGACTAAGGTATGGCGTAATTTAAATGGAATTTGGGTTATTTAATGATTAAAATATTAGTTAATATTCTGATGAAGGGATGTTCGTTTTTCGACTCCTTAGAAACATCAGATGTATACAAATATTTGTAGACTCTTAACAACCTAAACGAAGAGCAATCTTGCAATAGCTATTGTTTCAATTTAAACTAAGTTAAAATACCAAAACTTTAATATTGAATGGGCAAATATAGGAGATTTTCTATTACTAAGTTCTGCGAATATTTTAATATTGAACAAGCAACTAAAGGACATTTTCTGTTATTATGTTCTCTTATAAATTTTTTTGCTTATATAACAAAAATAGTTTTTCTGCTATGAGTTATATGCAACTGTTGAAATATTCCGAAAAAACCTTTTAATTACTCGGACATTCTGCAAAATATCCTTGGAGATTTAGCGGCAGGCTGACATTATTACACATTGATATGAAAAATTATGCTCATTATTGTGCCCATTAGCAGCAACACAAAAAGTAGACAAAAATAAAAACAACAAAAACAACAACAGCTATAAAAACAGTTACATCCAACAAGAACGTGTGCTGTCAACTGTCAAATGATGCGCCATTTTTCTTTAATAAAACTCATCGAATGCTCTGGAGTTCCCAAACATGTCTGAAGAAGTCATGGATGTGTGCATCAGTGCGTGTGTGTCTCTATGTGAATGTGTATGTGTGTGTGCGTGTTGCAATTAGTGCGTTCATTTATTATATAAAACTAAATGAATGTCAGAGTCCGCACAACAAAAACAAAATAAATTTTTTGTATGGAACAAGAACTTTTAAAAGACAATCAAATGTTGTTATCAATACATTGAAAGGCGCATAAAACGTGCCTACACACATAACAACAACAAAAAATAACTTGCGTGTCCATGACCCAGCCACCCTCTGCTTTTTGGCCCACATGTCCTGCCGTCAAATGACCCTAATCAATAGATGCGTGTGTTGGTGTGACTTATTGATGTGTAGGCAGGATGACGTTTGGTCCCATGTGAGGTTCGTTTTGCTACTATTCACTCATTCATACATTTATTCATTCATTCATTCAAATCATTTTCTTATGAATTCTCTCGTCGTTTAATTTCGTTTATTCATATGAATGACCGCAAAATGACATTCGCCAGCCTTGCTAGGATATGGCAAGAATCATGTGCTGGCTGCTAGTTGCTGCTAAGGACCACAACCCTTTATCATTCACTAATCTTGTATGATGTATGTTTGTTTAACAAATTTTGGACAAATATATTTTGACAATTGAATATTGAATTTATGCCGCAGGATTATCCTGAGTTTTGAGTAAAAAAAAGGGTTGCAGATGGTTTTTATATTTGATTTCATAGTACAGTCAATATATAACATACAGATACCTGTTATAATATGGATTGATGTTAGAAAATGTATATGCAAAACATTTAATAAATATAGTGATAAAAATGTTATCAAAACTGCTATTTATGTTCAAGATTTGATTAATTTTTTGAGCCTATGCATGTATTCACCCAGTTTTATCTTCATCTTGTCTGTTCCGGTAGATTCTTAATTCAATATTTCTTATTGGACTTGTTTTATTTTGGAAAACTTTAACGTAGCTGTTTTCAGCTCCTAAAAGTATGCAATTTCATGTAAACGCAGAACATGACGATGCTAAATACTGTTACACCCTCTGATAATTACCCTTCTTACATACATACTGTTCCATTGACATCATATAATAAAAACTATTACAACTAATTGTTTTTCAGCCCTAAGATATGCAATTAATTCTGCTTGCTGCAAAAAAAGCAAGTGCTGTCCAAACACTGCTCTCATACTATACACAATCACACTCACACCCACACCATCACAACAACAGTGGGACTCATTGAATTGCTGACTCGACACTTTTGCCAAGAAGTTTACAGAAAAGCAATTAGTGCAGGTTCTTTTTCTATTTCTATTTTTATTTTTGTTTTTGTTTTTATGTAGGGCGGCACAACATAATAAGTGCCACACCTACAGCAGCCTTTAGCTGGTACACAGTGACCATAGCGCTTAGTGAGTGGGTTGTGCCTATGGTTGTGCTTTGTGGTTACTCAGGATGCAAAACACCAATTATTCATGGATAATCTAACCAGTAATGGGACGTTAATTACTTTCAGCATGTCAGCTACAAGCACGTCGCAATTTCTTGCCGCTTTGGTCATGTCATTAAATAACGTTTTTGGCGCTGGTTGAAGCGGAAGAAGAACACGAACACTGCAAATACGCTGTCATAAGTTGGCAACACTGTTTGTTTTTCTTTTTTGTGTTAGCAAACGAATTATTAATTAATGATCAAAAAATTTACTCATACGATATGTAGTGCATATGACAGCTTTTCCAAATGAGCTGCAACATAATCCATGCCTAGAATTAATGGTGTGGTTCTACTTTTTTTGCTACATTCAACTCAATCAAGTCACTTTTTTTTTTAGCAAAACCATTTAACTTATTTGGAAATTGTTTGCAATCAAGTGTCATTGATGCGCTTAAAGCACCAAGGTTCACACTTATGCCAGCAAAATCACACTTTTTTCAATCCAACCCCAAACCATCTCAAGTCAGAGCAGTGGTTTTTTTTCGAGCGCATCAAGTGTGCCATTAGCGCTTTCAATGAGCGACTTCTCAAGAAGTCTTAATAATAGCAGGAATTCGCACAATTCCACTGGGACTTATTTATGCGGGCTTATAAAGAGTAAAAATCGCGAAAAAAATTTGCCATTCAAACATTTACTTTGCATTGATCCCACAACTATTGGCGTTGTCAGGGGATGATTTTTGATGATTTTTTTTCAGCATTAAATCTTGCTATTCAATAATTTTGTGGTGTTTAATTTTATTTTTTTTTCAGTTTTCTTGTGAGTTGACGCCCGTTTCTCATCATTCCTTTTAATGTGTTGAGCTGGTGCTCAAACAATAGATTTTATCTTACTTCTCACTGATGTAATTCGATATGATTTGCGACTTAATTTAAGGTGTTTGAGGTCACGTGACAGGAAATGTGTAATGTTGGAATTTCCGATTGTTTCCTATTTTTTTTTTTAATGATTAATAGCTCTAGTCAGTTGTGAATAATATCGATTTCTTTACTTGTTTTTATTACATTATTTTTTAAACATTAAAAATGACATTGAAGTAAAATAGCAGTTCTCTGATTTGTAAGAAAATAAAAGGTAGCAAAAGAGACTTATAAAAATATGCTTTTATTTAAACCCGGGACAACAAGTATCTTTAAAAGGCTAAGGTTTTTTTGTAACTTCAACTCCTCCCAGACCAATAGACCGATTTTAACGGTTTAGATGTAATTAAATCGGGTTAAAGCTGTTAATGTGCAAACTATTTTTAGAAATTATGTTTTCGCTTCAGGGGATTCCCAACCTTTTTTAAATATAAATATAATTTTTGTACTAAAATCCGCCATTTAATCGATTTGAAATTTGGCTTGACGAGAGCCTATTAGTTGTTCGAAATTTAGTTTTTCTTAAAACTAAAAATTATTGTTCAAAATTATCTATTATGCATTCCTTAAAAGTCAATTGTGTGCAAAACTAAGTTCAAAATTAAAAAATTTCTTTTTCCGAGCAAACAACTCTGTCGAATTTTAACGGTTTTTAAAATTTTATTGTTTTTCTTAATTTTTGTTTAATTTTCTTTGAAATGTGTTGACATTACAGTAAGTATATTTCCAGAAGTGTTGCATTTTTGCAAGTGAATGCATTTTTAATAATATTGAATATTAATATTGCCTGTAGTTGTTTAACGTGTATTTTTATCATACGCACAAACAGAGAAAAGAGCTCTCTGAAATTGTAAGTTCTATATTTAGAAGCGAATATCTTATAAAAAATTTTATTTATTTCTTTTTGGATTTAATTAATTGACTAAAGATTTTTTTTTAAATTTTTAGCGTTACTTTATTATTTATTTTTATAAAATTAAAAAAAACTCAAATTTGTTTTTTTGATTTTCTTTTATCGTTTAGAGTTTGTTTAATGCAAGTTTGTTTGAGTATGACAAAAAAATAATAAATACTATGGTCATCGAAAAACAAGACCTTTATAATTTTGTGCTCAACATTTCATTTTTTTAAATGTTGTTTTTATATATTTAAAATCGTTAACAAGCTTCAACAACAATATATTTGAAGAAAATTTTATTATAGCTTCAACCAATAAAAAGTTATAGCCACGAATCTGTTTTAATCATCCTGCCTATCTTAATATATAAAAGACAAACGTTCTGCTCCGTGCTATCTATCGCTCAAACTGTCATAGTTATTATTGCTATGTATAAGCTGTTCAGCCAGGACCAGAACCTGTTTCGCTATTACAGTGTTTTTATATTATTTATTTGATATAAATTAGTAACGACACATGGACGATGATTAGAAAAAAATAACACTAGAATGGTGAATGAAAAATATCATATCGTCTGCCACTTAATTATTTTGAATACGAACCGTCGCACAGTGTGTCCAAATCGCGAAAAACTGCTATTAAATAAACCCTTCATTGGATTTAAGCCAAATTTGGTACGGAGGATCTTGTGAGGCAGCTTATTTAAAATTTTTAAAAAAAAGTATAAAATTCAAAATGGCGGACCCAATACGGCGATGCGTATTTTCCAAAATATAACATATTGCAATGGTATTATTAATTTCGTGTTTAAGCCTTTTTATTGTGTATATACAAGCTTGATTTATTGAGGATAGCATTATAGAATCATGATTTATTTTTGATTTTTAAAATTAACCCTTTAACGACCATAGTTGCTTTTAAGCTTTGTATTGACTTTGACCGAATTTATAATAAAACTAAAGTAAATACAAAATCAAAAAGTGAAGGTATGTAATTTTAGTTTAGCTTTTATAGAAAACATGGGATGTTAATAAATATATATTATATATTTTTATTATTATAATTATTATCATTATTATCATTACTATTATTATTATTATTTGTATTATTATTATTATTATTATTATTATTATTATTATTTTTATTATTATAATTATTATAATTATTATTATTTTTATTATTATTATTATTATAATTAGTATTATTATTATTATTATTATTATTATTATTATTATTATTATTATTATTATTATTATTATTATTATTATTATTATTATTATTATTATTATTATTATTATTATTATTATTATTATTATTATTATTATTATTATTATTATTATTATTTTTATTATTATTATTTTTATTATTATTATTATTATTATTATTATAAATTGTATAAATTGTCTTATCGTTTTTATCAGATTTTTTTTCTTTACCATTAGGGCACCTTGTGCTGTTTAGTACATGTTCTTTTATAACCCTTAATTTTTCTCCGCAGCTTTGAGAAGTATTTTCTTTCAATATTTGAAAAAAGCCACTCTTGTTAAGAAAATATTGTTTGAACAAGAACCTGCCAAAAAATGTTATTTCAATGAAAAAAAATTATTTCGGCGAGTTTTACAAACTTATTAAAAGTTTAAAGTATGCAAAAGGGGCAAAATGTGGCAACAAGTTTTTCAGAATTATTAAATGTGAATGTTTGCTGAATGGAACTTCATACAAATATTTGTTTTATCTCAGTTGAATACAAACTATAAGCTTACTTTTTCAGAAATGCAATTTTTTTTTTTTTGTTTTTTAAGCATGTATTTTACGCGACTTTTAAAAATTAGTCCCTTATTTTTTTTTAATACAATCTTTTCGAATTTATTAAGTATATACCTGATGCTTGATCCTACATTTTAGTTTTTTTAAATATTCACACTAGTTTTTATTTTAAAGCTGTTTAAAAACATTGCAAGTTTGCTCTTAATGAGACTATTTGGAGCGCACACTTCGCGATCGCGTTTATATCTAACTCAGTACAGGGAGATGAAGTAAATTAGAAGCAAAATAATAACGGTACTTTGTAGCCTCATTATTGTAGTTGAGAATAAGCCACAAACCAATGATCTGTTATGTTTTTGCATTTTTTACTTTTTATCACTCTCTCAGTATAGCGGACACACTGTGCGTCGTAGACGGGCTTTTTTACTAGTTTTAAATTAAAATAAGAATACATTTAAATGTGTCAAGTAAAGAACAAGAATTTAAACATTATTTTAAATTTTTGACATTATTTTAAAACACGACTAGAGTAACACACAAATTTAAAAAATAATCACTTTTTACCTATTTTTGAAGTGAAACTTCTTTGGCGGCGAGTGAAATTTCAAGGTCATTTTTCGTGACGCTAGGCTAACGTTTTCAATTAATATGAAAATTAAAAAAAAATTATTGCCGCTGCCAAGAATTGAACCCCGAACATCGTTGCATATAAGACGTTATCTATTCCCTTACGCCATGTAGGCACATGAAAAAAGTCTAACAAAATGTTATTAAAAGTGAACACGTAACATAATGAAAATAACATTAACTTTAGATTAACATTAACATTACATTGTTAACATAACCGTAACATTAATTTTCATCCTACAAGTATGCACGGAAAAAAAAAATAGAAAAATAGCTTAAACAGGAGCAGAACGCGTTCGTGAATATAGAGAGCGAATTAGAGCTCTTAAGAATACAGCCGCTGCTGGGTCTGCAACTAATGATGAAGGTAAGGTGATTGCAATAACGGCTGAGTTTCAAAATGCATTTTTACGAAACATCAGTGTATTTTGGTGAATCTACAAAGAACCAATCCCCAAAAAACACACTGATGCATCTCAACAAAATTTTAAAGCAACCAAGTTGATGTACTCAACAATCAACGTTCGCTGCTTTATGAGGCCCTCTATCAACATAGCAATTATTATGATCAGGAAGCAGGAGGTAATAATGAACAAGATTTGCCTCTGCTTTCGGAGGCTCCTTCAAAGAGTACTATGCAAATGCAATCCAGCATTCAAAAAGTAACAGTGTTGAGAAGACATTCGAAAGCAACTAAAACACCAACTGAACTAAAACAAGGAACGAAAATAACTGTTATTTTACAATTTTCAAATGAAAAAAATGGTCGAAAGACTTTTTCAAATATACCATTATGTTACAAATGTCCTCAGCCTCACGAATATTAAGTCGCTTTTAAATTTGAAACTGATTCTTTAAAAGTTAATTTCTTGCCTAGTATATTTCGAGGAAAAATAAAGGTTACTTTTGACTTTTATTTTATCGGTCAAAAATAGCAGTTATTTTGTGACTTTAATTTTTTCGGTCAAAAATATCAAGCAATTTGTGTTTTCTTAAAGGCCGCTTCACAGATTGAACTGTTGACACCATGTGAAAATGTCTCACCGATGAGATGAAAATAATAATATCAAAATTTTTTTATCGGTAAAATGACTTGAACAAATATAAATTACCTGATATTTTTGACCGAAAAATAAACGGCAGAAAATAACTGTTATTTTTGCCCAAAAAAACTATAAGGCACAAAAAACTGATATTTTTGTCGGAAAAAATAAAAATTAAGAGATAAAAGTTAATATGTGACACTTTCGACAAAAATCATATTCGGTTTGGTCCCTGGATGCAAATATTGAATCAACAAATTATTATTCCATTTCGTATTGATTGAATTTCTTTTCAGATACTTTCGCTCTCTATTTCACACTAAAATCTATCTTAAAATAATCTCTCTTACTGTTAAAGAAGTTTCACTTCTGCCACGTGTACGTTGCTACACGCGAGTTTTTTTTTTATAGTATTTAGTTTATTTAATATGACTTTATTTTGATTCTTTGAGCATGGCAAATATTATCAAAATTGTTTAATTTCTTTAGAAATCTGTCAGGTGAATTTGATATCGGTGGTTTTTTAAAAAGAGCTTAATTTATTACAATCGCTATAGATGGATTTGTGGAATGTACACTCAACTCTGTTTCAACACGGTCTTTTTTTTGCACGATTTTGAAGTAACACGGTTCACCAAAAATTCTCTTACACGATTTCTTTGGTTTTGCACGATTAACGAAATATTTTTTTCACAAATAATATTATTGCTGTGTTCAAATATTTTAGGTTTATGCCCATACTTCAAATTCTGAAAATTTTACCGGCCACTGGTAAACAAGTTTCGGGGATTTTTTTGTTAAGTATAATTTTTTTTGTAAAATATTGTTTAGTAAAATTTAGTACAATAATTTGCATTGTTCATAGTTTTTTTGAACAATTGAATAAGGTTTTTATGTATGAAGTCTTTTGCTAACAAAATTTTAATATGAAATATTTTTAAGATATATAAATTTGTAAGATTTTTGTTTCACACTTACTTTTTTTGTCGTTGTACTCTTACTATTTTTTCTTTCGTTGTTTTAATAAAAATGAGTTGGTCTTATTTTTAATTTTATGTTCCTTGAATTCATCCCTCTTTTTGCACTGTTATGTAGGCAACAATTTAAGAGTTTTTCAACCTACACGGTTTTTCAAAGTCTTGGAACATATCCCTAAAGGACCACGCACTAAAAACATTGAAAAGTGCTCCCACTTAAAATTAAAATTACTTGTAAAAAATTAAGTATTTTAAGTGAAAATCAATAACGTATCACAAACAAATTTTAAAAATTACTCATTTTAGAGAACCAACCGGTAATAAACGTGCCATTTTAAAGATGTACATTAAAAATTTAAATAAAAATACATCATAATAAGTTAAATTCAAGTTACATAGCAGTAACACTAATCAAAATAAAAAAATAAAGTTAAAAGCTGTTAGAGTTTTTTATTTTAATGTTTTTCTTCACTTTTAATGGACCTTTTTTGGGAGATGCCCATATTGATAATGATATTTAACAATACTAGTTAATATTAAAATAATTTTTTTGGCAATACCCTATAAGGGTTAAACGCATTTATGTTTATATATATTTACACAAAAAATTATAAACAAAATTGTTTCAATATTAAATATTGTTAAAAATCATTATCAAGTAGGTGAAATCGTAATACCCTTTCCAGTTGTGACACTTTCGTCTTGGTCTGATGTATATTTTGCGAGCTTTACTCAAATGAGTCGTGGGATCCAAATTAATTTGCATTGAAAACAAAAATAACAATTGACCAGAACGAAACCTGAATCATTTTTCAAATCCAAAATAGTTGTGTTCATCTCACATATTTAGTTCTGCTACTTTCTAATAGACGCATCAACCAACGCTTGCTCTTTTGGATGCATATATCATGTCAACTGAATAGACAGCGCCATGTATTGGGTAATAGCATAAAACGAAATATGATCCCAGTCGTTTTTTTCATAAGAGTTACATCTTATCTGATCACAGAACCATTTCGTTAAGATAAGACACTTTAAAAGTAGTACTTAGTTAGTGCATACAAGAACCCAATGAGCGTTCTTAACGTGGAGTAGAGAACCAATGCTGCTAATCAAAACCCTTCACATAAGGTTTGATATGAGGGGCAAACCTGAAAAACTTGTTTTTGCATAGGGAAACCCACCTTATTGTACATGCTAAAAAATAAAGTACAAAATATTCTACTTTAGTTTAAAAAAATTTTTAATTTAATTTGTGGCTCATTCCATACAGACGAGTGTGATGTTTTGACTACTTTATCGTGCTGAAAATGGTATTAACCGGTGAAAGTTTTAGCAATTTACCATAGGGTATTTTAGAAGATGTCCCAAGGTTTCAAAATGCTTAAACATAATGCAGTTATTTATACTAGTTTAATAGTTACATTCGCTTAAACACCTGGGACGGGTGTGACGAGCACAAGTTTAAAAACCAAAAATTCTGAGTTTAACATTGAAATTCAGTCCATCTGCCACAATGAGACCATTTTTGACTTGCATATATTCAAATTTAATATATTTTCTGTTGAATACCAGTGAAAAATATTTTGAAAAAATGGCGATAACCATTCTTTTTTAAACTTTAATATGGGACGGGTGTGACATAAGATTGTCCCGGGTATAACGATTGCGAATATATATAAGAATTATATATAAGAACTTAATGGGTATAATAACTTTCACATATTTTTGACACTTAAATCAAAAAAATATGTTTTTAATTAATGTATTAATTTAAAAAAAAAAAAATTTTTTTGCAAACAATTTTTTTGCATGAATTTTTCATCAAATTAATACCTGTACAAACAATTTCAAGTTTTTAATATATTTAAAAAAACTAGTAAGGTATATCTTCGACTTAGCCGAAGTTAAAATACCCCCACGGGCGATTCGCAATAGTACAAAATCTTAAATTACAGCTCTTTTTATATGACACTTTAAAAAATTTTACTATTTTGATGACGTCTAAAATACATTCATATCAAATTGTTTTCCTGCAAAGTAAAGTTTTCAATTAGGGGTTATTTGGGAGGTGGGCGTGTTCTTGAGTGGTTGATGCCAATTCTTTTAACATGTCAATTTTGATATAATATACACAAATACCCAATTTCAGGTCTGTAGCTTAAATATTAGCCTATTTATAGAGTTTCCAATATTATGGGTTGTATGAGCACCGTTGTATGAACACCGATGGGCGTGTTCATCGGTGGATGACGCCCATTTTTGTAATATATCTTGGTTTTAGAATAAATATCTAATTTTACTTTTGTAGCTTCGACAGAAGCCTTTTTATATAGTTTTCAATTTTGGGGTTGTATGGGAGGTGGGCGTGTTCGTGGATGGACTACGCCTATTTTTCTCTCACGTCTTAATTTTTATATAAAAATAATAAATATTTAATTTCACTTTTATAGCTTCGACACAAGCCTCTATATATAGGTTTCAATAATAGGGTTGTATGGAAGGTGGGCGTGTTAGTTGGTGGATGACGCCCATTTTTCTAACACACCTAAGATTTGTCATAAACTATACAAATACCGAGTTTAAGTTCTGTAGCGTTAATATTCGTTTCTTTATGGAATTTTCATCATTGGGATTGTATGGGAGGTAGGCGTGGTTTTTATCCGATTTAGCCCATTCTCGAACTTGATCTTAGTTTTTTTAAAAAAAGCTTAAATACCGAATTTCAGTTCGACAGCTTCAAAATTACGGCTGTAATCGTGTCCACAGACAGACAGACGGACAGACAGACGGACAGACAGACGGACAGACAGACGGACATGGCTAAATCAACTCAGATGGTGATGCTGAGCAAGAATATATATACTTTTCTATACCTACCACGCCTCCTTATGGGCGTTACACACGTCGTGACAAAATTAATATACCCCTTACGCAGTACGCGTGGGGGTATAAAAATATTTTTTTGCAAAAAATTTTTCGCATGAATTTTTGATCAAATTAATACCTATACAATTGATTTCGCTATACATGAATTTAAAAAACTTGTTTTAATCAAAGAATTTATTCATATACTTGCAAAAATTTAATTATTAGAAAAAAAATTTTGAAAATCGTTCCGGGTGTGACCAACTTCTTGTAACGGAAATGAAGAATAAAAATAATTTATTGAATGAAAAAAGTTAACAAATTTATGTAAAAAATCAACATCCTTACTTTAGGAAAGTTTCATTCTTATCATAATGTTGCTTCTTAGGAAAACTATAGCCTTTCTTGGGACGGGTGTAACACAGAAAAAACACTGATTTTTAATATTTTGTACTTTGAAAACGCAGTAACCAATCATTATTACAAACTATTCTTACACAACATTAATATCTTTTTTAATATTACTGGCCTTATTTTATTTAAAGTTGTATCAAAAGTTGACTGATTTTAAGGTTTAAATTAAATCAAAATATTTAAAAAATTTTTTCAACTCAAAGTTTGTTTAGTTAAATTGTCAAAATAATATAAAAAAGCATTTAATTTAAAAATATTTTTGCAGCAGGACTAACTTAAGAGTCCACTTCAATTCGAAAACCAAAAATTACTTCAAATGCATGCATTTTAGAATTTATGTTTCCGTTCCTCATTTCTGTGGAATGAGCCTTATACATTTTTATTAAAAAAATTATTCTTCACTGCGACTTTTTCTGTGTTAACGAAAGAAAATATGACTGACTGTCTCTATTAAGTCAATATAACAAGTTACATGTTAAGCTTTTTTAAAAAAAATAGATTAGAAAGAAATGGTTTTTGTTAACACTCGTACTTTTTGTGCATCAAATGGTTACCAACACTTTTTATCGTGCACACGCTCCTTGTTTAAAGAAAGCTTATTATCAACCTGCGGACACTGCCATCTGTGTTTAAATACTTGTAAAACAAACTTACTGTTATTTCCACTGCTGGTTGAGCTTTTTAAAAGCTATGCAGTGTTATTTGCGCAACTGTAGTTTAAATACTGAAGATGGCTAAAGCGTTGCACTTAACCTGTTGGAGTATAACAGTCAGTAAAAACTGTTATACAAGTGAGGCTGGGTCTGGTCTTCACTCTGCTAAATTTTTATCCAAAAGCTTGCTGGCTTAGGAATCGATGCTATTTCGCAGCCAATATGGTTGTTAAAGTGAAGTGTTAAAAATGTTTGAATTTTATACAGTGCTGGTCATAAAATCAAATAAAATTTTTGAAAATTTAACATATGGTTACAAATATTTTTGTATGTAATTAAAATATATATTTTGAGTTAAAATGATTACATGAACTGAAAAATATATTAATTTATCCAATCTTTTTTTTGTTTGAAGTATCGAAGACTTCCCAGAAACGTGTTTGGTTGGCCAATATCGTGTATATAACTCGTTATTTATATAAATATTTTTATTTAAATTTCTATTGTTGTACATAATGTGGTTTTTAAATGGAATAATACTTTTGAGAATATAGTTCTATGTTCTCAATTAATATTACTCGGAATAGGTCGATGGTCGTACTATTGGCCCTTGATAAACACTTTTGAGTCAAAATAAATAAAATATATGTGTAAAAAATACCAAAATTATGGCAACAGAAAAGATGTAAGATGATACGTTTTCGTTGTGATTGAGTAAAAAAGTTCTTGGAATAATAAAATTGAAAGAGGAAAAATTGGTATAAATTTTTCAAATAATGTTAAATAAAATGAGTTTTTATTATAATTATTAGGAATCTCTTACTGACAGCATATCCATTCTCAGAACGATTTCAGACTCAATTCATTCCGGATGTACCTAGCTATCCGGAATCACAGGTCTTAGTTATTTGAAAAGTTTTTGAAATATTATTAAAAACTTTTATATTATAATTCTAATTTATTAAATACTAGTTCTTTCCCGTCAAAAATGACGGGCCCGTTTCCACTTATTCGATTTTAAATTATTCAAATAATAAAATATGGTTCCAAATACTTATAAAATACCTGAAAGTAAAAACGATAACCATAGTAGATACGACGAAATATGTTTTACCCTCACTTTGGACTATTTACATATGTAAATATCCCAATTTTAAATTTGCCATAACTCCTTTCTTTTTTATTCGATTTGAATATGGCTTGGACTCTATGGCTATTTTTTGGTTTTCTTTCTGAAAATTCAAAAGTTGTTTTTAATTTTAGAATTTTTTGATACTTTTTGAAAATTTTTCATTTCTATAACGTAGTTTGGTACATATTTACATATGTAAATATTTTGTATTTTAAAGGCTTTTCTGGTGTTTTACCGCATTTTTTGTATTATTTATAGAAAAAAACAGACATGCACAACGAAATCAACAAAATTTTTTCGTTTCGTTGAAACCGAAAAATAAATTATCAAAATTATTTCGTTTTTTAAATAACGTTAAAAATTTATCAAAGCAAATTTCGTTTCGTTGAAAAACGAAAAATTTTCTATAATTTTCTCCTATGCTAAAAAAAATTTCTTCTGATACAAAAAAAAACGAAATTTTTTTGTTGAAATTAACGTTATTTTCAACGGTTGATTGGGAAAAAAACGAAAAAATTTTATATCGTTTTCTCCGAAACGAAATAAATATTTTTCGTTTTTTGAATTAACGTTATTTTTTTATTTCGTTGCAACGAAACAAAAAAAATATTTCGGTTACCGTTAAAATTAACGTTCACGTGCATGCCTGGAAAAAAATGATAAGGAAACACTCTTCACATATTTTTTATATACACATATTTCGTATTTGATAGCTTTTATTGGGAAAATATTAATGAACAGAAATTTTTGGTTCGCTGGCACAACAATATGTCATGTTCTGATATTGTTGCTGGAAGTACTAATTTAATGAAAAAAGTATATTTTCTGTTGAAATGGGTTTTGTTTATTCATTGGAACTATAAATTTTTTTTAATTTGATCTACATACTTACATTTTGATTATTCGTAAAGGGCTGGACCGTCAAGTGTGCATAATATGTAAAACGCTATATCGTAAGAAGTAATGCATGGATTTGATTGGTTAATAATTTTTTGAAGTTATTAGTTATTAGTTAATTTTTTGAGGTTATAGAAAAACCTTTCTTTTGATACCCATAAAGCTAGATATTGTTGGAAAAAAAACACGACTTTTCCAGGCCCATTTTCCCAACTTGCGAACCCTATAACTTCTAAACCATTTGACAACGGTGTGAAATTTTTCCGGAATTGGACTTAGAAGGTGTTAATACATATATTCCACCTAAAAAATCATGCAAATTCAGAGGTTTTGTTTATCTTTAATGATGACAAAAAAAAATATTTACAAATGTAAATATGTGCCAGGTTACGAAGTAAAAGATTGGTGCCAAAGTGAGGATTAAACATTTTTTTGTAATACTGAAACCATGATAGAATAATTTTACCAGGTAGTGTTGACAAATGTTGATTCTCTCAGCTACAAGTAAACGAACGCTTGTCAAAAACAGCTGTTCGTTGTTATATTCGTTGCCCACATTCAGCTGTGTCAACTGTTGTGACAGCAAAATATCGGGGAGCGCTATTATCGGTATTGAAATTTTAGAAAAGTTGTCAAGTTTATGAAATATCAAGCTTAGTATCAAATACGAATGGAAATTTTACCGACAAATTAAAATTTTCTATTTTTAAATACATTTTAATGAGCAACTTCATATTTATGTTCATCAAGTTTTGACTAAACAGTTGGCAACTGTTGGGTACGCTGAATGTGACCAGTGAAAATTAATTGTATGCTATGACGGATTGTGAGCGCTCTCTTTCTTGTTATATTTTTTGACAAAAGTCCGTTTCCAAAAGAAACGTCAATACTACCTTGGAGTAATTATATCATGTACTGAAACTTTCAAAATAAAAAAATTAAGTTTTTGAAGTTTCAATAAATCACAAAAAAGAAAATGCCTAAAAATATGCACTGAAACTTTTCAAAAAAAATCAAGCGTTCCGCACTCACATTTTACGGAATTATTTTATAGTAATAATAATGATAATAATAATAATAATAATAATAGTAGTAATTATTTTAAGAAATTTATGCTAAGTAACACAAAATTATAAAACTTTTGTATTCGATTAAGGAAAAAATCTTCTTTTCAGGTGTTAAAGTGAACAATTTAATTTTCCTCATTTATTCATATTTTTAAGGTGGTATATAACATTCGCGGCAGAGAAAACAGACCTTTTTTTAAAAATTTATAACTCAGTCAAAAACAAACATTTTTCCAAATTTTTTCTTTATTGTAGAGAACAAATTACAAGAAAAAAAATTAAAAAAAAATATTTTACACACCAACATGGTTTTATAGAGCTCCAAACTGGCGGCAGAGAAAAAAACGGGGCCGATCTGGAAAAAAATGACTTGACAAAATTGGTTATCGTATGACGGGAGCTATTTTTTTTAAATTTTTTTTTTCAATTTTTGTTGATCTTCCAAATTTGAAAGTATTTTTTCGAAAAAAAATTTACCTTAAAAATTCATAAAAAATGAATACGGTACCGAATCAAGTTTAAAAAAAATACCAAAAAAAATTTCGTCAAACAATGAACCCACTAGTCCGCAACCAGTACGAAAAACATGGTTTCGAGATAAACGCTTTCGAAATTTGTAAACAAAGAAAAATGCAAAGGAAAATAAAAATGCGCTCTCACTAATCCGGCTGTAACTTTTGAACCCGTTTTAATCTTGAAATCTTAAGAATATTACTAAAATAAAAAATTATAAAAAATCTATGAAAAAATTTTGAAAATCGATTAAAAAATGTCATGTTCCCCTTTGAGGACAGTAATTTTATAATGTGGGTGGCAAAAGTTTAGTAAAGTCCAAATTAATAAAGTTTTAAGAAATGTTTTTAACGTTCAACAACATAAGTTTTAAATATAATCAAAGTTGCATGAAGTATTAGAGATGTAGCTAAAAATTTTTTCTTAATATTGTCTTAAATACTTTCAATTTCAAAAACTGAATTTAAATTACATTTTAATCAAGCATTTTTAGAATAATGAAGAACGATACAGTTTTAAAAAAAATATGCTGAACACATTTTCGTAAATTTGTCTAATTTGTGAAATAAGATATAAGCTGAAAAGAGAAGTTACTCATGATTTATTTTTTTAAACAATATTGTTAAACCAAAATAAAACAAGATACGAACTGTCCATTGAAAAGAATTAACAAATTTTCAAATGGACCAACAGCTGACGAGTACGAAGGGCTAATGTTCATGTTCTAAAGAATATTTATATGGCATTATTTACTCTCTGAGCTAAAACATTGTCTGCACAAACTTCATTTGCATTAAAAAAACTTTCTGTCAAATATGAAGATGAAACTCGTATGGCGCAGTACACCAAAGAACGAAAAAGTCTGAGTTACATTTTGAATGAATACTTTCAATTAATACATTTTTATTATTATTTAATTTCTATTAAAAAACCGTTTTAATTAAAATATCAAAATCTCTTATGCATTGCATATTAAAAACCGTCTATGCTCTATATCTATAAATATTGCAGCTTTCGAACTTTTTTCTGTCAGTTATCAATTGCATGAAATTAAATTTTATTTATCATATACATTTTTTTTTTCTGACCTCATCATTTATGTAACTCAAATGATTTCCAACCAAATACTTTATATTAAATAACCAATCAATGCACTCTTTAGCACTTTTGATTTGCAATAATTATTGAATTATTAATTAAAATAAAAGATAATCACTCGAATTATATTGTGTTACACATTTGCCAACACATTGGAAATAAATTAAAAAAACAAAACCAACACATTTAACCATTTATAAATATAGACATTTGTGCATATATTAAAGTTGAATTGATTTAAATAGCATTGCAAATAAAGATATTATGAAATTTTAATGTACCGATTAAGTTGAATTTTAAAATTAAAATATGTATGTGTACATAATGTGTTGCATAAAATTTATTTATAAAAACTTTAATATTAAATTTAACTTTCTGTTGAATTAATTTAAGTTGCTTTAAAGGATTCAAGGATTCTTTGAAATTAATTCTAGTGATTTTAGATGATATTTTTTAATTCATACTTTAATCTATTTGACAGTTAAAAATTAACCAAGCTTTATTTCTTCTTCGCAGGTCTGAAATGCATCTGACAATGAATACCAGCACGAGTGAAGGAATAAAAAGAGCTGCTTTTTTGTCTGCATGTCAAAAAAGGTAAAAGGAAAGCTGCACTATAAAATGACATGTGCACTTTTCAAGAATTTGAAACAGTGTTTTTTGCAATTTAAGGTTAAGATAAATCAAGTGTTTGAGTCGAAAAACGAGGTTCGACGACTAGGAGAAAAACCAAGCCTGTGATGGATTTATAAGGACGAGGAAGCTCTAATCGCATTTCGTGAAATAGAAGAAGGCGCGCTTGTAGCTCAGATATACCGCATGAAAAAATTAAAAAAAAAAATGGTCTGGTTTCTGTTTAAAAATGTGTACGGCCTGTGTTATATTTATATAATATTAGCAAAATATGAAATTCACACTAGCAATATCACTTAATACTCTTGGTATACGAGCACAATAAATATCTTTGAATATTAAAGTAAAAGTTAAAATGCAATTTAAGACCGTTTAAATATTTATATAAAAATTTTCAACAAGAACACAGCTTCCAAAAAGGACTTTGTATAACTTTAACACAAATTGAAAACTATGTTAATACAAGCAAGTTTGTTCTGTGCTCTCTCTCTCTCTCTCTCTTTCTATGCTATTATTTAATTTGAACTTAAAATAATTGAATCAATTCCTCACACAGCAGTTTGTAAGCAAACATCAGATATTCTAAGAAAATGCACTGCTTTACCAAAATTACGCTAAAACTTTACCGGAATGGTACTACTCGTTTGTCGTTGCTCACTTGAGCGCATAACTACGTAACTTAATTCTTACATTGTTGCTATGGAAATAAATTTTCTTACAAGCGACACGCGTGATGCATGTCGTTAGTTGAGAATCAGACGTAATGCAAAAGGAGCTGATGAGGCATATTTAGAGACACGTTTAAAAAGAAAAATAAACTTTTGCGGTTTATTTTTTATTATATTTTGTTCTTAGGTAAGTTTAGATATACATTTCTCAAAATATTGAAGGTGCACGTTACAGACAACCACATGTGATAGCTTGCATTCAATTTGAAATTTACTCGGGTTGTGAAGTTTCTTATCGTGCATGTGAAAAAGTTGTCTTTGTGTGTTAAGGATGTGGTTGTCTAAATCAGGGTGAGCATTATTGATGCAAATTTTTGCCTATCTGGCTATGAAAGCGGATGTTTGGAAAAAAAATGAATTGAGAAAACTATATATCAAAGTAATCAGGGTTTATAATAGATGACAGATGTTGTTGACGATTAACTCCAAAGGGGATAGAATTTTATGATATAAGTTATGAGCTTTGCCGTCAAGCTTTCCGTCAACAGCAATAGGGATATAATTTCTCATGGATGGTTACTTTTAATATTAAAAAAGTTGGCCTTTTGTTAATATTCTATTATCTCAAAAAAAAATTAACATAGTGTATCAGTGATGATATCGGATAATTTTCGAGAGTACTTTTTTACAAAGGCAAATAGTACTTTTTTATTGTTTAGGGTACTTTTTATTAAGTAATGATATGTGAATAAATATATAAATTAAAACCAATACTTTTTTAAATTTTATTATATTTATCACCTAAAGGAACAATAAGTAATCAGGCTTTTTTTTAGAGCCCGTTAAATATGTATGTTAGGGTGCCTCAACTTCTATGGGGAAAAAAAGGTTATCATTGCCACCAACTTAAAATAAACCTTGATCGATTCTTAGACGATTTTTGTTTTTTTTCTGTAACGATAGCCGCCAGTGAGCTAAAAAAATTTTGAAAAACATCCAAAAACCATGTTTTTCGTAAAAATATTAGCTGGTGTAGCATTTACAAATAAACAAATGGTTGGAAATAGTAGTACTGAAGAGATCTTACTATCTAATCGAAAAAATTTCTAATCTTTACCGCCTGGCCAAAGATATAGCGAATTTTAATGAAAATGTTCGACTTTTTTTTAAGAAAAGTTCTTGTTCTAGGAACATTTCTAAAATCAACGGCAAAAAATACGTGACTGGGCGAGAATTTTGGCAAGAAGTTTATGACTTAATTTTCAAAAATGATTTTTTTTTAACTCTTGGCAACTCTTTAACTCTTTTCAAGTAAAATTCTTTAATATACCAAAGTACTTTTTTTGGCAAGAAGGAACTCCGGTACTTTTGTAGAGTCAATAGTACTCAAAAAAGTACTATTCCACTCAAAATATTATCCCTGTAGTGTATAGCATATTGATTTTATCAAAACAGTTGGAAGCTTTTAAACATATAGTACAAAGTGATAAGTTTGGCAAGATACAATCAAGTAAGAATAACAAGGGTTGTCTCATCGCTGAAAATACACTACTCTGAATATTTCTCTGAACCATTAAATAATTAGCTAACTCTTCCTCGATATCCATTCCAAATGTCCTCAAAGAATGAAAAGGACAACCTTATTGATTCCACTTTGACTTTCCTGGAAATAGGTTTTTCGTTACTCCTTTCGTTAACTTTATTTTTCAGGCGGGTCCAAAAGAATATTTCGCCCCGGTCTCAGTGGCTGCTTTTTGAAAATCTGAAAGTGTGTTTTATCATGTTTTATCATGTTTTAATGAATCCCATCGGCATTATGAAGTGAACTTAATTTGGTTACATGGCCCTTGGTTTGAATATTTCATAGCAGTCTACTTGCACTGAGCCGTAAATAAAACAATTTTCTTCCTTCCAAGTTTTAAAAGATTTATTCAAAATTTTACGATACCTCTGAGCTCCACCAAAAGACCACGTTATCTTTATAACGTTTACGTTCCGGACAACCTTTTTCATAATTAAAGCCGAATTAAAGATCCTACCAAATTAATTACCAGATTCTTTTATCGTTTTTATGGTATTGAGCTTCAGAACTTGAAAGTAATATTTTCTAGCTTGTCTAATCATCAAAATTTCTAAGAATTTAACCGTGTAGACTTCAACGTTTCCTCTTTAAATTTCTTGTATCCAGACCGAATTATAGCGATAATTAAATTAGTAAACTTGAGTATATCGCAAGCTTGATTAAAATTCAAATTCATTTTATTAAGAGTTACCTGAAAGCATGAGAATAACTTTATTTTTCAAAAGAGCTTTTAAGTTCTCATTGGCTAGATCACGTTTTGAGCATTCAATATTTTCGTGCCCATGCTACACTGAACTTTTTGCGTTAGGGTGGGGCTAGCGCAAGTTTTTTTTTTTTTCACAGAATTTACATTCGATATAATGTTAGTATTGCTCCACCCTGTGGCGGCCACTCAATACAAATACAAATCACATCAAATCAAAATATTTGGCATGCCATGCACGGTGATTGTCTCAAATTTGCGTTGATTTTGTTGACGTTGCAACCACAGACGTGTTTCGGATGGATGTAACTATTTGTTTTTTTTTTCTTTTTTGTTTCTTTTGCATGTCAGGTGAAAATCATTAACTTGAAAGAATTTACAGCAATTCAGCCACGGCGATAATCTTGCCTAATAATCGCTTACGTTATAAACACAACACTAACAATGCAACACATGCAACAACAGCAACAACAACGCAATAATATTCTGCAAAATTGTTATCACTAGCGAAACACTCCTCTACCTGCAGGCAAGCAACACGGAAAGCGTTGAAGCGCACGAATTGCAGGAAGTAGCGCAATTGTTCAGCTAATTTTGCAGAGCGTGGCTCAAAAGATGGCGTTACCATAATTTGGCAAAGTGCAACAATTACTCATGGTTATGGCTATAAAATGTATTAACAGTTGCTGTAAGCAGAAGATGGCTGTTGCAGGCACACGTAGCAAATGCATTTCCCACGGCAATAAGATTGAAGCGGTGTGGCACAAGTGTGTGTTTGTGAATGTATGAGTGGCTGTGTGTGCCTGACTACGTGGACAATTGTTGAGATTTTCATGTTTAAGATTTGTATGCTTTTAGGATGTCCTGTTGTTGTTGGTGCATCGTCGTTGGTCGGTTACACTGACAACTAACTGCCACACGTAGCCGAGAGACAAATGCGCCAATTTATGCGAAGGAAACATGAAAATCATTAGTTTAACGAAAGAAAATTCTTTAGCCAAAAGAGTTGGAGAGAGTAGCAAAATGAGGGAAAAACGGCTAAATAAGCTGCTTCTAGCGTCATAGAGTTGGCAGAGAGAACGTCAAAAGCAGCTTTAGAGTAAAAACCATATTTACCAGCTATAATTAGGATATTGTATTAACTATATTTTCGTATTTATGGTGTTAAAACATAAAAAAGTTGTATGGGATACTGTATCGTAGAATTCCTTGAGCTAATATTGGTTAACTAGTGTAAAAGCCCGTCCTTCGACGGGAAGGAACCATTTAGAGTACAAAATGCGACAAAAAATTTATTGGATTTATATACAAAGGTTTTTATTTGAAAACATATTTATTAAATTATTTTGATAAAACTTCTTTATATACAACATTTCTAGTAAAAAAATTCTTAGAATTTTTAACCTTGTCCCTTGCCATCTATAATGCTTAGTTTTACATCATCAGCCCGTTCAAACTGCCCATGACTAAATACCAGTTCTTTTAGAAAAACTCCTAGTTTTTGCAATATTTAACCTTGCAATTTATTTATGGTCATTGAAAATGTCAGTTTATTTGGAAATTGTCGCCTCGGGAGAGTGAAAGGCAAATCTGTGTTTGTCGGGGCCAAATCATTTGTAGGTATGAAAACTATTTCATGTTCGCCAGTGCGCCTGTCAATACCTGTGCGATAATTAATTAAGTTTTTAGGTTTTTCAAAACTAACCACCTTCCATTACAGATATCTCTTTGGGTATTGAAATTTCGAAGAAGTATTATAATACTTCCAATTTTGAGGTTTAACTTATGCAGTGGCATTCCTGAAGGATAAAATTAATTCAAAAACTCGGCAGGGTAATTTTGTTTATCGTTATCATCACTGTCTTCAATTTAATCCGTGCACATCGGAAGTTTTTGTGCACAGGATAGCAATTTTGGAATAACGGTTGATGTTATTCGGACTCAAAGTATCGCCAGAAGTATATATAATGGATTTGTCCATTATATTGGACACTTCGGAAAAATTTTTTTTTTATTTTCCAACGTCTTTTCTAAAATCAAATAGGTTGGTACTATGAAATGACGTTGTGCTTACATGACAAAAATAATTTTAGGAAGATATATAACGTTTAACTTAGTTAGATTTTCGATTTTATGCCCAACAGAAGCCTTCAATTTTTTTATATCGCGTGTTTATAAATTTTGCAAAAAAGAAGTGATTATTGTGATTGGTGTGCAAAGTATAATTTTTTTTATAATAAAAATTGCATAAATAACGCATTTGCATTTGTCTCCGATTGTTTTAGTTGAACTTAAATATTATAATACAACGTTATCATGGTTTTGTCCATTATATTAAACAGCCTGCCAAAAGCAAAGCAGCTCATGTAAAAATCAGAGGGATGTTTTTTAATCTTTTTATTGCTTAAATGATGGGAATATAAGCTCAAAAAAATTGTCCACGATTATTCTAGGCAAGCCATTGAAAGGGTTAATAAGCGAACATTTACAAACAAAATGATCGGGAATTTCTATGATGTCTTCATCTCCATTTCCTAACTTGAGTAGCCAATCGCTAAAACTTGCATCAGAAGACCGATCAAGACCATTGTGATTTAATTCTAGCAATTTCAATTGACACCAACGTCACTGAATGTAATAATTGCTGTTCAGTTTATGCAGACCGAATAGGTTCTGGTTCTGTTAATTAAGAAGTACTGTAAAAGCAAGACATGATGTTTGATGTTTAGTAGTTAAGGAAAATGACGATAGTCTTCAAGTACAAAGATTTCCAATACATAATTTAAGAATAGGTGCTGGTCCAGACTGAACAGGTTCTAAAAAGTACAGTACGTAAAGGGTGATTTTTTAAAAGCTTGATAACTTTTTTTTAAAAAAAAACGCATAAAATTTGCAAAATCTCATCGGTTCTTTATTTGAAACGTTATATTGGTCCATGACATTTATTTTTTAAAGATAATTTCATTTAAATGTTGACCCCGGCTGCGTCTCAGGTGGTCCATTCGGAAAGTCCAATTTTGGGCAACTTTTTCGAGCATTTCGGCCGGAATAGCCCGAATTTCTTCGGAAATGTTGTCTTCCAAAGCTGGAATAGTTGCTGGCTTATTTCTGTAGACTTTAGACTTGACGTAGCCCCACAAAAAATAGTCTAAAGGCGTCAAATCGCATGATCTTGGTGGCCAACTTACCGGTCCATTTCTTGAGATTAATTGTTCTCCGAAGTTTTCCCTCAAAATGGCCATAGAATCGCGAGCTGTGTGGCATGTAGCGCCATCTTGTTGAAACCACATGTCAACCAAGTTCAGTTCTTCCATTTTTGGCAACAAAAAGTTTGTTAGCATCGAACGATAGCGATCGCCATTCACCGTAATGTTGCGTCCAACAGCATCTTTGAAAAAATACGGTCCAATGATTCCACCAGCGTACAAACCACACCAAACAGTGCATTTTTCGGGATGCATGGCCAGTTCTTGAACGGCTTCTGGTTGCTCTTCACTCCAATTGCGGCAATTTTGCTTATTTACGTAGCCATTCAACCAGAAATGAGCCTCATCGCTGAACAAAATTTGTCGATAAAAAAGCGGATTTTCTGCCAACTTTTCTAGGGCCCATTCACTGAAAATTCGACGTTGTGGCAGATCGGTTGGCTTCAGTTCTTGCACGAGCTGTATTTTATACGGTTTTACACCAAGATCTTTGCGTAAAACCTTCCATGTGGTCGAATAACACAAACCCAATTGCTGCGAACGGCGACGAATCGACATTTCACGGTCAATAAAGTAAACTGAGTGCGAAACTTGGTCACAATCGCATTAATTGTTTGCTCACTTGGTCGATTATGTAGACCATAAATCGGACGTAAAGCGCGAAACACATTTCGAACCGAACACTGATTTTGGTAATAAAATTCAATGATTTGCAAGCGTTGCTCGTTAGTAAGTCTATTCATGATGAAATGTCAAAGCATACTGAGCATCTTTCTCTTTGACACCATGTCTGAAATCCCACGTGATCTGTCAAATACTAATGCATGAAAATCATAACCTCAAAAAAATCACCCTTAGGTTTTAAAAAGTACAGTACGTACAAAGATTTCAAATAGATAATTTTACAACAGGTTCTGGTCCAGGCTGAACAGGTTTTACGATATAGAGCACGGAGCAGGACGCTTGCCTTTTATATATTAAGATTTTTATTTTAAAGCAAGACAATGAATGTTTTATCAAAAACTTCAAAAGTATAAGAATAAACAAGTATAGAAAAGAAGTATTGAAATTGAAAATTTGCAAATATAAAAATATTTGCAATATTTATATACAAATGACGCGTTGAAAATAAGAAAGGAACTTATTTTGATTGCAATCAGAAAGGCAACGTAAATAAATGTTACATAAAAAGGGAACAGGACAAGTCGTACGGTCCATCGAACTTTGTTGCAAGCGACGCAAGGTTGTAAGCAAACATCTAACGCGAGTAGGTAGTAGGAAAAGGAGTATTTAATACAAATAACCTTTTTGTTTTTAGGTTATTTATAAAAAAGTGTGACCTCTTTAGCACCATATTTGGTACCTTAATAAAGTATAAATATTGCAGATTAAAAAAAATACTCATTAGTAAAATACTGAAAAGATGTCGTGTCGTCTCAACAAGAAGAAAAGCGGAAAGAAATTACTTATTTGCAAATACCTGGAAAATCCAAACACCACGTACAAAAAGATCGCTAAAGAAGTTGTCATCTAAATAATACTAAAACAATATAAACAGCTTATCCCTCTATCAAAAACGCCAGGCTCAGGGAGAAAAAGTGGTGTAGCGAACCAAGTGATGGCCCAGAACGTTAAGCGGCTGTTTACTCAGAATCCAGGCACTTCGGTTCGTGATATGGTAGCAAAAGTGGGAACATCAAAGTCAAGTGTTCAACGGATTAAAAAAGTTTACAACCTAAGGAGCTATAAAGTACAAAAAGTAACTGATAGGTCCGAAGAAAAGGACGCCGAAGTCAAGAGGAGGGCTCGAAAACTGTATCGCGATCACCTGCCCAAATTTGATTGCGTGATCATGGACGATGAAAAGTACTGCAAAGCGGATTTCATGCAGTTACCTGGACACAGATATTATAGAAGGGGTGGAGCATCCTCTAAATTTACCACCGAAAAACATACCAAATTTCCAAAGAAATACATGGTGTGGCAGGCCATTTGCAAATGTGGCCTACGAAGTAAGAAATTTGTGACAGATCGCACTATCAACATCGAAATTTACATCAAATAGTGTCTGGAGCGGCGTTTGCTTTCTTTTATACGTCAACACCAAGGTTCAGTACTATTTTGGCCTGACCTAGCAACATGTCACTACGTCCAGAGAACGATGGATTGGTACCAAGCCAATAATGTCACTGTGGTAACAAAAGAAGCCAATCCTCCGAATTGCCCCGAACTTCGTCCAATCGAAATATATTGGGCTCTAATGAAAAGAAATCTTAAGAAGACCAAACAAACTGCGAAAAACGTACACTAAGGTCAACGAAAGGTCGATAAAAAACCTTACCTCAATCAAAAAGTGCATAATTTTTTTAAGTGTATTTTCTTCAGTGTAAATAAAATTTTCATTTATTTTGTAATGTTCACTTATTATTAAACTGAAAGAATTATTAAAAAACATCATTGGTTTTTTTAAATAAAAAAAAAACACAAGAGCACAGTTATTTCTGGGACAGTCTTTATCTAAGTCAGGTTTTACAAAGCCCAAAGAAGCCCCGAAAAAATGGTAAAATCATTGATTTTTAGCACATTTTCAAAATTACCAAAATTCTGAAATGTTTTGTTTTTTTGAAAGAAACTCGAAAGGCACTTAAGTTTTTACACTTGCCCCTTCAAGATATTCGGTTAGAAGCTGAAAACTTTCATCCTTAATCGGCACACTGGAATTATTTTCATCCCCACTATTTTTATTTTTTTGACATAAAATATACTAAATCTTTTAAATCTTTATCTTAAACTAAATCTTTTATAACATAGCTATTTATGATATTTGTGGTCTAAAAAAATTTTATTTTATGAAAAAATATGGTTTGAAGAAGCTTTTATGAAATACCAGAAAAGTGTGCCGAATAAGGGTTAAAAGTATTTTTTTAAAAACTTGTCGGTTTTTCCTCTGGACACGATTACTCGAAAACTGCTAAGCCGATCTTTCTCATGGTAAATTAATACATGTATAAATTGTTAAAATAAGTAAAATTTAAATGTTTCTCTATCATAATGTCATGTATTATAAGTTTTAAATAACTTTTAATATTTTGGTCATGGTAGACTCTTCGTTGGAAATGCCCATATGGTTTTTTTCGTTACCTCGTCTTGTTAGGTTAAAAAACTACTCAACGTAATTTTCATCTTATCTCAATGTCAATCGTAGCAGTGCTCTTTTATAACATCCATTATAATGGCTAGATCTGAACTATACAGCGAGAACAGGGCGAGAGGACGGCCAAATAAGCTCAGACATTTAACAGGTAGGGAGTTAAGCCCATCTGATGTTGGTCGAGGAAAATACTTTTTCCAGATGATGGAATTTTATAGCTCGTACCTGCATGCAACATTTCATGGTTCATAAAAAAAAAAATTAATTTCATATGTGTTTAAAGAAGCATTACGGTCCTTGCTTTTATTTCTAAATAATATTCACGGATAAAAAAGCTTTTTAAAAATTAAAAAAAAATCATGAAAATTTTTATCTGAAATTTCTTGTGATAAATTAAATAATATCGTAATAATTTACGGCAAGAAATTAGGTATGTGAAAACAAATCACAGAACCATCAAAGGTTTTTCCTATGGTAATATATCAACTTAAGCTGCAAGTTGCGTATAAAAACCAAGAACATTTTTATTGTTTTCTTTATCTGAAAAGTCCTGAATATCAATTATTTCCGTTAAAGGCTGAAGAATGGTCCGATACCTAGTATTTTGCAATTAAAATTATCGGTTTTGAAAGCCTTACAAACAATAAAGTACAATTAGTTTGTCTACATACATTTAGGGTCAAAATAAGTAATTTTAATGAAAAGACACTTTTATGACAATTTCGAAAAGCAAATTTTTATGTTCACTCTAAAAACTGAAGCGTATTTTAAAGACTGCCTTTAAATCAACTTGTGCCTCAATTTAAGCATGATTTGCATTTTACTATTCTAAATGCTTAAAAACTCAAAGAAGCATGTTTGAAGTCAGCTTTTGGAAGTTGATTTCAAGACAAGCTAGCTTAATTTAAACAAATTTATTGGTTTTAATATTAACAAGTAAAGAAAGTCTAAAGTCGGTCTAGGCCGACTATGAAATACCCTAAACCCACTTTTCAAAAACAAAAAAATTTTTATTGTAAATGGGCGTGTCCGTGGGCCGTGTAAATGTTGAAGAAAAATGTACACATACCAAGTTTTATTCATGTAGCTCACAGTTAATGCCTTTATTATGCTTTCATTATGGGAGGTGGGCGTGTTCATGGACGGACTACTCCCGATTTTTGAACACACCTTAGTTTTGGTATAAAATACATACATACCAAATTTAATTTCTCTATGACAAACAAAACCTTATTTATTGAGTTTTTAACTTTTTGGGTTGTATGGGAGGTAGGCGTGTCCGTAGGCGGATGACGTCCATTTTCCAAAACCATCTTTGTCTTGTCATAAAAAACATATGTGCCAAATTTTAGCTCTGTAGGTTAAACACAGGCTTATTTATTGCGTTTTCAATTTTTGGGTTGTATGGGAGGTAGGCGTGTCCATAAGCGGATGACGTCCGTTTTCCAAAATCATCTTTGTCTTGTCATAAAAAACATATGTGCCAAATTTTAGCTCCTTAGGTTAAACACAGGCTTATTTATTGCATTTTCAATTTTTGGGTTGTATGGGAGGTGGGCGTGTCCTTGAGCGAACGACACCCATTTTTCGAAGACATCTTTGTGTTGGTATAAAACACATACATATCAAATTTTGTTGTTGTAGGTTAATTATGAGCTGAGTTATGCAGTTTTTAATTATCGCGTTGTATGGGAGGTAGGCGCGTCCGTAGGCGGATGATGTCCATTTTTCAAAAACATCTTTGTCTTGTCATAAAAAACATATGTGCTAAATTTTAGCTCTTTAGGTTAAACACAAGCTTATTTATTGCGTTTTCAATTTTTGGATTGTATGGGAGGTGGGCGTGTCCTTGAGCGAACGACACCCATTTTTCGATGACATCTTTGTGTTGATACAAAACACATATATACTAAATTTTATTGTTGTAGGTTAATTATGAGCTGAGTTATGAAGTTTTCAATTTTTGCGTTGTATGGGAGGTAAAAAATATTCAATAGTGCATATCCTTGGGTGCTTGTGACCATGTGTACCAAGTTTCATCCAATTATCTCGACTCCTTCTTCTTATCCTGTGTATACGGACAACACACAGACGGACAGACGGACGGACGGACGGACATGGATAGCTCGACTCACGTGGTGACGCTGATCAAGAATATATATACTTTTCTATACCGGACTCGCTTCGTTCTATGCGTTACAAACGTTTGCACAAAGTTAATATACCCTGACCTTTCAGGTTTAGGGTATAAAAATGGCTACAATTTATCATATCAGTCTTAATTTAAAATAAGTTGCATTGCTATACAAGCCAATTTGTTAACGATAAAAACTGAAATTCAGCGAAGGCAAGGCTGTATTTACCATTTAACTGTCTTTTAGTAAGACATCATTGAATGCTGTTTTACAGTATAAAAAGGCAAAAGTAATTTCAGCAAAAGCAGTCTTAATGCTGTTGCAGCTTATTTTAAGACAGTTTTTTAGCTTATATGAAGATTTACTTTTTACAGTGTTCTAAAGAATGCTGTTGCAGCTTATTTTAAGACAGTTTTTTAGCTTATATGAAAATTTACTTTTTACAGTGTTCTAAAGAATCTTATGTACTCCCAAAGATTGGCCATTGCTTAGACTGATCTATTAATTATAATAGATCAATAATTTCTATTAAATTAAATTTCTGTCAAATAGATAATTGAACTCGTGCCACAACGGTGCGCACGCCAAACACTTATCATGCACGGTTGAATGTCCAGAATGATTATTTGCTTGGCTATCGACTCAGCATACTATAAGTTTTCTGGCATATATTTGAAAACTGTAACTTTTGTTTAACAAACTTTTCCTGAAGATGTCCTCAAAGTATGTCATTCGGTTGCAATTATAGTGTCATCTTTGGAAATGTCCAAAAAAATCATTTAATAGCTTTAAAAAAAGTAGTTTTATTAGTTTCCGCGCGTACTTCCGTCATCGTCATCGGCAACGGTTCGATTTGCTACGTTTTTAACTGTTTTATTCTTTTTATAGTTAAAAAAACAAAATCATAGACTTAAAAGAAAATAATAGCTCAGCTACTGAATTTAACTGTAACTCAGTTGCTTGCCCACATAAGTGTGTGTCTGCTGTCGCTGGATTGAAGTAAGTGCGCTTGTGTGTGTGTTTACGGAGTTTAAGTTTGCAATGTCCTTGCGGGAATATCAATCAGTTTTCTTCGCTGCTGATGCTGCTACAGTAGATTCTGCTCGTTCGTTAGTACATAAGTTTCTTATCTCTTTGCCCAGCCCCTACCTTATGTACGCTCCACCCATGCAACTAAAGACAAACACAAATATACGCTTTATGCAGCAGCAGTGATTCATTTCTATTTTCGCACTTAATTTTTTTTTCTACTTTGATTTTTTTTTAAAGGATCTTTTATTTTATCCTTAAATGTGCTTCGCTTTGCAATTTGTTTGGCATGTGCTGCGGTTTGCTTACTTTCTTGGATATTTCTTACATTTTTTGTTTTCTTTCTTTTAATACTTTGAGTCCGTTCAACCGGTTTTACATTCGCAACGTTTAGCATTCGTTTTGAACACTTATTGCAAAAGTTTTTCTTTTAAATTGCATTCTAATTGAGATTCAAAGTTGTTGGCATTGTTTAGTGCTGTATGTCAACACCAGTGAAAAAAGTAATTGCCCAAAGTACTAAAGACAATTTTTTTGTGATGATGTAACAAATTTTGAAAATGTCTGTCTATTTTCAATGAAGAGTTCTGTACATTCTAAAAAATTTAAATTTTGCCGTAACTAACTCAAACCACAGTAAGTAAAAGCAAGATCACTACCTATGAAAGTGACCACCTTTCAGCGCTTTAAATCGTCAGATCAAGCATAGTATGTATCGAAGTATCTTATACAGTGGCCTAACGTTAAACTACATTTCCTTTGGATGGCAAAAACTGAATATCGACTTTATACTCAAGGCATATAAAGCTTCTTATGTAAGTACTACCGACTCTAAAGCAAAGAGCTTTATTTCTTTCCGAAAACTTTGGAAAATTGTATATGAGACAAGCCAAGGATCTTTAGAAACTCTCAAGCAGCCAACATGCTTACAGTAAGATCAACTTCACAGACACTGTTTTCCCCATGCTGATATAGTCTTTTAAAAGAACTATTGAAAAATTGACATTGACGAAATCATTGCATTTATTTTTGAACTTCCTTAGCTATTGTAACCAATAAAGTCTGTTGACGTCGATTGTTTTCTAAATCCTTTAAAACTGCAACATCTGTAACTTGTTTTTATTCTAGTTATCGTTGTTCTGGTCCTTCTTCCACTTCCGCTGCAACATCTTTGTCTACCTTCATGTGTTCTTCGAACTTTTAAGTGAAAATTATAATGTTCACAGTTTTGTATGCTTCAGCTTAACATCCCATCCTATCTGTTCACCCAGAAATGAACCACACGTTAACCCTTTCGTTTAGACTGCTATTTTCAATGCACAATCATGCACATGTGTTAGTTACTATGTAAGTGTGTGTGAATATATTTATTACTGCTTGCAGTCAGTAACTAACACATTGTTACCAGGGTCCTTTGCAGTCAGCCAGACTCACGTCTTTGGTTTCAAGTTTCAAATCCTTTAATGCAATCGTTTTAAGGATGCTCACAGCTACTTTAATTTTAATGACACCTCCGCGATGTGCGTTATTAACTATATCAGAGCGTGTGAGTATGTGAATGCATGCGTGTTTTTGTATATTTGTGCTAAAATTTTGTCCTTAAATGTAAGTATATTTTTGTAATTAACAAATAATTAAATTTATAAGCTTTTAAAGTACATTGAAGTGTCTTGTTTGACACAAAGAGTCTATTTTGTTTTAAACCTTTGTTAAATAAGGACATCAACAGTTTTGACGTAATTATATCAAATTGCGAACTATTCAGAATGTAGTTAAAGCTTTTCAAAGCTTTAAAGATATTCTTACGTAACTTTATAATATAAACGTAAAATCTTTGTTGCGCTTTTATGGCTGAAACTTCGCAAAATATTTTCAAACAATACTGAAATAATTTGATAAATCAAAAATTTTGCATTTTTTGATTTGAATAGAGTAAGATTCTAGAGCAAGCCAGAAATGAAGATCTTAAGTTTTATAAAAAATATTAAAAAAAAAAAAAAAAAAATTGGCCATATCAGCCCTTGAAAGGACTTTGACCGAGCTTCTTATGATCAATTGTGTTGTGTGTGTCATTAAATGTTTGCACACAATTGACCGAAAACTGGACCTACATGTTTTATGCCGACTCCGAACGGCTTAAATTCATGTTCTCAAGAAGCTTTACATGGCATTGTTTACTCTCTGAGCTTTGCCATTGTCTGCAGAGAGGTGGTGACCGATCAGAACAATTTTTTATTGAAAAAAACTTTTCGCCGCTGCGGGGGATCGAACCCGGGCTCCGAACACACACACACTTAACCTGCATGCCACGGTCACCACATAAAAAATATTTCAATATTTAATATTTTGCAATTTCAAAAGTCAATGCTAACAACCCAAATTAGACATTTAAAAATAGTGATTGGATAGGAGCTTACATTCAATTTAAAAACCAAGTCTTTTCCAAGTTTGTAAAACATTTACAAGGTTAGTATTTTCCAATCATTCGAAAATGTTGAAAGAGCTAATAGTTTTTCAACTGTTTTAAGTTTATATGATATTTTACATGTATATAAATACATAGTAAGAAAAACTAACGTTCTAAAATCAATGAAAATAAATATTTCAAAAGCTTGTAAGAATATATCTTTTTGATAGAGACAAAATCTTTGCAATACAAACTAAGTAAATATAAACTAAGTAAAAAATCGCAATCGAAAACACAAATTCTTTACCGGAGAAATTTTATTCTTTGTTAGCGAGCGACGGCAAAAAGTCTTTAAAATCAAACCTTTTTTCCTTGTTTTATTAAAAACTATGTTTTTAACAATATTCTTTTTAAAATTTTATGATTGATATAAGTTGCTGCTGCACTTAAAATTATTATCAGCATCTTAATGGTTGAACGTGTTGAGCATTGATTTCGAAAAAAAAAAATTAAAAATGTTTTTTTGTAAAGAGCATATCAACTAAGGCGTTTTAATTTTAAATATTAATAAAAAATTAAGTAGTAAGCCATCATTCGATTCCTAACTGGTTTTGTGGCTCTTTTTAACCAAGAAAAGTCTGTGCGGCGAAGTGCGTTTTCTTTGGTTATACATACTTTATTTGTTCCGGTGTATACTTCAATGTTGAACTGGAGAGAAAAACTTGAAAAAAGCTTATAAACAACTTATTTACAATTGTAAAAAACCATTTATATTAAGGTGGGACAAAACATTCGCGGCAGAGAAAACAGACCTTTTTTAAAAGTTCATAACTAGTCAAAAACAAACATTTTTCCAAAATTTGTTTTTATTATTGTAGAGAATTGAACAAATAACAATAAAAAATATTTAAAAACTAGTAAGGTATATCTTCGACTTGGCCGAAGTTAAAATACCCCCACGGCCGATTCTTAAGGGTGGAAGAATATTAAATTGGAGTGCTTTTTGTATGAGATTTTGAGAGATTTTATTATTTTTATGTGTCTAAAAAACATACATATCAAATTGTTTTCCTGCAGCTTAAATATAAGCCTTTTTATAAAGTTTTAAATTTTGGGGTTGTATGGGAGGTGGGCGTGTTAGATTGTGTATGCCATTCATTTTTCTAGCATATCTCAGTTTCGACATAGAATACACAAATACCGAGTTTCTGTCTTATAGCTTTAACATTAGCCTCTTTATAGATTTTTCAATTTTGGGGTTGTATGGGAGGTGGGCGTGTTAATGGGTGGATGACGCCCAATTTTATAACACACCTTAGTTTTGACATTAATTACAAAAATACCGAGTTTCCATCTTGTAACTTTAATATTAGCTTCTTTATAGGTTGTTAAATTTTGGGGTTGTATGGGAAGTGGGCGTGTTAGTGGGTGAATGACGCCCAATTTTATAACATACCTCAGTTTCGACATAGAATACACAAGTACCGAGTTTCCGTCTTATAACTTTAATATTAGCCTCTTTATAGATTTTTAAATTTTGGGGTTGTATGGGAGGTGGGCGTGTTAGTGGGTGAATGACGCCCATTTTTCTAACACACCTCAGTTTTGACATTAAATACTTGTAACTTTAATATTAGCCTCTCTATAGATTTTTCAATTTTGGGGTTGTATGGGAGGTGGGCGTGTTTGTAAGTCGATGACGCCCATTTTTCTAAAACATCTCAGTTTTGACATAGAATACACATATATCAAATTTCAGTATTGTAGCTTTAATATTAGCTTCTTTTTAGAGTTTTCAATTTTTGGGTTGTATGGGAGGTAGGCGTGGTTTTCATCCGATTAAGCCCATTCTCGAACTTGACCTTAGTTTTTTTCAAAAAAGGTTAAATATCGAATTTCATTACGATAGCTTCAAAATTGCGGCTGTAATCGTGTCGACAGACAGACGGACAGACGGACAGACGGACAGACGGACGCAGTACGCGTGGGGGTATAAAAATATATTTTTAACTCCAACATGGTTTTATAGAGGCTGGCGGCAGAGAAAAAAACGGGGCCTCGTGGTTGCAGCGTTGGGAGTCGCAATAATTGTCCGATCTGGAAAAAAAATGACTTTTTTAAATCTTAACAAATTTGGTTATCGTATGACAGGAGCTTTTTTAATATTTTTTTTCAATTTTTGGTGATCTTCCAAATTTGAAAGTGTTTTATCGAACAAAATTTTTACTTTAAAAATTCATAAAACATCGAAAAAAACTTTTGCAAAAAAGATCGTGTCATACGATAGCGAATCAAATTTAAAAATATACAAAAAAAAAAAAATCGTAAAAAATGAACCCGCTAGTGTACGAAAAACATTGTTTCGAGATAAACGCGTTCAAAGTTTGGGATTTTTTCCGTGAAATTTTTATGTTTAGAATCTTAAGATTATTTACTAAAATACAAAATTAAAAAAAAGTTGATATAAAAAAACAGGCAATGTCATGTCCCCTCTTAAGATTATAGTAAGGAATATTGCACAAGGATTCGTTTTCGTTTATTCTACAATTACATGTAAGTGTTTTACAAAAGTTAATAAAACGTGTCTCCAAGTTTTTTCTAAGCTAATGGGAATTCTTTCTATTAATACTGTTGTTTTTGTTGCAATTTAAAGTTTTTAAAAGCACATTTATTGTCAAGTTTTTTTTTTGTAATTTAAAAATAGTGCATTATTTCTTAAACATTTATTATTACCTACTATTTAACCCTCACTTTGGTACTATTTACATATGTAAATATCCCAATTTTAAATTTGCCATAACTCCTTTATTTTTTATTCGATTTGAATATGGTTTGGACTCTGTGGCTATTTTTTGGTTTTCTTTCTGAAAATTCAAAAGTTGTTTTTAATTTTAGAACTTTCTGATACTTTTTGATAATTTTTCATTTCTATAACGTAGTTTGGTACATATTTACATATGTAAATATTTTGTATTTTAAAGGCTTTTATGGTGTTTTAACGCATTTTTTGCATTAATTATAGAAAAAAATGATAAGGAAAAACTCTTCACATATATTTTATATATACATATTTCATATTTGATAGCTTTTATTGGAAAAATATTAATAAACAGAATTGCTTACCGGGACACCGATGCACCACTCAATATTTGAAATTTACGATTATTATGTCATGATTACTGTGTTAATCAATACAAATTCTATTTTTTACTAAGTATACACTACGATGTTTCACAACTGATCAATAGAAACTGTTTTTTTACTATAACACTTCAACTCTTTACAAATAAGTAAAACACACGCCACATTTGAATTCCGCTTTTCGGGAGAAAAATAACGGTACGCAGAAACGAAACCGTGAAAAAACAGTTGTCACCTCTTATAGAATATATGAAAAAAAGGAAAAATTGAAGTTGTGTGGAAACAGCACCATTTTTTATAACAATATGTCATGTTTTGATATTGTAGCTGGAAGTGCTAATTTAATGAAAACAAGTAAAGTTTTTGTTGGAATTTGTTTTGTTTATTCATTGGTATTATACATTTTTTTTAATTTGGTTTTCATAATTACATTTTGGTTATCTCGTAGAGGGCTGGACCGTCAAGTGTGCATAATATGTAAAACGCTATATCGTAAGAAGTAATGCATGGATTTCAATGGTTTATAATTTTTTGAATAGGGTACAGAATAACCTTTCTTTTGATACCCATAATGCTAGATTTTGTAAGAAATTTAAAAAAATAACACGACTTTTCCAGGCCCATTTTCCCAACTTACGAACCCTATAACTTCTAAACCACTTGAGAGCGGCGTGAAATTTTTCCGGAATTGGACTTAGAAGGTGGTAATACATATATTCCACCTAAAAAATAATGTTAATTTGTAGTTTCTGTTAATTTTTAATAATGCCAAAAAAATATTTACAAATGTAAATAGTGCCAGATTACGTAGTAAAAGATTGGTGCCAAAGTGAGGGTTAATAAAAGTATGTTTTACAAAATATGTTTTACTAGAGTAATAGTAGCTTTAAAAGAAAAACATTGTTAACAACATTGCATTACATTTTTTTTGGCACAATAACCAACATCCTGATATGAATATCGTAGCTTTTGTAATAATTCAGCAGTTACCGCAAAACATGCAGTTACAAAGAATTGCATATTATTAACTCCTAAAATATGCAGCAATGGAAAAAAAATTTCTATGCATACAAATACATTTACACTAACACATGCCATCAAATAGCTAACCACATATTCAAGCGCTCATACACACACACACACACACACGGACACACAAACAAATACACGAGTAGTTATGCAAAGTGCTTCGCCTTGTCTGTCTTGTTGGTTGGGTATCTGTTACCAAACCATCTTCAACTTCTTCCAAGCTGGAGCACATTTCTCAAAGTCTCTAAAGTGTGTTCTTGTTGAGATTGGTGGCTTAAGATCTTTGTTGGTTGATCTCGAAAAATATTTGTTTAGAACTGTATAAAATTGTTATTCTTCGGAGTTTATTTTTGAGATACCACCAGGAAAAACCACATGTTATGGGTATTGCGATATTATGTTGAATTTTTTTCTTTCCTACATATAGCAAATGCATTGCAATTTATAGGCGGATGAACAAGAAAATGTTATGTACCAGGATAACTGAACATTTTGTTAGGTAATAAATATAATGTTAAATATTGTTAAGCAGCGCAGCTAAGCTCTAAACCAGACAGGGCCAAATTTTGTCATTGTTTTGATAATAAACTATTCACTTTTAATACTTGTACGTATTTTTAACTAATTTTCACTTTATGCTTTACAGCACATACATTGGCGTTGACTACAACTCAACGCTGCTCTATCGTAGGATTAAATGGTGGAATGGATATAAAATAAATTTATGAGCGAATGCAGTGCAAACAATCGCTCAAGCTATACGTATGTAAGTTTGTAGCAATTAAATACAGTTTAAAAACATACTTTTAAATTTTCAATAAAATATTTAAACCAATTAAATTTAAACTATTTTGCTAAAATGCTAAAATTAGTTTAGTTATTTTTTCTTTTTTAGTTAATTTTTCAGCGAGTTGTGTGCAATGTTTTTTGTTTTTAAAATTTATGTCCTTAGATTCTGCACATTTCTACTTTCACAGTGTAGTCATCGTCACGCTGCTCTACACGTGTTCGTTTTGCTTGACCATCGTAGCGATAAAATTCAACCGTTTTATTTATGAGCTTCCATGCAGCACTGATGACTTAACAAATCATCAAAATATTTGCACACCGCTATAAAATATTTAGTGGATTTAAGTTAAGCCAAATTTGGTTGATTGATCGCTTTGTGAAAATGTTTTTTAGCCAAATTAATATTGCACACTTTTTGTGAACTTGACAGATCTTTTGTTGGCATTTTTGGGATATTTGCATCAGCAAAGTGTGAAAATTTACTCGTGTAAAAATTTACTGTTTGGCATTTTTTACGCGCAATAGGCATGCAAATTCACTTCATAACAGTTTGTCATTTCATTTTTTTTTTCACAATAGCTGACATTGCAAATCTTTGCAACATTTAGTTATTGAATATTTATTTTAAAATGTTGCTTTATTTGCTGTGCTAGATATTTCAATATATAAGTGAAAATTTTGCCATTTTTATGGTCTAAACAGTCGCACAGTGTTTCGGCTGCAATTACTTGGTTGAAAATAAATAATTTTAAAATAAAGTAAAATCAGCTATCAGTATTTTTGTAAAAAAGTAACCCGAAATGGCAAAGCAAGTAAATTTTGTTAAACAATAACTATTACTTGTGAGCAATTAAGTAGATGTCGCCAGTAGATATTAACGTAGATTAGAAATTCATTAACAAAGCATATTTTATAAAACAAGTGAAAATGGAAGACACAGTTTAATGCGAAAGCTTTTTAATATTGGCAATAATTTAAATCAAGAGAAAAAAAAACAAAGTTTTTGATATTTTGTGGAGATCAAGTTTCGAGTACCTGTTGTGTTGGGGCTAAATTTTTGTTTTTTGTTAGCTGTGATCAAGTCTTTAAAGAATGTTTCAAACATGCAAATGTAGATAAGCTTTTCTTACTTTCAAATCAAAAAAACGTACATTTCACATAAAGCTTAAAGAACAAATAAAATTAAATACGCCAAAATTTGAATAAAAATTTTATAAAAGTTTGTATGCTTTTTAGAAGACCTGCGTTTGGTTTTTGAGATAAAACATTGAATATTGATATGAAAATCGACATTCGCAAGCATTCCCTTGTCTTCTACGTCTTCACAGTGCTGGAAAATATTCGCAGATCAAAACTATATATCAAAGATCACAGTGCTGGAAAATATTCGCAGATCAAAACTATATATCAAAGAAATATCATTTCAGATGAAAAGTGGTAGAATTCTTTGAAAATAGGCGTGCATTAGAATTTTCACCGAAATCGACATAAATAGCCATCTGGCGTAGAATTTATAAATGCCAGAATCGCTTGTCGGTGAGATTCGACAAATTTTTTGTTTGCTTATTTAGAATTATTACATGCTGATAGTTAAAATAAGTTCGAGGCAATAACTTTTAATTTATAAAAGATAGAAAGTTATTACCTTCAAATAAATTGTTTTTGAATTTTATTAATTTAAAAAAAAAAAATAGAAAAACAGCTTTTTAAAAATTTTATGTTGCCAAAACAATCATACGGGCAAAGTAGGTTTGATTTTTTGATGGCACGGACAATTTATTAATTTAGTTTGAAAACAAAATAATTTCACTCAAATGTGATATTCATTTTGAAAGCCAACTAAAAATGAAAATTTGAGTTATTCTTTTTTTACAAAAAAATAATTTTTATCCCGGTATTTTGAGTAAAAATCACATTTTGTGGTCTCTTTTTAAAAGGTTTAATTTAAATTTGAGTAAAAATCACATTTTGTGGTCTCTTTTTAAAAGGTTTAATTTAAATATAAATATAAAAGTAACGCGAAACATTTTTTCAAAAAATTTTTTCGAATTAATAATTTGTATATTTTCGCTAATAAATTTTCTCGTTTCTAAGAAATGTGTGCTTGACACATTTTCCAACTTTTCCAAAAAAATAAATACAAGACTTTATACCTCGGGTATAAGAAGTTAAAATCTCTGATGCCGAAGATAATTTTCTCAGTTCGGATTTTCTTTCAGTTCGCAGCTATGTAGGCTTTGCTCAAAAACTCGACTTTTTGACCAGATATGCACAGCATTGGTAGAGCTTCCAACACAAGCGCAACTTTTTGTCCAAGTATTTGAGCACAATAAAAAGTTTAACGAAACTATTTGCGTATAAGATGCTTACTGTGTGAAGATCAAACGCAAACTACCATTCAATGCTAGTCACAAATGTTCGGTACACCAAAAAAAAATGATCATCAATTTGAACTCAAAATGTCATAATTTCCACAGTTTCTCATATAAAAAAAAAATCCAAAAAGTGTCATATCGATTTGATATTTTCGAATATTCCATTTTGATATTTTTTAAGATAAATATGATCCCTCCCAATATCAATATGACATCAATAAAATCATTCTACGATCAATTTGATCTTGTCCAAGATTAAAGCGATACCAAAATATTAATTTAATCTTTCCCAATAGCAATATCATATCAATAAAATCGTTCTACGATCAATTTGATCTTGTCCAAGATAAAAGCTATACCAAAATTGATGATCTGAAAAATTGAAGTAATGATGTGAAAAAAGGCAACACAAAAAGAAGTAGAAAATGAAAATAACTGTTGAGTTCGGATATCGGTCTAAGTCAATTACTTTTATATAAGAAACACTGCTTTGATTTGAATTAATCCTCTTGATTTCTGCATTAATTGATTTTTTCTTCAATTTTTCACACTTCATCTGTTAAATAAACTATTTTTCAGAGCAAAAAAGCCGAAAGTGGCTCCTCGGAACTCTTGCGTACACATCTGTTTTAGACCATTCTAACTTTCTCCACCAGCTAAAATCAAAATTGTATATCATTGATTCATAAAGAGGGTAGTGTTAAAGCCAATAAAAAACGAAAAGAAAAATATCACCAGATGATATTACCTCTTCATAAAACCCTGAATTTTTTCAAATGAATCAGGAAGAGGAAATTAAATTTGTCTTGTGTAGAAGCAACTTTTATTGTAATATATATTTCTTTATATTCAATGCACAGTTAATTCGATAAAGAATCCATTTTATTCGAATTGCGGTGCTAGTACTCTAGTATCCTTCAAATTGATAGTAAGTGAAAAAGATATGATAAATGTAGTATATCGATATTTTTAGCCTGTTTTTAGTTTTAATATTTATTTTACAGCAACACAGTCAATTCTATAACACATTGAAACACTGAATATAATTATTATATAGCACTATATACAGTTAAAGGTACTATTAGGTACCTAACGGGATTTTGCAAACTTAGGCGCGGAACATTTTTTGTATTGACATATTTAATTTGGATGAACAATAGAGTGTATCGAAAATCAAACCCCCAATTCCGGTACCAAAATTAAATACTACATGAAAAATCCTGTCGAGTGGTATACTTTGTTTTTATTTAAACTAATTTTGTCGTCCCCCGAAATGCATTTTTGTGCATTTTTTATCAACTTTTGTACTGGAGACCTATTTATGGTTGATTTAAAAAAAAAACCAAGCTTATCAATTAATTCCTTTCATATAAAAACACAGAACTGCAAATTTTCATCCCTGTTGACAATTGCTCTGACGAGATAGAAGAGTTTTTTTCAACGTGAATCTACTTGTTATTTAATATATGATATGTTTTTATTTTTTGTATGAAAGTATTTTTTTTAACTTTTAGCAAGTTAAAGCATATTAAGCTCGTCCCAGAGACGTCAGTGGCTGCTGCTTCTTCAGAACGAAGAAAATAAATAATGTTTTCTATGTTAGAGGGCAGTTCAAAAAGGCCGAAATTCGAAAAAAAGGGATTTTAAGTCCTTTACAGGATTAAAAAAAATGTTTGTTATTATTTGGTTAACTGCAATAGTGTAAAAAAATACGTTACTTTTGCATAAAGCAATAAAAAAAAAAACAAAAGTTTGAAAATACTTTCATACAGTAAATAAAAACATATCAAATATTAAATAACAAGTAAATTATCTTTGAAAAGAACTGTTATATCTCATCAGAGCATTTGTCAACAGGTATGAAAATTTGCAGTTCTGTGTTTTTATATGAAAGGAATAAATTGATAAACTTGATTTTCTTTTTAAATCAACCATAAATGGGTCTCCAGTACAAAAGTTGATAAAAAATGCACACAAATGCATTTCGGGGGACGACAAAATTAATTAAAATAAAAACAAAGTATACCAACCGACAGGATTTTTCATGTACTATTTAATTTTGGTACCGGAATTGGGGTAAAGATTTTTCCCATACAAGTCAATACACTCTAATGAACAAAGGATTTCTTTGCAACTCAACGCATCAGTTTTTGGGCTCTAACTTGTCCAGTATTGGGATAGAGACGTTACACAATAATTTTCCAAACATTTCCTACCAAAAAATCATACCATTTCCGAGTTAAGGGGGGACATGACATTGAGCGTTTTTTTAAATTGACATTTTTTATATTTGTATTTCAGTAAATATTCTTAAGATTTTAAGAAAAAAATTTCATGGAAAAATTCTTACGGGTTCAAAAGTTACAGCCGGATTTGTGAGAGCGCATTTTTAATTTCCGCCTTTTTATACTCTAAACCTGAAAGGTCAGGGTATATTAACTTTGTGCAAACGTTTGTAACGCATAGAACGAAGCGAGTCCGGTATAGATAAGTATATATATTCTTGATCAGCGTCACCACGTGAGTCGAGCTATCCATGTCCGTCCGTCCGTCCGTCCGTCCGTCCGTCTGTCCGTCTGTGTGTTGTCCGTATACACAGGATAAGAAGAAGGAGTTGAGATAACTGGATGAAACTTGGTACACGTGGTCACATGGACCCAAGGATCTGCACTATTGAATATTTTTTGAATCCGCCCACGGACACGCCTACCTCCCGTACAACGCGAAAATTGAAAACTGCATATCTCAGCTCATAATTAGGCTACAACAATAAAATTTGGTATGTATGTGTTTTATATTAACACAAAGATGTCTTTGAAAAATGGACGTCATTCGCTTACGGACACGCCCACCTCCCATACAACCCAAAAATTGAAAACGCAATAAATAAGCCTCTGTTTAACCTACAGAGCTAAAATTTGGCACATATGTTTTTTTTGACAAAAAAAAAATGGTTTTGAAAAGTGGACATCAACCGTCCACGGACACGCCTACCTCCCATACAACGCGAAAATTGAAAACTGCATAACTCAGCTCATAATAAGCCTACAACAATAAAATTTGGTATGTATGTGTTTTATATCAACACAAAGATGTTTTTGAAAAATGGACGTCGTTCGCTCACGGACACGCCCACCTCCCATACAACCCAAAAATTGAGAACGCAATAAATAAGCCTCTGTTTAACCTACAGAGCTAAAATTTGGCACATATGTTTTTTGTGACAAAAAAAAGATGGTTTTGAAAAGTGGACATCATCCGCTCACGGACACGCCTACCTCCCATACAACGCAAAAATTGAAAACTGCATAACCCAGCTCGTAATAAGCCTACAACAATAAAATTTGATATGTATGTGTTTTATACAAACACAAAGATGTCTTCGAAAAATGGTCGTCATCTGCTCACGGACACGCCCACCTCCCATACAACATAAAAATTGAAAACGCAATAAATAAGCCTCTGTTTGACCTACAGATTTGGCACGTATGTTTTTTATGACAAGACAAAGATAGTTTTGAAAAATGGACGTCATCCGCCTACGGACACGCCTTTTTCCCATACAACCCAAAAATTTTTAAACTCAATAAATAAGGTTATGTTTGTCAAGGTATGTCCAAAAATTGGAAGTAATCCGTCCATGAACACGCCCAACTCCCATAGCGAAAGCACAATAAAGGCATTAACTGTGAGCTACAGGAATAAAACTTGGTATGTGTAAATTTTTCATCAACATTTAAATGCATATAAAATATAGGCTTCATCCGCCCTTGGACACGCCCATTTACACTAAAAATTTTTTGTTTTTGAAAAGTGGGTTTAGGGTATTTCATAGTCGGCCTAGACCGACTTTAGACTTTCTTTACTTGTTTCTTTGTTCACAAACTTTGAACGCGTTTATCTCGAAACCATGTTTTTCGTACTGGTTGCGGCACTAGCGGGTTCATTTTTTGACGATTTTTTTTTTTTTTGTATTTTTTTAAACTTGATGATATGAAAAAATCATTATATCGTATGACTCGAGCTTTTGTTTTTAATTTTTTTTCGATTTTTTATGAATTTTTAAAGTCAATACTTTTTTCTAAAAACACACTTTCAAATTTGGAACATCACCAAAAATTTAAAAAAAAAACTTAAAAAAAAGCTTCTGTCATACGATAACCAATTTCGTTAAGATTTAAAAAAGTCATTTTTTTTCTAGATCGGACAGTTTTTGCGACTCCCAGGCTGCAACCACGAGGCCACGTTTTTTTCTCTGCAGTCAGTTTGGAGCTCTATAAAACCATGTTGGAGTGAAAAATATATTTTTTTGAATAATAAAAAAAATTTTGGAAAAATGTTTGTTTTTGACAATGAAAAAAAGTCTTTAGATATTCCTGCACTCAGAAAAATACCAACTGTAATATTAACAGTCGGCCGCTGTTATTTAAAACACTGTTCGATTGAATGATATGCGTTTAAGTAAACAATTTTCTTTGTTGAATGAACGTTTCGAAGTATTTTCGTGCTGTTAAAATCATCTGTTGAAATATTTTTGTGCTTATATTGAATTGTCAATTTTTTTTAAGCAATTGGTTTCATATGTGTTTTGCTATATTAATATTATCGTTGCCAGTATCTCAGTCGATGTGCACTAGAGACTGTCATGTGGTAGACGTAGGTTCGAACCCTAGCTGTGTAAGTATCAAAAATTGTAATTTAATAATTGAAATAATAATAAGTCTGTTTCATTAATTGTTTGGTCAAAAATAACCTTCAAAACAAAATGCTTACAATCTTGCAAAAAAAAAAAAAAAATTGCAAATTTCATTTTTTATTTAAAAAAAAATATTTTTAAAAAAAAAAAACTTTTATTGGCCTTGCCGGATTTGAACCGTGGACTCGAGTACTACACGCACACGTTAGCACACTCTGCCATACATGAACTAGTGATCAAATTTCAATAAATAAGTTTTTATACGGGTTTCGTTTTCCATAGACCAACAGTCAACCGACTGTTGATTTGAAAGTTTCATTTGTTGGATGGTATTTAACAGTGAAATCTGTTATTTCAACCCATGATTTGTTTGATAAAACAGCATTTTTTCCCTGAGTGTGTTTATATTTTTTTGTGTTCCCTTCATTAAAAGTTTATCCAGACCAATTTTTGACCAACTGGTGTGAATTTCTGGTAAAAGTGGTTTAGAAAATGGTTATATAACCTATTAACCCCAATACTAGTAAATTTGGAGACCCAAAAATGATGCGTTGAATTGCCAATCCACTGTTCACCCAAATTAAATGCGTACAAAAAATATGTTAAAAATATGCTAATAACACTACGAGCGGTTTGCTCTCATGGGGTAGTACTTTCGCCTCTTTATAGTGATATATACGAATTTTGACTTTTTTTAAAATTTGTGTCACTGTGTAATAAAATCCCATTAAAGTTTTTCGGAAACCAAAAATACACTTTTTTTTTAAATTTTTCATATGAATAGTATCATTGAAATATTGTCAGTGAGTTTTGAGTCGATTGTGAATTAGTTAAATTACTTATAAGCCGCACAAGCTTAGAGCATTCAATTTTTATGTTATGAGCCAGTGTTCAATTCACAGTGATAATAATAAATATGTTTTTACAATATGGTATTCTTCCTATATAAAAAAATAAACATTTGTCTTAACCAGAAGGCATAGTTAAATAAGTTATCAATTATTTAATTGAAAATTAATTTATATAAAAATAAATTATTAATTATTTTTTTATAAATAAAAAAATATGTATTTCGCTATAGCATATATGGCGGTTGTTACTTTAACCACATCTGGTCGATCAAAAGAAACTATTTTCTCTGTGAACATTTTTAGCAAAACTAGTTTTTTAAAGCTCAAAAACCAAGTTCGATTGAAAGCTCAAAATTTTGACTTTTTCTGGTCTTACATGTACTTTCATTGGCGGCCCAGGGTAGACTTCAGCGAGTATTTAATGTAAATACTCTATACATGACCAAAATTACTTAGGCAAATAAAAAAAAATATAACTATTTAACCTCTGCGCCGTATTTTTTTGTAACTGCTAATTCAGCCTTCGAGATATATAAAACTGCAATAATACGCTAGTGAATTATATTCAATCAGTTTGAACCCTCATTCAGACAAATGGTGTGAATTTGCAAAGAAGTTTACATTTGTGTGCACCTCGCCAACATTAGCAAAACATATGCATACTACGTAATGTTGGCAAAAAACTATTAGACACACACAATTGCCCTGTAGAACATGTTGGAATGCCTGAATGTGCTTGAAGCTAGAGTAACAACAACAACTTCAACAACAATAGCAACAACAAAATAACAGCTACAGCTATTTCGACTAATACTATTTTCACTACTTTAACTACTAATGCCACAGCCAGCAGGCCTCTTACAACAACTATAATAACAGCACGAATAGCACAAACACTAGAACCAAACGAACACACACACACACACACGAAGGGTGACATAGAACCACTTTAGCAGCTATTTTATCTTCAATCTATTATGTTCGGTTACTGTTTGGCTGTGTGGAATGTATGTGGGTGTGCATGTGCGCGTGAAGTTGGTCGCGACTATCAAAATTGCATTTGTATTTGTCGCATTGTAAGCGTTGTATGCAAATTCTGCCAAAGACATCCGACACCGCATACCACTAACAGCGCCACCACAACAACAAGCAGCAAACCACAACCAAACCACAAATATTCTCGTGTTTTTTTTTTCATTTTATGTATGTGTGTGTTTTAGTCATGTTATTGCTGTTGTTGCTGTTGCTGCTGCTGGCGCTTTAACTAGCAGCAAACAAACTGCAGTGACAAGCATCAAGATCGAACAAAAGGCTAAATATTTTTCAGTCAGTGTTACAGTGGATGCAGTTGATTCGCTGCACCACTGCAACTCAAGTCAGCTAAAACGCGAGAGCGATGAGTGTTGCCATCGTCCAGTCAGTGCAGGCCAACAAGCAAAGACCAGCCAGCATTCACAAAAATTGAGGAAACACACAAATTACAAACGTTCATAAATCATAGTGTTGTTAGAGCTGGAACAATTCTTTTTTGTGCGGATTCTTTGTTCCGTCTCGAACTTGTTGGTATTTCACTGTCTTTGACGCTTTGACGTTGTGCAAACTATGCGTGTTTCTAAAACGTCATGTTAGCAATGACAAAGTGTTGCCACTGTGCTGCAGTTGAATGGCATAAGGTTTCAAAAAGTATGGCAGCACTGTTAATGCGCTGCTTAGCTCTCAAATACTTATATATAAAATATTGCTGCTGCTTACTATGTTTTTTTTTTTTTTTTTTTTTTTTTGGGTTTTTATTTTGTTTGCATTTTATTGACACAATTTCAGTAACAAAAGTAAGCAACAATAATGCGCCCCAATCAACTTGGCTTCAATAACAACAACAACAACAACAACAGCAGCAGCAATTTTATATGACTTGGTTGCAATTTCCGCAACATGTCATAAAAACCAATATCGATAAGAAAAAATGTATTATCTTTATTGTTGTATGATTTTTTAGTTCATTTTGTTGCTTGCCAGTTTATTGTTGCCGTCAGTGTTGCTGTTGCTGCCGTGACAATGAGCGTGAATAGTAACACAGGTTTGCAGGTTGATATATAATGTTTTTTTTTTTTTTTTTGCGTTTTTTCTTATCTTATTTTGGCTTGTCCATTTTTCATTTGTTGTCTCTTTGCGATTTTCTTTTGTTTTTCTTCTGCATTGGCAAGCATAATTGTAGTGCTTGTGTGCCATACAACACGGTATTATCGCAGTAGAATTCTGTGTACAATAGCGGTTATTGACAGAATGAGGATGTTGATTGTTTTGGCAATATTTTGAAGATCCACCAAACGATTACGGTGTACAATTTTAGTTGCAGTTTATATTATTTGCACTCAAGCATTGGAAAAATTGCTTACTATTTTAACTACTTTTGTTAAATGCTTTTCATTATTTTTGCTAGTTTTGGCAGGTGCTGCGCTTACAACGTAGTGAACAATTATAATGTTTGCTACTTTTGTTTTGTTCTGTTGCTTATTTGCCTGCTTTATTATCAACATATTTTATGCTATTCAGGTCATTCATTTGTAAAATTAAACAAAAAAAAAAACAAATTGGCCCTTTCAGCCCTTCAAAGGACTTTGACCGAACTTCTAGTGATCAATTGTGTTGTGTGTGTAATTAAATGCTTGCACACAATTGACCGAGAACACAGGACCTACATGTTTTATGCCGACTCCCAACGGCTTAAGTTCATGCTCTCAAGAACCTTTACATGGCATGTCTGCAGAGAGGTGGTGACCGATCAGAAAAATTTTGTATTAAAAAAATTTTTTGCTGCGACTGGGGATCGAACTCGGGCTCTAAGCATGCTAAGCTACACATTTAACCTGTATGCCACGGTCAGCACAATTAGTTCTAAATATCAAACCGACGAAGCTAGTTATGAACTAAAATGCTGAAATCATTATCGCTCGACTAATATTTGAACTTCCTCATGACTTCTGTGTGAATGAAGGTACATTTAAAATTATGTATATTCAGATTTTTAATTTTTTGTAAAAATTTTATTAAATTTTGACGAAATAGAAATTTTTGGCAACATTTTTTTTATCCAGTACAGTTCCAGTTCAAAAAAAGTATTTCGTCAGATTTTATAAAATTAAATTTTTCCAAAATTATTAACTTTAATTATTGTCAAAAATATTATTTTTGGTTCTAGTTTTTCGATTTAATAAATATTAAATATTTATTCAATCAGAACTTCATTTCAGCTTAAATTTATATTGACTTTATATTGGCATTTATCTTTGCTGAAATATAAAAAAAAAAAATAAAAATAAAAAAGTCTTATGTGTAACAAAACCCTTTTCAATAATTTCCGAATAGTTGAGGTTAGTTAAATATTTCGCAATAAAAGCTTTTAGCTTGCATAGCAAAATGTTGAAAATAAATAAAAAAAAAAATAAATATTTATGCAAACACTATCCTAAACGGATGTCCTGTCATAGACTGCAAATTCTAAGCAAACACTTGAAAATAAATCACCATAAAATCTGGTGTTGCCAAACGTAGCCATAAAAATTTGTACCCATTCATTTGTTATTCACGACTTTGCTACACAAACTGTGAACGTTCTTGTGGCATTTGCTTTATTGCGACTGCGTTATGCTGCTGCTGCTGCTGTTTCTTTTGTTGCTGTTGCTGCTTCTGCTGCTGGCTACAGTTTTGAGGCACATTTTCGGTTAATTTTTTTATAGACGTGAACTGCCTTACATTAACCCTTAATGTATAATGGGTGTTGTTGTTAGTGTTATTGCTGTTTTTGCTGTTGTTGTTGCTGCTATAAAAAGTGCGCTTTGGGTTAATGGTTAACAAACTCGCACATAAACTAGACCTCATTGGGAATGCGACATTTATGACCGCTAACATCAAGGCTATGCCAATGGCTGGAATGTCGTGGTGTTGACCATTTTTTAATGCATTTGCCGCCGCGTTTAGCTGGCACCACTTTCCGACGACTGGACTAATTCTTGGTCCCATAAAATGCGTCCGGTCGTTGGCAAAGTAACTCATTTCTTGAATTTATCGCTCGTAAATAGCGCGTTGGTTGATGGGCGAAGTGAAGAAGCTTGATTTTTTTCTGCTACAGCTGCTTCTTTTTTTTCTCTTTTTTAATGTTGACATTGATTAAGTTGTTGCAAACAAAACCATTCCACAACCATCAACAGCAGAATAAATATTGAGTTGGAAATCGCAATAGAAAGAAGCACAATAAAATATTCATACTTGATGTTGGTGCGGCTTTTCACGCATCTTCATCAGATCGTCGCTGTCGTCGTTGTCATCCTCGTTGTGGTCTTTTGATTACTAAAAAAAATTTTATAGGTTCACTTTATTTACCCCATTAAACAGCACAACCGCGACATTTGTCAAATTTTTATTTTTTTCTTGACAGTTTTAGTCACTAAGGCTTGAACATGACTGGAAATTTAAATGAGTTGCTTGTGTAGCAATTTTTACTTTCGGGCCAATTTTACATTTTTTTTTAGCCGCTGTTCTAGTTTTAAATTAGGAACGAAGGATGCTTTGGAGTGTATGATAATTATGAGTGGTACACCATAACTTATATTATTATTAGAATAAACTGGATATCAAGGCAGGCAATAATTTTGGCTGGCGAAAATAGCGTCAGCTCAGCAAAGGCATGAATTCAGTTCACTCGGCAAAAAATTTAAAAATATATTAGGCAAAGAAGAACAAGCCGTGGGGTCAAATGGAAGATTTTTCTTCAACAAGATATTTAGCACAACTTTTGCCATGTGTTCTGAGGAAAGCAACGTTAAGGTGTTGGTTGACCCTATATCTTCTTCCTCTTCTATGGCCTTTGAAAGCGTTTCTTTAAGTTTATTTAATATTCAGGTCATACAACTTGAACAAAAACACAATTTGAACCTTTCGACTTGAAAGGTTAAACATGGGTCAATACATTTAATTTTGCTCATTTTCATACTTATTAGCCATGGATAGCTGTTGCAACTTGTGTGATGAGTTTTTTAAACAATTTCTACTTAAAACATTTTATAAATGCAAAAATAAAAGCTGACAACTTTTTCGGTTCAATGCTATTCATTAAAATAGAAACAAAAATAATGTGTAGGACTTTTTGAATACTGCTATATTGCGTTTTTAAATATTTTTTATAGTAAAAGAGTTCAGTTATGGCAAAAGCATTTGAGGCAAGAGAATTATATCATTTTTGGTTTTGACCTTTTATACGTAAAAAATTTTTTAAAGTTATGTTTTAAGTTTTTTTTTGACCAGCAAAAATTTAATGTTTTGCCTTTTTTAAAAATACATCTATATAATTAATAGGCCAAGGGCTTTTTTGTGACTTCAACTTCTCCCAGACCAATGGACCGATTTTATTGATTCAGATTTAATTTAATTAGGTTTAGGCTGTAGATGTGCAAATCACTTTTAAAAATTTCGATTTCGCTTCTGGGGGTTCCCAACCTAACAGAAATAAAATTTTAGTACAAAAATCCGCCATTTAATCGATTTAAAATTTAGTTTGAGCAGAGGTTATGAATTAATTGAATTTGAATTTTTTTCAAAACTTAAAATTTTTAACCACCATGTCCGAAAAATGCAGTTCCAAAATAAAAAATTCCACTTTCCGAGCAAACTCAATCAAATTTTAACGGTTTTAAACAAATTTTTTTTTGGGTTTCTACGCGTTTTTTCATCGAAATGTGTTATAAATCGATGTTCTGAAAAGGTGTTCTGAAAGTATTTTTTATTAATTTCTGGGTTATGTCTTAGTATTTTTTTTTTTTTTTTTTGTCTTAATTCTATATTTTACTTCGTTTTTATTGAAATAAACATATCTAATGTTTTAAAGCTTGAAAAGTTAAGCTGCGATAGTTTCGAAAAGGAATAATGTTTGTCCCAGTAGTAATATAAGTGTAGGTCCGTCTTCTTATTTTGACACTTACATTTACAAATTTAGTGTCAGATCATACGCTTTTAGTCAAAGCATTCAGATAATAATCTTTATATCATTATTGAGACTGAATATATCGTTATTGAGGAAAAGAGCTTCTTGAATAGAATATCATATTTTCCGTCATAAATGACGGATCGACCTACTTCCAAAGCTGTACTTGAAAACATTTTCAAATAAATTAGAAAACGACTTTACTTTGCGCAGTCTTCAAAGACGGATTTCTATAGAAATCTGATATATTTCTTACTCATACAATCATACAAATCATAAAAACAAATACAAGCTATGGAAACCAACTCAAAAGTTAGAGGAACTCTTAAACTATATTTATATCCTCTTATTGACCTTCAAAAATCAAATTTTATAAGAAACAGATTTTGGTAAAACTGCTGAACAAAATTATTAATTATAATTGTAAAAAATTTTTATGTGACTCCCAATTTGTGTACTTGTCACAAGATTTTAAAGTGGCAAAAATATGATTGAAGCGATATACAGAAAGATAAAAGAACATAATGCTTTTCTAACAATAAAAATTCCGCGTAAATCTAATGCAAAATGGGTCTTTTGCAGTTTAAAAAATGGTGGTCAATAAAAGTTATAATAATATATAGTTTTAATAACATTTGTATGTCAAAATGTTAGTATGAGTAAGAAATTTAACATTTAAATGGGCATCCATTAATTACGTGAGGTAATTTTGGCGATGTTTTGACCCCCTCTCGCCGGTTTTATTATTTTGAAGCTTCAATATATTTTATAGTCAAAGCAAAGTTCTCAACAACTTTCATTGTATGCCTTCCTGCTCTTATGCAAATTTGTGCAACCTTAAAAAGGTCAAAGTAAATAAATGTTAGCACCGAAATGCACTGAAGAGCATCTCCGTTCGTTGATATGTTGTGAGTATAAGAGTGGGTTTGTATATCTGATGAATTCTATGCTACAGTATATATTTTTTTGTGTGCTGCTTACAGGTACGTATGTTTGTGTACAAACAGTTAGCTTCGTTACGTTTCAACTAGAGTTTACATAACTATTTAACCTCAATTCCCGCTGGTTAGGAGCAAAAAAAAAAAAAACAAAAATAAACAGAAATAAATAAAGTAAATCACAAAAAAAAATAGCAAAAAAATGTTGCGCCTTTGCAATCAGCAGTGATGTGAACACATATATATATATATATAAGTTGTAGAATGATTTGAACTCTTCTACACATATGATTCATATACACATATACACCCACACAAATTCACATAGCTACTCATATACAGGTAAAAGTTATAGAAGATGGTGCCAAGATTATATCACATGCAGAGTTTCACAACTCAGCGGATGTAACTTTGCATTTTCCATTTCCGTTTCCGTTGCTGGTTTCTCTAAGTATGTGATGAGCTCTATATGCGTGCGGCTGTGAGTGTTAGTTGCTATACCGGTAACAGTGCGTCTGGAGATGTTATTAAAAATAACAAGTGACAAGAACAGAAAAGAAAAAAAAAACAGCAAATGTGGTTAAAAGTGAGTGCCATGTTGAAGCTGTGGGTAATGTGTAAAATCTAAAAATTTTTAAGGCTTACAACTAGAACTTAGAAATATTCCTCTGCATATATGTACGTAAATTGTATGGAAACAATGCAAAATTTTGACTTCCTTGAATATGGCTTTTAAGTAAAAATATATAAAACGTTAATTTAATATAATTTTTTTGCAATTAAACAGCTATTAAAAAGAGTTTTTGTCAATGAAAACAAATTTAATGAAATAAAATTTTACACATTATATTAAAGTGGCCAAAAAGTCATCATAGCATTACAAAAAAATTGCATCATTTGAAATTTTATTTTCTCTTTTTCCATGCCTCAATTTTTATATATTTTTGTTTGCCCCCAAACGTGAAAAACTCAAAAAGCTGCCACACTGCTGGGATTTGATTCGTTAAAGTGGCGCACGTATATCAACTCATTCAGAGTGCAAACATTTCTGTTTTTTCTTCTTCTTTTTTTTCATAAACCCAAATTCAAGTAAGTACCGCAGCTTGCCAGACGCGTACCTCGAGTCAGCCTCGAATGTCTGTGAAGAGCTTGCAAAGTCAAGCGCTGGGATTCTTTTTGATAGGTATGCAGCTGATCAGCGACACTCACTCCTACATCTACACTGATGTGTGTGTGTGCTTGTTGTTTTTATTTTTATGAATTTTTACAAAAATTCATTCGAAACAACCTTCAAAGCATTTTGCGATTCGCAACTTAAGTATTTTTAGCTTGAGTGAATTGCACACATGGGGCCTCAAGTCCGTACACTAAAGCATTTAAGCTCATTCACACCCACACATTTATTATTAAGAGAAGGCTGTTTTAAGCAGTTTTATAATTGAATTTTATGTATTAAATTGATTTAAGCAACTTCATTTCATTTTGCTCCATTATATATTAAAATAAAGAAGATATTTTTTTTTTTTTTACATACCTACAATAAAGTTTGGCCATTTGTATAAATTGTAGTTGAAGTTGAAACCGGGGAATAGACGGAAACGAGATGGCAGATGGACTAGCAAAGGAAAGTGCTGGGATGGGATCAGTGCTCCTAGAACTCGTAGCTAACCCACTACAGGAATTGTACAAAAATCTCAAAACAACAGCCAAGCAAGTAGTGAGTCGTTGATGGAAAGATATGGCAACATGCAAGAACTCGAGAATTATGTCATGAATCAGAATCATGAAAACGGACTTCGTTTATTATAGCACGTTTCCGAAGGAACAGCAGAACATTTTTATGTATCCTGACAGTTCCATGACATGGTGACAGCCCACGCGAATAAGCTGCGTATTACCACTGATGACAACTACAGGAAATGTAATGAACCAGGTATCCAAGAAACCCTGGAACACCTTCTTTGCACACGCTCCGCCTTACTTAACTCTAGACTTAAGTATTAAGGCTTAACGACGTTATTGTCAATAAAATTGCAGTCAAAATTCATATAAGATCCCTCCTCAAATTTCCACTAATTTCTGAAAGGCTTTCAGCAACCGGCACCACTAAGGACCGTATGATCTATATTAGATTCAGAAAAGAAACTGTCAGATTACACTAAACTAACCTATATCAAAAAGCTTTTATTTATGAGAGAAGAGGTCTACGAAATTAAAATGATTTAAAATGAGATAAAAGCTGTCACCACAAATTATGTCTTGTGGTAGGTGTTGTGGAAATATTATTATTAAATGATGGGTACTTAATGTTATAAAGGACATATCAGCCATTCCCCGCCTAATGCAAGCCGTGATTGGCTTCGTGATTTTCTTGTTGAAGATTTTGTATAAATATCTCAAATGGTATAGAAGTAATGAACGATAATATGAAACGTAGCTATGTCAGAAAAAAATTGAGATTGCAAAAAACGTATATTTGGCCATAGTCATTTTTAGTTGGTGGAAAATTTATTTTGTTTTTAAAATTAAAAAAAAAAATTGCACTTTTTGAGATATGAGCAAATTAAATTCTTTCCAAAAAGTTGGCAACTGTAGTATAAAAACTGCAACAAAGTAATTTTTTCCAATTTTTTTCAAAAATCGATTTAATTTTTTTTAAAATCGCTTTCTAATAGCTTTTTTATGTTATTTAATTTACAAAAATAGGGTAACAGATGAGGGAGATATGATTTATTGGAAAAGATTTTTAATTTTATCAGAAATTGGTATATCCATAACTTTCGAAAAAATGGCGATAAAAAGAAAAACAAATCAATTATACTCTTATAAGTAGAACATAAACCTATAGTCAAAATTTAATTAGGCTTGGAATGCTCGATATACAGAATATTATATGACCGTGCGAAGCAACCAAACACATAATTTTGAATTTTTTTTTTCTGTAGTGCATAAAGCTGATGGGTATTCTCACAAACCACAATTGATCGCAAAATTAAGTCTTTTAAGGACTTACATTTTTAACTAGCTATGCTGAATTATTTGACAAAGCAATTGTATAGCTACGGGATGCTGGCATCTCATTGATAAAATTTTATAAAACTTGCCATCTGAAAGGCATGAAAAAGGTCACAAAAGGTTCAACCCATTTAAAGGTTAGTGATAGAAAGTTTCTTATTAATTTTTTTAATAAATTTTCAAGGTCATGTCATAAAATAAAAATAAAAAATTTGCTTTATTATGCAAAGCAAAGAGTGGAATTTCAAAAAACTAAATATATCACCTGAAAGATATAAAAACGGTCAGTTATCTTCATTAATTGGCCAGTGTAAGTAAAGTTTTTAGGAATTTTTTATGAGAATTTCATGGTCATTTGTCTCTTTGTGCAGCTCACAAGTCAAATTTAAATATACTTGTGAAAAAATGAAAAAAAAAACGGAAAAGTTAAAAAGTCAGTCAAGTCCATTAATTGGTCAACAACGACTAAATTTAAAAATTTTATTAAATTTTTTTAATGGTAATAGTAATGGAAATGGTAACGGTGATGGTAATGGTAACGGTAATGGCAAAGGTAATGGCAATAGTAATGGTGATGGTAATGGTAATGGTAAAGAAAATGGTAATGATAATGGTAATTTCAATGGTAATGGAAATGATAGTGGTAATGGTAATGGTAATGGTAATGTCAATGGTAATGGTAATGGTAATGGTAATGGTAATGGTAATGGTAATGGTAATGGTAATGGTAATGGTAATAGTAATTGTAACTGTCATGGTAATGTTAATTGTAATGGTAATGGAAATGATTATGATTGAGGTTATGGTAATGGGTGTGGTAATGGTTGTGGTAATGGTAATAATAATGGTAATTGTAATGGTCATCGATATGGTAATTTCAATGGCAATGGAAATGATCATGGTAAAAGTAATGGTAATGGCAATTCTAATGGTAATTTTAATGGTTATTGAAATGATAATGATAATGGTAATTTTAATGGTACTTGAAATGATAATGGTAATGATAATTTTAATGGTAATGGTAATAATAATGGTAATGGTAATAGGAATGGTAAAAGTAATGGTAATAGTAATGGTAATGATAATTGTAATGGCAATGGTAATGGTAATAGTAACGATCATCGTAAAGATAATTTCAATGGTAATGGAAGTGGTAATAGTAATGGTAATTTTAATAGTAATGGGAATAATAATGGTAATGGAAATGGGAATGATAATGGTAATTTTAATGGTAATGGGAATGATAATGGTGATGGTAATGTGAATGATAATGGTAATGGTAATGGTAATTGTCATGGTAATGGTAATTTTAATCGTCATGGAAATGAAAATGGTAAGAGTAATAGTAATGATAATTTTATTGGTAATTTTAATGCTAATGGAAGTGATAATGGTAATGGTAAATATATTAGTAATGGAAATGGTAATGGAAGTGATAATGGTAATGATAATGATAATTTTATTGGTTATTTGAATGGTAATGGAAGTGATAATGGTAATCGTAATGGTAATTGTATTGGTAATGGAAATGGTAATGTTAGTGATAATGGTAATGGTAATAGCAATTTTATTGGTAATGGAAATGGTAATGGAAGCGATAATAGTAATGGTAATGGTAATTTTATTGGTAATGGAAATGTAAATGGCAGTTGTATATTGGTAGTTCTTTAAAATAATGTGAATGCAATGATCAGTCATAAAACAAAAAAAACCAATTGGCCATTCCAGCCCTTGAAAGGACTTTGACCGAGCTTCTTATGATCAATTGTGTTGTGTGTGTTATTAAATGTTTACCCACAATTGACCGAGAACTGGACCTACATGTTTTATACCGACTTCGAACGGCTAAAGTTCATGTTCTCAAGAAGCTTTACATGGTATTATTTACTCTCTGAGGTTTGCCATTGTCTGCAGAGAGGTGGTGACCGATCAGAAAAATTTTTTATTGAAAAAAACTTTTCGCCGCGGCTGGGGATCGAACCCGGGCTCCGAGCATGCTAAGCCACACACTTAACCTGCATGCCACGGTCACCGCGCAAGCAATCAGTCATTATTCAAAAAAATATTGTTCATCAGATACAAATATTTGTATGGTAAAATATTTTTTTTTCAAAATAAAAATAAAAACTAATTTGACAACTTTTATTTCTCATGTTCAAAATTGGTTCTAGCTAGAACTATTCAAATTTTGGGATGGTAAAATTATTTTCTTTGGAATTCCACTTGTGAGGTGAACAATGGGCAAAAATTTATAATTGATAAATAAAAAATTAAATTTTTGTTGAACATTTTTCTATTGCTTACCAATAAATGTAGTTGATTACGGGAAGTATTAGTTTCTTGAAATTTGACTTGCACAATGGGGTAATATTGTTAAAATATGAAAAAATAATAAAATATCTAATCAATTGTTCATAGTTCACTAATAAATGGCCATAATTGATATTTTTTGACCTTTTTCCGTACCTTTTCGGTGAAAAATCACTTTTTAACTTTCACTTGCAACCGGAACCAATAAGGCAAATTGTGCGTGACCGTGAGATTTCATAAAATATTTTTTTCTTAAAATTCATAAAAAATTTTTCTATAACGAAAACACCATGAAAGCATGGAGATAACTGACTTTTTTGACCTTTTCAATATCGTTTGGGTGGTGAATTTAGTTTTTCAAAGTTCCACTCTTTGCTTGCACATTAGATCAAATTGTATATGACCTTAAATATTTCTAAAAAAAATTCATGAAAAACTTTCTTTTACTACGCTCTTAATAGAACCAACTGATCTTTTTTGTACTTTTCAGATGGCAACTAACTTTTATTTAATCCTAGCAATGAAGAGCATCCCGAAGCTTAAATTTTTATACCAAATACTCGGTAGTAACGTAATGGTTTTTATACGCATTAAAGAGTTTTTGGAAAATTGATTATTAAAAACGTATTTTATCTGTAATAAATTTTAAAAATTAAGATCTTTAAATTTGGAATTTGTCTTTGTTCAGTGGCCTTAAAACTGAAATAAATTTTTTTCCAAAACTATTTCAACTTGACTTCTGCTTGTAGGTCCCTTGACAAAAAAGAAAAAACAAAAACAATTCAACTTAGTTATTTTCTCGTTATGTCTGAGAACAAGAATTTTTCATAAATTTTAACAGCGAATAACTAAAGTAATTCCACAAAAAACCAAGTTCAGAAAAAATAACCAAGAAAAAAAAGATCAAGAAGAAAAAAAAAACCAACTTAATATTAAAACCCTGAAGTGGCGGAAGGCGTTGAATAATATCGAAAAAGTTAACAAAGTTTATAAAGTTTATCATGTTTGAGAGCTTTCAAGGCTCGCTTCAACTTGGATGACGCCGCAATTGGATTCGTTCGTCATTCATTGCATTATATATGCATGCAGCACATAATTTAAAAGCAGCAACAACTGCACCGACAACAACGACCACCAACAGCCGCAGTAACAGCAACAGCAACAGCAACGGCAACAGCAACGCTAACAGCAACAACTTTTTGACCCAGTTTACGCTTTATGCACTTTTGTTCGTTCATTCGTTCGTATGTTTTTCTTTGCTTGCTCACTCGCTTGTTCGTTCGTTCGTTCGTTGGCTCGTTTGTTCGTTTGTTCGTTCGTGCGCTCAATTCACTTCGTGTTCACCGGAAAAATGTAAAATTAATTTCTGGCGATTTCCTTCCTTCATGATGAACTCATCAAAGTGATGACATCCGTTTCCGTTTCTTACTCTTTTTTTTCATATAGTTTTTTGTTTTCTCCGCTTTTCTTTTTTATTTTTTCTACTATTTTTTTATAATTTATCTTAAGCTGACGGCCGTTCATGCTGATGGTTGTTTTTATGCCATAAATGTTGTTGTTGTTGTTGTTGTTGTTGTTGTTGTTGTTTTTGTTTATAGCACTCTGTATGCATGCATTACACGTGGAATACTTTGCAACGCTGTCATCGTTCGCACCAGCTGTTGCAAATCCATCCAGGATACTTTCTTGCATTTTGTAGAATTTGCTTCGATTTTTCACTGTTTTTACCGAACGAAGCAATTCAACAAAGTGAAAAGGTGACATTCTGACTGCCATGCTGAGTGTCATGTATGGGCCATAAAAACAGCACCAACGCCAACAATGTTTACGATGACGACGTGGAAATAAGAAGCGAGAATCGAAGACTTGGTTGACGTTGCAAACGGAAATGGCGAACACCAAGGTCAACCTTAAGGGTAGAAACGCCATCAGGCCCTTTCACTGGCTTGTCTGTTTGTGTGTAGCCATAACTGTGTTTGTGTGTGTGTGTGTGTGCCGACATTGAAACAAATTTATTGCAGCAAGTTGAGACATTTTTATCATTGAATGTAATGCGTTAAAAAATACCTTCGTTTAATAGATTTGGCTAAGATGGAGAGCAGACAAATTTGTGTGGTTACAGCTTCTTCTATATATTTATGTGGCTTAAGGGATAACATGTTAGCCTAGCAATGATATTTTATGCTACAAAATATACCAGAAATACATAAATATTTGGTCATACATAACTATTTATTTTTTTTTGGTTTTTTTTCCAAACAATTTTTAATCATTTAGTTTAAAAAAAAATATAAAAAAACTAGTCAACTCACTCTTTCCAATATTGAAGTAGTTGCACAGCAAACCGAGTTGAATTTTTTTTATCATTTGACTTTTCCAATAAAATAAATAGATCAGATACAAATCAAATCAGCTTTTAATCAAAACTTCAAATCATAATAGTTTCATTATATTGTTGTTATGAGTGGTCTTCTGTTATGATGATGTTACTTTTTTGAGAATTTTGATTTTGCCTAGTTTTAATCTAAGCAGACAACTTTACGATTAAATTTTTTGTGAAAAATTCCGATAAATTCCTTGGCATGTCAGGACTGGTGGTTTGAGTCTCCTTGCCGGCTAAAAAATAATATTGTTAGTTTTTGTTTCTTTAAAACAATGCATAATTAAGTTGGGGAGAACATTTTTTTGTAAGATTTTTTGTTTTTGTTCAAATATATTTGACTTGCGTAGATCTCGAACTTATGACCACAAATAACATCGGATTAGAACATTGAAGTTAAGTCCTCTGTATCATTTAGTCAATTGGCAAAAGAATAGCAAAAACTGAAAATAAGAAAAAGAATATATTGTGATTGTGTAAAGATTTGAAATGGCAAATGTTAGAGATTTGGCACTAAAGTTGTGGCTTATTGTCATCACAAATGTTCATGGACGATTAGCTTAAAATTTTTAAACAATAAAAAGCCTTTAGAGGAAATTGTTCTTGCTATGGAAATGATTAGCAAATTTACTACCTTATATATAAAGAATTAAATAAGTTATTATTGTATAAACTAACCGTGACCTGCTATGTACCACCTAAATACCACATTTGGTCGTGGAAAAATTGCTGATTTATTTAATCAAAAATGCCAACACAAATTAATATCGTAAAAATTATATGAAAACCTATTCCACTTGAGAACATTTAAAGTGAAACAAAATGCCATCGGCAAAAATAACCCAACTGCATGTCAATTCATATGAATAGTAATAATGCAATTTTATGACATGACAAATTAATGTAAATCTGTAATCGACAGCCAAGCCAATACATTTACATTTTAACATACCATCTCATCATCACTACTATTCACACTCGACTGCCTACAGAAGTGCTACATGAAAAACTATCTCACTTTGTGGTTTTACGTTTTTTCTGAACTTTCTGTGGTTAAATTAAAAAAAAAATTATGAGTTATACAAAATCGACTGCAAATCAATCAGTTAAAAAAAAACTAAAAAACAGTTGTGGAAATATAGAAATGTGGTGTGTGAGTCTGCATATGTGGCAACGCCGTTGCTTTGACGATATTGCAAAAAAATAAGTTTATTTTTAATTGATGTTCAGTGCGACTTGATTAAAAATTGATGTGTGACAAAAACATGGCGGGGAATGAAGTTGATCACATTTGTCAGAAAATAAAATAAAATGATGTAAGTAATTTTAATAAACATTTATTGCTGTTCGCTGATAATTTGAAAAAAAAAAAAAAAAAAATTGAAATATGTTTTAGCAAATATTTGTGACTTGGTAATATTAAATTAAATCTGCTCATATTTTTCTTTTTCATCTCTGCTTGAGAGTATTTTAATGGCGGTTGTTTGAGTTGGAAACATTGAATAAAAAACAATCTGTATATTTTTGCAGCACTGAAAAGTGATGCGTTGGCACGTGCCTAGCGGCAGCTAGAATGCGTCATAATTTAAATTTTAATAAAAAAGGTTTTTCACATAACTTTTCAAATTTTCAATGTTTTCATATATTTATGTGGAAACGCTTCTTTCTTGTTGCAGTGAATTTAATTTTAAATATTTTTTCCACTAGAAGTTTTGTGTTATTTTCGCTGCTGTGTATTGAACATGCGTTTTCAGTATTTGTTGCATGCTGCATATATAAAGATTGTTGCTATACTTGTTGTTCTGCTATTGTTACTGTTACTGTTACTGTTACTGTTACTGTTACTGTTACTGTTACTGTTACTGTTACTGTTACTGTTACTGTTACTGTTACTGTTACTGTTACTGTTACTGTTACTGTTACTGTTACTGTTACTGTTACTGTTACTGTTACTGTTACTGTTACTGTTACTGTTACTGTTACTGTTACTGTTACTGTTACTGTTACTGTTACTGTTACTGTTACTGTTACTGTTACTGTTACTGTTACTGTTACTGTTACTGTTACTGTTACTGTTACTGTTACTGTTACTGTTACTGTTACTGTTACTGTTACTGTTACTGTTACTGTTACTGTTACTGTTACTGTTACTGTTACTGTTACTGTTACTGTTACTGTTACTGTTACTGTTACTGTTACTGTTACTGTTACTGTTACTGTTACTGTTACTGTTACTGTTACTGTTACTGTTACTGTTACTGTTACTGTTACTGTTACTGTTACTGTTACTGTTACTGTTACTGTTACTGTTACTGTTACTGTTACTGTTACTGTTACTGTTACTGTTACTGTTACTGTTACTGTTACTGTTACTGTTACTGTTACTGTTACTGTTACTGTTACTGTTACTGTTACTGTTACTGTTACTGTTACTGTTACTGTTACTGTTACTGTTACTGTTACTGTTACTGTTACTGTTACTGTTACTGTTACTGTTACTGTTACTGTTACTGTTACTGTTACTGTTACTGTTACTGTTACTGTTACTGTTACTGTTACTGTTACTGTTACTGTTACTGTTACTGTTACTGTTACTGTTACTGTTACTGTTACTGTTACTGTTACTGTTACTGTTACTGTTACTGTTACTGTTACTGTTACTGTTACTGTTACTGTTACTGTTACTGTTACTGTTACTGTTACTGTTACTGTTACTGTTACTGTTACTGTTACTGTTACTGTTACTGTTACTGTTACTGTTACTGTTACTGTTACTGTTACTGTTACTGTTACTGTTACTGTTACTGTTACTGTTACTGTTACTGTTACTGTTACTGTTACTGTTACTGTTACTGTTACTGTTACTGTTACTGTTACTGTTACTGTTACTGTTACTGTTACTGTTACTGTTACTGTTACTGTTACTGTTACTGTTACTGTTACTGTTACTGTTACTGTTACTGTTACTGTTACTGTTACTGTTACTGTTACTGTTACTGTTACTGTTACTGTTACTGTTACTGTTACTGTTACTGTTACTGTTACTGTTACTGTTACTGTTACTGTTACTGTTACTGTTACTGTTACTGTTACTGTTACTGTTACTGTTACTGTTACTGTTACTGTTACTGTTACTGTTACTGTTACTGTTACTGTTACTGTTACTGTTACTGTTACTGTTACTGTTACTGTTACTGTTACTGTTACTGTTACTGTTACTGTTACTGTTACTGTTACTGTTACTGTTACTGTTACTGTTACTGTTACTGTTACTGTTACTGTTACTGTTACTGTTACTGTTACTGTTACTGTTACTGTTACTGTTACTGTTACTGTTACCACCACAGTTTTTCACAGTCATTCAGTTTTTTTCTGTCTGCGTGCATTTCCTTTTTTTTTGTATATGTGCCTCGCCATCATATTCAGCACAACGAATGCTTGATTTTCATATTTGATTTTTATTTTTCAACTCTTTTGTAGTTGAAATGAAATTTATTTTGAATATGTAACGTTCGTGCTCGAATTTTAAAACTTCGCTTCTTTCTTGTTCAACCCAATCATCATCATAAACCTTTTTTATACATATGGTACTTCATGCACTCGCATTTGTTCGAAATTCAATGGAATCAAATAAAGTGGAAAAAATAACACAAATAAATAAATGTATTTGAAAAAGATGCTTTTTTTTTTGTTACCTCTCAACTAAAAGTAGTTTAATAAATCGATCAATATGGAGTGGCAGATTCGGTATTTATGGCGGTATAAATAGCTGCAGCTTGTGTCGTCATTCGATGTTGATGCTATTCAAAGCCATTGAATTGTGTATCTCGTTATCTCTGGCATTCAGCATGAGAATCCATCCAATACCATGCCGATGTATTCGCACATCTATTGAAATTCGGTTAGCCACTTGCAGCTAACACTCGCGCGCTCTGATGGCGGAAACATGAACTTCATATACACCTTCTGCGTGGGCTGATATATACGCATTGTGATCGACTTACTATTGCAGTCTGCTCTGCACTGCTTGGCATTAGTTGCATTTTATGCTGACGTTCATCTGTTCCACGTGTCTGGATTTGAAGTAAAATTTTTGGATTTTGCAATTTGATGAGCGTGATTTATTCGCTACTTACTTACTAGGGTTTCTTAAACTTTTAGGTTTCAGCTTAAAGCTGTTACATACATAAGCCATTCGTACAGTAATAAAACCATAACTTAACGCTCTAAAGGTCATAGGTAATGAATCCTGGATATAGCTAGTCATTATATAAAAATAAAAATGACATACAGAAAAACTTGTTGAATAAGCTTTATCAACAATTGAAATGAATTTGCGCATTCATTAGCATTTGGTATGTTTTGCCTCTCATCCTCTCATCCTCTCTCTGGGAGATTCATTCGTTTCGCTACTAAAGTGCTGAGATTGTTTATTCATTATCTGCTTAAAACATTGTTACCATGGTACTTGTGCTCGTCTCATTCCTTCTTATAAAATTCTGGCAATGCTAAAATCGCAGTTAATGATGAGATGCAATTTCATAGCAATTTATACGCTATCAAAGGTACCAGCATTTGTGGTTGCTATGACAACGTTGGCACGATTATAATTTTTTATTATTTTAAAGAGCTTCTTCAAAGAAAAGTCTTGATTATTCAAATATCAGCAACATATACATATGCACATATTTATGAATGTTACTGTAGGTATTACTCGCATGAGTGAAATTTTGTTTAATTTTGCTTTTATTAATAGACTGCTTTAAATGAATTTTGTTTTGTGTAAGAGCTCTTGTGCTCTCGTACTCTCGTATGTTAGATCCCATAAGGAAAATGTGGAATATATGACTTTAAGAACGCATGAATTCTATGTTGAAAAAAGATACATGACCGAGTAAAATATCATAGAATGCGAACTTTTTTTATTTTGAATGAAAGTATTGTTTACTTTTAGTTTTTTGTCAGTGAAAAAAACTGTAAACTAGAAACTGTGAAATTTGAAAAAAAAGCAAGTGTCATTTACTTTTTCTTTTATAATTAATCATTAATTTATAATTTAAAACTTACACTTATAATGTTACTTTTAACTTCAAATAAAAAAAATAATAAAAAAGGACTCGAAAAGCATTCACTTTTAAATACATTCTATAGCCATATAGGAAAAATCACATATTTTATGAGCAAGGATTTTATTCATAATAAAATTATATGATATTTCTTGCATTCTTTAGGAATGCAAAAAGGGATGCATGATTTTCCTATGACATCGCCGTGTAAAAAATCATGCGTTCTGGCATGTATAGTTCATAGGAGTGGTGCATTCTAAAACACATTCCTATACATGACCATTTCCTTCTGGGATGGTTTGTTTAAAATTAACATTGGCTTTAAATAAAGTCATTGCTATGATAAAAAATTCTATGAGAATTACATTAATTTATTGAGAATGTTTTAAATATTTTCAAAAACAAATAAATATATTTAAAACTTTGTAAATAAGCTAATGAAACGCAACAAGGATGAGGAGAAGCATTAAGATATGGACGTGATTAATGATACATTGCAACGGAAAAGGGTTAATAAATCAAGAAAATTGTGAATATTTTGATCACAAAAATATGTTATTTTATTTCATCTTCATTACAAAGAAAACTATAGACAATTTTTTTAAGATAGTGATAATATTTTTAAAAATTTTCTACAAACATCATTTATTGTCATTTTATTTACTGCAAGATCTAGATTCGCAATATCTTTCGCTTAGTACCCTAACATATAAAAGTTAAATGTAATTCTTAAGAGAAATGGTCTTATAGACTGCATGAAAGACAAACATAAATTGAGTTGAGTTATATGTATTCAACAAAATTTTAAGCAGTGAGTTTTCTCAATTAGTTCATCAAATCAGGTAAACTTGGGAAGGCTTAATTATTCCAAAAAGTTTCAATAACGAAGAAGGTCTGACTAAAAAACCATTCCTTTGTTTGATTTCTTAAATTGTGATCATTTGGAACACTCATCTTTTATAAACACTTCGTCAAATTAAGAACAACGAAAAATTTGTAAAATCTTGACTGTATGTTTAATGTATTTTGTGTTGATTTCCGCAATCCTTTTTTTTAACTTTATTCGGTACGTGATATATAATTTGCAGTACTTTAGTAATTTTTAGTTCAGATGGCTACGTTTTATATCAACTACTTACACCCATAACACCAAATATGTAGCTTGACTCAACGCTCTTAAATGTTCTTGGCTATTATTTTATTAAAACTTAATCCGTTTTATATTCGGCACATTCTCTAAAAATAGCCTGGATAGTCGAAAAGCAACACAAAATGCTTCAACGTATTTGAACCTTAATTTAAATGTAGATCCAAAAATAATTTCATGCACTTGAACAATAAAGGTAAGTGCTATAAAAGCCAGACGACAGACATACAAAGAAATATATGGCACATGCTGCGCTAATAATTTTCTTTTTAAAATGTTTTTCTTCAAAATTTTGTTTATTTTTTTTTTCTATTTTATGTTCTTATCTTTATGAATCTAGCAGCTAGTAGCCTGCAATTGATTGAGTGTAAATCTTAAATACGTTTCTCAAACAATAACGTCTAGACGTTTAAGTTTATTTCAATGGCTGTTTGTATACAAACGTTGGTAGTTAAGAGCCTCAGCTCTTTAAGAGACAGACAGACGAAGCTTTTATGTAAGCTTAAATCTCTTAAAGAATTTATTATGTCTTAATGATGCTTAATGCAGCCATTAAGCTTACTTTTCTTTTTTTTTTTTTTGTTTGTTATTCTTAAATAAGTAATTCACCTAAAATGCTTTTTAAGTGCCGACTAGAATCACGCTTAGGGATTTGTTAATTTAATTAACACGTCGTCCTTGCTAATCTACGGGCAGAACTTGGTGTTGTATTTATTTTTTCTTTTTTCTTATTTGTTTTGTGTTCATTTGTTCTAGCCTTGCTCCATGATTAAACCGCTGCGCTGCTGCGCTTAAAACGTAGTCAAGGCGACAGTTTTTTGTTATTTAACTGAAAAATGCTGCAAGGCTCACAGATAAATTAAAATTCTTGCAAATTTAATTCGGTTCCTTTTTTGTTGTGCTTTTTTCTTTTCATTTAGATGCTATGCGGAAATGCTTGTGGGCAGTTTAAAAAAAAAAATGGAAAAACAGGAAAATATATGTGAAAAAAAGCGATTGTGAAAAAATGTTGCCTTTTCTGCAATATTTTGTTTAAATAGCCTTTTTTATGTACTGCCAACTAGTGGTTCCCAATATTTTTTTGCAGGCTTTTGACGAAAAAGTATAAAAATATTTAAATATGGGAAAATGTGGTTTTAAGGTAAGGAGTTTAGCGCTGCATCTGGTTGCTAAATAACTAAGATTCTAAACCTTAAGACGCCATTTATTATGGACAGGTCATCTTTAACAGGTCAGCACTTGGGAACAGCTGCTTTCAGGAAACTGCTAATTTAATTGTCTACTACAATGACGTACGGCTGCCAACACAGCACAGTGCTATGTCGCAAAATGCTCTTTATGGCACACCATGTGCTTAAAAATAAGTAAAATCGCAGATATGTATGCTAGAAAAATTTTTGCCAATTTCTCATGTAAAAATTCTCACATTTTATTGTAAATATAAAGTTATGTCTTTCAAATAAATTATTTTTGAATTTTATAAATTTTTCAACAAAATTTAATATCGTAAAAAATCATAAAGGATAGTTTTTATAGTTTGATGGCACGAATAGTATTCGTTATAGACTTTAAAAGACAATCGAAATTGCAAATTTGAGTTTTTATCTTTTATTAACAGCAAAAATAATTTTGAACCCATATTTTTCGAAAATATTTAATTTTGCGGTTTCTTTTTAAAAGGAAAAGTTTAAATAAAAACAAAAAAAAGTACCTAATGTTAAAATTTTTAAAAATTTTCCAAGTTGACTGATATGAATTAAATATAAAAAAGAAATAAATGGAATCTATTCATATTCGAAAACATTAAGGTGCTTCATGTCACTTCGTAAGTGCTTAAGTAACTCCGTTTTCGTAAGAACTTACATACGAATTGTCAAAATTATTCCAATACATTTTGAGAGACGAACGTTTGTTAACTTTACGCAAGGCTCGTTTATATAAGGTTGCGTACATTTTTTGACGCATCCTTTTTTTGACGCAAAGTAGGGTTTTGTGATGTTCGAGAAAAAAAAAGTATTCTTCAGGATTTTGTGCAGTTTTCTGTTATATTATACTTTAAAACAGACTATGTTATATTATATACAATTATCCTATGTTACTACTATAATATTATACTATGTTATATATACTGTTATATGTACACTAGAGTGGGTCGGCCTCCATACAAAAAAAAAAAGTTTGAAAAAACCACTCCCTATTTTAAAGTCGACCTCAAGAGAATTCCGAAAACAAAAAAAAAAAATTTTTTTGGACCACCGGAAAAACAGCCAAATGGTCTTTTTTGCATTACTTAAGCATTACATGTAAGATCTTAGAAAATTATGTGTCGTTGAAAAGAATTTAATTTAAAAAATTTTAAATTTTAATTTAATAAAAGAATTTAAGAAAATTACCACTATTGTCTTTTTAGAACATTTTGACTTTTGAGGTCAAATTTTAAATAGTAAGCCCCGTTAGCCTGATTTACCCCTTTAAATTTCTTTTTTTTTTTCTCATAAGATTGAACTCCTTCAAATTTGTTTAATTTGTGTTCAAAAAATTATTTATTAAGTTCAGAAACAAGGAATATATAATAGTTCAAATATTTGATATAATCCTTTTTTTTATAAAAAAAATAACTTTTATTTTGAAATCCTTTTTGGAATCCTCTCAAGGTCATCTTTAAAATAGGGGGTGGATTTTCAAACTTTTTTTTTCGACCCACTCTAGTGTACACACTAAGTCAAGATGAGTTGAAATTTAGTCAAAATTAGAGTAAAAGTGGTTTTCACAATCAGCGTTGTCCAATGCAATTCAAGTTTTGGCTCAGAAAATATTTATTTGGTCTGTCTTTTCTGATTTTCTTAATTTATATTTCTTTCATTAAACCTTTTTTTAGGGTAAAATACTGAAATTCTACCATCAAATTTAAAATTATGGGTAGATGAAACTCAATGAATTAATTTTATCAGGACATCTGGAATAACAGATAAAAAAATAGCAGCAATAAAAGTACTAAACAAAAATTTTAGTATTCAATTTACCAAATAGTACTACAAAAAATATTATATTCAGGCAACCGTGTCAGTTTTTTGGCTCAAATCACTACGGTATTTTGCTCTCATTTTAAAATATGGATGCCGAAATGAGAAAACGTCAAAAATGTACGCAAACTAATATTAATAAGCCTTGAACTATACTCACCAAATTTAATGCTTATTTCGTTAATAAGTTTGCGTAAACTTTCTGATTTAATTGTCAAAAAAAAAAATTGTTTGACACATCGAGTTTCAGAGCATCCTTCGTAGAGAGAACACCCAGAAGAAGCTGTCAGCATAGCTGTACTGCCCCTCAGACAGCTAGCCTGTCTCTTTTTGGTGCAAATTGCGACATAAAAGTACCATCGAACTGTTTTTACGCTAAACAGCGGTTTCAAACCGCTGGCAGAATTATGGCTCCGCTAGCCGTCTCCTATGCTGATGTTGCCACTCCCGGACGTCAATACGATATAGAAAAAACTGCTGATTCAGAAAGTGATTCAGTGTCCTGCATAAAGTACTGTTCATAAGCAACAATACAGTGAATGCTAGCTGTTATGATAGTTAAGACTTGCTGAGAACCGTTGAAATAGTTCTTTGTGGGGCAGCTGGAGGAGGATTGCCTATTAAGTTACGAGTGGCGCATAACTTTCGTTGGACGAAATAATGCTCAGCGATTGAACGGATTACCAGAGTGAACAGTTAATACGACATGTTTCAAATTCCGTAAGAAGATTTAAACCACGAACTTGGCTCTGTTGCTGCCACAAAAAAAACGAATTTCGCTTTTTTGCCTTTTGAAAGTATTTTGACCAAGCTTCTTGCATGTTGCTGTCGCTTTTTAAAATACATTTTGTCTTAGTAAATTTTTTTTTCCTAGTTCTTAATAGAGACAGTTATTCCTATTACTAGCTTTACGATAGTAACTGAAAGAGTCGAGTTGCAGAAAGTAGATACTGCTCTTTCAAACACTCTTTGGTTTCCATAGCTTTTAAGATGAGCCTCCTGAATGCGCTGGGGCTATCTGAGGTCTTGAAATGCTCTCTAGTTCCACGGGATACGGTTGATTTACCATCCGGAGATAGGCCATCATACGAAACTCATAATATTTCCTCTGAGACAACGGCCTCAATGGCAAATATTGTTGGTATTTTCGGAATGACGGTTACTCGTGCAGAGTTTTTCTGATTTCTACTATTTTTCAGGGGTTATTTTTAAGGGATATTTAATTGTGATATTTTTCCTTCTCCCAGGGTTCTAGAATAAAGATTTGAACTAAGGATTTCAGGTGTTCCTTCTTCAATAAAGAATGCATTGGATCGCAGCAAGGTTGATATACAAGAAAGAATAAAATTAAAACCAAGAAATACCTGAGCGCACCATTGTACAGAATGCGACTCATTTAAGTTTACAAAAAAAAGACGAACTTTACAACAAATGTTGTAAAGTTCGTTCATGTCAACTTTAATTACGAAGAATACGATTTACGAAATCTTACAAAGTGACATGAATCACCTTATTATATTTTGAGTCCAATTTTCCAATTTCTTTAACTTCGTTACAAGAGATCAAAATTGAGTTTATGATAGATTCTATTGCTAGTCTTTGAATACCGAAAATTTCAATATTATTTTATGTTATGATAGATCAGGGCCGCAGCTACGCGTAGCCAGGATATTCCTTTAGGGTGTGGTTTTGATTAAAGCTTAACGTAAGCTGGAACATAACATTCGCGGCATATAAAACAGACCTTTTTTTAAAAATTCATAACTCAGTCAAAACAAACATTTTTCCAAAATTTTTACGAAATTTTTATGAATTACAAGAAAAAAATTCAAAAAAATATATTTTTCACTCCAACATGGTTTTATAGAGCTCCAAACTGGCGGCAGAGAAAACAACGTCGCCTTGTAGTGCAGCGCTGTGAGTCGCAAAACTTGTCCGTTCTGGAAAAAAATTACTTTTGGCTCATTCCACAGAAATAAGAAACGGAAACATGAATTCTAAAATGCATGGATTTGAAGTAATTTTTGGTTTTCGAATGGGAGTGGAATCTTAAGTTAATCCTGCTGCAAAATATTTTTAAATTAAATGCTTTTTTATATTATTTTGTTAATTTAACTAAACAAACTTCGAGTTGAAAAAATTTTTTAAATATTTTGATTTAATTTAAACCTTAAAATCAGTCATCTCTTGGTACAACTTTTAAAAAAATAAGGTCAGTAATATTAAAAAAGATGTTAATGTTGTGTAAGAATAGTTTGCAATAATGATTGGTTACTGCGTTTTCAAAGTACAAAGTATTAAAACTGAGTGTTTTTTCTGTGTCACACCCGTCCCAAAAAAGGCTATAGTTTTCCTAAGAAGCAACATGGGCTTATGATAAAAATGAAACTTTCCTAAAGTAAGGATGTTGATGTTTAACATAAATTTGTTAACTTTTTTCATTCAATAAATTATTTTTATTCTTCATTTCCGTTACAAGAAGTTGGTCACACCCCGAACGATTTTCAAAATTTTTTTTCTAATAATTAAATTTTTGCCAGTATATGAATAAATTCTTTGATAAAAACAAGTTTTGTAAATTTATGTAAAGCGAAATCATTTGTATAGATATTAATTTGATCAAAAATTCATGCGAAAAATTTTTTGAAAAAAAAATATTTTTTTTTTTAAATATATTAAAAACTTGAAATTATTTGTAAAGGAATTAATTTGATAAAAAATTTATATATTTTTTTTTTTTAAAGTAATACATTAATTAAAAACATATTTTTTGATTTAAGTGTCAAAAACATGTGAAAGTTATTATACCCTTTGAGTCTTTATATATAATTCCCACATAATTCGCACTCGTCACACCCGTCCCATTTAAAAGTTTAAAAAAGAATGGTTATCGCCATTTTTTCAAAATATTTTTCACTGGTATTCAACAGAAAATATATTAAATTTGAATATATGCAAGTCAAAAATGGTCTCATTGTGGCAGATGGACTGAATTTCAATGTTAAACTCAGAATTTTTAGTTTTTTAACTTGTCCCAGGTGTTTAAGCGAATGTAACTATTAAACTAGTATAAATAATTGCATTATGTTTTAGCATTTTGAAACCATTGTGGGGCATCTTTTAAAATACCCTATGGTAAATTGCTAAAATTTCAACCGGCTAATACCATTTTCAGCTCGATAAAGTGGGCAAAACGTCATACTCGTCTGTATGGAATGAGCCTTTTTAAATCTTAACAAAATTGGTTATCGTATGACAGGAGTTTTTTTTTTAAATTTTTGGTGATGTTCCAAATTTGAAAGTGTGTTTTTTTCGAAAAAAATATTGATTTAAAAATTCATAAAAAATCGAAAAAAAATTAAAAGAACTCGTGACATACAAGTTTAAAAAAAAAAAAAAAACGTCAAAAAATGAACACGCTAGTGCCACAACCAGTACAAAAAACATGGTTTCGAGATAAACGCGTGCAAAGTTTGTACGTAGGTACAGCTGTCGTACGTAGCTAGCGCGAAAATTAAAAATACGCTCTCACTAATCCGGCTGTAACTTTTGAACCCGTAGGAATTTTTCCAAGAAATTTTTTTTCTTAGAATCTTAAGAATATTTACTTAAATAAAAACATCGATATTTATATGATAAAATTTATATATTTATATTAAAAATGTGTCGACTTATGTCGTTTAAGTCAAAAAACGGCCAATGTCATGTCCTCCCTTAAGTCAAAATAATAAAGTTAGGACACCGTATAACTCTCGAATACCTTTCTTGAAATGATATTAATTTTAATAACAAATGCAACTTCAAACTTGATCAAGGTTTTAAAAAAATATCTGGAATAAAAACTACTTCAACGTTCACATTCTTACTTAACACAATTTTCAAGGTTCAAATTGGCTAATAATGATTGAAAAAAGCAATTTTCATGACTTCTTACATTATTGTATGACAATTATTCAAGAAGAACCTTTCTTATGAGGAACTCTTTTTACGAACTGAAACTTTTTTGGATATTTTTTATTAACCCTTAAAAATATTTAAATATTTAATATTTTTATCAATTTTTGCTTGTTTTTTTTAAAAATTAACTGATTATTTGTCTATTCTTCAGTACCTATGGGGGGGGGGGGGGGGTTATAATCCCGGTTGGTTATGGGGCTGTAATAGCCACATTTCATCAATTTTGTAAAATACAAATATTTTTTAAATAAACTGTCCTTGAAACTCTTCTATACTTATTCTGTTCTCACCCAGCCGTTGCACATTTGGCTCGAAAAACCGCTCATTAATCAATTTCTCAAAATGTAAAGTTGAGAAGTGAAATTCTTTTCTAGCTTTTGTAAATACTCATTAAATAAGGTACCGTTTTTTTTTTTAATTTTAATGCACACACTTCGTCGCAGCATCAGTTCAAAATCATCGATCGTAAGCTTGCATTGTGATTGAGTTAATATGAGTGAAAAAGATCACATCTAAATAAATATTTTTTTTTTTGTTTTTAATATTGTGAAAAAAGTTTGTTGCTATGGAAGATTTTGCTGCAGGTGTGTACTTTAAAATAAAACTTTTTTTATGGATATTGAAGCTTTATTTATATAGATATAGAATTTGTTATGAATGTATGAAAATGGGAAATTTTTTTAATATTTTTTTTTTTAGTATATTCCTTTTGTTATGTTATTTGGTGTTATTGGGTAACATTTTTGGTATAAGCTAATGAAAAACAAGTAACGAAAGTCTAAAGTCGGTCTAGGCCGACTATGAAATACCCTAAACCCACTTTTCAAAAACAAAAAATTTTTATTGTAAATGGGCGTGTCCATGGGCGGATGAAGCCTATATTTCATATGCATTGAAATGTTGCTGAAAAATTTACAAATACCAAGTTTTATTCCTGTAGCTAACAGATAATGCCTTTGTTGTGCTTTCGCTATTTGAGGTGGGTGTGTTCATGGACGGATTACTCCCAATTTTTGAACACATCTCAGTTTTGATACAAAATACATACATACCAAATTTAATTTCTCTATGACAAACATAACTTTATTTATTGAGTTTTAAACTTTTTGGGTTGTATGGGAGGTAGGCGTGTCCGTAGGCGGATGACGTCCATTTTTCAAAACCATCTTTGTCTTGCCATAAAAAACATACCTGTAAAATTTTAGCTCTGTAGGTTAAACATAGGCTTATTTATTGCCTTTTCAATTTTTGGGTTGTATGGGAGGTGGGCGTTTCCGTAAGCGTATGACGTCCATTTTTCGAAGACGTCTTTTTGTTAGTATAAAACACATACATATCAAATTTTATTGTTGTAGGTTTATTACGAGCTGAGTTATGCAGTTTTAAATTTTCGTGTTGTATGGGAGGTAGGCGTGTCCGTGGGCGTATGATGTCCATTTTTCAAAACCGTCTTTGTTTTGTTATAAAAAACATGTGTATCAAATTTAAGCTCTTTAGGTTAAACACAGGCTTATTTATTGCGTTTTCAATTTTTGGGTTGCATGGGAGGTGGGCGTGTCCGTGAGCGGATAACGTCCATTTTTCAAAGACATCTTTGTGTTGATATAAAACACATACATACCAAATTTTATTGTTGTAGACTTATTATGAGGTGAGTTATGCAGATTTAAATTTTTGCGTTGTATGGGAGGTAGGCGTGTCCGTGGGCGGATTCCAAAAATATTTAATAGTGCAGATCCTTGGGTGCTTGTGACCATGTGTACCAAGTTTCATCCAATTATCTCAACTTCTTCTTCTTATCCTGTGTATACGGACAACACACAGACGGACAGACGGACGGACGGACGGACGGACGGACGGACGGACGGACGGACGGACATGGATAGCTCGACTCACGTGGTGACGCTGATCAAGAATATATATACTTTTCTATACCGGACTCGCTTCGTTCTATGCGTTACAAACGTTTGCACAAAGTTAATATACCCTGACCTTTCAGGTTTAGGGTATAAAAAGGTCAAAAACAAAAACCGAAAAAAATTCTGCCCGAAACCACCCCCCCCTCCCCATATTTCATTGTCTTTGATAAGTGTCTAGTTTGAAGTCCAAAATACAATTAACTGGTGACATTACATTGGCCGTTGTTTTAAATTGACTTTTTTTATAATTTTGTATTTTAGTAAATATTCTTAAGATACTAAGAAAAGCCGGATTAGTGAGAGCGCATTTTTATCTTTCCTTGCATTTTCTGTGTTCACAAACTTTGAACGCGTTTATCTCGAAACCATGTTCTTCGTACTGGTTGCGGCACTAGCGGGTTCATTTTTTGAGGAATGTTTTTTTTGATTTTCTTGTATTTTTTAAACTTGATTCGCTATCTTACGACACGAGCTTTTTTTTAGTTTTTTTTCGATTTTTATGAATTTTTAAAGTCAATATTTTTTTTCGAAAAACACACTTTCAAATTTGGAACATCACCAAAAAGTGAAAAAAAAAATGTTAAAAAAAGCTCCTATCATACGATAACCAATTTTGTTAAGATTTAAAAAAGTCATTTTTTTTCCCAATTGGACAATTTTTGCGACTCCCAGAGCTGCAACCACGAGGCCCCGTTTTTTTCTCTGCCGCCAGTTTGGAGCTCTATAAAACCATTTTGGAGTGAAAAATATATTTTTTTAATTTTTTTTCTTGTAATGTGTTCAATTTTCTACAATAATAAAAAAAAAATTTTGGAAAAATGTTTGTTTTTGACTGAGTTATGAATTTTTCAAAAAAAGGTCTGTTATCTCTGCCGCGAATGTTAAGTCCCCCCTTAAGAAACTTAATTTACACCTTGATTTGATCGAAACAAGCTTGATAGCCCTTTTCAAGTTCTTTTGGGTAGGTTTCATTTGCTTAGGACAAACAAATATTTTTGAGCGGTTTTTCGAGCCAAATACCCTTATGTGCGTTGTTTAAAATGCCTTTGTTAGACTGTGCCATATTGTGCTGGCAGCAGGAGTTTTTTTTTTGTACTATTTTGTCTCTGTTCAAAGAAGAATGTCACACGTGGCATGTCCAAGAACTGCAAAACATTTATTATTTCCGCCATTTTTATATGTAGTTGTTGCTGCTATTCTTGTTATTGTTGTTGTTGTTGTTATATCACCATGTTGGCGACAAATCTTGTGATGCGCAACAAATTTCTGAACTTCCGCACCGCTAATTCGAATTTTATTACTGCTTTAAGTTTGTTGCCGAGAAAAAATCTTTTAAATTTTTTTTTGTTGTTTTTGTTTTTTTTTTGCTCGTGCCAAATATTTGTTTTTTGTGGAACTTTATGAATGTCGAAAATTATGTGTTGCTGTAAAAAATAAAATAAGATTCAAGTTTAATAAGAATAATTCTTCAATGTTTTTTTCATTTCAATTTTATAACTTATTTTTTTGGCAGTATTTTTATGTCGTGACAGAATATTATTCCGTTGCTATTTGCATAAAAGTTAAACACTTATTTTAAATTTAAGTCGAACTTGTTTGCCATACAATCGAAGACCTAATTCATGCTAACATGCGCATACATGCATGCCTATTTATAACACACATATGTATGCATTGGAAATTGTCAGTGTTGTTAACTTCATTGTGTAAGTGTTTTCCTTTATTTTTTATTTGGCAATATCTACTCCTCATTTTAGCACATTCACACACACACACACATACATACGAATACATATACTTCAAATGTATATACATATATGTTTTTTGAAATGTGAGTATGCAGGAATTGTACGAGTGCTACGCAAACATATGTTTTGCTTGCCAGCGTGTGTGTGTATGTGTGTGTGTTGAAATTGTAGACGTTTGTTTGTTTGCGTGTGTGTGTTTGTGTGTGCATATAAATTCGTTTTATTGTGATTGAATTTTTTTTGCTTCACTTTTCTGATTTCTCGCATCGGAATCGAAAAATAAAATTAAATAACGCATAGGTATGCGTATGCCTGTGTGTGTGTGTTTGATATTGAATATGCACAATTCATGTGCGAATTCATTGTAACATTATAGAAACCTGTTATAAGCGCTGAAAAAAGAGAAATCATTTAAAATAATGAAATGGTTCAGCGTAAATCATTGAACTTGATAAGAAGTAAAAACAGTTTGATTTCCATTCGGATCGGATTAAAAAATAAAAACAAACCAAATTCGTTATAAAACTCAACAATTTTCAATTCAGAATTCATAGTAAAAAACTTATATTTTTTTTCGAGAATTCAGAGTTCTTGACATTGAATATAAAAAAAAAACGCTTGATTAAATGTTTCAGCTCTAAGCACTGAACTAAACAAAGCAGAATTATACACATTTCAAAATTTTGTTGAATAAAATGCATTTATACAAAACATATTAGCACATGAACACAAAACACACCAACAGCAATAACATAACCATTGACTCAGCAACAACTACATAACCAACGCAGTCACAACATATTATCACAAAATGTAACAAAAACAACAACATAACTAGAAAAATAACAGCAACAATAACAAAGTGAAAAACACACAAGTACAGCAATAAAAATAGCACCAGCACAAATTGCCAATCAGCATTCATCAATTTACTTACATGACGGATAGACCGAATATAATTCACAACTGGTTCTTTCGTTATCACTTATGTAAGATAAACAGCTGCTGACGCTGAGGTCTGCTCAGTCGCTCCAGTGTTCATTCAAAAGGTCTCGCAACTTTTAGCAGCGACAAAATTTCTTGAAAATAAATTTCATAAATTAATAAATCATAAATTTTTGTGGAATATCAACAATAAGACATAAATTTTATTCATAAATCGGACGATTAATTAAAAACTTTTTATTAATTAAAAACTCTTTATTTATTCTGTATTTTTAATGCAACACTTTTGTCTATGAATTTTCTGTTCTTTGTATAAGTAAGTATTCATTTAAATGAATCATGACGACATACATATGGGCATCTCCCAAAAAAGGTCCACCAAAAGCGAAGAAAAACATTAAAATAAAGCACTCTAACAGCTTTTAACTTTATTATTTTTTTATTTTGATTAGTTTTACTGCTATGTTACTTGAATTTAACTTATTATGATGTATTTTTATTAAAATTTATAACGAACATCTTTACTGTATTTTACTACTGTGGAAAAATTTGTCGCGTTCATGATGTCTCGTCCGTATTCGTGCTATATCTATTTAAAAAAAGATAAGAGATAATTCTTATATTTCATAAGTCTACGAAGAATAGTTATCCTTTGACCATTTGACTCCATTATATTATATATAAAAAAAGTTCTCAAAATTAGCTAAATTTTGCATATTTCTATACGAGCTTAAAAAACTTATTTTTTTTTGTCGCGTTCGTTCCATTGAATGATTTCTTATTACTTTGTACTAATTTGTTATAAATCTCGCCAATATTTTTATAAAATGTAGCATTCTTTCGTCGCGCTAGAACACTTAAATACATATCGGCTCATTTTGTTCCTTTCTTGTTTTTCGAGTAATTAAAACCGTGCGAGTGTCGCGTCCGTGCCACTGGGAGATGCCTATATCTCAAAATACGTTACTAAAAATTCAATTATAAAGCTTTCAGTTTAAAACATGCAAAATCAAAGTTTAAAAATGTCGGAAACTGCTGCGACAAATAAATCACTAAAGCTTAATCTAACGCGTATCCAGCTAAATCAATGCTAACAAGCGAAAAAAACCAATGCCTTTCATAGCACGCCACAACAAATCCATTAAAGAAAAAAATAAAATAAAAAAAAGATACAGAATACATACTCTGTCATATTGCGGTGTTATTTATGGGTACACAAAATATTTTTTCGATAACTGCGACGAGTTTCTAGTTTTTACGAGTATTTAAAATTCCACTCTATGCTATGCCTTTTGAGCTTAAAATTGTGGTCTAAAACAAATACCGGCTAGTTTTAATATATTTTTTTTTGTTTCCCCTTTTTTGCATTTTTGATGAAGGTTGTTTGAGGATGCAAGATTTTCGTGTCGAAATGTCGAAAGACCATGTTACAAGTTGTATACCCCCACGCGTACTGCGCAAGGGATATAGTGTTAACACGATGTCTGTAACACCCATAAGGAGGCGTGGAAGGTATAGAAAAGTACATATCGTCGCTGAGCCTAAAAATTCAGTTATCTGTTTTTCGACAACTTTTCAGGAGAGCAAAAAAACTGATTTATTCTCTGCGCTTCCAAATCTATTGCAATGTCATAATTTTGTATGTTTTGCTTTAAAATTGTAGAGATAAATATACAAAAAAAAAAAACTTTTTACTCCAGCACGAAGCGAGGATGCATTCTTCCATTTTCAAACACATAACCGATTATTTTACGGGCATTTTGTAGTTACTATGATCTAATTTTTCAAGCACATACCAAATTTTATAAATTTTTAATAAAAAATTGTAAAAACTCTACAAGGTTTTTATTGCAAAAGTCATAAAAAAAATGTCTCCAATGTAAGATAACGAAAAGCCGTTCAGCGCACAGATGGACATTGAGTCGAGCTATTCAATAATGCAATAAAAAAAAAACATCATAAAAAATCACATACCTGATTTTTTAGGCGCAGCGACGATATATTCTTAAACAAATAAGCCATCACTGTCTGTCTTTCCGCCAGTCTATGCGATTACAGCAGTAATTTTCCAGCTATCGGAATGAAATTCGATATTTGAGCTTTTTTTTTGTAAACTGAAGATTAAGAGTTTTTGTGTAATTTATATAAAAAAGGCGTGTTAGGAAAATGGGCGTCATACACCCACAAAAACGCCCACTTCACATATAACCCAAAAATTGAAAACTCTATAGAGAGGCGTGGGGGTATTTTCACTTCAGCTAAGCCGAAGATTTATCATACCTTACTAGTTCTTACTCTGATGACTAGTTAGCAAAGTTGACTGGTCAATGATCAGTGTTTCATATTATCCTCCATATTACCCAAAATTTACCTCCTTCAAGATAATTTATTTAATAAATAAAGCAAAAAATGTGTGCATAATTTTATTATAATTTTTTAATGTTTATTTTTTTAATTTCGCTATCAGTGACTGGTAACTCACGTTGCATATGACGATATTGGTTTTAAGAAAAGTACGAGCTTGAATAAAAATCTGATGTCTTGATAATCTTAAGGCCACCTTTTACATTCGAAAATTTTTTTTTGCTATTTAAACTAGCATTATTTTGGGAACAAACTGTGAAAATTTCAAGCAAATCCAAGATTTTGTTTTTTTTTTGCGAATTTTTTTATGTAGGCAAGTCAGGCACAAAATCACCTCATGTGGATCATATATGTGGTGATGTACCTTTTTTCATATATTGTTATGTATTCTTGCAAGCAAAGTACTATGCAATGTTGTTTTTATGTTTCTTCTAAAAATTTTTGTTTTTTTTTTTTAAATATGCACAGTAGAGCGTATCACCAAAACTTAACTATTTTTGACCCCGCCTCAATCGTTAGATATTTATTTGAAAGACATTTTCGAAAAAAATATTTTTTTTTTTAAAGTGGTCCCTATGGTGCTATTTTGGTTTTTTCGTTATATCATTGGTGTTTCTTGTTCGATCCAAAAAAAAAAAGGACTTTGACCGAGCTTCTTATGATCAATTGTGTTGTGTGTGTTATTAAATGTTTGCACACAATTGATCGAGAGCTGGACCTACATGTTTTATGCCGACTCCGAACGGCTAAAGTTCATGTTTTCAAGAAGCTTTACATGGCATTATTTACTCTCTGAGGTTTGCCATTGTCTGCAGAGAGGTAGTGGCCGATCAGAAAAATTTTTTATTGGAAATAACTTTTTCGCCGCGGCTGGGGATCGAACCCGGGCTCCGAGCATACTAAGCCACACACTTATGCCATGTTCACACAGAGAGTTTAGTTTGCGTTTCCAGTACAAAGTTGCGTTTTGCCCCTAAACTTAATTTAAACGCTGGCGTTTCCAGTACAATTTTGCAGGAGAAAACGCAACTAAACACAACTTGTTTTCTACGTTTACCAAAACTCAATTTGATACATGCCTAAAAGTATGCTAGTGTTTGATAAAAACATTCGTTCAGTTAGATTTTAGCTGTGTTCGATTCGATTGAACAATAAAAAATGCCAACAACAGCTGATTTTCAATTGTGCATGTTTCTATTTGTAGTTTATTATTAACAAAAATAAGCCAAAAAATAAATAAAATAACTTGGGAAAGTTTAGAAGATGAGTGTTTCTCATCAGTCAGTCAGTATGGGCCGAAAAAAGCTGAGTTTTGAGCGAAATTCCAAAAATTGGTGATCATTTCAATCCACTCAATAAACTCAATTGTGCCGACGCATCTCTGTGTGAACAGCTGCATTTAAACTCAAACGAAACGCAAACTAAACTCTCTGTGTGAACATGGCATTAACCTGCATGCCACGGTCACCACTTGTTCGATCCGGAAGATTTTATATCTGTGTGTTTGTTGGTGTTATTCAAATATTTTCTGGTGTTTTTTTACCTCAAATGTTTTTTTCGACTGATTGCACAATCGATCTTCGTTCCAAGTGTCCAACAAATAAAAGTTTTGAAAAAATCATTATAACCATGGGAAGAAGTGAAATCGAAAAAATCCACCTCCCTATTAAATAAAAAAAAAAAAAAAAATGAAATATATTTCATTAACCAAAAATATGCTTATATTAAACAAATCTTATCATACAATTATTTCAATACTTTTTTGAATACCATGTCTTCGGGCACTTTCCACCTCATTTATCGGAAACCAATGATTCGATTTGGATGAATCTTTTTGTTTGTGATAGTCAACACCGAAATGCATCGGAAAAATTTCTAAAAACGATAATTTTTATTTTATTATTTTGAATAAAACATATCACAACTTTAAATACGATTATCTCGAAACCACTTTTTCGCGATTGGTTGTAATAAAAAGTTATTGAAAAAATTGTCCGATTTAAATATGTTTTGCACCACATATTAAGAAAAGCAGTCATTCTCATCGCTACCAGATTCATGAAAGAAGCATTAAAAACAACGGAATTAGACCTATTTTAAGCCCTAAAAAAATACCTTTTTTTGTAAATTTTGACTTTTGGATGCTATAGTTCCGTTATTTGTTAAACGAACCTCTTACCTCGGTACCGACGATAACGGCATTAATTTTTAACATATTCGCGTTTTGGTTTTTATATTCACATGAAGCACAAACATTTTTTGATTATAATCAGCGAGGTACCTTTTTTTGGTCTAATTTGACATGACATTCAAAAACAACAACAACAACAACAATATTAAGTTTAAAATTAAATTTGATATTTTTTCTAGTCAAAATAAAAGACTGTTTGTCGATATCTTTAATAATTTTTGTTAAATTTAGTTTTCAGGCATTACATTTTGTGTCCCCAAGGTAAAAGGTGGCCTTAATATACTTTTTTTCTAATCGTCCATCACCTATCCGCAGACAATGGCAAATCTCAGACAGTAAACTGCAAACATGTTAGGCTTCTTGAGAACATGAACATTGTGGTTCAATCAAGTGTGTACCAACATTTAATGACGTTTACAACACAATTGATCATAAGAAACTCGGCTAAAGTCCTTTCAAAAGCTGAAATGGCCAATTCGTTAAAGAAAAAGAAATCGTTAAATATGCCCCACCAAATTTCCGTAAATTTTTGGAAAGTATGTCATATACAAAAACAATAAATACTTACGTTAAAAAACCTACAGTTTAATAAGGGATTTAAGATTGTATCTATTTTGCGTTCAATATGCAAGTGGTTACCATGGCGTATACGTAACAAAAATATGATAAATATTAATATTAATTTTTGTTACGTATACGCCATGGTGTATTTTAAGAGAGATTTAATCTGGAGTACTAATGTTAGTCAATTCGACTAACATCATTTCTATTTTGTAACACTGTTTCTCTCACTTTGCCGATAGCTTTCAAACTGCGAGTAATTTTAGCTGCCGATGAAACATATACAATTTTTTGACGATTTATATCTAAAAACCGCAAAAAAATCAGTGTTTAATACATGTTAGGCGATTCGATTAATAATAAGTATTTACGTTTGAAAAATAAGGTAAGCACACTAGGGTTAACAAACCTGAGTACCAAAATTATGAGTTGCACTGTCTAAGTAAGTGAATCAAATTAATAATAGCAAAGTTTATTTATTTTTTAAAATCGTAGTATCTGTAACTTGAGATAGTGTGCTCTTTATTAGTTTATTTTATATACACTCAAAATAAAATGTTTGATAAGATATTCATCATATTAATAAAACAAATCAATCGTTGATTTTATCAAAATTGATAAAAATTTGTCTGATTTTGAAATTTGATAAATTTTTGTCAATATCCTAAAAGTGTTCATCTATATGATGAAATTTTTGTAACCATACAATAAGTTGAAAAATGTTTTATCTATAAACAAAATATTTTTATCAAATTAACAAAATTTTTCTTGACTAAAAATGTATCAGTATGAAAAGTATTGTTATCCAATTGATAAAATTTTTCTTTGTTATTAATAAAATTTTTCCAATTTAACAAACATTTATTTGCATTGTTGAAGATCAACAAAAGCTGGTTTGCAATATTTTTATTTTGAGTGTGCAAGTAAAGCATGGTATAAAGGCATGGTATTTAACATGGTATTTTTATTTATTTTTAAAATAAAAGAACATGTCTAGTAGAGTGTATCGAAAATCTGACCCCCAATTCCGGTACCAAAATTAAATAGTACATGAAAAATCCTGTAGATTGGTATACTTTGTTTTTATTTAAATTAATTTTGGCGTCCCCCGAAATGCATTTTTGTGCATTTTTTATCAACTTTTGTACTGGAGACCCATTAATGGTTGATTTAAAAAGAAAATCAAGCTTATCAATTACTTCCTTTCATATAAAAAAACAGAACTGCAAATTTTCATCCCTGTTGACAAAAGTTCTGATTAGATAAAACAGTTTTTTTTTTCAACGTGAATCTACTTGTTATTTAATATTTGATATGCTTTTATTTTTTGTATGAAAGTATTTTTTTTAACTTTAAGCAAATTATAGCATATTTAGCTCGTCACAGAGACGTCAGTGGCTGCTGCTTATGCAGAACGAAGAAAAGGAATGTTTTCTATGTTGGAGGGCTGTTCAAAAAGGCCGAAATTTGAAACAAAAAGGGAATTTTAGTCCTTTACAGGATCTAAAAAAAAATTGTTGTTATTATTTGGTTAACTGTAATAGTTTAAAAAATATGTTTATTAAGCAATAAGCAATAAAAAACAGAAGTTAAAAAATATTTTCATACAATAAATAAAAACATATCAAATATTAACTAACAAGTAGATTCACTTTGAAAAAAACTGTTATACCTCGTCAGAGTATTTGTCAACAGGGATGAAAATTTGCATTTTTGTGTTTTTATATGAAATGAATTGATTTCTAAGTTTGATTTTTCTTTTTAAATTAACCATTAATGGGTCTCCAGTACAAAAGTTGATAAAAAATGCACAAAAAAGCATTTCGGGGGACGCCAAAATTGGTTCAAATAAAAAAAAGTACACCAATCGAAAGGATTTTTCATGTACTATTTAATTTTGGTACCGGAATTGGGGGTCAGATTTTTCCCATACAAGTCGATACACTCTAATGTCTTGTTTTATTTTCCATAAATAGTTACTTCTATTTTTGTCTCTTTTCTCATGTACCTCGTTATACTTTTGTACTTGATCGTTTTGAACATCATCCCTGAGTGCATCACTGAAAATCTAAGGATGGGCAACTGGGCATTAGTTACATTTTGATTTTAATCATGCATATCATTTATATTTTATTGGATGCACCGCACCAATCTGAAACTTCATGATCACTTAAACCAAAAATTAGGTCGATCGGATTTGTTCGTTAAAGAAATTTATATATTTTTTTCTCAAATAGAAAATTATGGTGACCGCAGCATGCGGGTTAAGGGTGTGGCTCGGCATGCTCGGAGCCCGAGTTAGATCCCCAGTCGCGGCGAAATGTTTTTTCAATAAAAAAATTTTTGTGATCGTTCACCACCTCTCTGCAGACAATAAGAAACCTCATAGAGTAAATAATGACATGTAAAGCTTCTTGAGAACATCAAATTTAGCCGTTCGGAGTTGGCATAAACATGTAGATCCAGTTCTTGATCAATTGTGTGCTAACATTTAATAACACACACATCACAATTGATCAAAAGAAGGTCGGTCAAAGTCCTTTCAAGGGCTGAAATGGCCAATTCGTTTTTTTTGTGTTGTGTTTTTTAGAAAATTAGACGCATTTTGTTGCGGGTCATTAATATCATCTGAAGCAACCAAATCCACCATAGACGCTGCTTGTAAACCAGAAAAAGAACAAAGTTATTTTGTATTTTGTTACGCCGAAGGTAAATTGTGGCGTAACAGTCTATAAATGTGAGTTTATGAACAGTGAGCTTACTTTTCTGAAAACTCAACTGTACACACGAACATATACCTTCGAAGACTACATACCAAACATGCAAAACTGCAAATAATACGTACATCAAAAATATACATAACGTACATTTGCAAAAATATATACCAGTCATCATCTGCCATTTTATTTACATAAACATACTAAGCTCCGTTAGGTTATGTGACTGCTTCTCAGAGTGTTGTCTTTCCGAGGATTAACAGCAATAACACTCAAAAATAGAAAACCATTTCTATACTAATAAAAATTATTTGTGGATAGCTTTTGAATAGGTCTTGTGGATAGGTTAGTTATGTTACGAATATTTCAAAAACAACTTGACCGACGACACAATTACATTTAATTTCACTCGCAAATTCCCAGTGTCACCAGTAGCTGACAGTTGTTCATAACTTTTCTTAAAACCAACTTTTGCCTCTATAGATTTATCAGATGAATGCATATTTGTTGACTTTTGTTAAATATGGTGGTTTTAACGCCAAAAACCTCCGATCAATATGGCCTGTGTTCAGTACTGGCTTGTTATTCTGGACTCATGCAATCTTTTCATGGGATACTTAAAAAAAATCTAAGTGGAAAGTTTTCAGATTTTAATAATTTTATTCTTTTTATGTAAATAAAATATTTTTCAGCCTTAGAAAACAAGAAAAAAATAGTTTTGCGCAAGTATTCATATTAAAACAACGTTATGAAAAAAGTTCACCTATAAAAGACAGTTTATATGAAAGGACCATAGTTTTTCTTAGAAAGTTAAAGTTTTTTCACTTCTTTCAGATGTTTATGTGTGCCTGCTCTAACAGAGTACCACCTCGAATGAGGTTTCCTTTAAAAATTCTTTAAAAATGGAACCAATTCTGTCTCAAAGCTAAAACGAATATGTTAATCAAGATAAGTTACACATTGTCGACATGAAAAGGGCAACGCCAACAAACAAACAAACAAACAAACAAACAAACATACAATGACTGGACGCTATAGCAAAAAAAGCATCAAAATCAAATCCAGTATCAGGAAGCAATAGTAAGAAGAGCAAAGAAAAAAAAAAAAATATAAATGCAGGGCGGGAATGGATGGATGCAAGCAACGATAACAAACAAGAATTTATGCAAAATCTCAGTTGCCACACAACCTCCAGGTAGCTAGGCACCTAGGCGACCGACATGTACCGAACGAGTAGCATAAAAGGTAAAATATTGACAATTTCGCATAAAACCCTTTCATTCTTTCGTTTCATTCTTGTTGGTTGCCTTTGGACGGTTTTTTGTCTTTTTGTATTTGTTTTTTTTTTTTTTTTTTAATATTTCTTTTTTCATTGTGAGCTTTATGGGTCAATAGAAAAACAGTGTTTCATTTTGTACGCAATCTTTTATGCAACACAGAATGTGAGGCATGGGTTTGTTAGTTGGTTGGCTGGTTGGTAGGTGTATGTGTGTGTTTAAAGGTAAAAATCAGCCATGTGTAGAGAGTGTGTGTGTTGTGTACTTGTGAATGCTTGTTTCCTTGCAAATACATATGTGTGAGTGTGTGTGTGTGTGTTTGTGTTTAGACTGTGATTGTGTTATTTTATTGTCAGTTTTAGGTAAAAAATATTGTCCACAAAATGGTTTTTGGTTTTGAGGATTTGAAAAAGCTAAAAAAATCGTTATTTTTGTTTGTTTTTTTTTTTGTTTTTGATTGGTAGGTAATAAAAAAAAACAGTTATGTTTGTAGCAAGGGGTTAATATAGCTCTAAACCGACGCAATGGCAAATAGTTAAATTAAATATGCATAGCATATAACAATGCGTTGTTCTTAAAACAACAAAAAATAAAGCAAAATTGAAGCATTTCTGCTCTGCTACTCTTAATGGCATTATTTAAAGTCTTTAACTTAGTTGTCTAAATGTTCTTTTTTTGAATAATTAAGAGCTGTCAGCTGTAATGGCTGTTAGGTTTACCAACAACAAAAATGGGGAAAAAAAAAATTAGAAAAACAAATAAAAAAAAATTAATCTACATAGACTGATCTTAAATCAAGCAAGAATCAACGCAATGCTTTCATTCTCCACAAATTCAACCCACAAGCACTTAAAACTTTGTTAAAACAAAAACTATTGTAGCATACTTTTTGGCGCCTTTGCCAAAGTGCGACTTAGAATGATCCACACAGACACACTATTAGTATAAGTATGGGTTTAAATGAGTGTCAGCAAGTAAGTATCTGTGTGTGTGTGTGTGTGTGTGTGTGAAGGTGTTTGGGTGAACAAGTGTGAGTCAGTAGAATTTGAAAACAATGCACTCTGCCAACACAATTTATTGAGCGAGTAATTTTTCGCCCATACACAGCATTTTACCAAAAGTGAATATTTTTTATTCAACATCATTGTTTTTGTTGTTGGTTCTTTTGTTTATATTGCACTGATATTGCGGGCGTTCACACAGTTACTTAACAAGCCGCTCAGTAGGTGTTTACGAGAGCTCTATAGTTTTTGCTGTTCTGCTGTACATACAGTACACTAAAAAAAAAAAAACACAAGAGAGGTTATAGTCTTATAGCTTGATAATTAATAAATATATTATTTCATTAAATCAAACTATATATGCTGGATGTCTGAGATGCATTTCGACTGGGGAAAATACAGGAAACTACAGGAAAATAACTTGATAAATTTGTATTTTATATCAAAACTAAATTGTGGAAGAAAAGTATGCCCACGATCACGCCCACCTCCTATACAACCCAAAATTGAAATCTTTATAAAAAGGCTTTTTATCTTTACGCTGTAGGAAAAAAATTTTATATAACTGTATTTTAGATGTCATCAAAATAGTAAATTTTGTTTAAATGTCATACAAAAAGAGCTTCAAGTTAAGATTTTGTAAGCTTACGATTCGACTGTGAGGGTATTTTAACTTCGCTCTAGTCGAAGATATACCTTATTGTTTTTTTTTTAAATAATCAATTGCCTTTCAATGAACCTTGATTTGAACTGAAAAAAAACCGTCAAAGTATCTTATAATCTTAAAATAATTAAAAGTTATGTTTATTTATTAAAAAGTTAAATTAAATTATATCTATGACGAAGTTATAGATATAATTTCTAGAAGACTTATTATAATTTGAGGAAAAAGTTTCATTCAAAAACATTTGTTAAAAAATGCTGTGCTTTTTTCGTGAAAGTTGTTTTCATAGTGTAGCTTCAAAAACAAACTCATTAACTCAACTTAAGTTCTCATTTTGTAAACTTTGAATTTTTTGTTGATTTGAACGAATTTAAAAATCCGTTAAGAGTCTTACGGACTTAGTCTGCCTTTAGTCTATCTTACTTACTGATTTAAACCAGGGACCAAAAATAACTGTTATCTTACAATTTTCGAATGAAAAAGACACAATGAAAAAATTGTCGAAGGACATTTTCAAATATACCATTATGATACAAATGGCCTCAGCTTCACGAATATTTAGAGACTTTTAAATTTTTGACTGATTCTATAAAAGTTAAAAAATAACTGTTATTTTTTGCCTTTTATTTTTTCAGAAAAAAAATAACGGTTACCTTTGATTTATATTTTATCGGTCAAAAATAATAGTTATTTTGTGACTTTTTTATTTTCGGTCAAAAATATCAGGCAATCTGTGTTTTTTTAAAGGCCGCTTGTCCGATTTAAAAAAGTATTGATACCATATGTAAAACGTGCTCACCGATGAGACCAAAATAGTGGTATCGATAGTTTCTTAGTCAGTAAAATGGCCTTTGAAAAAACACAAATTGCCTGATATTTTTGACCGAAAAAATAAAAGGCAGAAAATAACTGTTATTTTTGACCGACATAATAAAAGTCAAAAGTAACTGTTATGTTTGCCCGAAAAAATATAAGGCACAAAATAACTTTTATTTTTGTCGGAAAAAATAAAAGTTAAAAAATAACAGTTAATATTTGACTTTTTTGATAAAACCCATAACCGGTACGGTCCCTGATTTAAACGTAATGACTCACATATTTCAGGTGTTTCTCTTATAACTCGCAAGATGCTATTCATACAATATTTTACTCACTTCATCAACTTGAATTGCCTTGTTTTATACCAAGTCTGAGAGAGTCCTGCTAATAGGACTATATGTCAACATATTTTATCTATGAATTCTACCAACCAATTTTGGGATCTATGTTGGAATTCATTTGGAATCCATCCATTTATTTAGAAAATAAGTTTTTTATAATAAACTTCTGTGTTAACTTTAGAAGTAGCCTCAATAATTATTGCAGTGGACATTATTTCTCGGTGTAAAAATGCATTTTGTATTTTCAGTGAATTACTATGTGTGCTTTGCACAGTTGTTGTTGTTGTTATGTTGTTGTTCCTTTTGACGCTAGCAATTTGTTGCCAAAAATGGACTCAACACAGACTTGCTTTCGAGTTTGTAAACAGCTCCAAAAGTTTTTAATCATTTCTTAGCTCGTTGAACAAGCGCGCGAGCATTATTTAAGTTAGTTGCTGAAAGAACAAATAAAGAAGAGTTAAGGTAAGATACATTTGCAATTAATTGCAAAAAAAAACAATTAAAAATTTATTGAAAAAAAAAACTATGGAAAAATCACAAAAAAATGTTTGTATTTTATAACATAGCTTCTATACTTCATCTCTATAAATTTTATTTTTTATAGCTTGTGTGATAACTTAGTTTTATTTGATGTAGTCAATTCTATTTTCAAATAAAATACATTGTTATCACATGCAGTAAAACCAAAAAAAGGTAACATGTATATGAAATATATAAAAAAAAAACAAATTGCTCAATTCAGCCCTTGAAAGGATTCATACCGAGCTTTTTTTGATAAATTGTGTTGTGTATGTTTTTAAATGTTTGCACACAATTGACCGAGAACTCGACCTACATGTTTTATGCCGACTCCAAACGGCTTAAGTTCATGTTCTCAAGAAGCTTTATATGGCATTATTTACTCTCTGAGTTCTGCCAGTAACTGCAGATAGGTGTTGACCGATCAGAAAATTTTTTAATGAAAAAAACTTTACCAGGAGTGGGAATCGATCTTTGCATCCGTTTCACTCTTTTATATTATAGTTGTCTTTAGCTAACCCAAGAAATGTTTTCCTACGTCATACCGCTGCGGATAGGTTGCACTTAACGTGCATGTCACGGTCACCACCATGCAGGTCACCACATGACATATACAAATTTCTTAAAACTAGAGCTGTATAAACGCTTGTTATATACATTCAGAACAGTCGTGCTCAACTCCTGCAAACTGCCTTCCCAAAATAGTAGATTTATAAAAAGATCCTTTTCAGGCAATTAGTACAGGCACTTATTTTTTAGTTCTAATTTATTGAAAAACCAATACATTTTGATGGTCAAATGTATTCTAATTAATCAGTATTTTGGTAACTTAACTTAAGATCTCAATAAGCACAATCCACCAGCTTTCTTGATTTTGACCTCAGCCTTCTTGGAGCAGTATTTGGTCTTTACAATGATTGGCTAAATATTTCTCCAAGAAGCAGATATGGAGATACCAAAATTTTGATATAAATAAAAAACTCGAAAGAACGTGAAAAAATTAACAAATTTAATTCTACGTTTTATTTGCTTTTATTTAGTAACTTTACAAAACTTTAAATAACATATTAAAAGTAGCTTAGTTTTGATTAAATCAAATCCAACGTTTTTTAAATCGGTCTTAAAAAAAAGTTACAACAGTTTGCAATCTGTACTAAACATAGAATTTACACATCGTGCCTTATGGGCGTTTCCGTGGGTGGATAAAGTTAATAATTTGTACACATATTAGATTTGATGTAACAAGCAGACAAATTGTAAAACTTTAAGCGCAAATATAAACCTGCTTATAAAGTTTTCACTTTTTTAAAATTGTGAAGTTAACTAAAATAATAAGTGAATAAAAGAAAAATTCAAAATTTTTATTGTTTTTTTTTACAGTTTTATGGGCCAAAGTCAAGTGCAAAGTCTTTATTATATTTAAAAAATTTATCGCATCTTCAAAGGCAAACATTTCTGTTGAAGATTTTGTAAGAACGAAAAATTTAAATTTATATAAAAAAAAATTAAAAACGTATCATTTTGCCATCGTTATTTTTTTTGGTAAAAAGTTCATTTTGTTTCTAAAATTAAAAAAAAAAAAACAAAACAAAAGTGCTTTTTTGAGATTTGAGCAAATTAAATATTTAATCAGAAAGTTGTTGAAAATTTTATCAATGTTTTTTAAATCGCTTTTCAATAGCTTTATAACTTTACCTTATTTATAAAAATAGGGTAACAAGGACGCAGATTCGATTTATTGGAAATTATAATGAAACTTTCCCAACTCGAACTTCTCTAACTCGAAAGTCTCCATAACTCGAAGTACTATTCGTGATTTTTCGATGTATTTTTCTTAGTTTTTGATCTCTACAACTCGAATTTTCCGTAACTCGAAATGAAATTACGGTTCTTTGGCGTTTCGAGTTAGGGAAGTTTCATTTTCAGCATTGTTTTAAAAATTTTTAATTTTATCAAAAAATTGGTATTGCCATAACTTTACAAAAAATGGATAAAAAAAGAACAAATAACTTAAAAATTGTTGTAAAAATAGATTACTTTATTATATGTATGTATAAGTTTATGCTTTTTCTTTGATAACCACTTTTCAAAAATTCAGCCAGGAAAATTTCTGTAGGCTTTTCAGCTGTAAAAGTAGAGTGAAAAAATTAATCTTAAAATTTTTCTAAAACTTTACACATTCCCTTCCTTAAAGGTCCGTCAATTTTTTGGAAAGTACTTGTTTAGCATTTTTTGAAATTTTATTCAACGCTTAAAGCTTAATCGGCACAATTTTCTGGTATAACGTACTCTGCACACTGGAATGATATTCACCCCAGTGTTAAAAAGTCATCTTAAAAAATAAACAACACTCAGGAAAAAATGCTGTCACGTGATCTACATTATTTTTAAATGCGAAATTTGGTTAGGAGAGTCAACCACATTTTATTAACCCATGCTAGACAGACTAATCTGGTTTATAGAAGCATGTGTAAAAATAACGCATGATTTTTGTCTTAATTTTGCTCACGTTCAATCATGTTACAAATATCATGGATTATAATTACTCGATGAACACTCATGCGATAGCTACGGAAGTCCAGGATCGATTCTCTTTTTATATTCTCGATAGTTTTGAAGACTAATAATTTTTTATAAATAATTTATTTTACAATTAAAAAAGTATACATTTGGTTATAATAACCAAATTTCTCAGTTTGATTTAGCCACAAAAACTGGTAAGATTGGCATGAAATCATGTGATTACCTTAACCTGAAGATTCATCTTGGAAAATAATTTCCTGAGATTTGGTTAAAATTCGTTTAAACTAACCAGATTATTTCTGTGGTTGTATGAAATATTTAAGCTCAATTTTTATTTTTTGTAGCTACTCGAAAGAATGTTTTTAAATATAATATAATTTTCAGGGGTCAAAATTTTATTAAAGTATGACATAACATTCGCGGCAGAGAAAACAGACCCTTTTTGATAAATTCATGACTCAGTCAAAAGCAAATAGTTTTTCAAAATTTTTGTAGAATTAATTGTAGAGAATTGAACAAATTAAAATAACAAAAATTCAAAAAAATATATTTTTTACTCCAACATGGTTTTATAAAGCTCCAAACTGACGACAGAGAACAATACGGGGCCTCGTGGTTGCAGCGTTGGGAGTCGTAAAAATTGTCCGATCTGGAAAAAATTACTTTTTTAAATTTTAACGAAATTGGTTATCGTAGGACAGCAGCTCTTTTTAAAGTTTTTTTTCAATTTTTGGTGATTTTCCAAATTTGAAAGTGTGTTTTTTCGAAAAAAAATATTGGCTTTAAAAATTAATAAAAAATCGAAGAACAATTTTAAAAAAGCTCGTGTCATACGATACCGAATCAAGTTTAAAAAAATATAACAAAAAAAAAATTTTGTGAACAAAGAAAAAAAAAGGTTGAAAAAGAAAAATGCGCTCTCACTTATTCGGCTGTAACTTTTGAACTCGTAGGAATTTTTCCATGAATCTAAGAATCTAAAGAAAAATTACTAAAATACAAAATTTGATAAAAAATTTAATTTAAAAAGAACAGCCAATATCATGTCCCCTCTTAAATAAGTTAAAATAGATAAAATGTATACATATTGTATACACTCAGAAAAAATGTCTCGGAATATGATAAAAAAGGCATCATATTTAGAGAAAAATGGTATAGACTTTGATCCAGAGAATGATATTCTCTAATTGCGATAATAAAAATTCTCTAAAGATGATAAAAAGCTTCCATGAAATAGAAAAATATATCGTTTTTAGAACAAATACTTTTCATTTTTGAGAAAATATTTGTTTTTATTAAAGAAAATACTTCTCATAGTGAATTTTTTATCAATATTTAAGAAAAGTTTTTCATTTTCAATAAAATTTCTCTTTAAATGAGAAATTTTTTGTGCGAGAAAAATACTTATCATTATTAGAGACATTGAAATATTTCCATTTCCTAGAAGTAAAGAAATATTTCTTCGAAAATGTGAAAATTTATTCTAATTGAAGAAAATTTTATTTGAAAAAGAGAAAATTGCTATTATCAAAAATAGAGAAATTTTTTACCGGAGCAAGGTATGTGTTTTTTTCTCAGTGTATCAAAACAAAAAAACCGGGGGTGTGTAAATGATCCCAGTGTGCCGAATTAAAGGTTGATTTTATGCTTGTTCTAATGCTTGTTATAATGCTTGTCCTGATCCTTATCTCAATCCTTGTCCCAATCCTTGCAAAAATCTTTGCCTAATCCTTGTGCTTGCTCTTGTCTCAACCCTTGACCTAATCTTTTTTAATACCTTTGTGTTATCTTGTTGTGCATTACTAGAACACGTATTTTCATGCAAATGCATGGTTTTTTGAATGTCTTAAAAGTGATATAGTTAAATAATCGTTGTGACCGATTATTGACAAAAAACAATAAATAAAATGACATTCAATCGTTTTGCAATTATTTACTTAAAATGCATATTTTAAATATTTTTTTAAAAATCTACATAAATCAAAAAATTTAGTTAATTCTTTCATCTTAAATTCATTTAAAAATTTACATTTCCTCTTTAATATTTGATACGACATCAATTGGTGGAAAGAATTTGTAAAATTTTCTCTTCAACGTTCTTCTGGAGCACCTTCAAAAGAGTATTTTTGTTGCATGTTTTGACTTTCAAGTATGTATAATAGACCGGATCAAAATTTAATAAAACATTAATAAACATTAATAAAAAATGTATCTTTTTCAGCGGTTTCAAAAAAATGCATTTTTAAGAATAGCAAAAAATTAAACTTTTGGTGGTCAATAAGAGTTATAATGAGACAAAATTTTAACAATTTTTTTATGCCAAAATGTTAGTATGAGTAAGAACTTTAACAATTAAGAAGATGTGGGTATGCGTTCTGTGTAAAATAAGAAGATACAAGCAAAAATCAAGTTTTTTTTACCAAAAAGGACTTTCAGGAGAATCAAAATTGCTTCGGCGGTTTTTCTCCGATTTGAAAAAAAAAGTATGCAAAAATCATTTTAATGAGTTCCTCTAACTTTTGAGACCCCGACCGGTTGAAATTTTTTTATCCATATAAGAATGATCCGGTCTAATATATAATATGCTCATATTTGTGAGGTTTTAATGCATGGAAATCCGTTCTCTATGCATTACAATTAGTGCCTTGCAGTAAGTCCATGCAACGATGTTGCATTAACGTAACATTAAGTTACTCCGTCGGAGGTCTTATAATATCACTGATGCCTTTTTTTATTATGAGTCCAAAGAACTCAACACAACTGTTGTTCCATTTGTTTGAAATTTTAAAATTTTTGTTTGTAATATTATAACAGTTATTATTCCATGCAACACTTTTCCATTTTTGTTGCATTTTAGCAGCCAAGCATTATTGCTTTTTTCAAATACTGACGTCTTGTTTGTTGGAACGTCACACTTTTGGTGTCAATATTTTTATAAATCTCTGCTTTACAGCAGCTAAAATTCAAAAACCTTTAACAAATTTGATATGCTATAGTGCCAAGAAGTTAGTGCCCCAATCCCGGTTAATGACTTATTTTATTTTTAAGTATAAAAAATTTCCTAAAGAAATGCTAATTTAAGCATAACAAATGCAGAACTAATGCTCACAAACACTTAAACAAACACTCACTCACGCAATTCAATTAGAAGCCATAACAACTACAGCTACAGCTAAATACGCTCTCCAACTATAGCAAACAGACACAACCACACACTTACTACTACGATACATAGATAAAATATTTCAAACGCAGTCACAGCAAGTTACAGCAACGCATATGTGCAAAAAACGGAAACGGAAGTCTTTGCTATGCTCGTTGATTCGTACTTGCATTCGCTCGTTGTTCGTTCAATCGTTTGTTCAGTCATTCTTGTCGTACGTCCGCACTTGGCCATCGGCTGCAATTAGTGTGTTTCAGTGCGAAAATTCACTGCTTGCTACAGAGCAAGCAGGCAGCATAACTCCTTGCAGCACTATCAGCAGCATCAAAATACAGGCACAACCACAATAACGGCAGTACCATCAACAACAACAACAACAACAACAACAATTACAAAAAATACTATTGTTTTAGCACACTAACAAACAAACAGCAACAAACACAAGCAATAGTCCTTGTTTTGTGGTGTTTTTTTTTTTTGTTTCTTTTGTCCGCTTCTCTTCTTTTTATCTTTCATTTTGAATTTAACAATCGTTGCGTACTGGTTGTTGTTGTTGTTAGTGTTGGCGTTGCCATGCCAAACACAAGGCAGACGCCTTGAATGTCCTTACCACAGCAACAAAACGATTTGGCAAAATCATTTGAATGTTGCAAATATTCCTTTCTAAGCATCAGCAAGAATTGTAAAAGTCTAAAAAATTTAAGGATTTTGTATGAAGTGCAGCTTGTAAATGTAGTTGCTGCTGCTACTGCTGCTGCAGATGATGCTGTTAATGCAGCCTGACCAGACCATACAAAACTAAGCAAAATACCAACTTCCTTTAGCCATAAACGATGGATGCACCACCACGCCTTAATGTTCCAGCTTTAGCAAGTTGTTAAGTGAAAATCTTTTTGAACTTAAGTGTGTGATTGTGAAACATCATCAACTCGTTCCAATGTAGCAGCAGTTGGTGCTGTTTATTCACTACTACATGCTTAAGGTGACCACCTGCACCAAAATAGCTGGTGCAGTGATGAAATTTGACAAGAAGTTTTGGGTAAACGCAGGTATTAAATAAGTCGTGAATCTTAATTTACATATCATTCAACAATTCTTTGTCGACAAGGAATAACCGCTAAAGTCGAGTCAGGACAAATTGAGATTATTACTTTCATTCAGGGACCGTACCGGTTATGGTTTTTATCGAAAAAGTCACATATTAACTGTTATTTTTTAACTTTTATTTTTTCCGACATGAATAAAAGTTATTTTGTGCCTTATATTTTTTCTGGCAAACATAACAGTTACTTTTGACTTTTATTTTATAGGTCAGAAATAACAGTTATTTTCTACCTTTTATTTTTTCGGTCAATAATATCAGGCAATTTGTGTTTTTTCAAAGGCTGTTTTACCGACTAAAAAACTAATGGTACCATTATTTGGGTCTCATCGGTGTGCACAATTTACATATGGTATCAATAGTTTTTTAATTGGTCAAGCGACCTTTAAAAATATACAAAGTGCCTGATATTTTTGACCGAAAAAATAATAGTCACATATTAACTGTTATTTTTGACCGATAAAATAAAAGTAAAAAGTAACGGTTATTTTTGTCCGGAAGAATAAAAGGCAAAAAATAACAGTTCATTTTTAACTTTTATAGAATCAGTCGAAAATTTAAAAGGCATTTAATATTCATGAAGCTGATGCCATTTGTATCATAATGGTATATTTGAAAAAGTCCTGCGAAAATTTTTTCATTGTGTCTTTTTCATTTAAAAATTGTAAAATAACAGTTATTTTCGGTTCCTGCTTTCATTGCATTTTTTCGCAACGAAATACACTAGTACGCAAGTTTTTATGGTTGTACCTAGAAAATAAAATGTTTGAGGTCATCAAATCCAAACAGCAAAAGTCGGGGTACCCTGATATTAAGTAGCAATTTTGAATCTTAAAAGTGCTCTCCTGAAATTTTGTAAATGAGTTTAGCTGTTATTCCTTGTCGACACAGAATTATAAGTTGTACATAGCAAAGTATATAAGACTGTATTCAAAAATTCTTGTGAACATTTATATAGAGCCTTTTCACTTCAGCACTACTCCGTTGAGTGCGAATTTGTATTATGTTTTTGTTTTTTGCAATAAAACTCTACTAGAAAACTTGGTCACCCCATGCAAACTAGCAACTAAAATTCTCTCAAGTCAAGGTTGCAAATATGCCATTGCAAATTGCAAAATTTTAAAGAATTTCATTACAATCCCATCTCATTAAGAAGTTTTGAAGTCACAGGGGTGCATTTTTGGAATACTCTGCAAATTGAATCGATGTGATAGCTTTGTAGTTTTTTATGAGAAACAGAAGTCCAGGGAACACTTTTTATATTTATGCATTGTTACTTAAAGATGTCTTTTGCTTAAAAAAGTACTTATTTTTCAATTAAAAATTTTTCTGATCGGTCACCACCTCTCTGCAGGCAATGGCAAATCTCAGAGAGTAAATAATGCCATGTAAAGCTTCTTGAAAACATGAACTTTAGCCGTTCGGAGTCGGCTTAAAAAATGTAGGTCCAGTTTTCGGTCAATTGTGTGCAAACATTTAATAACACACACAACATAATTGATCATAAGAAGCTCGGTCAAAGTCCTTTCAAGGGCTGAAATGGCCAATTTGTTTTTGTTTTGTTTTGTTAATCAAATCTTCATGAAGTAATGTTGAAAGATTGAGACAGAGATTATTTCAAGGGTAAGGACACAGATTGAGACACAGATTAGGACTAGGATTAAGACGAGTATAAGAATAAGGCCCTTTCGTGATCCAATAAGTATTAAGACAAGCATAAGGACAAAAGCTATAACAAAGCTAATGACGTGTATTTTTTTATTGCTTTGGATAAAGATTAAGAGTCCAATAACAAAATTAACTTGGGTTGGGCCATAGAATATTCCCAGCCAGGCAATTCCTTCGAAATTAAAAATTTTCCATACAAATAAGGTACGTCTAATAGGCAAGTACAGCCAATTCTGATGACTTTTTATTTCAAAATAAAATCGTGTTTAGCTGATAAACTCTACACGTTTAGAGTCGTATATTTTGAAGCACTTTTGCAAGTTGTATTAAAAGGTTTTCGTTGCTCAACTGATTTGTCCTGTTTTAATATACAAAAAGGTTAAGTTTTGCTTTAGAGTATAATAGAGAATAAGGAAGTTTATTTTTACACACTCTGTTTTTAAATATAATAAAATCAAACCAGATAAACTTTTGTTTTTATAGTCACACATATACGTATTTATTTTAGAGTGTTAATTCACTATCTAGTTCTAGTGGAAAATAGTTCCAACAAAAGTCAAACAAAATATATCAGAGCAAAGAATTTGCAAAATATATTTATCTGTAATTTGTAAAAAACTAAAGCTTACTGAACTGCAATTCAATCAGGAAAAAATAAAAATTTAGCTAACTTTAATTTAAACTTTGTTATTAGAAACAAGCTACAGATCCTGAAAAATTTGGGTATGTTTTGGAGAGTAAAAAGTGGTAAATAAAAGTTTTGAGTGGTCGGAAATACTAAAATATTATCAGGCAACCCATTAAAAATATGCAAAAAAACAAACAAGTTGCTCACAGTTCTGTGTTTAATTACTGCAAAATAACATAATTAATCGAAAGTTTAAACAGAAGTTTTAGAGAAATAATTTTCTATAAAGTTTTATGAAATTCAATTATTGTGAAAAGCTTGACAGAACTAAAGGATAAGAGTTGAAGACTGCCAATGACGACAGATGTTTAGTTATGTTGAAGCTGCAGACACACACACTCAAAAATACACAGTCTTATAGAAATTCGGTCATAAATAAACATGCTCATCTGATATGCGCATAAATATAGTGGTTATCGCCTTATTAAACATACAGACACAGTCCAATCCAACACAAACTCACAACCTCAACCCACAGCTTTAGAGCATAATATGGAAATGTGGAAGCAAAATATTAGAAAAAACAAAAAAAAACTAAATAAATTTAAGTAAGCTGCACAAAGAAGAGTTAAAAGCAACAGAGCTTGAAAGTGGAGCAAAAAAGAAGAGAGCATGAAAATTGAAGAAACTATAAATTCCTTAAAATTAAGTGGATTTTTATGATCCACTATGTTAAAAAAAAAAAAATAAAAAAATTGTACATATATTCCTTGTTGTTGTTAAATAAAGCTTAAACATAGATGTTCTACAAATTCTGCCTTTCATTCTGACAGTTATAAAAGTTTTTGTTATATTTTTGACATATGTAGCTATAAACACTCACTTTGTTGCTTTTGTGTTGGCTAGCATGTCCAAGAGTTTGCTGCTTGTTCTGCTTCATCTTCTGCTTTCTTTGTGTTGACCATCTTAGCAGACAGAAAAAGAACAACAAAATGAAAAATAAAAAATTTCTTTGCTCCTACTTTTAACACTAACTAACGGATACATTTGGGAGTTTGTTTATTTTGTATGTGCGTCTGTGTGTGTGTGTGTGTGTGTGTGTGTGTTTGTGTTGCGTTGTGGCAACAGCAAAAGGACAAAAAATTTTACAATTTTTGCATTTTACAAGCAGCGCAGTAACTGATTTTCTAACAGCAGCTCTATTCTCTGCTTGCTGTTTTACATGCGTATGTGTTGGTTGGCTGGCTTCGAAATCTGTATGTTTGTGCGATGTATGTGTATCTGCCAACATATACAAATGAATAAGAAATGTGTAAATAGATTTCTCTTGAGATTTTAATGACTTCGTTGTTTTTTTTTTTTTTTTTTTTTTTGGTTTTTTTAATATACAAGAGTATTTTTTTACTGGCTATGTTGTTTGATTTGTTAAAATGTTTGACTTTGATTAGAAATTGAGTTTTCCAAAAGTTCCAGTTGTTTTTTGTTGTTGTTGTCACTTTATTGAATTCTGTTGAGAATTTGTACGACTTGTCGAATTAAATTTAATGAAGTAAATATATGTTTGCAATATTTGCATCTATATATTTGAAACTTTTAACGTACGTTTTTTTGTACTACGCTGTTCAGTGCTAAAGAAGCCTAAATTGTTAAAAACTTTTGCTTGTAAAAATTAATTAGTTCAGTTGTGAACTAATGAAGGGTGGTTCAAATTCGAATTAAAAAATAAAAATAACAAAATGAGCAACTTCTTCATAGCTAAAGATCAATTATAAGGGCGTTATAAGGAAACGGTTCAGATCCTTAAGCTAAATATCATTGACCATTTTTGCTAGTGCAAAGCCAGCCGAAGCAGACGAACTAAGGCACGAATTAAAGCGTGTTCCAAAAATAATGGGAATTTTTTTATAAAAAGTGATTTTTATCTGAATTTGGTTTATGGTTTTGTAATATACATTTTTTACACCTCATGTGAGACTCGTAACAAGTGGCAAGGCCAAAAATGCTCAGTAAATTTGCCATTTCAACATGAATAGACCAACAAACGAAGAGCGCTTGCAAATCATTGAATTTTATTATCACAATTTTGCTCCGTGAGAAATGTGTTTCGCAAATTACGTTCATTTCGACTTATAATCGACTCACCGAACAAGCTATTCAAGGTATTGTGACAAAATTTCACACCAGTTTAACTTTATTGGACATCAATCCACTTACCCGTGTGCGGAGAGTGCGGAGCAAGAAGAATATGGGCATCTCCCAAAAAAGGTCCATCAAAAGTGAAGAAAAACATTAAAATATAGCACTCTAACAGCTTTTAATATTATTTTTTTTCTTATTTTGATTAGTATTACTATGTAACTATGCTATGTAACTTGAATTCAACTTATTATGATGTATTTTTATTAAAATTTATAATGATCATCTTTACTGTATTTTACTACTGTGGAAAAATTTGTCGCGTCCAAGATGTCGCGTCCATATTTGTGCTATATCTTTTTAAAAAAATATAAGAGATAATTCTTTTATTTCATAAGTCTACGAAGGATAGTTTTCCTTTGACCTTCATTAACATGTATATTATATATCAAAAAAAGTTCTCAAAATTAGCTAAATTTTGCATATTTCTATACGAGCTTGAAAAAACTTATATTTTTTGTCGCATCCGTTCCATTGAATGATTGCTTATTACTTTGTACTAATTTGTACTAAATCTCGCCAATATTTTTATAAAATGTAGCACTCTTTCGTCGCGTTAGAACACTTAATATACATATCGGCTCATTTTGTTTCTTTCTTGTTTTTCGAGTAATTAAAACCGTGCGAATGGGAGATGCCCATATTACTGCTGTGTCAGTGCCAATGTAGATCACGATATGTCAAGTCGTCGTCTTTCTCAACAATTGAACCACTTAGAACATAGGATTTCGGTATGAAACTATACAAAATACTGCTTATACAAGAACTGAAGCCGGAAGACTTACCATAACGTCGTCTGTTGCTGTGTGTTTCTTAGAAAAGTTGGATGAAGATTCACGAAAAATCAATCGAAAAATCTTTTCAGTGACGAAGCTCATTTCATCAAACGGAATGTCCAAATTTGGTCTGAAGAGCAGGCAGAGGCAGTTCAAGAGCTATCCATGCACCCTGAAAATTGCACTGTTGGTTGTGGTTTGTGAGTCAGCGGCATTATGGGACCGTTTTTTCAAAAATAATGAAAATCCCAGCATTATAGTCAATGGAGCAATGTGCTGTGTGATGACTACGGACTTCTTTTTGTCCAAAATGGAAGAATTGAACTTGATTGTCATGTGGTTTCAACAAGACGGTTTCATATGCCACAAGATACGCGATACCATAGAAGTATTAAGAGACGAGTTTGGGCGGGCAGTTAATTTCACGTTTGGAGAAGTGCAATTAGAAATCCACTAGACTATTTTTTGTGAAACAAAATGAACATGGACAAGCCAAGAAATTTCATCATCCCTTATTGATCAGTTTTCATGGTCAGTATCTCAACTCTTATCCATTGAATCTTTTTTCCCGCATAATCATAATTTTTTATTTATTATTTATTTGATGATAATAATCTTCGAGCGTTATGGGTACACCTTAAAAAAATATTTATTATAAATTAGAAAACAGATCGAATCAGGGCAGGTTAGTTGGGCATTTGGCCCGTGCTCTACTTCATTAATTGCCCGGAAATGACGATATGTGGTTTTAAAAAATAAAATTTTGATTGAATTGTTTATTTTTAACCAAAAAAAAACCAAAATAAATTGGCCATTTCAGCCCTTGAAAGGACTTTGACCGAGCTACTTATGATCAATTGTGTTGTGTGTGTTATTAAAATGTTTGGCACACAATTGACCGAGAACTGGACCTAAATGTTTTATGCCGACTCCGAACGGCTAAAGTTCATGTTCTCAAGAAGCTTTACATGGCATTATTTACTCTTTGAGGTTTGCAATTGTCTGCAGAGAGGTGATGACCGATCAAAAAAATTTTTTATTGAAAAAAACTTTGTGCCTCGCCTGGGGATCGAACCCAGGCTCCAAGCATGCTAAGCCACACACTTAACCTGCATGCCACGGTCACCACGCCAATTTTTTACCAATTTATCTAAATGTTAACCAAAGTATCTATGCAAACTAGTCTCCGATTTTCTACTTACCAGAACGTTTTTCGTATCGGTGAACAACTTTCTCTATTCGCCCAGAAGCAGCCCCGGATCTAAGGGGGGGCAACTGGGGGCACTTGCCCCGGGCGGCAGTTTCTGGGGGCGCCAAATCCTTGAGACAAGAATTCCAAATATCAAACAAGTGAAGCCAGGGTTTCAATTGCATGCTTCAAATGAACAAAAGCAAACAAATTGTTGCTTTGCTTAAAGTTTTTTGAGTCAAGAAAAGAAACTGAGTTTCAGTTACTTACCTCACTTGTTGTTATCAACAGGGATGCCAACTCAGTTCTTTTGGCACTAAATCTAGTGCAATTTGAGATTTTAAACCGCGAAATATATATTATTGGAAAAACGCACTGAGCTAGTGCTTTTCCAAATTGTGTTTAGCGTTTTAGCGCTTTTTCATTTTCTTTTAAAGTAAACGATCTGGCAGCAAACGATTAAAAAATTAATTTATGTATCTATGTAAATACTTATTTTCAACTATGAATTTGAAAAAACGAGTGTTCAATTACGATGCACGTTTTTTTTTGCAGTTTTGTATGAAATACATGAAATAAATGTTATGTTTCAAAAATAAATTGTTTTAAGATATGCTTAATAATAAAAGTAATTGACCGTCTGAAAAGATAAAATTTGTAAGAATAACAATGGAAACTAAAACTGCTTAACAACGAATTTTGATTTTAAAAATGTTGGTAAAATTTATTTTTTTGGTATCATATGTATAAATTTTATGAAATATTATAAAAAAATACGTTGGATAAAAGATTTTGCAGAGAAACTTTAATTTTGTGAACTTAAGACCTTTTTTTAAGGAAAAGACGCGTTTTTTATTCAGAAAGTTGCCAACACTGGTTATGAACCTATCAAAAGCAAAGAGCAAATAATAATAATATTGCAAAAGTGTACAAAGACAAACTTAAAAGGAAGTAGTCAAACCAGATGGTCGGCTTAACATCAAGCTGTTACTGCTCTATTAAATAATTTACCGGAAGTTGTCAAAGCTCTGGAAGAAATTGCAGAATCCTCTCTAGCCGCAGAATCTAAGTATGAAGCTGGTCATTTGCTGCATGCAGTATTGGATTTTAAATTTATCCTCAACTTGACAATTTGGGATAACATTCTTCGAGAGATTAATAGAGTGAACGTTGAAATACAAAAAGACGATATTATCATTTCGCGTTCTGTGGCGATAATGCAAGGTCTTGTTAAGATCTTGCAAGAATTAAGAGAAAAACCGGTAGAATATTGGATCAAAGAAGCTACACCTGTATCAGAAAAGTTGGAAATTGAGCCGGTTCTTAAAAACAAACGCATTTCCAAAAAGAACAAGTAAAGAAAGTCTAAAGTCGGTCTAGGCCGACTATGAAATACCCTAAACCCACTTTTCAAAAACAAAAAATTTTTATTGTAAATGGGCGTCTCCAAGGGCGGATGAAGCCTATATTTTATATGCATTTAAATATTGATGAAAAATTTACTCATACCAAGTTTTATTCCTGTAGCTCACAGTTACTGCTTTAATTGTGCTTTCGCTATGGGAACACACCTTAGTTTTGGTATAAAATACATGCATGCCAAATTGAATTTCTCCATGACAAACATAACCTTATTTATTGAGTTTAAAACTTTTTGGGTTGTATGGGAGGTAGGCGTGTCCGTGGGCGGATGATGTCCACTTTTCAAAACTATCTTTGTTTTGTTACAAAAAAAATATGTGCCAAATTTTAGCTCTGTAGGTTAAACAGAGGCTTATTTATTGCGTTTTCAATTTTTGGGTTGTATGGGAGGTGGGCGTGTCTGTAAGCGGATGACATCCATTTTTCAAAGACATCTTTGTGTTGATATAAAACACATACATACCAAATTTTATTGTTGTAGGCTACTTATGAGCTGAGTTATGCAGTTTTCAATTTTCGCGTTGTATGGGAGGTAGGCGTGTCCGTGAGCGTATGATGTCCACTTTTCAAAACCATCTTTGTTGTGTTACAAAAAAAATATGTGCCAAATTTTAGCTCTGTAGGTTAAACAGAGGCTTATTTATTGCGTTTTCAATTTTTGGGTTGTATGGGAGGTGGGCGTGTCTGTAAGCGGATGACATCCATTTTTCAAAGACATCTTTGTGTTGATATAAAACACATACATACCAAATTTTATTGTTGTAGGCTACTTATGAGCTGAGTTATGCAGTTTTCAATTTTCGCGTTGTATGGGAGGTAGGCGTGTCCGTGGGCGGATGATGTCCACTTTTCAAAACTATCTTTGTTTTGTTACAAAAAAAATATGTGCCAAATTTTAGCTCTGTAGGTTAAACAGAGGCTTATTTATTGCGTTTTCAATTTTTGGGTTGTATGGGAGGTGGGCGTGTCTGTAAGCGGATGACATCCATTTTTCAAAGACATCTTTGTGTTGATATAAAACACATACATATCAAATTTTATTGTTGTAGGCTAAATATGAGCTGAGTTATGCAGTTTTCAATTTTCGCATTGTATGGGAGGTAGGCGTGGCCGTAGGCGGATGATGTCCATTTTTCAAAACCGTCTTTGTTTTGTCATAAAAAACACATGTGCCAAATTATAGCTCTGTAGGTTAAACAGAGGCTTATTTATTGCGTTTTCAATTTTTGGGTTGTATGGGAGGTGGGCGTGTCCGTAAGCGGATGACGTCTATTTTTCAAAAACATCTTTGTGTTAATATAAAACACATACATACCAAATTTTATTGTTGTAGGCTAATTATAAGCTGAGTTATGCAGTTTTCAATTTTCGCGTTGTACGGGAGGTAGGCGTGTCCGTGGGCGGATTCCAAAAATATTCAATAGTGCAGATCCTTGGGTCCATGTGTGCAGGTGTACCAAGTTTCATGCAATTATCTCAACTCCTTCTTCTTATCCTGTGTATACGGACAACACACAGACGGACAGACGGACGGACGGACGGACGGACGGACGGACATGGATAGCTCGACTCACGTGGTGACGCTGATCAAGAATATATATACTTTTCTATACCGGACTCGCTTCGTTCTATGCGTTACAAACGTTTGCACAAAGTTAATATACCCTGACCTTTCAGGTTTAGGGTATAAAAAGCAACACGACGAAATCTGTGAAGACGAAATAAGAATGCTAGATCCGACTAGGCTATTTTTCAAAGATATGAAAGTAGTGTTTGACAAAATTGTAACAGAAATTGATGCAAGAGTAGAGAGTGCAAAGAGTCTACATGAAAAATTCGCCTTCCTCAGTGGCCACGCTTTTTTAAATATGTCGACAGAAGATCTGCAAAAAAAAGGAGCCGATCTAGCTTTAAAATATTCGAAAGACTTGAATGCAGTTAGTTTTTGCCAGGAACTTGCAGTATTTTAAGAGCTAGTGCATGATATTAATGAAAAATCAAGTGCCTTCGACCTGTTACAACATCTGTACAAGCATGACTTGAAAGAAGCGTTTCCCAATGTTAGTATGTATAGCTTTAAGAATTTATTGCACATTACCAACAACATCTGCAAGCTGTGAGCGAAGCTTCAGCAAACTAAAAATAATTAAAACTTATCTACGTTCAACAATGAGTCAGGAGCGTCTATCTGGCCTCGCGATCCTAGCCATTGAAAATAAAACTGCCTATGCGTCGGACTTTGAGGAGCTAATAGATTCTTTCGCAGAAAAGAAAGCACGCCGTGTAAAGTTGTAGTCTTTCCTGGTTGTATATTTTTCCTGTGTTTCTGTTTTATGTCATAAATGAAAGTTATAGATAATAAAAAGTTTAAATTTATTAAAGGATTATTATTTTTACAAATGGTCACAAAAAATGCTGCTCATTTGTCAGTTTTAACAGTTTTTCTCAAACATTGAAGGGAGGGGGCGCCACTATCAAGTTTTTGCCCCGGTTCGAAAAAATCGTAGATCCGGGGCTGCCCAGAAGTATTCCAGCTGGTCTGCCTCACGGCTCAATACTTTCTTCGCTATTATATGTGCTTTATACTGCAAAAGGCCCCAAAGTTAATGGAAGTAGTTTACTATGCCGATGACACAGCTCTGATCACAACAAAAGAACTAACAAGCGCGCGTTTTTATAAAAAAATGGAAAAAAGTCTCGAGTCCTGCAGCAAATATTGTTCAAAATTGAAGATCCAAATAAATCAAGATAAAACACAAGCTATTCTATTTTCATATAATAGATCACCAAAAAGATTACCAATGCGCCAATTAAATTTTAATAACATTGTTATAAGAACTCAAACCGAAGTAAAGTTTCTCTGTGTCATACTTGACCAAAAACTGTTATTCCGCAAACATATAGAGGTAGCCTGTGAAAAAGCAGTTAAGATCATTAAGATCATTAGGCTTTTGTTGGAGAGACGCTCAAAGCTCGACTTTCGAAACAAGAATATACTTTTCAAATGTGTCATAAGATCGATTCTGTCGTATGCTTCGCCTGTATGGTATAAATCAGCAAAATGCCACCTCATAAAAATGCAAGTTATACAAAACAAATGTCTAAAAATTATAAATAACAAGGACTGGAGGTATTCCACACTAGCGCTGTGTAATGAATCGGGTTATGAATTGGTCGCAGATTTTTTTCGAAGACAAAATTATAATTATTTACTAGAAATAGAAACTCTTTTTATGTTATATGAAGAGATTTCTTAGAAATAACATAATTTATAATAACATAATTTATAATATATAATTTCGAAGACAAAATTATAATTGTATTACTAGAATTAGAAACTCTTTTTATGCTATATTAAGAGATTTCTTAGAAATAACATAATTTATATCTATGTACGCTTGAAATGTACAAAAATTTAAAAACTTTTGTTATATAGCGACTATTTTTCAAAAATATTCTAAATGTATGCAATTAAGTTTTCAGATATTTTTTTCTTTCTTTTTTTTTTGTTTTAAAATAAAGGTCTTTTACTCCATTTTTTACTTTAACAAGTTATTGATGTTTTATTAATTCATTGCATTAATCAAACCAGATATAAGTAAAATTTGTTGTAATATCTTTGATAGATCTCATAAATATTATTTTAATATAATCACTGTATAAATAGATATATTGGATAAATAAATTGAAATTAAAATTGGACTCTTAAGCATTAGGAATCTTGAGCTATTTTAAGGTAATATTTTATTGGTTTAATTTAAAAATATTTTATTTATTTGGCGGAAAATATTTGTTTTGATATGAATTTCTGTCATTTTCTCAGACGAACTTGTGAACTTGTTTTCATCTTATCAACCAATATAATAAGCCATCATTCCCTTTAAATATTCTTAAATATTAAGCAGAAATAACTTTTTTCTCTTTTTTCTTTTCTCATTATTATATCCTTGTGGGTTTGTAAAACAAAATCAATGCAGATTTAAACGAAATCTAAAAAAAGCAGAAATTTCCAAGAAGAAAACTAGCTTTGAAGAAAATTTACATCAATTAGTAACGAAGTAAATTTTTGAAGTGGACATAATTTAAGTATAAATAAAGCAGAGCTAATAACAGGAATAAAATAAACATGTATTCAAATATCTACTATTTTTAGATATGCCATGAAAAGAGTGGGTAGGGTATTGTAGTTGGGCGAAAATAACATAAATTTGGAATTTTCAGTTGAATACAGGAATCTTTAATTGCCAAAAATATATATAAATAACGCTGAATAAATTAAACTTTGTTAAGAACGATAATATTCGTGGCGTAAGAAAATGTAAATTTAATCAAACAATATTTTCAAAATAAAAAAAAATGTGAAAGTATTATCATTTGGAATTTACCTACAAAACTAACAGAAATTTTAAAATTTTAATAATGTCTACACAACGGCATTTATAATTTAAGAAAAAATTCAGCTCATAAATAATATTTATTCACCCAGCTAGTGATTTATTCATATATTAAATAATAATATTAAGTTAGTGAAAAAAAATTTCAAAAACAAAGCATTTATTTCCATTGGTGGCTGAAAAACATGCATATTATTTTTGGCTTGTATTTGGAACATTCCACAATAATCGTTAAGGCAAAAATCTTATATATTAAGATATTTTATTAAAATCCATTGTTTCTGTCAAAGATTTAGTCCTAGTTTTTTTGTTCGCTATACCATACATCCAATATTAATTTTATACCTATCAACGTAGACGTCGCACTTTGGAGTATTTCTTCGATTTAATTTGGACTGTATTCAATTTTGTCAAACACCGAGTTTTTAAAAAAATATATAAAAAAAGGATTATATCAAATATTTGAACTATTATAACTTCTTTCGTTTTAAACTTAATAAATAATTTTTTGAACACAAATTAAACAAATTTAAAGGAGTTTAATTATATGGGGAAAAAAAAAGAAATTTAAGGGGTATAAATCGGGCTAATGGGGCTTACTAGTTGAATATGACATATAATTTTTTAAGATCTGACATGAATTGCTTAAGTTATGCAAAAAAGACCATTTTGGCTGTTTTTCCGGTGGTCAAAAAAACAAATTTTTGTTTTCGGAATCCTCTCAAGGTCAACTTTAAAATAGGGGGTGGTTTTTTCAAACTTTTTTTTTTTTTATGGAGGCCGACCCACTCTACTGTACAGTTTTCTTCATAAACTAAGCACTACAGGTGATTGTATCTTAAAAAATATAAACGCGTTGTCCGCTTCGTTCCGAAAAGTGCTGAATTTTTTAAAAAACCATTTTACAAACCCAAGAAACTGGTAAAACCTTCATAAAACCTAAAGTTTTTATGATATCGCCATGAAACTTGGTACATAAGTTTATCTCCTTTATTTTAATGTCAGATTTAAAAATAAAATCGGATGAGAAAATCGAACAAGAACTCCGCCTACCTCCCATATAAAGTAACGTTATCAATATGGAAAAACATTTATAAATCCGATAGTTTTTAATATATCGACTTGAAACTTGATGCATACATTTTTTTGTGTAAAGTCAATGTTAAAAACTATCAAAATCGGTTAAAAACCACTGTTACCTCCTATATAAGTGACTCAATCTGTCTCAATCTGACTCAATCTTATATAAGGGACAAACTGTAAAAACCCACAATTTCAAAAAAAATTTGGTTTGGAAAAAAAAAGAAATAAACATTTTCGAGAATATCGTCAAAACTATGCAAGGAAAACATCAAGAAAATATTGCAATGCTGCTGTTCTTAATTGATTGCTATTAATTTCCAATCCTCTTTTAGTTGGAATAAGGACCATACTGAGGAAAACAACAATACCATTTCTTAAGAAAACTTTGGAAATGCTTTTGCCCGCGAACACTCACTTACTATCGAAATTAAAGAGAGTCATCTGAGCAAGAGGAATCATTTTCTAATGACCTTTTTCCCGGCTTGATTCATTAAATCACGCTTGTTATACCCTAAACCTGAAAGGTCAGGGTATATTAACTTTGTGCAAACGTTTGTAACGCATAGAACGAAGCGAGTCCGGTATAGAAAAGTATATATATTCTTGATCAGCGTCACCACGTGAGTCGAGCTATCTATGTCCGTCCGTCCGTCCGTCCGTCTGTGTGTTGTCCGTATACACAGGATAAGAAGAAGGAGTTGAGATAATTGGATGAAACTTGGTACACATGGTCACATGGACCCAAGGATCTGCACTATTGAATATTTTTGGAATCCGCCCACGGACACGCCTACCTCCCGTACAACGCGAAAATTGAAAACTGCATAACTCAGCTCATAATAAGTCTACAACAATAAAATTTAGTATGTGTGTGTTTTATATCAACACAAAGATGTCTTTGAAAAATGGACGTCATCCGATCACGGACACGCGTACCTCCCACACAACCCAAAAATTGAAAACGCAATAAATAAGCATGTGTTTAACCTACAGAGCTAAAATTTGGCACGTATGTTTTTTATGACAAGACAAAGATGGTTTGGAAAAATGGACTTCATCCGCCCACGGACACGCCCATTTACAATAAATTTTTTTTTTTGTTGTTTTAAAAGTGGGTTTAGGGTATTTCATAGTCGGCCTAGACCGACTTTAGACTTTCTTTACTTGTTTTTTAATTAATTTATATTGTTTTATTTCTAAATCGATTTTCATTTAATTTGTATATTCAATCAACCATTAAACACTTTTTCCATTAATAATAATTATTGTAATGATACTTTCTTTAACCGCAGAAACCATACCTTGTTTTTTATTGCGTAAACCTATTTGGAGTTCCTCTACACCCCACTAACTTAAAAGCGGTATTTCGTTAAATTAAGAAACAAATGATACAAATATATATTTTTTTATTCATAATTTGTTCGTTTAAAAAAATAATAACAAAAAATCAAGTACAAAAATCACAGTTATAATTTTAAATTTGAGTTGGGGTTCCTATTTACAAACCCAAGAAACTGGTAAAACTTTCATAAAACCTAAAGTTTTTATGATATCGCCATGAAACTTGGTACATAAGTTTATCTCTTTTATTTTAATGTCAGATTTAAAAATAAAATCGGATGGGAAAATCGAACAAGAACTGCGCCTACCTCCCATATAAAGTAACGTTATCAATATGGTAAAACATTTATAAATCCGATAGTTTTTAATATATCGACTTGAAACTTGATGCATACATTTTTTTGTGTAAAGTCAATGTTAAAAACTATCAAAATCGGTTAAAAACCACTGTTACCTCCCATATAAGTGACTCAATCTGTCTCAATCTGACTCAATCTTATATAAGTGACAAACTGTAGAAACCCACAATTTCAAAAAAAATTTGGTTTGGAAAAAAAAAGAAATAAACATTTTCGAGAATATCGTCAAAACTATGCAAGGAAAACATCAAGAAAATATTGCAATGCTGCTGTTCTTAATTGATTGCTATTAATTTCCAATCCTCTTTTAGTTGGAATAAGGACCATGCTGAGGAAAACAACAATACCATTTTTTAAGGAAACTTTGGAAATGCTTTTGCCAGCGAACACTCACTTACTATCGAAATTGAAGAGAGTCATCTGAGCAAGAGGAATCATTTTCTAATGACCTTTTTCCCGGCTTGATTCATTAAATCACGCTTGTTTTTTATTAATTAATTTCTATTGTTTTATTTCTAAATCGATTTTCATTTAATTTGTATATTCAATCAACCATTAAACACTTTTTCCATTAATAATAATTATTGTAATGATACTTTCTTTAACCGCAGAAACCATACCTCGCTTTTTATTACGTTAACCTATTTCGAGTTCCCACTAACATAAAAGCGGTATTTCGTTAAATTAAGAAACAAATGATACAAATATATAGTTTTTTATTTATGATGAGTTTTATTTTTAAAAAATAAAAAAAATTACATTTTAATAAAGTATAACAAAAAATGAAGTTAAAAAATCACAGTTATAGTGACAAACTTTTATTTTGAAATGGGGTTCTTACGCACCCCGTATGGGTTCTAGGGTTTTGTAAATTTTAGCAGGCATTTTAAATAAAAATAAAAGCTCACACAGTATTTTTTTGTTGACAAAAATAACTTAAAACTCAAAAATTGTAATTTTTTTTTAAATTTCCTGATTTGGCCAAAAAAAAATTATATTTTTCACTAAAATTTTTACCAGTAATGTATATCCTTAGAAAGTCCATGAAAATATCTTTCTAAAATGTCTTTGAATAGTGTTCTGCATCAAAAACTTTCTATGCTAGAGCATTTTTAGTGAAACCACCTCCTCTTACAACCTATAATTTTTTTTCATTAAGCTGCCCAGGGGGTCAATATAGTTTTCCACTTGCCTTACATTTTTTGCTTGTTTTTGCTTTGCCTATAGTTTAAAATCATAAAATAGTTTTTTCGAACTAAATTGTTGTGGATACTCCACTGTGCGTCGTCAGCGCAGATGTCAATATAATAAAGGAAGTTCTTAAAACCAATCGAAAAAAAATGTACATTCTGTTCTATTGAATTCTTTTTTGTTTTTGACAATAACAAAACGCAATGTTATTTTTTTTTGTAAATATAATGTAGTTATTGAATTTACATTAAAAATACAATTCATGAACAAATTTTTTTTTATTTAGTAATGCAGCTCGACTGATGTAATAGAGAGATTTTTTACTCGTTGCATTAGTCACAATCTGTTTTAATCTCACCCGCCACATATTAAAATATTTAATAAAAAACTTTCTGATACATATTTCTAATTTTATTATTGCAGGGTTAATCGTCAAACAGTACTGAAGTGAAAGTAATTAATTTTTGTTTTTATTAATTGTAGTTTGGCTGAATTTTACCAACATTCAGAGTGAAATCAGATTTTTCAATTAGTCCTCGTAACACCGGCCTCAGATGGAGTTTGTATAATAAAAAAAAATAATACAAACATTGACCATGATTTTAAAGTTTTTTTCAAAAAAGTCATTCATGATGACTGCAAAAACTTTGAATTATTTTATGTTTGCTTACTTATTGATGTTTATAAGCATGCAAATGTAACACCCGTCACAATGAATCTTCCATTTTATTTTTAGTTTAGAAATTTGTTTATTGCTTGAAAACAAAAAATTTAAGCAAGGTTGACCCTTCGATACCTGCTCAAAAAACTTAGCTTGACAGTCGACTAATTGGCTTGCTGGCAAACAATTTGACCATGTGATGTACTGACTGTGAAAGCAGCTAAGTGGAATTAAAACTGACTGAATAACAACAAGCTCTATAACAAGTTTCACAGAGGAAAAACTATTGCGAAAATATGAATTTGAACTAGCCCAAAATTCATTTGAAGCCCGCACAGAGAACCGCCTGATCGGCTTCGATAAACAGTTATCCACCTTAACGTTACACTCATAGAAAATAGAGCCATCTTATCGGAACAAAAGTAAATTTTTTTTCCTTTATAAAAAAGTTTTTTATACGCAGTTTTTATATAAGACCAAAAATGCAACGGGAAGGACATGATGATTTTAAACTAAAGAAATTAAAGACTGTCCCAGAAATAACTGTCCTTTTGTGTTTTTTTTTATTGTAAAAAAACTAATGATGTTTTTTTAAAAATTCTTTCAGTTTATTATTAAGTGAACATTAAAAAATAAATGAAAATTTTATTTACACTGAACAAAAAAAATTATGCACTTTTGATTAAGGTCCCCCATTAGGAATTTTTACTGACCTTTCGTTGACCTTAGTGTTTGCTCGACGCCATTTACGTCGAAATATTTCGATGTTTTTCGCAGTTTGTTTGGTCTTCTTAAGATTTATTTTCATTAAAGCACAATATCTTTCGATTGGACGAAGCTCGGGGCAATTCGGAAGATTGGCTTCTCTTGGTACCACAGTGACATTATTGGCTTGGTACCAATCCATCGTTCTCTGCGCGTAGTGACATGTTGCTAGGTCAGGCCAACATAGTACTGAACCTTGGTGCTCACGTATAAAAGGTAGCAAACGCCGCTCCAGGCACTCTCTGTGCAATCTGTCACAAATTCCTTACTTCGAAAGCCACATTTGAGAATGGCCTGCCACACCATGTTTTTCTTTGGAAATTTTTTATGTTTTTTGGTGGTGATTTTAGAGGATGCTCTACACCTTCAACCGCAGTATAATATCCGTGTCCAGGCAGCTGCTTGAAATCCGCTTTGCAGTACGTTTCATCGTCCATGATCACGCAATAAAATTTGGTCAGGTGATCGCGATACAGTTTTCGAGTCAGATACAGTCTTCCTCTTGCCTTCAGTGTCCTTTTCTTTTGATCTATCAGGTATTTTTTGTACTTTATAGCTCCTTAGGTTGTAGAATTTTTTAATCCGTTCAACACTTGACTTCGATGTTCCCGCTTTTGCTGCCATATCACGAACCGAAGTGCCTGGATTCTTAGTAAACAGCCGCTTAACGTTCTGGGCGACCGCTTGGTTCGCTTGACCACTTTTTCTCCCTGAGCCTGGCATTTTTGACAGTTTTTACGCACACGCCAACTTCCTTAGCAATCTTTTTGTACGTGGTGTTTCGATTTTCCAGGTGTTTCCAAATAATTGCATTCCACTTTTCTTCTTGTTGAGATGACATCTTTTCAGTAGCTCTTTTATTTTACTAATGATTTTTTTTTTTTTTAATCTGCAATATTTATAATTTATTTAGGTACCAAATGAGGAGGTCCATAACAAAACGCAATAATTACACTTTTTAAGTTTTTTGATTTTTTTAATGAATCCAATTCAAACATATTATATTAAAATCTATGTGGGCATTGCTATTTAACATGCCAAGGGTCAATATTCTTACCGTTATTCAATACCAAAAATGATGGTTCAGATCAAAATGCAACAATTCCAATGTATATCCTACTGGCTTTAATTACATTTCGTCGTTTATTCAAAAAAGAGTTATGGTGTAATTATTACGTTTTTTTATGGACCTCCTCAAATATGTTGCTATAAAGGTAACACTTTTTTTATACATAACCTAAAAACAAAAGGACAGTTATTTCTGGGACAGTCTTTATATAACTTAAAGTTAAAATACATTTTTGCAAAAGTTAGTCTTGGAACTGTGGTTGGCGATCTTAATAATATTTGCCTACTAAATTTTTGGGAAATACCCCCAAAGGTTAGCCAATAATCACTCAAAATGTTCATCATCATCATCAACATCTTCATCATCATCATCATCATAATCTTGAATTAATTTGTAAATGCCCTTCAATAATTTGTGTATTTCTACTATTTGACACTAATATTCAACTGTTACATGTTTTCAATACTAATCAACCTGCTTTTAAAGCAAACAGCATTCAAAGTTCAATGTTGTATTAAAGGGCAGCAGATTTTGCAGCTTTACGATACTTTAATGTGTCGTCTATCTTGTTGCTCCTGCCATTTCTAACTGTGTATAAATATTCATCTCAACTGACATAAAATTTTGTGGTGGCAAATTGCATTGGGTTTTTTTTTTTTTTATTTTTTTTTCTTTACTTTATGACGAGCTCTGGCTGGTTGTATGACGAAGAAGACGACGACGACGACCAGGACTACGACTACAACGTCGAGAATGTTGATTGCCAGTCATCAGTTAAGGGCAAACATGAGTAAGTGTTGCATGGAAAATCTGCATCACTCATACGCAGCTTGGTTGTGTGTGTCTGTGCGACTTGGCTGGCTGCGTGAGCTTGAAAAAATTGTGTTGTGTTCTACATGGCATGCATACATGAAGTGAACCGCTATGTGTGTGTGTGTGTGTGTGTGTTGCCTGTATGGGTTCGGTGGGAGTTGGCATTGGCTAAGCCTTATGTCGCCAACAGCTTATGCAAACGATAAGATATCATAAAAAAAATTCAACATTTATATATAAACTGATGTATGACAAAGTAAACTATGAAGCTATAGAAGAAGATCTGGCGCGCAAGTAGACCAACTTTTCGATCACTATTCTTGCTGTTCAGGTAAAAAAGCTAGAGTTGTAAGAAGTAAAACGAAAAAATAAAACCTTATAATAATGTACAAGCTGTAGATTTAAAATGTCTCATATCATAGTAGTTGCTGCATGTTGCAAGCACAAAACCTCAAACAGGCTGTACAACAAAGTTTTTCTTTTTCGTTTTGTGGCATTTGGGTTGTAAAATTTATTTTGACTTTTATTCGCTTCTGCTTGAGCTATATTTTTCAGCTTCATGGATTTATGCAGTTATCGCGTATATTTTGGTTGATTTACTTTTATTTCTTGGCCTAGAGTTCACTTTGTGCGGCAGTAACTGTCATGCACCTTATATCTGCTTAAGTGTATCAAATATGACAGAGTTTAAGTTATCTTTTAGAGTAGATATAGAAATGTATAAATTTGAGATAAACTGTTAGAAGACAATTTTGCATCAAATGAGATTTATATGCAATTGTGATTTAAGTAATTTTTATATTAAATTACAAAACCATTTCACGAAAATAGTAACATGAGTTCAACAGCAGTACTACTATGCACTCATATCTTTTCTGAAAATAATGAAAAAAAATTGCCAAAAGGTTTTCTAGTTGGCTTGCATGTTCCACCCACGGTCGCCACAATAAGCTCTACAAGCTTGTTTTTATTTTATAACAAAAAAAAATTTATTTTTTACATTTCATAATTTGTTTTTTTTTTTTAATTTTAATTTGACTATTGAATTGCCTGTCATTTACAATTCGATCTAATTCGAGTGTCTGTTTGACTAAATGTTGATGAGTTTGTGATTTTGTAATTTATTTACGAGTCCCAAATACAAAATTATCTTCAGTCAAACACACACTTACATCATGCTGCCATATTTTATTAAGTCACAAGCATGCCAACAGTTTATAAATAAATACGAGCAAAAATAAACAAAAACAACAAAAAGCAACAACAACAACAACAACAAGATGAAACACCGCACATTCAACCGTGAACCAAAACGCAATGGCAAAAAATCCTTGCAAATCCAATTGCTGAATTTAAATATTATCCTGCCAAGGCTGAACCAGAAAATCTAAATTGAATTCCGGTGCCCAATTAAACGACCGTCCGGTTGGGTATGGCAGGGAACGAGTTTGGTTTGCTTTTTCGTATTTTTGTATAGCTATAGTTCATGCTGCTCATGTACGTTACTAGCACCAAGCAACACTCACACACAGTCACACACACAATAACTACTCGCACACACTCTCACACAACGTTCGGCAATGTCCTTCTACACGCTGACAAAATGCAAATATTAACTGTGAAATTTTTGGGTTTTGTACGTTGGCATTCGTAGCAGCAAATCAGAACTTCAGCTAAGCTCTAGAGCCAGGCACTAAATCAGTCAATATTACAGGGTCATAACCCGAGTAAGCATACATAAATGAATAAATGAGAAAACTATGGATGAACCCACGCTTTAGCGGTAGTTGTGTATGTGTGTTTGCATATTTCTTCCTGTGTGTGTGTGTGTGTATGTTTGAACATAAGCACTGATGTTTATTTGTGTTGAATTTTAGAAAAACTCTATCCAACATTAACACGATAACATAATTAAAAAGTTTACATTTTCAAAAACATTAACACAAAATAATTTTAATGAAGTTTTTGCATAAAATATGGCTTAAAAGTTTAGTTTAATGTTAATTCAATAACAGTTAAGCAAAAATTTTAGAAATTGTGATGGTTTGAATATGCAGTGATATGGTAGACGGACGTTCCTACCATTGAAACGATACATTTTGTATTTTTTTTTTATTAGAGTAAATGTTTAAAATTAAATTCAAAATAACTAAATGGCAAAAAATTTTGGAGTAATTTTGAAAACAAATGGTAGAATAATTTAATTTTTTAATCTTTTTTTTTTTATTCGAATTGATATTAGAACATACATATTAGAAATTTTTTCTTAGTCAAAGCTGTACTTAAATTTAATACATTGGGAATAGAATTTGAATTTTAGAACTTAAGGTATACAATTTATTGTACATTTAGTTCATGCTCTAGCAAGCAGCAGATTGGCCCGAGGTTAGAACTCGCGACATTAATAAGATAGTTGCCGCAGTTCGACCGCGGGATGGGGCAAAAAATGAAAATTCTACACATCGCAATTTTAACATTAAATAATTAATAATACAAAAGTATAATATAATAATATAAAAATTACAAAAAAGTAATACATGGTTTGGCTGAGGATTGAACCAGAGTCAGTCGATTGATCAAAGCAAATCTATAACTGCATAACCAACCGAGCAACGGAATAACATTTTTTGCGCGTGCTATTTGTCTACTTTAATTTTTACGAAATTTAAAAACTAAACCGATAGAAGTTTAAATTTTTAGCCCATGCGAGACAAAAACTTAGTTTTTGTATCTGAAGGGGTTAAAATTTATATTTTAAATTTATCGGGACTACAACTTAGTTTTAGTATTTGGCGTGGTTTAAATTTGAATTCAATTTCGGTGTAGAAATATATACAGTACAGAATTGACTAAAATTTAGTCCAATAATTTTAACCATGTACCTTATTTGTAAAAACAGCAAAATTTTAACTCACACTTTTTAGAATTACTTGTGTTACGTGAGAAAGCTAATTTTAAAATGTTCACTCATCTAGATAATTTTATCACTTTTTTAAATAACTATGTAGCAAAAATTACTTATAAATTAAATTTTTATACCTTGATGTATAAGATAAACTCTCCTTGTTAAAATCTGAGATTAGTCCCCATAATCATTAACTTCCAAAATCCTTGGTAATGCCATTTTAAGAAAGGTTGAAACCATTGGAGCCAAGTAAACCCGAGTTCAAGCCACAGCTCGGTCAAAAGTTTTTTTCAATTGAAACAAATTTTTTTTGTTAGGCTGCCCCCTTTTCCCAGACGATGGCAAACCTAATTAAATTTTTGGTTTTTTGGTTGCATATCTTTTTGGTTTAATTGGTTTAATTTAAGATAATTGATGGCTGGACTAGGAAACTGTAATACTATAGTATTATTTATATTAACTTTACCATAACCAAATATAAGTATTTTGTTACTTTCTATAAAAAGTTGAAAAATTAACAACAATTCAGAACAATATATAATAAGTACCTACATTTTTTTAGAGAAATGTAGGTACTTACATAGATTGCATATCTATGAATTATTTTCCATTTTCAGGTAGACTAGTAAAACAAATGAGGAGTTTGGACTTAAATCCAGGTAAGTCACAGAAAAAAAAAAATTTAGTTAGAAATGCCATTCTAAGGCTAATATTACAATATATCGACCCATAAAAAAGTATACTTAGTATCTAAATTTTGAGAACCCGAACGGTGGTTTCTTAATTTTGATTTATTTCTAACTTTCAAAACCAGACAAGTCCAAATTTGAAATTGAAAATACGGATTTTTTTTTGCACTAAAGACAATTTTTTTTTATGCATAAAATCGGTCGGTAGTGCTCTTAAAAGATCCATTTTTTCGATTTCATTTGTTCCCATAGTTATAATGATTTTTTATAAGCTTTCATTTTTTGTATTTTTTGGAGTAGGATAATATGTTAGGAACGGAGATCGATTGTGTAAAAAAAAAAAACAAATTGGCCATTTCAGCTCTTGAAAGGACTTTGACCGAGCTTCTTATGATCAATTGTGTTGTGTGTGTTATTAAATGTTTGTACACAATTGACCGAGAACTGGACCTACATGTTTTATGCCGACTCCGAACGGCTCATGTTCTCAAGAAGCTTTACATGGCATTAGTTACTCTCTGAGGTTTGCCATTGTCTGCAGAGAGGTGGTGACCGATCAGAAAAATTTTTTATTGAAAAAAACTTTTCGCCGCGGCTGGGGATCAAACCCGGGCTCCGAGCATGCTAAGTCACACACTTAACCTGCATGCCACGGTCACCACCACGGAAATCGATTGTGTAATCAGTCGAAAAAAATTATTTGCGGTAAAAAAAATCAGAAAATATTTGCACAACATCAACAAACACACAGATCTATAATTTTCCCGGATCGAACAATTAACACCGAATATATAACGAAAAACCAAAATAGCAACATAGGGACCACTTTTAAAAAAAAATATTTTTTTTTTTAAAAATATCTTTCCAATATCTAACGATTGAGGCGGGGTCAAAAATAGGTTTACTTTTCAGCCATACAAGGTGAAAAGGTCTAATGTACATACAAGCAGTGGCGTAGCGAGGGGGGGCAGGGGTGTCATCATGCCCCGGGCGCCACTCGCAGAGGGGCGCCAAATCATTCTCAAGACAAACAAAGTTTTGCAAAAAAATTTGTTTTAATTAATTCAATAATTAAGTTAGCCAACTGTAGGGCACAATGCTATGATAATGCTGCCCTTATGTTAAATCACATATCTGGCGTTCAACAAAGAATAAAAGAAAAAAATAAGGCAACATTTGTAAATTGTGATAGCTAACAAGGCAACATTGTGATAGCTTGTGACAGCTAACCAAGATTCAATCTATGTAACATGTTTTCGAAGAATTGATAACATTAGTCTCTTTTTCTCACGTTCAATATTACGATGGAAATTGTTAAAAATGCTTTAAAAAATCTGTAAAAGAATCTGTAACACGATGGAGCGCCAGAGCGCAAGCAGTTAGCGTTATTGTCGAGGGACTGGAAGAATACGTAGAACTATAAGAAAAATTAGCAAATGAAAATACTACCACAAGTGGTACACCAGAAATGCTGCAATCTTTATCTTAAACCAAATTTAAATATCATAACTTGAGTCCATTTCTGGCATGAACTCTAAGAGAATTGATCGTGTGCAGCTCAGATTACAAGGTCCTAAAATTAAGTTTACAGAAGCGTTCCATGATCTTAAATTATTGGCGACTGAACTTGCAGAAATTCGTAACGAGATATGTGAAAAAGTTATCGAAAAGGCTAAAAATCTTTGTAAAAAATGGAGAATCGATGCAACAATCCGTACTTTTGCACGCATTTCTTTCGGCGATAGCTTGTATTCTCCACTAAAAATGAAAATAGTTTTCGATTTTATGTGAATTATGATAGCGCAAAAACTACTCAACCAAATGAAAAAAATTCGTTGATCAAACATGAAGAAAATTAGAAATTTTATTCGGCTTAGCGTGATTATTAATATTGAACAAGAAGTGTACAAGATATATTTCAACATATGCGACTATATTTGAAAGTAAATCCTAGTACTCTATCCGTTTGCGTGAAATTCCACTCGCAACATTCATTTTTTTGTTGCATGAAAATTCTGACAAATATTTTGTTTTGAAGAAATTGAAAAATTTGAGAAAGTCATGCTTTACTTCTCAAAATAGAACAGCTAATTCATTTAAAAATTCAAGATATCTTTAGTTCGTGTTTGTAAGACTAGAATAAAGTTAAAATATCGAATGTAACATGATCAGTTCGATACAATTGATGTCAAAATTAAATATAGTAAAATTTACTTAATTGAAATAAAAAAATATAAACTTTATTATGTCAGTAAGCGAGTAGTTAAGTAAGCAACAGTCATCTTTAATGAACTGTCAAAGTTAGGAATAAACATTGCTAGCAAAGATGTTATGGATACGAGTTAACAGGTTAGGTAGTTAAGGGCCAGTTAACGATAACCACAATTGTCTTTAACGCTTTTGGGAATTCCACTGATGTTAATGCTTTACATAAAAAATAATTTAAAAGTGAAGTGGCTGAATACTAGGGAAAAAATAAGACTAGCATTACAGAACAATTCAAAATAATCAAAGCTCAGATTTACTAATATCCTTAGGCTTTCATACTTCATTCCTTAACCAAAGTTCTTTTCTCTTCATGTCCTTTTATTTCTTCGGCTAATGATACTCCTATTCTGATGTTTGAAACCATCTTTTTTATTAAAACCAATTTAGAAATATATTAAAAAACTTTTAAATGAATTGGTAACATCTCGATGTTACTCGATCTTTGTACTCGTACAACTAACATTTGTCAAATGTACCTCAATCAAAAATGTCAAATGTACCCAAATGCTCTCGGCATCTTTTTTTTAAAAACTTTTTTAGTTTATATTTAGTTCTTTTGAAATTCACTTATATTTAAAAAAAAAACAAAATAGTTTTTACCTTTTGTAAAAGGTACTTTGATTAACTTTTATAACTCGGTCAAGAACAGTTACGCGCGCAAAACGTAAGAACTTTTCTGTTACTTTTTTTTTTGTTACTTCTGTTACTTTTTTTTCATGTAATGCAAGAATCGTCAAACTTCGTGACGATTACTTAAATACAATGATGCAAAATTGTATTTGTATTCCGAAAACGTCATATTCAAATGTGCACCAAAGTCAAGGGTACCCCAGTTTACCCTACTAGCCTTAACTATAAAAACATGTTTTGCGATTTTCGTGTTAAGAGACCCTAAATCTGAAACAAAATATAATGAACTGTCATGTACAGAACCTTTTTCTGATTTCCACGCATAGTGTTATTTGTATTAATGTAATTTAATAAGTGTATTATAATTATTTGTACTAAATATTAAAAAATATATGTAATATATCATAATTTTTTTCATTAATTCATTGGGGGCGCCAAAAAATTGTTTTGCTCCGGGCACCAGTTTTGTTCGCTACGCCACTGCATACAAGACTATATTTTTTAGATTGCACAGAAAAATTAATATTTTTTTAATTGTTTTTATTTAATTAGAAAATTGAATTCTTAACTAAATTTATAACAATTTTTTTTTTAAAGTAAATAAAATAATCTTTATTTATAAAAGACAAGCGTCCTGCTCCGTGCTCTATATCGCTCAAACTGTTATAGTTGTTGTTATTGCTATGTATGGGCTGATTATGTTAGCCTGGACCAGAACCTGTTTCGCTATTACAGTGCTTTTTTATATGAAAAAAATTGTTAGCCTAAAAGTATGCACACTAAATTTATTTGAAACACATATAACAGTAAGAACACATTGACGAAGACTGTAACAAAATAATATTTGAGGTGAATGAAAAATATCATATCGTCTGCTACTTAATTATTTTGAATAAGACCCGTATGACGGGCTTCTATACTAGTAAAAGTCATAAACTCGTATATAAAGCGAACTATACCTACTAATATGGCTAACAAATCGTTTAAAATAACTTGAGTTTTTCTTGTAGCAACAACAATTTTTAAATTTTTTTATTAATATATTTTTAATACTTTTTTTTAAGCTTCTACAACTAAGCAATGACCTAAGCTGAATATAATTCTGTCAAATTTTTTAACAAGTTCATGAACTCACTTTAAGATCAAATAAATCATGGCAACATAAAGACGCAAAAAATGTAGATTTAGTGTAAAAAAAGTAGCTGCACGTATGGATGAGTACTGAAGAAAAGTAAAGAAAGCATTTTTCAATCAAATGTCAAGCAAACAATCAGCAGCGTTCACAGAACACACACATACACGAGATCTAGTGTTGGTTAAATTCCTAGACATGTAGACACAAAATACAAGCATGTACTATATATCAGTGTCTGTGTTGTATTTGTGTCTACAGGATCAGATCAGCTAGCTTTATGAGCTTCCCAGTAGACAATGGTAAAAATTCAAAGCACTAACAGAGTTCTTCGCTCTAAAAAAGTCTATGTCTAAGTCTACACTCGCTGCGTTTAAGCGTCCCTCAAGAAGCACTTCTGCATAAGTGCTAAAATTCAAGCAGTATCAATGTTATAGAACAAAAAATATTTTTTCATAAATTTTAATTTTTTTATTTATAGCTTTTTGTGAAGTCAGAGTATTTTCAGTTAATTGCACTTGATTTATATATCAATTGATACATTTTTTTTTACTGCTCTGATATATCAATTCTTTGTAGGGAAAGTATCAAGTTGTACTCTCTTGAACATCGAGTTTGTTTGAGTTTTAACATCAGAAGTCGAATTGAATTCATGACTTCTTTTGTAGAGACTGGCTTAGTTTCCTATTGGGTTCTTGCTGCCCGACATTGCAAAGCGGCGCTCATCCAGCAAAGACGTTATCATAACGAAGTGGCATTGAGTGGGCGAGCATTGCTTAAATTTCGCATCAAGTGTGAAAACGTGTATCTACAATCTTAACACATACAAACGCAAAGTAAAATATACCGACAAAGATTCAACAAATAATCCTGGCGTATGTATGAGTGTGTGCATGTGCCTGTGTATTTTTGCAGGGTTTTCTGGGTATTTTCTGATTGCTATTCTATTGAATTGGCAATTACCAGAAATCCGGTGATTGGAAAAGATGATGTAGGTAGGTTTATCTATTTATCTGTGCGCTAGATAGTGTAGTATGCTGAGTTGGTAAAAATCTAAAAATCCCAAAAAAAAAAAAAAAAAATCTCTGTCTTTGGCAAAAATGTTACTTCGTTGAATTTAAAACTTAAATTGAATTAAAGCAAAAGTTAAGGTCGACTAGTCAACGGCTAGTACAATGTGCCAATAAGTGTTTGTGTTATGGAAGTGTGTGTGTGTGTGTGTGTGTGTGTATGTATGTGTGATGTGGAAACAACTTTAAGACTCACACCAATGCACAAGCAGCCGATTTTAAAGGTTATCATAAGATACACATACCAACAACCATGGAGATGACTTAAGAAGCTTTACTTTTAAAGTTTGCATTGATTGAGCTTTGTTATGCTTGTGCCATCAACGTGTGTTTTCTTAGAAAGATTCTCTTTGGAAAATATTTTTCTATGACAGTTCATTACATTACAAGTGTTTTTTTTTCTTATGAAATTTTATGTGAAATGCGTAAAAATTTATTGTTTTTTTGCTGCTCGTGAATTCTTGCAATTCTTTTAATTTAAATCTTGCCATTTGATTTCTGTAGATAAACATTTGACTAACGTCATATACTTGCTTTCATTCTATACTTGGCACATGTCAAACCATCTGAGCATTTTTATTCATTAATGATTGTTCATCTAAGTAGAGTTGGAATAAGTTATCAACCCATAAAGGTTTTATATTAAACAAAGCGTTTTCTTTGCTCCTATTTATGTGTTGAACAGTAGTCCAATAAATGTCAGCACAGCATATAGTTTGTCTTTCCACTCACGTTCACTCTGGGTCAACCCACTAAGCGCCCTGAGAAGCTTCAATGCACAACTTGAAATGTGTTTGTCCACAAACTTTTCTCCCTGCCTTCAATAATCAATTTCGTGAAGTTAACTTTAGAGGCTGATCATAGGAAAAAATACATAGAGAAAATATTATTATCTTAGCTAACGTATTGGTGTGCATTCAAACAACAGTGAAATAGGTCGAAATAACTGACACCTAAGTTATTGCCAATGTTCTAATGATAGTGGAATTGAATACATCAAACATTTGACTGCATAATTTTCTCTGCGCGTTTTTTTTTTTTTATTTATCTGATGCGTTAATAGCTCATAAGCAAAAGTTTAATAGTTTTTTTTTTTGGTTATGATGGATGGCTTGTAGTTATTCATACACTGTTTTCAATACATATTTTAAGCGAATAATTTTATTTCAGGTACGACTTAACGAGGGACATGACATTGGCCGTTTTTTGAAATCGACTCTTTTTATAGTATTGTATTTAAGTAAATATTCTTTAGATTCTAAGAATTTTTACGGGTTCAAAAGTTAAAGCCGGATTAGCGTTTATCTCGACCATGTTTTTCGTACTGGTTGCGGCACTAGCGGGTTCATTTTTTGACGAAATTTTTTTTTTAAATTTGATTCGTTATCGCATGACATGAGCTTTTTTAAAAATGTTTTTTTTTTCAATTTTTTATGAAGTCAATATTTTTTTCGAAAAAACCACTCTTTAAAATTTGGAACATCACCAAAAATTGAAAAAAAAAATGCAAAAAAAAGGTCCTGTGATACGATTACCAATTTTGTTAAGATTTAAAAAAGTTATTTGTATCCAGATCGGACAATTTTTGCGACTCCCAGCGCTGCAACCACGAGGTCCCGTTTTTTCTCTGCCGCCAGTTTGGAGCTCTATAAAACCATATTGGAGTGAAAAATATATTTTTTTGAATTTTTTTCTTGTAATTTGTTCAATTCTCTACAATAATAAAAATTTTGGAAAAATGTTTGTTTTTGACTGAGTTATAAATTTTTAAAAAAGGTCTGTTTTCTCTGCCGCGAATGTTATGTCCCTCCTTAAGTTAAGAAAGGCATAAAGCACATTTTTAAGAATATTTACGTGAAGCGTCTTTAGTTATTTAAAAAAATAAAACAAGAGTGGAGTAAATCGGGCTAAAAATTTTCAAATTATAGTGAAAGCCGTTTAAAAAAATGTCATTTTGAGAAAAACGCATTATAAAGATCGTTTGAATGAGCGTTTACTGCTCATTATAACTTTAATATATCTTGAACGGCTTTTAATTTTATTTTGATTTTTGAACATATTCTTAAAAATAAATAAAACAAGTAAAGAAAGTCTAAAGTCGGTCTAGGCCGACTATAAAATACCCTTAACCTACTTTTCCAAAAAAAATAAAATAATATTATTGAAAATGGGTGTGTCCGTGGGCGAAAGAAGCTTATATTTTATATGCATTTAAATATTGATGAAAAATTTATATAAACCAAGTTTTAATCCTGTAGCTCACAGTCAATGCCTTTATTGTGCTTTCGCTATGGGAGGTGGGTGTGTTCATGGACGGATAACTCTAAATTTTTGAACACACCTTAGTTTTGGTATTAAACACGTACATTTATTCATAGAAAAATTATCTCTATGACAAACATAACCTTATTTATTGAGTATGAAACTTTTTGGGTTGTATGGGAGGTAGGCGTGTCCGTAGGCGGATGAAGTCGATTTTTCAAAACCATCTTTATCTTGTCATAAAAACATATACTGTCAAATTTTAGCTCTATAGGTTAAACGAAGGATTATTTATTGCGTTTTCAATTTTTGGGTTGTATGGGAGGTGGGCGTGTCCGTGACCGGATGACGTTCATTTTTTGTTGATAAAAAACATCTTTGTGTTGATAAAAAACACATACACAGCAAATTTTATTGCTGTAGGCTTATTATGAGCTGAGTTATGCAGTTTTAAATTTACGCGTTGTATAGGAGGTAGGCGTGTCCGTAGGCAGATGATGTCCATTTTTGAAAACTATCTTTGTTTTGTTATAAAAAACATATGTGCCAAATTTTAGCTTTGTAGATTAAACAGAGGCTTATTTTTTGTTTTTTTATAAATATATTTTTAGATCCCAAAACTGTTTATTGTGAAGGGCTAATCTTGAATGATCGCTGACTATAAAACCCATATATCTGAGAACTTTCTCGGCAAATGTTAAATCTCCTATCAAGTGATTGCGTTTTCAATTTTTGGGTTGTTTGGGAGGTGGGCGTGTCCGTAAGCAGATCACGTCCATTTTTCGAAGACATCTTTGTGTTGATAAAAAACACATACACACCAAATTTTATTGTTTTAAACTTATTATGAGCTGAGTTATGCAGTTTTAAATTTTTGCATTGTATGGGAGGTAGGCGTGTCCGTGAGCGGATTCCAAAAATATTCAATAGCGCAAATCCTTGGGTGCATGTGACCATGTATACCAAGTTTTATCCAATTATCTCAACTCCTTCTTCTTATCCTGTGTTTACGGACAACACACAGACGGACGGACGAACGGACATGAATAGCTTGACTCAGGTGGTGACGCTAATCAAGAATATATATACTTTTCTATACCGGACTCGCTTCGTTCTATGCGTTACAAACGTTTGCACAAAGTTAATATACCCCCACCTTTCAGGTTTAGGGTATAAAAAAAAAAAATGTGAAAATTTTTGCCTCGGAAAAATCATTTGGGTCAGATTTATAAAAAGTCACCTGTTACATAAGATTCATTCTGTGAGTTAAAGAATTAAGGGATTGATAACGTTTGCGACGAACATACTTATCAGAATTTAAATGTTTTATTTATTTATTTAATTTAATGAAATAAAATTGTAATAATAATGTAACCATGTTAATAAAGGCAATTAGCAACAAAAGCTATCGGCTCGAAATAATTCTAACAGAAAATTTAGATGTTGTTTCTACTTTCGAAATGAGCGTTGATAGCATAAGGGCTAGTTTCTCCCAACAGGTTTAACAGGTTTAGTAAATCTTCTACAGTCGGACGAAATCTAAATCAATCTAAATCAACGTTTCAGTAAAAAAGATATTTACTGAAAATTAGAGTTGAAAGGTCTACGACTGTTCTGTTGAGGTCTCTAGAATTGTTCTAGAGAATATTGCCTGAGCAGATGCAATGTCCTCATCAACTCCACTTTAAAACAGGAATCATCCAAAAATCTAAAATATGCACGAATTTTTTCAGAATTGTTGAGAGCACCACCTCGTGTTTCCGAATGTATTCCAATAAAGTTCTCTATCTACCAAAAACATTTTGACGAGACTACAAATGCGAACAAATTCTGCCATCTGAGATGTTTGAAATAGACTGTGCGATCACTTGATATTAGATTTAACATTTGGCGAGAAATTTCTCAGATATGTGGGTTTTATAGTCAGCAATCATTCAAGATTAGCCCTTCACAATAAACAGTTTTGGGGTCTAAAAATATATTTATAAAAAAACGGAAAAAAATTCATATATTTTGATAGAAACGAAGGACTTCGATAAGATTTTTTTTTTTGCAGAAAATATAAAAATGAATGTATGAAAAAAATTAAAAACATAAGATCGAAAAAATTTAGTTTTTTCAAAAGAATTTTTTTATCGTTTTTCTGATATGGTCACAAGTCCATAAATAATATTTTTTAAGAAAAAACATATGTTTGGTTAGAGGTTAAATTCGTGTTCAAAAACATTTTTACATGTTTTCGAATGTCTTAGACGCAACTTAAAAATGTTCAAGTTTTTTTTTCCATATGAAAAAAAAATAAACTTCAAATATTTTTATAACTCAAATATTGTAATTTTTTGGGTGTTAGTTTCAAATGTAATTACAAAAATGTTTGTATATGACCATATTTGAAGTAGTTTAGTATATGATTATTTTGTAATGTAGTATAGGTCCAATGTTAAATGTATCCTGAAGTGATGAAAATATTCACATTAGGCAATCCTATTTATTAATTTATTATTATTACTAGCAATACCCAGTGCGCCTTGCTACGCCTTAGACAACCACATGTACTCTTCATCTGAAAAAAAATGTGGCTGCACTGCTCAAGAGACCAAACTGAGAGCAACTTCACACACAAGCCAAGGCAGCCGTGCTGTGGTGAGAGTTACTCTCACAGCAAGAGCTTAAGCATTGGTTTTCTGCTGTTTGTACAACATTAGCATGGATTAAAATACATAAATTCTTAAATAATTAAAGAAAAAGTTTTGTAAAAAACGTAGTACCCTATAGTAATTGCGCTTATCATAGCAATTGAATAGTAAAAAAAATTATAAAAATCGGTTCAGCAGTTATTGAGAACACTTGTAACCAAATACGCCGGTAGTCTCCCTTTAAATAATAATAAAGATAGATTATGACTAGTTATAAGCTTTATTCAAAAACAACAATTTTTAACAGTAAGTGTTCACATAATTTATCTTATAGCTAGTATTTTTTTATAATAACTATATAATCTAGTTTAAAATATATTTATATTTTCACAAAATTTCACCAAAAGCGTATTTCAAGAACAACAATTCAATAAACGGTGCGTGAATCTATACGGAAAAGACAGACAAACAATTGATTTTATATATAAGATGCATTTTTTTTTCTAAATTCCTTTTCCTTTTATTTGTGAGCAAGGAATATTTGTTCAATATAAGTTTTTTGCAAATTGCAGTCTTCTTTTTGCTGTCTTATTGACCAAACAGTGATACCAAAAACAGAAGTGTTTATTTTCGTAGATACCGCATCTTCTATAGACATTTAATATCCCGTATTTCAGCTAAATCCGTTCATCTGTTTATAGAGGTCAAATACACAAGAAAACAGCAACTGAGTTCCATTAATATTGTTATGAGCATTCATTATATGCAGAACAAATTCAAAAATCAAATAAAAAACCACAATTATTAAATATTAATATATGATGGTACAATTTGAATTGGTTGGATATCAAAATGCTAAAGTTTCTCAAAGAGATATTCTGTACTCTAAAATCTAAATGGTTTTAACAAGTTTAAATTAATATAAGTTGTGTTGTTGTTTAACTTGTTTTTGTTGCTACTGAAAAACAACAAATTGTTCGTTTTTTTTCTTTTATTCTTTAGTTCCTGTGCATGCATAAAAAAAGTTCTATGTTGAATATTTTTCAATTGCTTACAGTCCATGGAACAAATATTATATTAATAACAAAACATATCCCTACACACATACTGATTTAAAAATATTTCCACTTGAAATATACATATTCAATATGAGTTGATGTTTTTTTTTTTTTTTTTTTGATAAAAGTGTGTGTATCTCTTAAATTAGTAACTGAAATTAATATTGTGGTTTTTCAACACAATTTTTATGTAAACCATTACAAATTGTTGTCAATGAAAATTCTGGTTTCCAAAATTTAAGTGAATTTGAATAATATATATAAATGTATATCAATTAAAAAATTAACATAACTTAACTAAATACTTAAACTTACTGCATAAAATTTAATTTATATCCTACCTACAGTTGTATGTCTTATTGTATTATTAATAAAACGATGGAATGTGTAAAAAGAAGATTAAATTCCCAAAATATTTCTTGTTGTACATGTCCACTCGTTTGTTTACCAGTGCGACATGGTGTCAACATGTCTGATTGACTTTGAACTAATTGTAAACAAATTAAATTTGTTAATTTTTAGAACGCACACCTCATGCAGTGGCAACGCTTCTTCTGCTGTCGTCTAGCCATTGTAGACAGCTGAAAATAAACAAACGATGACAAGAACATAAAACTGCAAAAAATATACACAAAATATAATTAATTAAACCAAAAGAGTGAATTAATTTATTTTAGAAAATTCTTACAATCAGTTGAACTTATTCTCATACGCGCAGCAGATGTTTTCTACGTTTTTCTAGTGTTTTGCAAATATATCTATGAACTGCAAAGAATTTGTCGAGAGAAATAAACCTAATAAGTGCTGACTTGCGAATTTACTTTTAATGATGTCTATTTATAAATTAAATAAAGTGTTCACACAAGTGGCTTGTCAAAATGCAGCTGCAAAATTAATGACAATGGTTCAAGTTTATTAGAACTTAAATAAAGCGTTGATGTATTTTAAAGGTGAGTAGAATGATTAATAATATATTTAATAGTAGTATAATGCTTTAAATATATATTTTAAATAAGATTTTTCAATGCTAATAAAATCAAAAATATATATTTCTTTTGCAAAAATTGGATATATGTACACATAAAAGTGGAAAATTAGATGACTGTTTGGAAATAACAAGAAATATTTGTTGAAGTGTTATACTTATTTTATTAATCTTATGAAATGTTGGTTTTATTAAAAAATAATTTTTAAAGTTATAAAAATTATATTTTTAAATATTTTTTATCTGTCCTTAAACATACAAAACTTGTTTTTAAAATTCCAGATTCTTCCCAATAAACATTGTGGCGAGGGGTGATTCGTTGACGAATCGCTTGTAAATAGTTTTTTCGTATTATTTTCGAATAGTTTGGTTTTGTCTGTTTCAGAGGTTGGCTGGATGCTTTGAAAGAAAGCACCGTTTAAAATTGCTTTGTTAAGGAGGGACATAACATGCTCTGCAGAGAAAACAGACCTTTTTTTAAAAATTCATAACTCAGTCAAAAACAAACATATTTCCAAAAGTTATTTTATTATTGTAGAGAATTGAACAAATTACAAGACACAAAATTCAAAAAAATATATTTTTCGCTCCAACATGGTTTTATAGAGCTTCAAAATGGCGGTAGAGAAAAAAACAAGGCCTCGTGGTTGCAGCGCAGGAAGTCGCAAAAATTGTCCGATCTGGGAAAGAAATGACATTTTTAAATCTAACCAACATTTTTTTTTTCAATTTTTGGTGATGTTCCAAATATGAAAGTATGTTTTTTCAAAAAATTTTGACTTTAAAAATTCATAAATAAAATCGAAAAAAACTTAAAAAAAGCTCATGTCGATAGCTCACGATAGCGAATCAAGTTTATAAAAATACACAAAAAAAAAAATAAAAATTAAACTGAGATTAAATTAAAAGCGACTTATTTGAGCGACATTTTCGCAAAATTTCTAAAACTTTGAATATCAAAAACATTTCAAAAAATGTATTTTTGTTTTGTTTCAAAAAACATCACAACATTTCAAAAAATTTCAATAAAATTATGCTGAATGTCGGTTTTAACATTAAACAAGTAAAGAAAGTCTAAAGTCGGTCTAGGCCGACTATGAAATACCCTAAACCCACTTTTCAAAAACAAAAAAATTTTTATTGTAAATGGGCGTCTCCAAGTGCGGATGAAGCCTATATTTAATATGCATTTAAATATTGATGAAAAATTTAACCATACCAAGTTTTATTCCTGTAGCTCACAGTTAATGCCTTTATTGTGCTTTCGCTATGGGAGATGGGCGTGTTCATGGACGGATTACTTCCAATTTTTGAACACACCTTAGTTTTGGTATAAAATACGTGCATACCAAATTCAATTTCTCTATGACAAACATAACCTTATTTATTGAGTTTAAAACTTTTTGGGTTGTAATGGAGGTAGGCGTGTCCGTAGGCGGATTACGTCCATTTTTCAAAACCATCTTTGTCTTGTCATAAAAAACATACGTTCCAAATTTTAGCTCTGTAGGTTAAAATTTTGGGTTGTCAATTTTTGGGTTGTATGGGAGGTGGGCGTGTCCATAAGCGGATGACGTCCATTTTTCGAAGACATCTTTGTGTTTGTATAAAACACATACATATCAAATTTTATTGTTGTAGGCTTTTTATGAGCTGAGTTATGCAGTTTTACATTTTTGCGTTGTATGGGAGGTAGGCGTGTCCGTGAGCGGATTCCAAAAATATTCAATAGTGCAGATCCTTGGGTTCATGTGACCATGTGTACCAAGTTTCATCCAATTATCTCAACTCCTTCTTCACCCCTTCTTCACTCCTTCTTCACACACACAGACGAACGGACGGACGGACGGACGGACGGACATGGATAGCTCGACTCACGTGGTGACGCTGATCAAGAATATATATACTTTTCTATACCGGACTCGCTTCGTTCTATGCGTTACAAACGTTTGCACAAAGTTAATATACCCTGACCTTTCAGGTTTAGGGTATAAAATCCGCGAATGAAAACAAAAACAACCCAGAATTTTCGTGTTTAAAATCGAGATAAGTTGACGGTTGATGATTTGAGAAGTGTTGACGGGCAAATATACTTCCAGATTTTTATTTTTTTGTTTTGCTTTTTTAACTTTAGAAAATTTGTTAACGAATTGCTTATTTGAAATAGGAATTCTTTAATGAATTAATTTTCTTAGATTTGGCGACTCGCTCACGAATTGCTTTTGTCGGTTTGAACGATTCGTTAACGAAGGAGGAATTTCAGCTACGGGATGCTAGCACCTCATTGGTGGAATTTTAAAAAACTAAATACACCACCTGAAAGATATTAAAAAGGTCAATTATCTCCAATAATTGGTCAGCGATAGAAAATTTTTTATGAATTTTTTAAGAAAATTTCAAGGTTATACACTATTTGCCCCATTGTGCAGTCCACAAGTCGAATATCAAAAAAATACAAATACCACCTGAGAGGTATGAAAAATATTAAAAAAGGTCAGTTAAGTTCGTTAATTGGTCAACGATGGATAATTTTTAAGAAATTTTTTAAGTTTTTCAAATTTTACATATTTTGCCCTGGGAGACAATCGGATCAGAAGCGACTTAACTGTTACTCCATCCGCTGCCATATATGTTAAAAATGTTTATATGTTAAAAAGCTTTCCAAAATAATATGAATGAATTGATCAGTTATCATTCAAATTAATATATTGTTACTGAAATAAAAATATTTTTATGTTAAATTAATTTTTTACCAAAATAAAAATAAAAATTAATTCTTACCAACCATTAAACAAATATAATTTTTTGTTGCTAAAATTGGTTCCTAGAAGTGTTCGAACTTTTGAAGACGTAAATTATTTTCTTGGAATTCCACTTGTGAGTGGACAAGATAGGGAAAAATTGAAAAATTTGGGGGCCTCGGTAGTCGAGTGGTAAGCGTGCTTGACTACCAACCCAGAGGTTCTGGGTTCGAATCCCGGTCTAACCATGGTCCTACGCTTTTACCTTTCTTTAAATCTTTCTTCTTTTCAAATCAACTGAAATTCAAAATTCATCAATGTATACGACCTTAAAAGTTGTAGTTGGTGGTAGAGTTGTTTGTGGAATGAGATTGCTTGATAACTCGAATTGACTGAGGTAAAGGCATAACACTTGCCTTAGATTCAAATTCGCATGTTGATATAGCGCTCCGCCACACATACAACATTCTACACTTGTTTCTCTTGATTTCACTTTCTTTCCTTCTTACCTATCTCCCCATTTCCGAACCAAGGCAGAATTGACTGAATAGGTTTGAGACCTGAAATCCTTAGTTCAAAGCTAAAAAAAAAAAAAAAATAGTTAAAATATGAAAATCGTTCAAAAATTTCTAAAAAATTTTCCATCGAAAATTAACGAACATAACTGACCTTTTTTAATATTTTTCATACCTTTCAGGTGGTATTTGTATTTTTTTTGATATTCGTCTTGTGGACTGCACAATGGGGCAAATAGTGTAGTCAGATGGCGTCATTAGTTTTTTAAAATTCCACCAATGAGGTGCTAGCATCCCATAGCTAGGAATTTCTCCCGTTCACGATATTATAAATGAATTATATATAGTAATTATAATTGCTTTTGAATGAAATGAACGAGAAACTAATTCATAAACGATATTATAAGTGAATCATTTTGGTTGTTGCGTTATTTTTATACCCCCACGCGTTCTGCGTAAGGGGTATTTTAATTTTGTCACGAAGTATATTAATTTTGTAACGCCCAGAAGGAGGCGTGGTAGGTATAGAAAAGTATATATATTCTTGATCAGCATCACCACCCGAGTTGATTTAGCCATGTCCGTCTGTCTGTCCGTCTGTCCGTCTGTCCGTCTGTCCGTCTGTCCGTCTGTCCGTCTGTCTGTCTGTCGACACGATTACAGCCGTAATTTTCAAGCTATCGTAATGAAACTACATATTTAAGTTTTTTTTTTAAAAAGCGAAGATCAAGTTCGAGAATGGGCTAGATCGGATGAAAACCACGCCCACCTCCCATACAACCTCAATAATGAAAATTCTATAAAGAGGCTAATATTTAAGCTACAATACTGAAATTCGGTATTTGTGTATTCTATGTCAAAACTAAGGTGTGTGAGAAAAATGGGCGTTATCCACCAACGAACACGCCCACCTCCCATATAACCCCAAAATTGAAAACTATATAAATAGGGTTTTATCAAAGCTACAAAAGTAAAATTTAATATTTATTCATTTTATGTCAAAACTAAAGTGTTTTAGAAAAATGGGCGTCATCCACCCACTAACACGCCCTCCTTCCATACAAACCTAAAATTGAAATCTATATAAAGAGGCTTCTGTCGAAGCTACAAAAATAAAATTAGGTATTAATTCATTTTATATCAAAAATAAGACGTGTTAGAAAAATGGGCGTCATCCATTCACGAACACGCCCACCTCCCATACAACCCCAGATTGAAAACTTTATAAAAAGTCACATCTTTAAGATTGTTTTACACTTACGAATCAGCCGTGGGGGTATTTTAACTTCGGTCAAAACGAAGATATTCCTTACTAGTTAATATAGTTTTTTCTACAAAATCTGACATTTGACTTTTACCAAACTGTAGAAACTATTTGTCATACATCATTTTGAAATTATATGTCAGCAAATAGTTTAACTTATTGAAATTTTCTATCATCATCATCAGTATTATTTTGAGACATAAGCTTTCAAAACTGAAATATATTTTTTTTTTAAAAAAAAGGAAAATAATAATTCTTGATTCTTGACATATTTTTTAGTAATTCTTGACACATTATATTTTTGTCTGATTTTTTTCTATTAAATACTCGAAATTTAAATTCATTGTCTGAAAAATAAATTTTAACAATTATTTATACGAAGTTAATGCTCTCCACAGTTAATTAATTATATTGAGTTTGTTTGTTCACATGTTAATATTGGCGACAAAAGAAAATAATTATTAGTTTATATATATAAACTAATTAATTATAAATTAATTATATTTATTGTGGTGAAAGTTTTTGTAAATTTGCAGAGAAGTTATATCTGAGACAATTTGGAATTCTAGTTTTGAGATATTTGGCGTTAAAATAAGCGACAACGAAAAGTCGCTTATAATAACTTTTGTATAGATACGATAAATTTCTGGAATTAAGGTTGGCATATTTATATTTATTTTAAATATTTGTTTGATGGTTTTCGAATTTGATGGTTTATCAAACGAGGCCAGTGCGTAGTGCCTTGGGTATTTAGTCTAGAAATGATTTATCAAAATAGAATTCAAGTTATTTATATGTCTTGTTTAAAAACTACAGTTTAACCCTTCCTTTCGTGTTGTTAAACTAGTTAAAATAACCAGTTTTTACAATTTTTCAGTTTTATTTTATCCAAAGCCGGATTTTTTGAAATCAGCAATTGTGGTTATTCGAAAAACTGGTTATTTTATTTCGGGTTTTTCAACATTTTCAAATATTTCTGATTTAAGAACATGTTATTTTTAAGCGAACGAAATAAATTTTCCATTAGGTAAAAAAATTTTTCCATTTGTTTTATAAGATACATTCAAATTAACATGATTTTGTGTTCTGTTTAAGATATTTTTGTTTCAATTATTTCTTAAAGTTCGAAAGAGGTTTATTGAAATTTATAAGGCCATCCGTTAATGTCATAAAGTAAGTAAAGGTTATGAGAACTTGAAATCTAAAAGAGAACAAAACATACACTTTCATGGTAGTTTTCTTGAAAAAACACAAACATTCTAAGTTTATATCCTAATTTTTGTCCTTGAACAATTCTCTATAATCATGCCATGCATGCATTATTCTTAGCTCAGAGCAGAGCAGCTTTTTTTCGTTTAAAATTGTTTATGGTATACATTTAAGGGATTGATATATCGGAATTTTTTCGAAGTTTGAAAAGTTTTTGGAAAAATTCCGACATGCTTGTTTTTCAATATTGTCGGAAAATCACCAAAATAATCTTTTAACTAAAAAAGTTTTGTTAGGGCTAATTGAACATTTCTGTTGCTGTTTGGTTTGATATATTATTCCAATATAATTGTTTGGTTTTTGGCATTTGCATAGAACAGATTCAGCGCACAATAATCTTGTAACCATGACTACAGCTCTGACTAAGCATTGTTGTTGCAAATGTGATTTTAAGTACCAGCCTATAAATGCCAGTTTTCAGATTTCATAAGCAACACTCATACAATCTCTCTCTCTCTCTCTCTATACAACTCAAGTTACTGAGCTTCAGGTACTTTCACTGGAAAATAACTGTTATTGAAAATTTTGATAGTTCTTATGGTATTAGTTATATTTTCAAATTTTGTAGAAAAACATACCGTTTCTATTTGCATCAAATACAGTTGATAATCTTTAAGTACGAATCCAATTAAAATGCATTTCATAATATATGCAACACATATGCTGTGTTTGTTTGAGTGAGTGTCAGTTTATGTATGTCCGTATGTGTGTGGGGGTGTGTGTGTGTGTGGTTGTTGGTGTGTGAAAATTGAATACAAATTGCATTCGATATTGAAATATTATCCTTGCTGGTTATTGATGTTGGCACTTTGTTTGTCTCAAGGAAAGTGTTGAATTTTGCCTCTCGGGTATGAAATCAAAGTGTGGCAACACTTATGTTGTTGCTAACGTCTTTATATTTGTTGCAGTTCAGCAACCAGCTAGCATCAGTTGCAACATTTGCGATTTTCATTTATTATGAACACACACATAGATGATTGTGTGCCCTGTTGTTGTCAGGGTTATGGCAATGTTGGGTCTGGTTGGATTGAGACAATAAACTGCTTATAATGCAACCCTGAGACCATGTTTGTTGCATACAAATAATGCATGTATGAATGGTGTGCACCATTCTTGGAAATTTTATATTAGTTGAGCAATATTTGCATACGTTTAATCTTAATAATCATAACAGGTTGGTGTGATAAAAAATTCATAAGACGTTCGTGTGGTATGAATTGCATATTTCTGTTCTACGCAGATAAGGACAAATATTCAACTATTAATAGAGCAATTCATAATATTTACCAAATATGTAAAAATTTACTTTCCTTCTGCATAAAAGCAAAATATAGGTGTTTCACTTGAGCAATGAACAGTTTTTCCCTATCAATATTATTTAAGGTTAAGTTAACGAGGAAGCTGTGAGAGTTGTTGCCAATTGATTTTTGCTTTATCACACTTTTTCACAATCTAAGAAACAGCTCGTTTTGCTTCCAAATCTATATTTCACCATCAGATAGTTCTCTAAAATCTTTTCTTGAAAACGGTTATCAAAAATTTATCAAATCAAATTTCGTTTCGTTGAAAAACGAAAAATTTTCTATAATTTTCTGCTATGGAAAAAAAAATTTCTTCTGATACAAAAAAAACGAAATTTTTTTGTTGAAATTAACGTTATTTTCAACGGTTGATTGGGAAAAAAACGAAAAAATTTTATATCGTTTTCTCCGAAACGAAATAGATATTTTTCGTTTTTTGAATTAACGTTATTTTTTTATTTCGTTTCAACGAATCAAAAAAAAATATTTCGGTTACCGTTAAAATTAACGTTAACGTGCATGCCTGATAAAAACATAATAAATCGTTCTCTAAAGAAAGCTGTATAATTTTTATTTTATTCATATTAACCATCAATTTCTACATAACCTAATAATATTATTTACCAATATTTGGCACATTGTGATCATTTACATGCCCCAGTTTTTCTGTAGTTTGACGTAAAACATCAATCTCTTACTATTTTTTTTTTTAACTAACTTAACAAAATCTATGAAACTTTTTTTCTATTAAAAAAAATACTAGAGTACAATACTACTACAAAAATAGAACAGTAGAAAAATCATGTCAAAAAATTCTATAGTAAACATACATATATTAAAATGATTTTTTTCGCTGGGATGGAAATGATCCCAGTGTGCCAAGCACGTAACACCAGAAAAGTTTGTTAAATAAGGACAAATGAATAAAATTAAAATTGAATAAAAAACTTGGATCAGATAAGATAAATTTGGATCAGATGAAATTAAGAAATATGGGATCATATTTGATACAGGAATGATTCTAAATGAATCTTATTGAATATGAAATTAATTTCTAAGTCATTAATCTCGTCTGTACTATATGATTGATATGTTGCTCGATACATACCAATATGAAGGTTTTCATATTCCTAATCTTCTAACCTCGAAAAGCAATAGCTTTACACAGTCTTCAGTTGAAATTTGACTATACTAACATATTTTATACGCTTTGGCCTAGTGACCATCTGATCTGACCATCAGATTCATAATCAGCAATCCCAAAAAAAATGGATATCAGTCCAAAATTGATAAAATTTAAAAATGGATATCAGTCAAAAATTGATTAAATTTAAAAATGTTGCCAGTCATAGTGGATTCTTAATTTTGAATTTTAAACATTGTATTCCAAAAAACTTTAAAACTGTTTTAAAAAAAAAAACCTTAAGATAAGATTTAAAAAACTTGTTTACCGTATAGGATCCGTTATTTTGAATTGAAATAAAATCTGAACCAAGATTGATGATCAGCGACCACAAAACAAAAACCTTTATACCTAAACAAAGTTTTCATTCCAAATTTATATTAAATTTTAAAATTTTATCCCCCGTACTAAATTCGTCATTTTTAAATTTTTTAAATATATTTTCATACTCTCAATGCGCAACACAAAAAGAGGTAAAATAATTTTGAAATTTGAAAAAAATCATGAAAACATTAAAAAGTTCTGCTAAAAGGCTTCACTGTAAAGCCGTCATAAAAGATTTCCCATTACTTTCAGTTTTTAATGGAATTATCTACGCTATCAGCTCCAAAAAAAAATAGCCTACACTACTTTGTTGGCTTTTTGTTTTTATTTTCGATTGTTTGAACAAAAAATGAAAAACTTCTTCATTCGAGAATGCAGCGGCTTAGATTTGCAAAGTGCTTAAACAACCACATAAAAAGATAATAAGTTTTATGCATACAGCTGAAAACATATAAATCAAATATACCTTTTCTTACATATCTTAAAAAATACCCAACTTAATGGCTTAATATACTATTTAACGTACACATCACTTTTAAAAGTTTGCACTTAATCTTAACACAGTGTAAAAAAACTTTAATCTTTCTACTATAAAAACGCTTCTTTATTTCAACACATGTCTTCACGGCTTACCTTAAATGATATTATTTTCCATCATATAGCCTAGAAATTTTCTCAAGTGGACAAACCGTTTAGCTCTACAAAGACAACGTTTAACTCTGTTAAGCATCTTAAATCAACCCAAAACACCAAAACAAAAAAAAAAAGGTTTGGAATTTCTTCATTCATTGTAAGTTTATATAGCCTGACCTTGACTCTTAACAAGCACGCAACCCTCATCAACAACCACACCACACCACTTGAAACTTTAAAGTTTCTTTGAACAAAACAAGCCACAAGCAAAGAACTGGCTTAAGTGTAAGATTTATACACATAAATCTACTAAGGATAATGATTTGGAAAGCAGCTAACGCCTCAGCTTATGAGGTTACATTTAATTAAGAGACCTCATTTGTAGATATTTCCCTATTGGCCAAGTTGTTATAGTAAAAAATATTCTTATTTTCATAAAGTCATCTTTTTTATCATCTTATATTTTCACATAACTAAATTTTCTTGTTTTTATACAAAAAAAATTAAAACTTCAAAACACTGTAAAACAATCAAACTTTTAAAAGCATGTAAATTTTGTTTAATTTGTTTAGTCCAGAATTCAATTTTGACACTTCAGATATAAAACGAAAAACAAGCTGCTACTGCAAAAGTTGGGCATCACTCTTTGTTATATAACTTATGTTTTTCTCTATTTTTTTTTTGTATTCTTTTTGCATCTTTTTTGTCAAAAAAAGGGAAAAATGCAAATTAAAATAAAAGTTCTCGAAAATTAAAATCTACAGCATAACAAATTCTTTTCAGCTGCAGCTTGTTAAATAAGCGTGTTCGGGGCTATCTTTTGTTTGTGTGAATTCAATTTCTAAGCGTATTAATTAAAATACCCCGATATACCGTCTAAAGAGTGTAACCGGAAGCGAAAAGATGGCGAGAAAACAACGGATGATTGTTGTTAGAGTGCTCCGTTGGTGTAGTGGGTGGTGATGGTGGTGACGTTAAGAACCGTTAATATATTTTAAACCATCTGTCATTCTGTTCTTCTGCATGTTTTCTCAACTCATCTCATCAACTCAAGAACACAACAATGAGTTGATAAATAATAATAAAATTTATTTATTTATTTGTAAACTTCTCCAGCTATTGTTCTGTAAGTTTGGTCAGAACTCAAGTGGTTGTGGGTGGCATCGCTTTTGTGTCGAGTATGCATGTTTGCGTTTAATAAGGTGTTAAGATACCGTTTGACAGCAGAAAATTAACACCTTAATACGCTTTTATGTCATGCCATATTTTAGAATTAATTTACTTAAAAGACACTTCAAAGTAGTTGTTCAAGGTTTGCATAAAGGATTCACCTGAACTTAATTCCATTGAAATTGTTTTGAACTATTATACAATGATACAAGAGCATTCTTTTAGATTAAGATAAAAGAAAGGCAAAATGATGAATGATGAATGATGAATGATGAATGATGAATGATGAATGATGAATGATGAATGATGAATGATGAATGATGAATGATGAATGATGAATGATGAATGATGAATGGTGAATGATGAATGATGAATGATGAATGATGAATGATGAATGATGAATGATGAATGATGAATGATGAATGATGAATGATGAATGATGAATGATGAATGATGAATGATGAATGATGAATGATGAATGATGAATGATGAATGATGAATGATGAATGATGAATGATGAATGATGAATGATGAATGATGAATGATGAATGATGAATGATGAATGATGAATGATGAATGATGAATGATGAATGATGAATGATGAATGATGAATGATGAATGATGAATGATGAATGATGAATGATGAATGATGAATGATGAATGATGAATGATGAATGATGAATGATGAATGATGAATGATAAATGATGAATTTCATTTCAATTCATCATTGATGAATTTTGAATTTTTAGTTTTGAACTTTGAATTTTGAATTTTTACATTTGAATTTCGAGTCTTTAGTTTTTGACATTGAATTTATCATTTTTATTTTGACTTATTTTTGATCGTATATTAAATATATGATTGAATAAATTTTAATTAATTTTGAAAGGTTATATTGTATTGTTATTAAGCAACATCGCACAATAGATTTCTGCCGAGAACACCTTATTTGGGTGGCCGTCATATTCCGAAAGAAAACTGCGATTATTAATAGGCAAGACACAGATAATCCGCTGAGTGGCAGGTTGTTGTCTGCTGTATATTAATAATAAATAAAAATATTTTACAAGCAACAAAAATAGTACTTTAAAAGCTATATATTTTGTTTGGTCTCTCCTACTTAAACTCATATCCTACTTTGCATTGAATATGATATTCGACTGAAAAATTGAGCTGAGGTTGCCAGGATGCTGATTGTTGGCTGGCGTTGAGTTGAAAGCTGAGTGAATGACAGATAACTTTTGTAAAATTGCCAAAGTTATCAACAATAACAAAACCAACAACAACAACAAAATATGAACTTCGTCAGCAACAGTCATGCCGATTTTTCCTCCCGTAATCTCTTGCTTTTTACCGTTATAAACGCAATGTGCAAAATATTGCAACAACGCAAACAGAATTCACAACAATGACAGAATCAATATTTTATGTTGCAGACATAGCAACACAACAATAATAATCATAATATTAACAGCAACAACAAAAACAAAGTGCAACTTGTTCTATTACGGCAGCTGTTGCTACTGGCCGAGCTCTTTTATTTATCGCTGGTACCTCGATTTAACTCGACTCACGAAACAGCCAGATCAGCTAGAAACACAAGTAGTTGATTATGCACCACTGTTGGTTGTTGGTTGCCACTGTGTGTGTGTGTGTGTGTGTGCTGGTGTTGCCAGAATGTGGCTGGCATTGCTGCTGCGTGCACACTCACTAGCAAATATAAACACACACATATACACACAGAAACACAAATTGCAAAATAATATAGCAACTGACGATGTTGCTCTTGATGTTGTTGATGATAATGTTGTTGTTGTTGTAGTTATTATGGTTGCTGCTGCTGCTGAGAATGCGTGGTGTGCAAGTGCTTGTTATATAGACTAAGCACAAGAGTAACAACAACAACAACAATGGCAGCAGTAGCGCTTAAAAAATAACAGCAACAACAACAGCAACGGCAACACAAAGTCAGCTCTTATAATAGACTGTGTTGAATATCATTGTTGATGGAAGTTGCTACTGCTGCTTTTGATAATGTTGGCAACACTGTTTTATTTTTTTTTCTTGTTTTGTTTTTTTCAGCTGCTGCTGCTTTTACAGCTGTTGTATATAATATTCAGTTGACAACAAAAATTATGCAAACTACGTTGTTAGAGAAAATAACTTATTCAAGTTTGTCGCATCAAAACAAAACAAACACACAAAAAACAAAACTAAAAGAGAAAAAAAAACCACCCAGATGTCAAATGCAAAATAAGTCAAAATAGAATTTTACTCTATTTTCGCATTTGGCACTAATATTCAGAGGCTATCCTTAGCTAAAAGCAGTTAAGTTTAACTAGAAAATAAAAAGAAAAAAAAAAAAAATTTTAAAAAAATATGCAAAGTGGAAGCAACGGCAATGAAGAAGTTGCTAGTGTTGTTGTTGTTGTTGTTGCTGCTGTTGTTGAAAGTATCTAGTTTACTGATATTCCATCTACTTTGTTAAAAGTAGCCTCTTTTGCAGCATGAGCTCAACTCAAGTCAACAACAAAAACAAAAAAAAATTACCACTGCTATTGATATAAGTGCCATAGTCGTGGCCTAGGTTGAAGATTTAGAATACTATTCAGGGTGAAAATGACTGTTATCAGTCTGGGTTGTCACAGAGTAAAAGTAACTTTAAACTAATCAGCAAGTTTTACTTTCAAAACCAATGAAATCCTGATGGCCGCTTGTACGTAAGTTGAGCCATGGTTGGTATCATGGAATTAGTTTAAAAGCAGAAAACATAAATATAGATTAGCACTAAGACTTATATTTTAAAATGTGCTTTAGACCTGATACTTAAGAATTAAAAGATTGTATTGTTGTTGTTGTTGCTGTTTTACTTAACTCAATGAAAACAGGTCCATAGATATTGTGGTCGGTTTTTTCAATGTTTTGAAAATCGAAAACCAAATTAAAAAACAATGTACAAATTTTATGAGATCATCGTTTTAGGACTTAGGATTAATAATCTCTATAGAAAAATCGCCATCAATAAATGAAACATTCTTCAATGAACACCATAAACCTTTTCTTAATAACTACATTATTTACCGTAATGACAGAACAGATTCAAGAGGAGGAGGAGTAGCTTTATTGATTCAAAGGCAAATTAAACATAAACTACTCCCATTAACTAAAACAAATTCTATTGAAAACTATCCATAGAAATATTCATATATTATTATAATTGATACACTGAGAAAAAAACCTTGCTCCGGTAAAAAATTTCTCTATTTTCGATATAGAAATTTTCTCTTTTTCAAATAAAATTTTCTTCAATTAGAATAAATTTTCACATTTCTTTACTTCTAGGAAATGGAAATATTTCAATGTCTCTAATAATGATAAGTATTTTTCTCGCACAAAAGTTTCTCATTTATAGAGAAAAATTATTGAAAATGAAAAAATTTTCTTATATTTTGATAAAAAATTCACTAATAGAAGTATTTTCCTCAATAAAAACAAATATTTTCTCAAATATAAAAAGCTTTTTCTCAAAAAACGATATATTTTTCTTCTTCATGGAAGCTTTTTACCATTTTTAGAGAATTTTTAGTATCGAAATTAGAGAATAGCATTCTCTGGAGCAAAGTCTATACCATTTTTCTCTAAATATGATGGCTTTTTTATCATATTCCGATAAGTTTTTTTCTGAGTGTAGAAACATAATATTATCTGTAGAATAATATAATCCAACACAAGCGATTGATGCTGAAATCAATAAATTTATCAAACTTTTACTTGAAGCAAGAGACATGTCAACACCGAAAAAATACCGCTCTAATAACTTCACTTTTCCAGAGATTATAAAAATTTGTATTAATGAACGAAACAAATATAAAAGAAAAAGTCAAAGAACTAACAACGTAATTCAAGCAAACTTTTTTAAACAATGCACAAAACTAATAAGTAAAATGATCAACAAATAAATAATTCTAGAAAGAAACAAAAATTGCTCTGAACTATTATCACGACTAAAACCTGGAGATAAACATTTTTGGAAAATTAGTCGCAGTTTAAGAGGCAAAGGAAAAATAAAAATCCTTCATCTTATTAATGGAAATAATAAATTAATAACTGATAGTGAAAAATCACAAATTTAAGCAGACACATTTGTAACTTCTCATAATCTCACAATAAACTATTCACATTCTTCGGATAAAGTTATAAATTCAACCGTTAAAAATCTGAAAACTGAACTTCCAAATACAGATGGAGCCGTTTTTATCACTATTCAAGAAATTACAAAAATAATATTAACTTTAAAAACATCAAAATCACCCGGCTTTGATTCTATTCCAAATTTACTTTTGAAAAAATTACCTCTTAAAGCAATTAAATTATTTATTATCATATTCAACAGTTGCATTCGCATAAACTACTTCCCATCAATGTTTAAAAAGGCTAAAGTCGTTGCAGTTTATAAACCAAATAAACCCCGGATTGATCCTTGCAGTTATCGACCCATAAGCCTATAAAGCAACATTGGAAAATTATTTGAAAAATTAATTCATTTTAGACTATATAAATTTTGCTATTAACAATAATATAATCTCCAAAGAACAATTTGATTTTTAAAAAGGACATAGTTCACTTCACCAAATCAATAGAATAAAAAACAAAATTTTAATAAATAAACGAAACAAAAAATCTACTGGAATTATATTATTAGACATTGAAAAGGCGTTTGATACCGTATGGCATAACGGACTACTATATAAATTAATAACAATAAATACACCTAAATATTTATGTAAACTAATAAGAGATTTTCTTGAAAATAGAACATTTAAAGAATCAATCAATAATGCAACATCTTCTCCAAAACCAATATCAGCTGGTGTACCTCAAGGATCAATTTTATCTCCTCTACTATATTCAATTTTTATATCTGATTTTAAACCACCTTATCTTATAAAAACAGCTTATTATGCAGATGATACTGCTCTTATTACTTCTAGTAAACTAAGTAATGCTTTGCTAAAGAAAATGAAACACAGTCTTACTGTATGTAATAAATATTTTAAAAAAATGGAAAATTAAAATAAATCACAATAAAACACAAGCAATAATATTACCCTACAATAACTCTCCTAAAAGATAACCTCACCGCCAACTTTTTTTCGATAATAATATTATTATAATACAAAATGAAGTTAAATACCTTGGAGTAATACTGGATAAAAAATTAATTTTTCATAAACACATTGAATCTCAATTCTCAATCTCATCTATTCTCAATCATCGATCAAAGCTTACTCAATAAAATAAAAACTTAATCTTTAAATGTGTCATAAGACCAATTTTAAGTTACGCATGTCCAATATGGTTTAAAGCGGCAAAACATATTATCAAGAGAATGTAAATAATTCAAAACAAATGCTTGAAAATGATTAACAACAAACCATGGAGATATTCAACAATTACCCTTCATAACGAAACTAATAATGAAATGTTTATTAACTTCATCAGAAAACTTTCCCACAATTATTTTATAAAGAATATGAACTCAACTTTTCCACTTATTAGAGATTGCAGAGAATACTTTTAAAATGAAATGATCAACAAACAACTGTTTATATATGCTGGATTATTTATTTTATACAATAATCTTTCTATTTATATTCATGTATAATTCTTGACTTTCTTTTTCTATTAATATAAAGGATTTTTACCTTTGTGTGAGATCATTTATATAATCATTGTTATCATCTTGTGAATAATGTGTAATCAACTGATGTAATATCTCTAAAGATAAATCTCATAACTTGTAAAACATATATATAAATATTATAAACGAATTTGGTAAAATAAATAATAATAACAATAATTATAGAAAAATCGCCAAAGTTAGAAAAAGTTGAAAAAATTAAAAAAAGTTATATTTGCAGAGTTAAGACAAGCAGTTTTCTCAAGTTGTCCCAAATAATATAATTATCGTTAGAAAAGTTCAAGTTTCGTCTTTCAGAATCCAGGATCTCAGGATACTTATTTTAAAAATCGGTGGATCAGATTTTGGGGGTGTCCAGCAAATTTCAAGTATAGAGCATTCTTCAACTCAACAAGATCTATAAAAAAAATATCTTCAACTTCGATAAATTTTGTCGCACTGTATAAAGTGTGATCTGTCTTTAACTTCTTTTGGTATTGCTCAAGTCTATATGTCAGAACGTATATCATCAACAATTAAAACATCTATTTATGTTTATCCCACGTGTGTGATTTAGAGCAACAGTTATTGAATGTTTCTGCGGGGTGTTGTAAAAGTCAAATAAAATGAAACATAAATCATATTTCCATACTATTTTTGCAAAAACAAACTTAAGCAAAATTCTATTTTAAAAAGTTTTCAAAGTATTCAAAAAGCGTTAGACATCCTCAAATTTCACTGCATCAATTCCTTCAGAAAGTACATTGTTTCAAATAAATAAATTTGTAATTCCTTCACACTAGAATAAATAAATAATAACGTAAAAATAATTTCATTTGACAGTTCACTACACGGTTAAAAATATTGGACTAGTTTTTAATCCAAACTTTGGTTTAAAGGAATTTTTAATCCTAAAAGTACTATTTTTTATTCCATATTTTAGTTTAATTTTTTTAATCCGAAAAAGTTTAAGTTTAAGACTATTTTTGAATTACAATAGCTGAATTACAATGCAACAGTCGCAGTGGCAGCAGCTGTGTGAGTGGCAGCGGCAGTGATCAGCTGTTTCGTATTTTACTGCCTGCAAATTACAATTTAGCAGTGGCAGCGTCAGCATCAAAGGCAGTGAATGTGGAATTTTTCTTAGTAGTTTAGTTATTTGCATTTTGGCAGTGAACTTAGAAATAGGGCTAACCTCGGCAGTACTGCTTACTGTCACTGTTGCTATGTTAGTTTCACCATTGCACAACAGTATTCCTAAAATATCAGCTTATCAATGCCACTGCCACTGACGCTACCAGTGCCACATTGTAATTCAGGTATAAGATTGAAAACTACTAATACTACGAAATTTAAGCTAAATATAATTCTGAAAGCATCATGAATTTATTTTTAATGAAACAAATTGTTTATTAAAATCTGAACCAATATATTATTATAGTAAGCAATGTTTAAACCTTTTTGGATTAAATAGTAATCCTTTTCGGATAGCAATATTTTAAACTTTTTTGGACTAAAATCTAATCCTAAAGTAAAGTAATCCTAAAGTAATCCAAAAAGTAATCCAAAAAAATTTAAAATTTAGTCCAAGATTTTTAACCGTGTATTATTTGCTCTTGGAAATAATAATTTTAACATTTTAGTAAGAAGTTTTCCTTATTTTTATCTCTTACTAGCTGGTATCCGTTGCTGACGTCCTATTCCAATGCCTGTTCCAGTTTGCCAATATAAGGCAATCAATAAATATAAACTACACTCCAATATAAAAACTTATCTTTTATGGGCGGACTCACACTCTTGCCTTATACCCGTTCTAGTTTTTGAAAATTTCCCAGTAGTAGGATATCACTAAAAAGTAACTCTTAATCGAGTTTCTTTGATTTGTGATCCCTTGTACAATGCCCGTTATAGTTTTTCTATAGCAGGTCACCATCAAATAGTAACTTCATTCTGAGTAAAAATGTTCTGTGCCTTTTACTTCCGTAGCTATTCTGTATTGAAAATTTGTATTGTATGGGCGGATCCTTGCCACGCTTTCCAATATCCGTGTCAGTTTTTTAAATGATAAACTTGGCCAATAAGTTACTTCATACCGACTTTCATTGTTATAAATGTACTTCCAACTTTATTAAAAAATTAAAAAAAAATATTGTATGGGCCATGCCTCCCTTTTCATAGATCGCTCAATTTTGCTAGTTGAAGGGCAAGACTCAATAGTAAGTTCGTGCCGAATTTCATTGATGTGGCACACATGGGTCGAAAGTTAAATTGAAAATGTGTGTTCTTAAAAAAGTGCCACGCTCCTCACGGTTAGGAGAGTGAAAAATACTTTACTACGTATTCTCATACTTACCAAATACCCAAACAACATTTCATTCAAATCGGTCTAGCCGATTCGGAGGAGTTCAAATACTAACACCATGACAAGAAATTTTTATACCCTAAACCAAAAAGGTCAGGGTCCGTCCGTCCGTTCGTCCGTCTGTCCGTCGATTGAATGGAGTTGAGATAATTGAATGAAACTCGGTACACATAGTCACATGGACCCAAGGATCTGCACTATTGAATATTTTTGGAATCCGCCCACGGACACGCCTACCTCCCATGCAACCCAAAACTTGAAAACACAATAAATAAGCCTCTGTTTAATTTACAGAGATTAAATTTGGCACATGTATTTTCTATAACAAAACAGAGATCTCTTTGAACAATGGTCATCATCCGCCCACGGATAGCCTACCTCCCATGCAACCCAAAACTTGAAAACACAATAAATAAGCCTCTGTTTAATTTACAGAGATTAAATTTGGCACATGTATTTTCTATAACAAAACAGAGATCTCTTTGAACAATGGTCATCATCCGCCCACGGACACGCCTACCTCCCATGCAACCCAAAACTTGAAAACACAATAAATAAGCCTCTGTTTAATTTACAGAGATTAAATTTGGCACATGTATTTTCTATAACAAAACAGAGATCTCTTTGAACAATGGTCATCATCCGCCCACGGACACGCCTACCTCCCATGCAACCCAAAACTTGAAAACACAATAAATAAGCCTCTGTTTAATTTACAGAGATTAAATTTGGCACATGTATTTTCTATAACAAAACAGAGATCTCTTTGAACAATGGTCATCATCCGCCCACGGACACGCCTACCTCCCATACAATGCAAAAATTGAAAACTGGATAAATAAACTCATAATTAACCTACAACAATAAAGTTTGGTGTGTATGTGTTTTTTGGTGTGTATCAACACAAAAATGTTTTCGAAAAATGGGTGTCATCTGCTCACGGACACGCCTACCTCCCATGCAACCCAAAAATTAAAAACGCAATAAATAAGCCTCTGTTTAACCTACAGTTATAAAATTTGGCACGCATGTTTTTTATGACAAAACAAATATGGTTTTGAAAAAGGAAAAACTCAATAAATAAGGTTATGGTATGTATGTATTTCATACCAAAACTAAGGTGTGTTTCAAAATTGGGACTAATCCGAATATGAAGCTTGGTATGTGTAAATTTTTCATCAACATTTAAATGCATATAAAATAAAGGCTTCATCCGCCCACGGACACGACCATTTTAAATAATATTATTTTATTTTGAAAAAGTAGGTTTCGGGTAGGCCTAGACCAACTTATGATTTTGTTTACATGTTTTATATAAGATTAATCAGAATGCTTTTAAATAGAACCTAAACAAAATAAAATATGATCTTCTAAAGTATTTTTATTGAATTTTCTTTGACGAAACAGGCCTTCAATATAACTTTTCTTAATGAGTAAATAAAAAATTTTATATTTTACATTAAATGGACTAGCTAAATATAATTTTTTAGGGAGTTAGAAAAAAATGGAATGGATGTTAAAAAAATAAATTTAAAGACAAAATAAATGCACATTTTCTCATATTTAGCATCAGTTAAGTTTTTTTGTTATTAAGTAGTTACAATTGTTCAAAAATTATGACATATTTTTAAAAAGTTATTAAAATAAGCTGAAGACCAGTTTATTTTTTATATAAATACTAGCTGGTACCCGGCGCGTTACTGCCGTGCTTGTCCAATACCTGTTCTAGTTTGCCAATAGAAGGCCATTTACAAATAGTAACTCCACTCTGAGTTTCAATATTCCTTGACCATTATTTCCAAGACTTTGCTACATCCTTTGTCCAATACTCATTGGTTTTCGAGTATTTTCGAGTAGTACGAGATCACCAAATAGTTACTCCAAACCGAGTTTCCTTGATCTGTGACTATTATTTCTAAAGCGTTTCAATATAAAAATGTTTCTCGTATGGGCGGAGCTTCACCCCTTGCACAATGCCCGTTCGAGTTTTCCTGTAGCAGGACATCACCAGTAACTTCATTTTTAGTTAAAATGCTTGTAATTTTTTCTTTCAAACCTATTCTGTATCGAAAATTTGAGTTGTGTAGGTAGAGCCACTCCACGTTTTTCAATGTCCGTGTCAGCTTTATCATTGAAAGAGCTGATCAATCAGTTATTTCATACTGAGCTTCATTGTAAAACGACATTTAGTTCCAAGTCTATTCGATACCAAAAAGTTGTAATGCATGGGCGGTGCCATGCCTCCTTTCCGAAGATTGCTCAAATTTGAAGAGTACGTCTCCAAAAAAAGTTTGTATCGAGCTTCATTGACATGTGATTTATAGACAAAAGTAAAACCGAAAATTTGTGTTCTTGAAAAAGTGCCATGCCCATCATGGGTAGGAAGGTGAAATATACTTAACGACCTATTCTCATACCTACAAAATATACTAAAAAAATTTAATTAAAAACGTTCCAGCCGTTTCGGATGAGTTCATACACTAACACCGTGACACGAGATTTTCATATATTAGATTTAAATATTTAACAACATTTTCCACTCCTCCCTTTCCGCATTTTCAGGCAATAGGTAGGTAGGTAGCTAGGAAGGTAGTTAGGTAAGAAGTATATTTATATTCAATTTAGTGGACAATAGAAACCACAAAAGACTTAGCAATAAAAAAAAACAAATCACTTAAAAACAACAATTTTTATATGTTGTGATACTTAAAATACTTAAAATTGGAAACATTCACTCACATTTGGTGAAATAAAAAAAAAAACAGGCACATATCTGGTTGCCCAAGAAATACAAGAGTGCTGAAAGTTCTCTTACAATTAAACACTCACCCTACTCAGCTAAAACGTGTGTACAAACATCGCTTGTGCTGGCACGTGGCCTTAATTGCTTTCACCTGCAGACCAATGTCTGAGAAAATTGCCTACCATTTTTCATCAGCAATTTATTGCCTTTCTTTTTAGCGGTTGACCCACGAATTCTTAAAGAAATACTCATATATCAAATAATAAATGATTCAATAATAATTTTGTGCAAAGTTCATTTTGTGAATGGCAAAAGCTTTGAGTATTTTATAACTTATTTCCCTCTTTGTAAATTACTAATTGAAATACTTATTTTTTTGATTTTTTAAATCAGACAAAAATGAACTCATTTACAAAATAAAAAAAAAAGAAAGCACAACAAAAGCACTGCAAACGGCCTTCAAATCAAGCTAACAGCTACTTAAGGTTTTTATTTTCGACAATTTTATTACTCTATTTCTTAAATAACTTAACACAGAGTTGCCAGCTTGAACGAAAGCATTTTCAATTACCAACAAAATATATTCTATAAAGCATAAACGAACAGATCGACAACGAAGAGAAAAACAATATAAATATGCGTAGAATGTGTTGAGAGCTATTTTATTGTTGCAACCAAATTGCGAACAGCAGGAAGAAGCAAAAATGAAAATGAAATTAAAGCAGGTGGAGGTGGGTGGGTGGCCAACTAAGTGTTGATGGTTATGATGCTGGTGGTGATGATGATGGTCCAACAGTGCTTGTCCTTTCTAAGGTTGGTGGAAAAGTGATGATGATGATGATAATGATGAGCAGTGGCGGCAAAGCTAACAGCAATGAAATTCAATTTATTTCCAAGAGTCAACAACACAATCGCAGCAACAACGACAACACCAATAGCTGATGCACTAACAACAAGTAGCAACAGCAGCACCAACAGAAGCAGTACCACCCCACTGCTGCAGCTAGCATAGCGACAACAACACTTTTCCAACTTCCACTCTTTGTCAAGCTCGATTTTAGCGTAACTGAATGAAAAAGGCTTTTGAAGATATTTCGTGTAAATATATACATATATATTATATGTACTGTAAATATATTTATTTATATATATAAATGTGTATTTGTAATCGTAGCTGAAGATGGCTTTATAGTCAACACACACACATACATACACACCAACACACAACCTTACAGACACTCAGGCATATTCGCTAAATTTAAAACGACAAAAACAGCAGCAGTCAGAATGCTCCACACAAAAATAAAAGAAATCCGTTAGCCTGACACAGTGGGACGCTTTTCTATTCCAAGAATTCAATTTGTTTGTGTAAGTGTTTATCTAACGGTATTTATGTAAATTTAACATAACACACGTTAGTTATTTATACTGCAGATAGAGCTGTTAGCGAACGGGCAAAATAATTTAATATATATATAATTTATTCTTCATTTTTTACAGTTAAATAAATGCTGAAATAATGCAGATTACATGAGAAGATCTCTCATTTCTATAAAATTTCCATATTTGTTTAAGCAGCTATTGAGATATTGCTCATTTGATTGAAAAACGCGATTTTTGAGTTTGACGTTATTCGAGCAAATGAGCGATATGTTCTGAAAACATTTTGCCATGTCACTGTCGATGCAAATTGCTACGTTAAGGATCTACTGCAGGTATCCTAACTCCGTCCAACGTTTAACAATGACTAAGAATACAAGCTTTCAATATGAAAAAATAAATACATTTGCCTGAAGTCAAAATTAGTTTCAATAAGTACAGTTCCGAGTTATGTTGATGCAACTTGGAGTCGAGAGGATTCGATTTCCTGATGCATTTGCGAATGTTAAAAGTTGCGATCCACTGCAATGCTTGTTCCAGGTAGGCACAGAATGAATTGCACGAGTAAACAAAAACTCAAAATAAAAAACTTTTAAAGCATTTATTACAATAAATTCATTTCCTGTAAATATAAATTAAGCGGGATTTGAAATATCAAAACCATGTTTTTTTCGTAACAAAAACTTCAAATTGTCATTTCGGAAAATTATAAACATAAAACGTCATATGGATGATTTTACGTTTTTAATCCATATCACCTTGGCGTTAATAACCCCAAGAACTCATTTTAAGGTTAAATACTTTCATACGTTACTGATGTAGAAAACTGCTGACCATGTTTTTCATATCGATACTGTTTAATGCATTAAATATTTTCAAGTTTGGAAACTAAAACCGAAACCGCAAAGTATTGGTGTTAATAATGGACTGTTTATACAACTATACTGATACTGATATACTGGTTGGGTATATTAAATTTAATTAAAATACCGGACATCCCGTAAAATATAAAACAAATGGATGCTATGTTCATATCCATACCCATAAAATTATCCATATCCATATTCATATTCATATCCATATCCATATCCATATCCATATCCATATCCATATCCATATCCATATCCATATCCATATCCATATCCATATCCATATCCATATCCATATCCATATCCATATCCATATCCATATCCATATCCATATCCATATCCATATCCATATCCATATCCATATCCATATCCATATCCATATCCATATCCATATCCATATCCATATCCATATCCATATCCATATCCATATCCATATCCATATCCATATCCATATCCATATCCATATCCATATCCATATCCATATCCATATCCATATCCATATCCATATCCATATCCATATCCATATCCATATCCATATCCATATCCATATCCATATCCATATCCATATCCATATCCATATCCATATCCATATCCATATCCATATCCATATCCATATCCATATCCATATCCATATCCATATCCATATCCATATCCATATCCATATCCATATCCATATCCATATCCATATCCATATCCATATCCATATCCATATCCATATCCATATCCATATCCATATCCATATCCATATCCATATCCATATTCATATTCATATCCATATCTATATGCATATCCATATCCATATCCATATCCATATCCATATCCATATCCATATCCATATCCATATCCATATCCATATCCATATCCATATCCATATCCATATCCATATCCATATCCATATCCATATCCATATCCATATCCATATCCATATCCATATCCATATCCATATCCATATCCATATCCATATCCATATCCATATCCATATCCATATCCATATCCATATCCATATCCATATCCATATCCATATCCATATCCATATCCATATCCATATCCATATCCATATCCATATCCATATCCATATCCATATCCATATCCATATCCATATCCATATCCATATCCATATCCATATCCATATCCATATCCATATCCAAATCCATATCCATATCCATATCCATATCCATATCCATATCCATATCCATATCCATATCCATATCCATATCCATATCCATATCCATATCCATATCCATATCCATATCCATATCCATATCCATATCCATATCCATATCCATATCCATATCCATATCCATATCCATATCCATATCCATATCCATATCCATATCCATATCCATATCCATATCCATATCCATAAATTTTCTACATGTTTGTTCAAAAATTTTGTGTTTTAGATGAGCAGTTTTTGCTCTATTAAAATAAATATTTTGAGAGAATTATTTTTTCACATAAAAATGCAAGTCAAAGGTTTCTTTAAAAATTCATAAAAAATAGAAAAGTAAAAAAAGTGATTTTGAACTTTTGATTTAAAGTTTACTACATATTTAGAGTTACTTCGGGTTTTTTGATATGGTCGGGTAATGTGATATACCTACATATTTTGTTAAACACACAATTTTCGACAAGAATAAACCTGTGAACACAACAGCAACAGACAAAGACACGTGCTTCAGCTTAATGCGCGCTCTCATTCGCTATGTTCGCTCCAATTGTTGTGAAACGGTTTTATCGGTGAGTTAGCGTTGTGAGTGAATTACTATAAATAGAGCAGAATTGTAAGCTGAAATAGATAAATTTGTTAGAGTTTGAATTGAGTTGGCCACAATTGAGGTGAGATTTTGATTTTCTACAGCGTATTTTTACAAAAATAACCTTATTATTTTCGATATTATTAAATCTTATTAAACCCGAATTCGGCTATTGTGATTAAGTCAAAGTTGGGTAATGTGATATACCATCTATTCATACCGTATCTATTCATTCCATTCATTTTATACTTTGTGTTATTTTTTGTTAAATTTTTACATGCGTATTTGTATTCAATTGATTTTGTTTGTATTTTTGTTTTCATTTATTACACTAAAACAACACTTATTTTTCAATAACATGGTTTTTTTCAATTTTGGTTAAATAAACATTAGATACTGCTGTTGAACACTATTCAGGTAATGTGGCATTGTTATATATGGTATATAACATTATGCGAACGTGGTATATCAGTTTATCCTCCAACTTCATTAAGTGGAGTTACATGAATTTTTTTCATTGTGTTGAAAAAGCTTCAAATTGGGTTACGCTTAAGAACTCCAAAGTTGTAAAACACTGCAAAATGCATCAAAAAATATTCTGTGTAATGTTGTATCAGCTAAGGTACGAAAGTTACTAGTAATTAGAAATTTAAAAATACCTATATCACATTACCCGAAGTTACTCTAATAAGGAAATTAAGCTATCGCTAAAAAAAATTCGTGCAAATAAGATATAAAATAATTAACTTATTAAAATGCCACTGAAAATACTAAGATTCGTCAAAGCATTGTATTTTCGACGTCTACAAAAACATTGACGCATATTGATATTTTTGTTGATTACAACCGAGTGTGTTCTAGTTGGATTACGTACAAAAGTAAGTTAAATAACTCTCATTCATAGTCTTCTTCAAAAGTAGACTTTGCCTCGCCTGCTCAAACTCACACGGCATCCGACCTAACCGCACCAACGCTGCTTCTGTAAGAATTATTTATGTACTCGCGCTCATAAAGGTTAAGCAAACAAATCTGAAGCGTCCGTTTTGTGGGCCCATTCCTTGTACATATAAAGTTGGTATATTTTTTTTGCTCTTCCATTTTGCTTGTGTCGAGCTTGTCTGTCCGAGTTCAGTCGCACAGAGCAAAGGCAGTAAAATTTAATTACATAGCGATTAAAATGTCGCAGTGTTATTTTCCAGATTCATTTCAATTAAAGTTTTCTTCGGCATGTAGCAAGCGGGAAAGCCAGAAAAGCAAGACAACCAACAAAAACAACAACAAAAACACTACAGCAAAATCATACCTTTCAGCAAGGTTTTATTTTTCAGCACTTCGATCTTTGGAGCGTATAATTTTTCAGCTTAGTGCCAAAATTTATTCGTTTCCATTGAATGTTAGGCAAGCGGTTGAAATTGTCAACAGAATAAATAAAATTATCTGGCTTCGTTAAGTGCAGCAACTCTTGTAAAAATAAAAGAATTGATAAACTTTTAGGATTTTGTAATTTATTTTTAAATATACTTCATTTTAATTAAAACACTCTCTCGCTGCTGCTGCTTAAGTACGCTCCAACAATTAAGAGTCATTTACTTGGCTTTCTTACTTAACTACCTTTTTTATACCCTAAACCTGAAAGGTCAGGGTATATTAACTTTGTGCAAACGTTTGTAACGCATAGAACGAAGCGAGTCCGGTATAGAAAAGTATATATATTTTTGATCAGCGTCACCACGTGAGTCGAGCTATCCATGTCCGTCCGTCCGTCCGTCCGTCTGTCCGTCTGTGTGTTGTCCGTATACACAGGATAAGAAGAAGGAGTTGAGATAATTGAATGAAACTTGGTACACATGGTCACATGAACCCAAGGATCTGCACTATTGAATATTTTTGGAATCCGCCCACGGACACGCCTACCTCCCATACAACGCAAAAATTGAAAACTGCATAACTCAGCTCATAATTAACCTACAACAATAAAATTTGCTATGTATGTGTTTTATATCATTACAAAGATGTTTTTGAAAAATGGGTGTCATCCACTCACGGACACGCCCACCTCCCATACAACCCAAAAATTGAAAACGCAATAAATAAGCCTCTGTTTAACGTACAGAGCTAAAATTTGACATATATATTTTTTGGAACAAAAGAAAGATGGTTTTGAAAAATGGACATCATCCGCCCACGGACACGCCTACCTCCCATACAAAGCGAAAATTGAAAACTGCATAACTCAGCTCATATTTAGTCTACAACAATAAAATTTGATATGTATGTGTTTTATACAAACACAAAGATGTCTTCGAAAAATGGACGTCATCCGTTCACGGACACACCCACCTCCCATACAACCCAAAAATTGAAAACGCAATAAATAAGCCTCTGTTTAACCTACAGAGCTAAAATTTGGCACATATGTTTTTTATAACAAAACAAAGATGGTTTTGAAAAATGGACGTCATCCGCCAACGAACACGCCTACCTCCCATACAACCCAAAAAGTTTAAAATTCAATAAATAAGCTTATGTTTGTCATAGAGAAATTATATTTGGTATGTATGTATTTTATACCAAAACTAAGGTGTGTTCCAAAATTGGGAGTAATCCGTCCATGAACACGCCCACCTCCCATTGGGAAAGCACAATAAAGGCATTAACTGTGAGCTACAGGAATAAAACAGGAATGTGTAAATTTTTCATCAACATTTAAATGCATATAAAGTATAGGCTTCATCCGCCCACGGAGACGATCATTTACAATAAAAATTTTTTGTTTTTGAAAAGTAGGTTTAGGGTATTTCATAGTCGGCCTAGACTGACTTTAGACTTTCTTTACTTGTTTTCAAATACCTTTGAATGGAACATCTTTTGAACAAGCTTAACAAAGAACCACCGCATTGTTAGAGTTCTCTCGACAGCATCAGCAGCAGCAGCAGCCGACTAGTGTCAAATGAAAATCCTTTGGCTTGCAAAACAAGAAAACGAAAAAAAAAACAAACAAAAATGTTGGCTGTCAGCCCTACCGAATCACTCAAGTTTTCACCACAAAACAAAAGAAAAAACCGCGTGTTTATAATTGAAATTTTCGTGGTTGGCCTTGTCAATTTGTAAGTGACACTTTTAAAGTTCAAATGGACGCCAATTAATTACTTCGTTTTTGTGTTTTATTTTCTGAACGACAGTTTTTGTTTGTTCCAATCTGTGCGTATGCAGGCAAGGATTTAGGTCTCTTTTGGGTTCTCTGCTTTGATTTTTTTGTTTTTTTTTTTTTAAAATCTGATTAATTACTTTGAATTTATTCCAAAGCAAATGAATGGTGAGTGTTGTTCTCTAGATAAAAAGTGCTCCAGGTTCAAATGAGGTATAAAATTGTGATATCAATATCAATATATCAATACATCAAGATATCAATATTTGAAATCGTTATTATAAAGAAGAAATTAATAATAAATATTTTTCAAAATTTTAATAAAATTTTTCAGATTGAGAATTTAAAGCATCAAAAGAATCAAGAAAGGCAAGCAATTCTCTTATTAGTATTTTGTTTTTTTTTTTTTGGTGCGAAAAGTATCAATTAAATCAAAATATTTCTTCTACCGAAAACGAAATTAAAGAGTCCATTTAATGAAGATAGCATGCTTTGTTGTAATTAAAGAATCCTTGCGTGTTCTCATACAATTTTGCAATCTAACCATAACGTAAATTTAACACTTAAATTCATTTTTGAACTGAACAATATTGAAACAACGACAAATTGACAAAAAAAAAAAATACATTTATGAGAAAAATAAGCTTTTTCCCACCGCAGTTCAATCGTCATTCCGATTAAATACCTTTGGGGTGACATTAAGAAAAAGGTTCCAAATAACATGCTGAAGAATGAATTGAATCTAAGCAGTCATTATTTCTTGTGCATTATAGCAAGTTGGAATATCAAAATAACTATTATGGTTATTGCTCTGTAATAACAATAACGGATACTGTTAGAGTGAAAGAAGTGTTTTGAAACTTCATTATGAATTCAAATACTTACTTGAAATAATTTTATAAAATAAATGTTTTTTCTTGAAATCATTTATTCAGTTCTATTAAAAAAAAGTTTGACCGAGGTAAGGTTTTAACGCAGGATCCATTGGTTCTCACTTCACAAATTAAGCACGCACTAAATTTGTCACGGCTGTCACAAATCTATGAAATTTAAATAATTCAGAAATTATATTCATAAAAATACTTAAAACTTAAATGTTTGTTTTTTTTGCTTATTTGTGATTCTTTAATTTTTTTTGCAATATTATAATTGTTTGAATTGTTGTTTGAATGATATTTTTATTTGATATTTCAAGCATTGTGCAGCAGCATCAAAACATTCTAACATGCAAAATTTCAAATCATTTAATCTTTAAATAAAGTGAGTTTAAAAACAAATTTTAAAAGTGCCTCAAAGCTTTCTTGCATGTTAACTGTATAAAAAAAAAACACAATTAATTAGTGTGAAAACCTTAAAAAACATTAATCACACAATAAGATATTTTTAACAACCGCAACAAAAACAAAAAACAACAAACACTACAAAACAATGAACCCATGCAAACTTACAGACATACACAGAAGTGTGTGAAAACAGCTATACAGTTTATTAACATTTATACAAATATGCACAAGAACATGACAAAAAAAAAAAAAAAAAAAAAAAACAAAACACAATATAACTTTGTGTGTTGAACTTTAAAGTTTTGAAACTCCTTTTGAAACTTTCTCTCTGGTTGACTTCCTTACGCAAAACCACAAAACACAATAACAACAAACAACAATTGCGGCAACATAAGCATACATGTGCACAAGACACAATACAACAGAAGACATGCCTTTGTGTCATGATGTTTGTGTATGTGTGTGTGTGTGTGTGTGTGCGTGTGAGTGTTGAAGTACACGAGTGTGCTTACAAATAAATATCACATATTTTCAATAACAATTAAAACTTTCGTTAGAACATTCATGGCCGCAATCAATTTCAATTCAATTTTCATCAATTTTCTTGGTTGCTGTTGCTGCTGATATTGTTGCTATTGATGTTGGTGCTATTAAAAGTTGGCAATTGGTATTGGTAGCTTGTGTGTGTGTGTTGCTATGTTGGCGTTATAGCTGATGGCAGCCCAAATTGTAAGAACAATAATAGCAATAATGACAACAACAACAACTGCGCCATATATAACTTTCAATAACTATTGAATTGAGAGGCGAAAAAGTTTGTTAGCCCATAAATGGCGCCAAAAGTGAAAACATAATTACACTGAAAGAAAGACAAAAAACTTATGCCACATCAAAGACAGTGTTGTTACGTTAAGATAGCTTGTGTTTCAATTAAGAATATGAAGTAATGACATGTTTTATGGCTATGTAAATATCTTTTAATGAGCTGAGTAGTGATGATGTTTATTAAGTGGTAAATATTGTGAATGTTCACGAAATTAGCTTTTACCATTTTTTGTGTCGAATTTTTTGTGTCAAGAGCGATATTGATAATACATAGTTTGTGTCTTTCACAAACATTTTCATATATAATATAATATAATAAAATATAATTTATTGAGTCTTTTTTGGATTTTAACAAAGCTTACGTATGTATTACAAAAGAGGTCATAGAACTATAAAGTATTATTCTAAATGGTTAAACATTTTCATAAAAAAAAGTAAATAAAACGTTTAAGTCTTATTTAAAATTAAAATCTATATATATTGAAACTGTTTGATTTATTTCTTGAAGTCAATTTTTTCATATGGTACCGAAGAAACGAAAGGTCACGCAACATTCTGTCATAGTCATACACCTCATAGTTACAACACAATTAATGGCCACCAAGAACATATGGGGAAAACCACGCCTTCTGTCAAATATTGAAGATTGTTATATAAAACATATCGCTAGAATTTCATATCCAGAATTCACAAAAAACATAAATTTTGAATACTCAATCCAACCAAACGAGATTGCAGTCAAAGCACGCGCAAGTGGTGGCCGTGGTAGTGTGTGTTAAATGTGTAACGTATGAGCAAGCAAATCTCCAGTTGAATCCTCACCTCTATAAAAATTTCGATAACAAATTAAAAACAAACAAATTTATTTCGAATTAAAAAGTCAAATCCAATATATTTCAGAAGAAAATATTACGGTTGATTCTTATAGACACATTTAAAAAAGAATTGCCTTAATCTTTATTTTTAATTTTTATTTAAATTGAGACTAATTTCATCACACATGCTATCAAACAAAGATGAATTTCACTATAAAATTGATTTATTTTTTTTTTTTTTTTTTTTGAACCATTAGCAATTTTATTAAAAGTGTGACGTCAAGTGGTGACCGTGGCATGCAGGTTAGGTGTGTGGCTTAGCATGCTCGGAGCCCGGGTTCGATCCCCAGCCGTGGCGAAAAGTTTTTTTCAATAAAAATTTTTTCTGATCGGTCACCACCTCTCTGCAGACAATGGCAAAACTCAGAGAGTAAATAATGCCATGTAAAGCTTTTTGAGAACATGATCTTTAGCCGTTAGGAGTCGGCATAAAACATGTAGGTCCAGTTCTCGGTCAATTGTGTGCAAACATTTAATAACACACACAACACAATTGATCATAAGAAGCTCGGTCAAAGTTCTTTCAAGGGCTGAAATGGCCAATTTGTTTGTTTGTTTCTTTGTTTGTGACGTTATTCTGTGTCAAATTCTTAACATGAAATATGAAGTTCTTCTCATTAAAAATAAATATTAAAGTGCGGTGAAATTCGGTCAAACTTCCTTAATCACATGTCATAACAAACAGTAAGATAATGAGAAAAAAATTGTCTTACAAAATAACTTTAAAATTGAAATCCATTAAAAAAAACTTTCGCTTCGGAATTTATCATTTCTTTCTACCTTATTAATAATGCCATGAATTTTGCATGAAAATTTAGTATGTGTGTTCTTTATTGATGCTTAAATTTTTATTTTTAAATTTTTGAAAAAATTTAAAAAATTTTTGAAATCTTGCAACACAGAAGCATTTTTGCTGTCTTTTGAAACTACATGATGTTCACAAGGATTTGTATAAAATTTTTTTGCAGCCATTTCTGTGGTTTTTAATTTTGTTCCTTTTTAAATTTTTACCGGTGCTCGCCAAATATTTAATAGTGCTCAGAACCTACCTGGCTCCGATATTGAATGTGCTATAAACGCTGGTTTCATCGCGTTTGTTCAAATATTTCAAATAATTCAAATACCAATACATTGCACTGTAACTAAAAAAATTTTAGTTTGGGTTAACTTCAATAATTTTTTGCAATATGTTATGCTAGAATTGTTTATTTTCACATTTTTATATATATTAATTTTTTTGTAGTAAACTTTAACAATTTATTGTATTTTTCAATTATTTATTAACTTTGACAGTTTATGTAATGGATTTTTTAAAATTTCTAAAAAAAATTTCATTCACTCTAAATAATAAATTTTCAAAAAATTTTGCTAATAAAACATTTATTTATTATGTTGCCAAAAATAAAATTTCCTAAAAATTTCCCTTGAAGGGAAATTTTTATAATAATGATTTCTCACACTATATGTCTTTCTTACAAATTTCTGTAATTATTGAGCTAGTTTTACTTACTTCATGTGTAAAATTTCCTTGAAAGGATATTTTTATTAAAGTAATTTTCAAAGCTATATAGTAAAACTGCAAACTGTTTTTAATTTATTTTCTTGGTGTCAATATTTGGTAATGACGTGTGAACCTAATATTATATTTTTTTTATAATTTTTGATTTTTTTATGTAATTAGTTGCACAAGGATGAGCTTACAATTATTATTTAAAAAGAAAAACGTTCTTTAACGCGTTTCCAAGTCATTTTTACTTCAAGTGTAAAATTTCCCAAAAATTTCCCTTGAAGGGAAATTTTCAAAATTATACTTTTCCAACCCATACAGCAATAAATAAAGTTATTTTTAACTAAATTTGTCATTGTCAACATTTAATTGACCTTTTTTCATAGTTTTTTAATTATTTTTGGATGATGGTCGTGAATTGAACTTAAAATTTTTACATACTTTAGTGAAATATTTTCTTTCAAACTTTGAGTAGTAAAGTAACATTTCTTTAAATTTTAAATCTAATATTTAACTTCTTGAAATTTTTTCCTATATTATTACATAAACGATATTCTGAATAATTTTAATAACTTATAAGACTTACCTACAACTCAGGTAAAGCAACCCAACTGCTTTAAATAATGTCTTATCAGCTTGGTCTGTGTCCAATCTATAGTTTGGGAGATACACTCAAATGAATAAAGTTTTTGACTAATTTAAAAATAAAGTGAAGACCCTAAGAAAACTACGCCTTATAATAACAAAGTTCATACACTTTTGTGTAAGAATTTCCTATGGTTCATAATAAAATCTTAAAGCATTAAAACTATTTTTAACGAACATCTTTACTGGCTACGTTTTGAAAAAATTAAATATTTTAACTAGTTTTGATGTATTTTTGAACAACATTAGACAGCTGTATCCCATCAAGGATTATGCGTTTATGATTATAGCCATTTGTGGCAGTCACAATCACAATTGTTTTGAAATGTATGGCTCTTTTAATATGTTTTCAAGTCATGTCCATTTGCAAAGAAAACTTTTATGTATCAAACTTCAATAAAATTTTATTTATTGAATGAGTTTTCGAAGAAGTATCTATAAAAACATAATTCCTGCCTTCAACGCTTTTATTATTATTTTTTATTTCGATATAAAAATTAAAGTACTTTATATGCTAACGATACTCAAAGCGATAAACTGACTCTATGAGTTATTGTACCTGATGAAATCGAATGAATACTCATGATTTTTGACTAAAATTTGCGTTTTTGTCAAGTTTTTCTGATGTTTTTGCTTTACGAGTATTATTATTATTATTATTGTTATTACTATTATTTGCGTTGTTGTTATTGTTGTTGTTGTTGTTGTTGCCATTTCGTGTCGGCCCCTTAACGTTATGTAATCAGTCAACCAAATTTTTGCTGATTGTCCGTTGAAGTTTCGTCGGCTGGCTGTTGTTTGGCATTCGTACAAAACTTTCAATAACTTTCGAAGTTTTATCCTTGATTCCCCAGCGTAAACAATGAATTCTATACACAGTATAGCATACTATATACTGCGTATGTTGTCGAAAGTTTTATCTGCAAATTATTATTATTGTTATGAATATTTAGATATTATTATTCAACAATGACAAATAGTTGTGGGTACGTTGTTGGTTTCATCTACGCATGGCATACGCACGACTACGTTGTACTCGCATATGTATTAAATATCTGGTTTCTATTACGTTGTTGTTTTGTAGTTATGTGCTCTGTGTGTCTGTCAGTCAAAATGTTACCTTGGAGACCCATCTAGTGTATATGTTGGTTATTTGGTGCGATAGAAAAAGAGAGAGTGCTAGATATAGAGGGTGGTAGAGAGGGACAGAGAGTTACAGAAAGTCAGTGAACTGGAATGGCTTTTACGTGTTGTTCACGAAATACACAAATTATTAATAAGAAATTTGTTAACAAATACTTTTTTTTTTTTTTTTTTTGCCAGTTAAGAGACCAGAAACAAGTTTGTGAAACCAACTGCGATATGGTTTTAGCATGATGTCCAATTGGGCCGAATGAGGTGTGTAAATAAAAGCAGTTGCAATTATTTGGTTACTAATTGGTTCAAGATCCTTTGAGACATTTGTACATATTTGGTTTGTGGCTCGAGTGGGTATGTGTGTGTGTGTGTGTGTGTGTGTGTGTGTGTGTGGCCAAGTATGCATTTTGAGTTTCTATATATATTTGCTTTTTATGCTTGGACAGGCGAAACACTTGCGTGACATGTAAATATATGTGAACCTATGAATAATTTACTGAAACTTATCAATGACTAAAATGTTTCAATTGTACAGTTTTAATAGTCGATAGACTTCTCAATTGACTTAATTTTCACGAAATGTGCTTCTATTAGAATTGATGTTAAGTCAAAAGCTATAGATAATTTTTTTATAGAATACTTTTCTCGTTAATTATGCCTATTTAATCAACTTAACCAACAAATTTCATAAAAATGTTCTCTTATTATGCTAATTGAGAAAATTTTGGTGTCAACATCCAGTTACTGTTACGCAACCATTTCAATATATGCTTTTTAAAGCTTGTTATAATATATCGCACACTAAAAACAAAACAGTCACAACTCAAAAAACATGACTTTTCAGGAGAAGCGAAAAATAAAACCCTTTGGTTGGAACTGCAGAATAAAACCAATTTTTATTTGAACACACAAACTTCATTCTTCCAGTTAATGAAGAAAATAATGAAAAAGATAATGAGATATTTGTTTTGTGAATGGATTTATAACAAAAAGTCGATATAAAAAATTTCGAGTTGTGACTGTTTTGTATTTAGTGTGCGATATGATTTATGTCAGTTATAATTTTTTTTTTTTCGTTTTTTTTGTAAATTCAATTCGTTGTATAATACTCGTCATCTAGTTGTATTGTTCCCCTTAAATTGTTATTTTAAACACCTTAGCTCTTCTCTTAGGCTTCAATTAAAAATTTTCAAAACTGCTGCTCATTCAATACACAGCATTTTTTGTTTGGTTTTTTATTTTTTTTTGTCACTTCTAATAAGAACAACATATGTAGCATGCATGTTTAAAAGGTGTTGATTGCCGAAATCATGTGTGTTGAAATTTTCAATTTATTTTGGGCTAAATTATGTTGACCCTCTATTAAGACGAGGCAACTCTTGGAGCACAATTTTTGCAATTTTATGTATTTTTTTTTTCCTACTCTTAAGAGACTTAAGTCTACCCTAATCTAAGTGCGCGTTTAAAGTGTTTTGATTTATTTTCGCACAATTTCGGTTCATGTTGTTGTTGTGTTGTTTGTTTTTTTTTTTTGCTACTGCCTGAAATTTTTTTTTATTTCTTGTCGTACTTTCTTATGTGTTAAATTACTACATAGAGTGCGAACTGTTTTCAAGATTTATGCGTTGGCGCTGGCATCGCACGACAGCCCAAGTTAAAAGGAAAGAAAATGAAATAAAAGAAACTTTCATTCGGTTTCAATTGCAGCAATTGACAATGATTCATGGTAGAAAATTCTTAAAAACTATTTCAAGAAGTTAGGAGGGCATTTGTTTTCCCAAAAGTGGGAAAACAATTTCAAGGACATTTTTATTATAGCTGGCCAGAGTCTTTTTCTTTTCATTTTGTTTTTGTTTTAATGCTACTGTACAAGAAAAAAGGTAACATTTTGCAAAAAGGTAAAATTAGCGATTTAAAATAATTTTTGTGTAGATATTTTTGAAGTGAAACTTTTTAAACAAGCTATAAACGTTAGTTCCGCAAACACAGCGCAAGTGAATTTAAGCCACTATTAGTTTGACTGCATTTGAACTAGAAGGTTCGAAATTTTACTACCAAATAACTAAAGCTAACAAAAATCTTAAAAAACTGTTATATTAATTGAAAATAATGTTTTAAATATAAACCAAAGAGTTTAAAAAATTATGATCTTAAACCACCAACTCGAAATTTTCATGTTTAAAAATGTTTTGCCTTCAGCCAAATCGCATTAAGCCCAAACTTAACAACGTGTGCTTATTTTAAACTTTATGCCCAGAGTTTGCATTAATTTTATATATTTTAACTTTTTTAAAAACTATTTTGTTTTAGTTGTTTCAAAAGTGAATTAACAGCAAGTGACTTAAATTCGCTGGCATTTCATTTTGAACAACTTTTGGGTACACATAAAAACTGTGAACGACACAGAGCTGAAAATAAAGCCAACTCAACGAAATTAAATTTCTCTCGAAATAAAACACTTTTCAATGAAAGGCAAAAAAAACAAGAAGTAAAATAATTTATTTCAAAGTTTCGATAACTTTTGAATAATTGCAATAAAATCAGAAATTTATGCTCTGCTCCCTTTTGTGAAGCGCAGAAGTTTATGGAATTGATATTGAAAATGTTCAAACGTTGCCGGTGGTATAGATGACATTTGACTGTATTACTCGACTTGCTCGCATTTATTGCCCAAGCAACTGTAAATTAATGAGTTTAACAAAATATACGCTTCACGTTATGTCGCTATGCATGCCATAGTATTTTCCAAAATTTAATTCTTTTTCATTTCATTAGCTGCTCGTTGCAGTTCAGTTCATTGACAAGCACATAAATCGAACATTAATCAGCTTCATGGTTTTGGCCACATATTGAAGTTTTAAGCCAAAGTGCACCGCTGTGCACTGTTAGCTGCTATACGGCACAGCACCTCATTTTCATACCTTTTCAACATGCCCGGAAACTGCGCGTGAAACGATGACATAATTGGCCTGATGTCAACGGCTACCACTGTCAATGCATGCAGCAGAAAGTTTGTCATTCATTCAATCAAGTAAGGCCAGAGTTGTTGCTACAAAAAAAGTTTGTCGCTTGAAGCACTTTTCCGTTGCTGCTACTATTGCTCTGTTGCCATTGCCATTGCTTTTGCTTACCTACAGCTCCTGCGTGTTGTTGTGGACTTTTTTTTTTATATTTGCTCTCTATCATCATCAGTTTCATCCACATCATCATCGTCAACGTTAACATTATCATGAGTCCGGCTGCCCAGAGGCGGTTATATGGCTGCGCAGCCATATCAATTTATATGCTGCAACAGCGGAAAATTGAGAGAGAGACAGAGAAAAAAGGAATATTTTAAAATATAACAAAGTGGAAAAGTTTTGAACTGATTTTAATTATATTATAGAATTTTAACTTTTCCTTTGCTATCGGCCGGCGCTCTACTTTACCGCTTTGGGTAACGCTGTTATATGGTATAGCAAAGGCTGCAGGCTGCGGCAAAGTCGCCTGCGTGCTTTTACCCATAATGTACATTATTAATTATGTTTGTCAAATTGAAGTATCTCGCTATCTCATGGTTGTTTATGTTAAAATTATAAGTTTTAAATTTCATCAAATAAATCACTGAGCAGATTGTTAAAAAAAAGGTTAAGACGACATTTTTGGTTAAAAGTCAGTCATAGAAATGGTTGAAATATATAAAAAAACAGTCAATACAAAGTATTTGTTGGAATTTTTGTCAAACTTTTCGTCGCAAGTGTTTTAAAATTATACTTTTGAAGTGACTTGAAAGATATTTGTAATTCTGTGATAGATATTCTCCAATGTATATGCAATAAAGACGATTAAGGACATAAATTGTGTATTCTTTTACCCATTAGATGGCGCTCTTAATTTGACAGACCTTTTAAATTCCTTCATCATAACATGCCCGTAGTAGTATCTAATAGCAATTGTTATTCTACTACTACGGGCTAAGTAAGCAATTAGGTTCCAGAGCCCTCTCACGATCGACAAAACTAACACTCTACAAGACGCTCATCATAATTGTGCTTTTCTATGGCGCTGAGGCATGGGTGGTATCGCAAACAGATGCAGCCGCTCTTGGGGTGTTCGAGAGGAAAGTTCTCATGATTATGAGTAATACGATTTATGACTTTCAATGTACTTTTCAAATTTCAAATATTTAATGTGTGTTTACATTTGTGCCATACAGGGGCGCATTCAGGAATTTTTTTGGTGGGGTTTTTTTACATCAAATGTAAAACTTATGTATAAAAATGATTTAACGTAATCAAAGCGGCTGTGTTGTAGCGGTTAGTGCGTTAAGTTTTTCACTAATGGTTTCTTGTTCAAACTTCAGGCATGGCCAGCAACATATTTTTTTTTCCAAAAAAAATGTAAGATGGTCACTGTCAGGACATTTTGTCCGTCCGGTAGCGGTCATTACAAAATAAACTTGCTTCAGCGTTGTTTAGGATCTGTACGGCCAAAATGTTTTGGAAGCGCCAGTTGTACGCTGTTTTACTGATTTTTTCTTGTTTGGCAGTTGTTCGAAGGTTGTAGGGCTTGAGCAAAAATATTTTCACTTTCACTCGGGTCCCAATAGGGTCAGCAAAAATTAAATTTTTTCTCTCCACAGTGAAAATTTTACATCTATACTGCACTTCGTTGTATAAACAACACTAGCCTTAAAATTCGTCCTTTGGTGAGTACTTATTATGCTCAATTCCGATATTAAAAAAAAACGCTGAATTTCTGACACCTTGGGATGAAAACCAAAGATCCTGAGTTTTAAAAAATCGTTTGAGTCGTTCGCCACTAAAATAGCCGATGAAATTTCGTCTAAAATCGTCTTTAAAATTCTCATTCATAATTTTCCATTGCATTTTTATACCTTAAACCTGAAAGGTCAGGGTATATTAACTTTGTGCAAACGTTTGTAACGCATAGAACGAAGCGAGTCCGGTATAGAAAAGTATATATATTCTTGATCAGCATCACCACGTGAGTCGAGCTATCCATGTCCGTCCATCCGTCCGTCCGTCCGTCCGTCTGTCCGTCTGTGTGTTGTCCGTATACACAGGATAAGAAGAAGGAGTTGAGATAATTGAATGAAACTTGGTCACATGGACCCAAGGATCTGCACTATTGAATATTTTTGGAATCCGCCCACGGACACGCCTACCTCCCATACAACGCAAAAATTGCAAACTGCATAACTCAGCTCATAATTAACCTACAACAATAAAATTTGGTATGTATCTGTTTTGTATCAACAAAAAGATGTTTTTGAAAAATGGGTGTCATCCACTTACGGACACGCCCACCTCCCATACAACCCAAAAATTGAAAACGCAATAAATAAGCCTCTGTTTAACCTACAGAAATAAAATTTGGCACATATATTTTTTATACCAAACCAAAGATGGTTTAGAAAAGTGGACATCATCCGCCCACGGACACGCCTGCCTCCCATTCAACGCGAAAATTGAAAACTGTATAACTCAGCTCATATTTAGCCTACAACAATAAAATTTGATATGTATGTGTTTTATACAAACACAAAGATGTCTTCCAAAAATGGACGTCATCCGATCACGGACACGCCCACCTACCATACAACCCAAAAATTGAAAGCGCAATAAATAAGCCTCTGTTTAACATAAAGAGCTAAAATTTGGCACGAATGTTTTTTATGACAAGCTAAAGATGGTTTTGAAAAATGGACGTCATCCGCCTATGGACACGCCTTTTTCCCATACAACCCAAAAAGTTTTAAACTCAATAAATAAGGTTATATTTGTCATAGAGAAATTAAATTTGGTATGCATGTATTTTATACCAAAACTAAGGTGTGTTCAAAAATTGGAAGTAATCCGTCCATGAACACGCCCACCTCCCATAGCGAAAGCACAATAAAGGCATTAACTGTGAGCTACAGGAATAAAACTTGGTATGTGTAAATTTTTCATCACCATTTAAATGCAATTAAATTATAGGCTTCATCCGCCCACGGAGACGCCCATTTACAATAAAAATTTTTTTTATTTTTGAAAAGTGGGTTTAGGGTATTTCATAGTCGGCCTAGACCGACTTTAGACTTTCTTTACTTGTTAAAATTAGTTTCAAAATTGCGCAAATCAAAATCCCTCAAAATTGCGCAAATATTATCCGATTTTAATGAATGAGGGCTCTTTGGAAAAGTGCGGTAAAGTCCTATCGTTAAAATATATTATATATATTTAAATTTTAGCCAACATATGCTCATTGGTATTAGTTGTACTGTATAAATTTAATATGTCACTGGACATAAACGGGTAAACAGAAGAAAACTTAACCCAACAACTTTCTACCGAATAGTCCCCTTTTCCTAAAAATCAGATAATATGTACACAATTTAGAGTAATTTTTATGAAGGATTGAAAGGACTGTGAATTTTTCCGTCAGTTTCAAAAGTCAATAGGAATTATTTTTTACTGAATCACATGACTTTACTATAAACTTAATACTGCAAAGTTTGGGTTATAGATGTTTACAAAAATAACTGTAAGAAAAGGACGAAAAATAACAACTTAAGAGGAAATTTTTTTCAATTATTTCGGTTGCGAGGGAACAAACTGATTTTCCGCAAATTCAGGCTTTCTTATTTTGTTTTACTTTTAAATTAATTTTTTTACAAATATTTCAAGTCGCTCTAGTGGGTTCCATTCTAGAAGTTGAAAATATAACTGGAATCGAAATATTGCCAACATAATCAGAAAATTACATAAATTAAACATATGTAGTAAGCCGGATCGTAATTTCAATTTCACCGAATACCCACTTAAAAGTTAGAGAGACTCTCAAAAGACTCTCAAACACAGTTTCTGTTTACAATTTTTTTTCCCATTGGATCGGTTTTGGTTCTTCTGAACCCTATATTTTTTAGAAAACGAAGATTTTGTATGTAACTTTTTTTTCTTCAGAATGCATAACCAAGATAAGCAAAAAAACTAAAGATTTTCATGGCACACATATATTAACTAAAAAAATGTTTGAATTGTTTTGTCTTAACAAACTTTTGAGATCCCAAAAATCGATATTTCGTCATTTTCGAAGAGAAGTTGTTTAAAATACGTGTATAGTATTTTTTTTTTTCAGGGTATTCACATGTATTTAAACTTATTCGAAATTTATTGAGCTCTTCTTTCCATTGATATATCGTATGATGTGGTTTAACCAAAACTTAGTGCCACAATTATATAAAACGTGAGAAATCGATATTCAAAATTTTCCTTCAGCTTAATTATTTTTTAATTGCCATAACTACTGTTCGATTTTTAGTAAAATGTACGCCAGATACAAAATCTCACGTAAAATGTACGTCTCAGTACAAAATTAATGATTTTCGAATATATAATTTTTTAACGCTTATAAAAAACGTATTTTTCATAGTACTCTGTTTTGATTAAACCAAACCATACGATACATGTTTTATAGGTGTTTAAAATACATTAAATAGTTTTTAAGAAAACCTCTTATTTTGGAGTCAGTGTCGTCTAACTTTTTTCTCCATACAAAATCGATCCGACTTAATGTGCAGTCTGAAGGAAAAAAATATGACTAATTTAGTAGATTATGATCAACCAGAATCTATTTGAAATATACATTTGGAGTTTGCACTCATTTGATAAGACGTGTGAATGCAATTTCCTGGCCCTACAATAATTTGGAAGGGAGGGGTTGGGTTAAACCCCGAAATCCCCCCTTTGGTTGCGCTAAAGGTGCCATATATTTTGTATACAATATTGCTATAAAAAGTAACCAAATGTGGTTTTAAAAGATTTTTCACTTTTGCTTATAAAAATGGATACCATCCTGGTATAAATGAGGAGTTTCATAACAAAACACTTTTAACACTTACACTTTTTATTACACTTTTTAAGTTTTTTGATTTTTTTAATGAATCCAATTCAACATATTAAAATCTATGTAGCCATTGTGATTTAACATGCCAAGGGTCAATATTTTTACCATTATTCAATACTTAAAATGATGGTTCAGATCAAAATGCAACAATTCCAATGTATATCCTACTGGCTTTAATTACATTTCGTCGTTTATTCAAAAAAGTCTTATGGTGCAATTATTGCGTTTTGTTATGGACCTCCTCAAATACATTTTATAAACTTTCCGGATAAAATCCATTTCAACTTTGTATAAATTTGGTTTTTAAGATTTTATGGTATACATTTGATAATATATTTGGTAGGGATTTATATATGTAATGAATAATATAAAATTTATTCTCATATTTTAAACTGTTTATAGTGAATATGGTCGAATATTAGGGTTGATGTGGCATAATGGGTATGATGGATATAGTGTGATGGATATAGTATGAAAGGTATAGTATAATGTGATATGATAAGTTTATTGATATGTTAATTTCACGGTTGTGGCGTGATGATGGATACTTAGTAATAAAACAAAGTAATTCCTATAGAGAAGTGGTATGATCAATCTGTTGTAAAGGATATTGTTTGATAGAAATTGTATCATGGACATTTTATTTGATAGATAGAATTTTTTTGTTGTCGTGATTTTAGTATGATAGTTATAAAATGATGGAGTTTATATCATGACTATGGTATGATATCATACCAATGATGACTTTGAATAAGGATAATTGCTTTTATGTAATACGATGGGTTTGATGAGATGTTTGATGTATTATGAGAATGGAGTGATGTGTCAATACGATAGATTCTTAATTTTAGAATGATATGAGTAATGATACCAATTTTACTGATTTTATAAGTCTCATACTGATTTTTCAATTAATTTCGTCAATTTGTTAAATCCGTCATATTGTCGATTCTTGCTTACATTTTTATTTATTCTATTATTATTATACAATTCGCTCCGTTCTTTGAAAATGTGAATCGTTCGATTAAAATGGCATCAAACCGTGGAAAATGCGTGTTGAATCCAGAGCTCAAGAAGAATTATCCATTTCTTGTTCCAACAAAAAACTAAACTCTATGTGATGTACATATGGGCATCTCCCAAAAAAGGTCCACCAAAAATGAAGAAAAACATTAAAATAAAGCACTCTAAAAGCTTATAACTTTATTTTTTTTTTATTTTGATTAGTATGACTGCTATGTAACTTGAATTCAACTTTTTATGATGTATTTTTATTAAAATTTATAACGAACATCTTTACTGTATTTTACTACTGTGGAAAAATTTGTCGCGTCCGTATTCGTGCTATATCTATTTAAAAAAAGATAAGAGATAATTTTTATGTTTCATAATTCTGCTAAGAATAGTTATCCTTTGATCTCCATTAACATGTATATTATATAGAAAAAAAAGTTCTCAAAATTTGCTAAATTTTGCGTATTTCTATACGAGCTTAAAAAAACTTCTGTTTTTTTGTCGCGTCCGTTTCATTGAATGATTGATTATTACTTTGTACTAATTTGTACTAAATCTCGCCAATATTTTAATAAAATGTAGCACTCTATCGTCGCGTTAGAGCACTTATATATATATCGGCTCATTTTGCTTCTTTTTTGTTTTTCGAGTAATTAAAACCGTGCGAATGTCGCGTCCGTGCCACTGGGAGATGCCCATATGTGGAATGCAAATAATATTGTTTGGATTTCAGAATCGCTAACGCCGGCAAATCGGACATCGAAACACATATCGCAATGATGAAACACCAGATAGTATTGCAATCAGCATCGACTTCTTGAACGGGAATCAATTTTTCTCATCAACAACCGACGTTAATTTGGCTGCATGTCAAAGAACCTGGGCATTCTTGATAAAAGATTTATTCGTTTTTTTTTAATATACACAACGTCCGTGTTGAAACATTGAAACCGATTTGCAAACCATCGAAAGTCGAGTACAACAAACTTCTGAACTACGCGAGTTTTTGAATTCTAAATTCTCTTCGCGAGTACTTGACACAGCGGTTGCATCAATTCTCAAGCTGTGGGAGCCGCTGAAAAGATTCTTTTGGTGAGAAAAAAAATTGTCCGGCTGTTCTCAATCTACTCTTCGAATCTGCTTCTTCGAAATTTTGTGACAACGTTTTGCTTCAAAAAGTCGAAAAATATTTAGACCCGAACAAGGCAGCTGAGTTAAACAAAGTCGCAACTAGTAGCGAAGAATTCGACAAGGATCAATTCTTGCATCAATTCTCAAGCTGTGGGAGCCGCTGAAAAGATTCTTTTGGTGAGAAAAAAAATTGTCCGGCTGTTCTCAATCTACTCTTCGAATCTGCTTCTTCGAAATTTTGTGACAACGTTTTGCTTCAAAAAGTCGAAAAATATTTAGACCCGAACAAGGCAGCTGAGTTAAACAAAGTCGCAACTAGTAGCGAAGAATTCGACAAGGATCAATTCTTGCATCAATTCTCAAGCTGTGGGAGCCGCTGAAAAGATTCTTTTGGTGAGAAAAAAAATTGTCCGGCTGTTCTCAATCTACTCTTCGAATCTGCTTCTTCGAAATTTTGTGACAACGTTTTGCTTCAAAAAGTCGAAAAATATTTAGACCCGAACAAGGCAGCTGAGTTAAACAAAGTCGCAACTAGTAGCGAAGAATTCGACAAGGAAATTTTTTAAGATTACTTCATTAAATTTTTTATCAATTTTTCGACTTCATCATTTATTTTTGTTTCTTAATATATCTTGATTTCAAGATATACCAGATAGTACAATGGACTACATGAGCCAATTGATCCAACATTTTGAAAAACTCTCATGAGTCATCTTGGAGCAATTCCCCGAATGGTCTAGTGTGAAAAAATCAATTTTCAAGCACATGCTGACACGAAACGTTCCATTGGACAAATTTGCAACAATTATCGAATTCATGCACCGATTTCTTTAACATCTTGAAAACGTAGTCAGACTTGTTGCTTAAAATCTTGTTACAACACAAATATTCATTCACACACAACAACCGAGTACTGTCGATGTTAGCCAGATGTCAGTGAAATTCGCTGACTCGAACTCAGATTACTGATTTCATACTAATTTTTGAGAAGAAAGAAATAAACTGATTTTCCATCAGCAAGAGTTGGCTTCATTAGGTATGAGTAATAGTTATATTATTTTTGAGTTCTTGAGATTTCTAGATGTTGACTTTTTATTGATGTGTTACTTTGTCTCTTGTAAAAAGAGTTTGTGTTGCGTTTTAGTTAAGTGGTAATGAATTACTAAGACATTATTTTATGATATAAAATCTCATATCAGCACAAGAAACCAATTTTATTATAACTTTACTCTTTAATTTCAAGTTCTTCTGAAAAATGACAACCTCATTAAAATTTTTTTTTTTTTTTTGATTTATCATAACAGACATTTTTTGGATATATTTTGTTCATTCTTAAATGAAACTGAAAACTAATTATTTGACATTAATTATCAACAACTGACAAAAAAAAACCCAATCCATGTACAAAAAGATAACATTGTCAATAAATTTCCAATTGTTCATTACCAGAATAAGGCTGGTCAACTTTTATAAGAATTAAGTGCTAAATTAATTAATTCTTTACAATGCTTCACTTTTCGGACATAAGCTTTACTTCTTGGGTGCGTGAACTAATATTAACACATTTTAATTTTGCATAAAATCACTTTGTTTCTTAAATATATTCTTTTCATAAATGGTTTTTGAAAACAACATCGTTATAAATCTGCTCGAAACTTTATTGGTTATCATATAAAAAAAACTGTATTTTAATTATGAGTTTTTTTATAAGTTTAAAATAAATAAACTTCAGCTTCATAAAAGTTACTTTTATATTTGAAGTAATTCTAAAGACGCTAATGAGCATGCTTATACTTTTTTTTTTAAGAAATTTAATGGCATGTACAATACTCTGAGAACAAACTTAATTTTTATGTTTTGTTTGAACATTTTTGATGTATTTTTTCTTGTTATAAATAATAAGAAAATAATCATAAAAAAATTGGAATGTTCAATAAAATTGGCATGAATGCCATAAAAGCCATAAAAAATGCTCTTTTTTACGAACTCCACAATGCCTGACAATGATTAATAAATATTTTATACAAATTATTGCAACAAACAATAGAGCTATCTCGGCTACAATATCCAGCATTTTATTTGAAAATCTATCATCAGTTTTTTGCTTTTGTGACGGAAGTTCATAAACACCTAATTTATTTAGAGCACTGTTTTAGAGAACTCTTAAATAGAGCCAAGCATCTGTTGGCCATCATTATCACAGAGTGGAATGGCTAACATAATGACTGCCAGCGTAACACTTAGACTTGGCTTGGAAAAAAGCAAAGAGCCATAAGATACACAGACATGCAGATGTACTAGAAAATTTCAGTCAGTCAGTCAGTCAGTCAGTTAGTTGGACTCAGACCATTCGAGCATCTGGTGCGGATACATTGGCATATAATGATGATTATTGGCAGTGCAGGGCATAAGGCGCGAAGCGGAAACAGCAGCGGATGCGGAAGTTGCGTTGGTTGAATGGTTGTTTGGTTGGTTGGTTGCTTATTCACTTGTCTGTTTGCTTGTAATCGGCAAGTACTGCTACTGCTACTGCTACTGCTACTCCAGCCTTTACGCAGCATTATTAAAGTCATCATCAAAAAAGTGTCAGCCGTTTTTGCGCTAATGTTTGCTGGTGGAATAATAATAACTTGCCAAATCGTTCAACACTTGCTGCTTGGCTGCCATTTACTAGAAAAATGCTTTCGAAGATATTCCTCATGGTTGCAACAAATTGAGCGAACAACCGGGAGCAAAAAATAACAGCAGAAAAGCAATGAAGTTGTTGAAAAGCAATTGAATGTAAATCAAGTGTTGCAAAAATGAACAAAAAAAATAAATGACAGGTCAGATGACGACCAGCATAATCGGCAACATTGGACGACAACCAGCAATGCAGCCGGCCATCAGCATTGTCATCAACACTTACATTAGAATTGAAAATAGCAGATGTTGCGGTTTGTTGTTACTCAGAACAGAAAGCCTGTTGTTGTGTGCAAAAATTTTAATGCTGCTGCTCCTGCTGTTGCTGCTGCTGATGGAGATGAAATTGTCAATGACAAACGTCAATTAGTTGTGGGTTCTTTAGCTATTTGTTGTTGTAGTATGCGATTGAAGCTAGTCGTCAGTGAAGCAATTTTGAATATTGCCCATTTGCTCTTATATATCGTAGTTGATGTCGTTGATTATTTAATGGAATTTTTTAATTAAAACTAAATTCGACAAGCTGTAATTAGAAGTTATGGTTATTGAATTTTCAAGCAGCGAAGTGACGATGCAATAAATCATAGCGCTGCACAAAGTATCTATCAGAAATATCCCAGTGGTAAATGGGTAACGCGCATGACATAATCGTTTTAAAAGTTTATAGTATATAGCAAGGAGGTCTTCAACGTTATCATATTTTGATATTTTGACTTATTGGAAAACGCAACCATAAACTTTCTCAAATAAAAGTTCATTTTTCTAATTTTCATCTAAAAAAAAATAACTAAGCAATATTACATTTTTTAATATTTTTATTTCATTTCGTCGCTGCGCCTTAAAATTCAGTTATGTGTTTTTCGAAAACTTTTCAGGAGAGCAAAAAAACTGATTTATTCTCTGCGTTTCCAAAAATATGCCAATGTCATAATTTTGTATTTTTTACTAAAAAATTCTAAAGACAAATATTAAAAAAAAAACTTAAACTTCTTACTTCAGCACGAAGCATCTTCTTCCATTTTCAGACACATAACCGATTTTTTTTCGGGCATTTTATTTTTACTATGATCAAATTTTTCGACCTCTGCCTGATTTTTAAAATGTTTAATTAAAATTTTAAAAATCCTACAAAGAATTTATTGCAAAAGTAATAAAAAAATGTCTACAATGTGAGATAACGAAAAGCCGTTCAGCGCAGAGATGGACATTAAATAGAGCTATTCAATTATGCAATAAAAAAAAACTAGTAAGGTATATCTTCGACTTGGTCGAAGTTAAAATACCCCCACGGCCGATTCTTAAGGGTGGAAGAATCTTAAATTGATGAGCTTTTTGTATGTGATTTTGAGAGATTTTATTATTTTTATGTGTCTAAAATACATACATATCAAATTGTTTTCCTGCTGCTTAAATATAAACCTTTTTATAAATTTTTAAATTTTGGGGTTTTATGGGAGGTGGGCGTGTTAGATTGTGTATGACGCCCATTTTTCTAGCATACCTCAGTTTCGACATAGAATACACAAATACCGAGGTTCTGTCTTGTAACTTTAATATTAGCCTCTTTATAGATTGTTCAATTTTGAGGTGGTATGGGAGGTGGGCGTGTTAATGAGTGGATGACGCCCATTTTTCTAACACACCTCAGTTTTGACATTGAATACACAAATACCGAGTTTCCGTCTTGTAACTTTAATATTAGCCTCTTTATAGATTTTTCAATTTTGGGGTTGTATGGGAGGTGGGCGTGTTAGTGGGTGGATGACGCCCATTTTTCTAAGACATATCAGCTTTGAAATAGAATACACATATACTAAATTTCAGTATTGTAGCTTTAATATTAGCTTCTTTGTAGAGTTTTCAATTTTGGGGTTGTATGGGAGGTAGGCGTGGTTTTCATCCGATTTAGCCCATTCTCGAACATGACCTTATTTTTTTAAAAAAAAGCTTTAATATCGAATTTCATTACGATAGCTTCAAAATTACGACTGTAATCGTGTCGACAGACAGACGAACAGACAAACGGACATGGCTAAATCAACTCAGGTGGTGATGCTGAGCAAGAATATATATACTTTTCTATACCTACCACGCCTCTTTTTGGGTGTTACACACGTCGTGACAAAATTAATATACCCCTTACGCAGTACGCGTGGGGGTATAAAAATCATAAAAAAATCGACGATTTGTTTTCCAGCGTTTTTATGAACAAGTATGTAACTGAATATGTGTTTAAATTTTTGCATGCAGATTGTCATTTTTATACAGGGTGTCCCCACTGCAAGTGCATATATTACGTAGGTGAAAGGGCAGTCGAGCTGAGAAAAAAATCGTAAAAGAGAGTGGGTCCATTTTCGCATCCTAAGGAGTTACAGGGTGTATAATTATTTCATGACTTTGATTCACATTATTCTTTCTCGCAGAAAAATTAACATACAAAGAAATTATTTTGATAACTTACTTGAAAGGTAAAAAAATTACCTTCTAGCTGTATAGCAACCATCCCTATCAATATATCCGTTCTGAAACTGTGAACGTGAGAAAAATACTAATTTTCCATATTGACTTAATTTTAAACTTAATTTCTGGAAAATTTTGCGTAAAAAATTAAAAAGTTTATCAATCCAAATTTGTTTTCTATTTACTTTCCTTTCTAATGACATGCCATCTAAAAAAATGAAAGTAGCATAAGTAAAAATAAAATTGTTTGTAGCACTACAAAAATTTAACTAAATTGAAAACGTATTGACCTAATAGTATACTAATTACTAATCCGTATACAATACATAGTATACGAATGAATGTATTATATTATTTTTTCTATTAATTTAAAAAACAGAAAAAAATGTAACTCTGTTAACAACAGACACTTGCAATTATGAGACTTTGAGTTAATTGAACCGTTTCTATGAAAAACGATAAAAGTTCAATTGAAAAATATTGAAGTTTCAAATTTGAAATACCTCAAGAAGTAGATATTTAATTATTTCAGTTTTCAATATTTCCAGAAACAGTGGCCAGAAAAAAAAAATATCACTTTTTTGAACTGTTTATTCTTTTTTGTTTATAAAATAAGGGTAATTGTTTGAGGTTTTGCTCAAAAATCTTATAAATTTTATGAAATAATTAAAAACAGAAATTATAAACTGCTTTTATACAATAATTAATAATATAATAATACGATACAATTTTTTTAGAAAATTAACGTTTCTATTATGTTTTCGTCACTACACTGATATGTTTTAAATTTAAATGAAATTGTGTTCATATCAAACGAATTTGCTTGTGAAATAGATCATGAAACAATTGCATTAAAGTTAAACACAAATGTTTGTAAAGATAAATTTTAAACAAAATTTTAAGTATAAAAACAAATTTGAAACAAAAATTTGAATATTTAAAACAAATATTTTAAGGCATGATTTTTTCGATGCCATTTTTTTAATTTTTCTGAGTTTTCGACATCAGATTCGTAATCAGGGACTCCTGGGACGGTCCGAATGCCAAATTTTAAGTGCACTCGATGAAGATTGAATTTGAAATAGTTTAAATATTGAAATAATTAACAAGTTTTAGTTTTATCTCATGTTAGAAATTTATAAAATAAAAATTAAAAAATTAAAAAATTGGCATTGCAAGGGCATATAGCTATTTTTTTTTTTTCAATGATAAAAACGCTTTGAATTTTCAGCTTAGATAATTTAGACTTGACTGAAAAAACTTTTTTCGGTTTTTGCTTAAGTTACTTATTTATTTCATATGAATATTTGAATGCATTTTTTCAAATATTTCAATTCCGGTATCTTAGAAAGAAAACATACAGATTACGAGTCTTTCACCCAGTATTTCAGAATTGAATTATACAGAACTTACGAATGAACCCAAATTTGTACTACGAAGAGAACGAATCAAAACCTTAACACATCGCGAAACATATCACTTGCAGTTCTACGTTACAATACAATTACAGACAATTTTTTACCAATGGGTAACAAATTGAGAGTGAATAAAGAGAGAAGCATTGGTCTCTGATAGTTACTTTTTTTTCGACGCTGAGATATAAACAAAACAATTTTCAGAAAACTGAGTTTAATTCTACATTTATAAAATTTCTAGTCCATTGTTATACCCTAAGCCTGAAAGGTCAGGGTATATTAACTTTGTGCAAACGTTTGTAACGCATAGAACGAAGCGAGTCCGGTATAGAAAAGTATATATATTCTTGATCAGCGTCACCACGTGAGTCGAGCTATCCATGTCCGTCCGTCCGTCTGTGTGTTGTCCGTATTGACAAGATAAGAAGAAGGAGTTGAGATAATTGGATGAAACTTAGTACACATGGTCACATGCACCCAAGGATCTGCACTATTGAATATTTTTGGAATCCGCCCTCGGACACGCCTACCTCCGAGGCGTGTTTTTACAACGCAAAAATGTAAGACTGCATAACTCAGCTCATAATAAGCCTACAACAATTAAATTTGATAAGTATGTGTTTTATACAAACACAAACACGGACACGCCCACCTCCCATACAACCCAAAAATTGAAAACGCAATAAATAAGCTTGTGTATAACTTAAAGAGCTAAAACTTGGCACATATGTTTTTTATGACAAGACAAAGATGGTTTTGAAAAATGGACGTCATCCGCCTACGGACACGCCTTTTTCCCATACAACCCAAAAAGTTTTAAACTCAATAAATAAGGTTATGTTTGTGATAGAGAAATTAAATTTGGTATGCATGTATTTTACACCAAAACTAAGGTGTGTTCAAAAATTGGAAGTAATCCGTTTATGAACACGCCCACCTCCCATAGGGAAAGCTCAATAAAGGCATTAACTGTGAGCTACAGGAATAAAACTTGGTATGTGTAAATTTTTCATCAACATTTAAATGCATATAAAATATAGGCTTCATCCGCCCTTGGAGAGCCCATTTACAATAAAAATTTTTTTTTTTTTGAAAAGTGGGTTTAGGGTATTTCATAGTCGGCCTAGACTGACTTTAGACTTTCTTTATTTGTTTTTATTACTGTAATTGTTGTGACACATGCAGGGTTTGTGTTGTACTGTACCTATATGTTTGTTAATAAGAAATGTCAGAAGCTAATGTTAGGAATTATAAACCGTTGAGTTTTTTTTTGTACAAACATATTAAGACAAAAATATTGTGCTTGAATTGGAAGCTCTGCCAACATGATTAAACATGGAAATTTCTGAGTAGGGGAGACTCGTCCCCGTTGTCTCAAGTACTAGTTGTCACAACGCCGATATCTTTTGATTCAACACGTTATCGAGTTAAATATCAATGTCATCTATACGCTATTGCAATTTCTAGCATCCCAAGAAAGTTTAAGAGCCGTTAGTTTTGTTTTGCAAAAATTAAAAGAGATTTAAGAAACTTAGTTGGATTTGTGTATTTTTATATTTTTAAAAATTTGTGTTTAGACAAATAGAAGTGTGCAATATTTAACTTTAAATAAATTTCCAATACAATTAATATTATATTTTGCAAATACTTATGAATTTTTAGATAAAACCTTATATTTAAATTTATAGAACATTGTTTACATTTTTTTCCAAATGGTACAGGTTGTCACAGCGCTTGTGGGGCTTGTTGTCACATATAATTTCATAGAACCATTTTGAAAGTATTCTATGTTTTATTTGAATTTAAGGAAATATGCCAAGAAATCGCAAACGACTTACAAACCGAGGCCGGACATCTTCAGATATCATGATGCAAGCCGATGACAGCTAGTATCAATAAAGATAACGTGGATTCACTACGTGTAGTTTGTTGTCAAGCGTCAAATCCAATAACAATTGTCGTCAATATATAAACTGCAAACGTTGTCTACATAATGCATAGAAAGTGATTGTTTTATACATTGCTGCTTAAATTGTTCTTCGGAGTGCGGCAGCGACGACGATTAAGAGGTGTGACAAAGGGGACTACGCGTTGAGACAACTTACCCCACGGGTGGGGTTACTTGTCCCAGACGAGTTGAATTTTTTAACTAGAAAATTTTTTAATTTATATTAAAATAATATTTGTTATTCATATCAGGATTGAAGAATAAAATATTGAATTTAGCTTGAAAAGTTTTGCAGTGCCATTATTGCTTAATTTGTGGGAGTTACAGCAGTTCATTCAAATTTTGTGACAACTAGTACCACTCTCCCCTACAATTTTTTTACTCTGTATTTTTCCTGTCAAATTGTTTATGAAAATATAAAAAAAAACAGTTTATCATGAAATCTATTAATTGAAATTTTAATATTATTCCCGATTTATGACCTTAAATGTAACACATAAAAACATATTTAATGTATGTTTACATATGTGTCACATATTTTTATACAATATTGCTATATAAAGTAACCAAATGTTGTTTAAAATGATTTTATACTTTTGCTTATTAAAATGTATACAAATGTATACCAAAGGTGTAAACACATTTTATACACTTTTCGGATAAATTCTATACCAACTTTGTATAAATTTGGTTTATAGATTTTATGGTATAAATTTTATAATATATTTGGTATGGATTTATATAAAGAGTATAAAATTTATCCACATATTTTTTAATGTGTAGATAACTCGGGTTCAAATCACAATAGAACACAGAAAGGTTTTTTTTTAATAGAAATTAAATTTCCTCATCACCTTTGTCACCTCTCTGCAGACAATGACAAACCTCAGAGAGCAAACAATGCCATTTTAAGATTCTTGAAGACATGAACGTTCAGTTTTCGGTAGATTGGGTAAAAAAATTCATAACACACACAACACATTTGAGCATATGAAGCTCGGTCAAAGTCCGTTGGACTTTTGATGGACTTTTGATTTAGTAAAACTAGAATTGAAAATTTTAGGTTACAAATGGATCAAAACAATGCACAAGTTAGCACTTTTTTAGAAAATTCTGGGTGATTTGATTTTGCAATATGTTGGAGACTGAAGATAAAATAGCTCAAGCGCTCAGGAACTCAGCTTTATTCTTAAGGATAGTAAGTTAATTCAGCAAAATATAATAGCAAACTCTACGCCTATTCCTCGGATAAAGTGTCATCATCATAATAAAAAACTAAACTTCCAAGAACCTTCGTAGCTATGTTATCTTTGCGGTGTTGGCCGTAGGTGATGAAGTGCATGTCGTGCCTACCAACAAACTGTGGAAAAACGTGGGCTCTATTCCTATCTGATTTAAGTATAAAGTTGTTTCCTCTCTTCATTACTCTGCGAACATGTCAAACCACACAGAGTAAATAATGCAATGTACAACTACTTGAGAACATGAAGATTTGTCGTTCGTAGTCTTAATCGTATAAAACATGCAAGACCAGTTTTTGATAAACTGTGTGCAAACATGTTCTACACAACTAGTCCTTAGAAGCTCGGTCCAAGTCCTTTTAGTTCTATTTACCATGAAATGGCCAATTTGTTTTTTTATGTCTGAATGCATCTCACTTCATTAAAAGTTGTTATATAGACAATATTTTTAATTTTTTCTCTCTAAATATTAAAGAATGTTCTTTTGATGTTTCTTTAGAACTAATTTGAAGTTGATTATCCTTGATACTTCAACTTTACGTATAATTCTCTCATTTCTTTTGCTCACTTAATTTACGAGAAAATCAAATGCATATACAAAACTAATAAAGCTCTGCTTCTACTCCACCTCTCACTGTTGCTCCACTCTTCTTCTGTCTAATGTCCTGCACCCAACGGCAACCAATCACTAATACCAACCGACTGCCACATGTAATCGAAGTAAGCGTCATTCAGCAGATAATCGAATCGTGATGAAATGAATTAAATTGAAACGGCCACAAAGTTGGCAAATACAGCAGCTTCATTCAGTCAATAACGTGGCAACGCAGAAGATGACGTTTGCGCGGCTACTGATTGAGTATGGCAGACGTTGGGAGGGGTTGGACAGTATAAAGAAAAAAAAAAAAAAAATTACAAAATAATGAAAATTGCTCAAGAAGACTACCCGTCCGACGATATCTAATCGAATTCATATCAAATCATTGAAGAACGTGGCAGGAAAAAGCAATTGCAATGCATCGTGGCTGAAGGCGCAGCATAATCGTAGCAAAATTATTTCGATTGTACTGTACTGTATATGATGAAGAATGAAAAGTAAAGAAAAGAAAAATAGTAGCATAATGAAGCCAATGTTGAACACGTAGATTGACAATGAAAGGGGATTCCTTATTTCTTATTGTTTGAAGAGAAAGTTTTTGTTTTGTTACTTTCTGCTTTATAGCAAATAAAGATAGTTGGTTGAATTTCTCATTTTAATTAGCAATGAATATGAAGTTATAATTTTAATAAGCTTTATACGAAAAAGAAAAAAAAAAACTTAAAAAGTTTGTGGAATATTTACTGTACTTTAATTGTTGTCTTGCATATTTGAGGCAGTTGAAAACTAATTTTCTCACCTGCCCGTTCACATAAAAGGTAATTCTTTATTTCTTTTTAATGGTTTTATATATTTTTTTTTTGACTTTTTGGCAGTTAATTTTCAGCTCATTTTTATTTGCTGCTATGGAAAGTCAGACAGAGAATGAGAAAGAGAAAGAGAGAAAAAAGTTTTTAAATCTTTATAAATTTAAACTGTCAGCACGCAATAAATAAATACAGAGCGGCAGGAAAAACAGACACCCTCCAAAGTACACCAATATCAGAAGCTACGAGCTTACTTGCGCCTTAAAAAAAGTTTTACTTAAAATTTGGCAACAACTAGAAAAACTTTTTGCCCCAAAATATTTACCTTCAAAATTAACAAAAAAAAAAAAAAAAAAAACAAAAAACAAAGACTGACGCTTGCTCCCACTACCGGTGTATTGAATAAAAATAAGTGCCACAACAACACCAACAATAGCAAAATAAAAAAGCAAACACAATAACATCAACAAACACTTTGCCAAATTTAAATCTAAATCTAACTTAAAAATTGGAACAACGCGTTTTATAAACGTGTCCGGTAAATGCCGCGGTGTTTTTTTTTTTTTTTGTTTTGCTGACATTTAAGCAATGTTGCGACGTGATGTTAAGCGGGTTCAGAACTTTGATTGTAGACAAAGCAGAAGGGAAAAAGGTGTCTCTCGTTTTTTTTTTTTTGGTATCTGAAACCAAATATTTAAGAAAACAAAACTTTTTTGAAAATAATATGAGGTCGCCTCCTTGTGTCGCCTTAAGACACACATAATTTCCGGGCTATTTGAAAAAAAGCACAGATTTTAAATAATTTTTTGTATTTGAGTGTAAAACTTATCTGGTGCTATCAATAACATATTTGCAAAGATGTTTCAAATACTTATTTAACAGAATTTGGCAAGAGTAGGTAACGAACACGAAACAAGGTATATTCCACTATTTTGGAATACATGATTATGATCGGCATAAAATTCATTCCGTTGCGAAAGTTCAATTTTTTTATGATAACTCTTATGAATTACAGTCTTATTTCTGGCTTTCAATTTGATGTTTCAATTTGATGATGATAAACGGAATACTATCCGGCTGTAACTGTTGAACCTGTAAGAATTTTGTTTTCTTAGAATCTTAAGAATATTTACTAAACTACAAAATTAAAAAAAATAAAAAAAAATCGATTTAAAAAAACGGCTAATGTCATGTCCCCTTAATTCCAAAACAATTTCTGCAAGCGTTAGTGCGTGTGCTTTACCACACAATTTCATATATTTCTGCGTACACACACACACACACACACACACACACATACATAAATCAGTTATGTAATCAGTCAAAAAAAAACATTTCAGGTAAAAAACATCTGAAAATATTTGGATAACACCAACAAACACACAGATATAAAATCTTCCGGATCGAACAAGAAACACAGAAGATATAATAAAACTAGTAAGGTATATCTTCGACTTGGCCGAAGTTAAAATACCCCCACGGCTGATTCGTAAGTGTAAAACAATCTTAAAGATGTGACTTTTTATAAAGTTTTCAATCTGGGGTTGTATGGGAGGTGGGCGTGTTCGCGAATGGATGACGCCCATTTTTCTAACACGTCTTATTTTTGATATAAAATGAATTTATACCTAATTTTATTTTTGTAGCTTCGACAGAAGCATCTTTATATAGATTTCAATTTTAGGTTTGAATGGGAGGAGGGCGTGTTAGTGGGTGGATGACGCCCATTTTTCTAACACACCTTAGTTTTAATATAAAATGAATAAATAACAAATTTTGTGTATTTAGCTTCTACAGAAGTCTTTTTATATAGTTTTCAATTTTGGGGTTGTATGGGAGGTGGGCGTGTTAGTGGGTAGATAACGCCCATTTTTCTTACACACCTCAGTTTTGACACAGAATACACAAATACCGAACTTCAGTATTGTAGCTTGAATATTAGCCTCTTTATAGAGTTTTCATTATTGAGGTTGTATGGGAGGTGGCGTGGTTTTCATCCGATCTAGCCCATTCTTGAACTGGATCTTCGCTTTTTAAAAAAAAAACTTAAATATGAAGTTTCATTACGATAGCTTGAAAATTACGGCTGTAATCGTGTCGACAGACAGACAGACGGACAGACGGACAGACGGACAGACAGACGGACATGACTAAATCAACTCGGGTGGTGATGCTGATCAAGAATATATATACTTTTCTATACCTACCACGCCTCCTTCTGAGCGTTACACACTTCGTGACAAAATTAATATATAATTAATAATATAAAAACCAAAATAGCACCATAGGGACCACTTTAAAAAAAAAAAAATATTTTTTTCGAAAATGTCTTTCAAATATCTAACGATTGCGGCGGGGTCTAAAATAGGTTAGTTTTGGTGATACGCTCTAGTGGACATGTCTGCTTTTGATTGAAAAGGAGATTTTTTTAATGCACTTTTCTCTAGGAATTTTATCATTTTTATCAAAGAGGATTTTATGGATGGATGTATTGTAACATTAGCTTTACAATGGCATTTCTAACTAAAGTTTTTTTTTCCTGTGACTTATCTGGATTTGAATGTAAGCTCCTCATTTAGATGATGTCGTATTAGAAGTAGAGCAGGCTTTGATTAGATTTTGTTTAATTTCAACATCATGTAATATATTTCCAGTCATCAGGTTCATTTTGTATGCATTTTATGTGGTTTTCCATTTTCATGACTTCACTTTTTATATATATTATATCGGTTCCATGGCATGTTAACTTCAACTAATGAAATAGTCGATGTTGTTTATAATTAAAATTTTAAGAATATAAAAAAAAAATATATTTACAGAGCTGTTGAAAAACGATTGCAGATCCATTCAACCTTTTGTCCAATTCTGCTAAAGAATTCATATCTTCTCGTTTGCAAAGAGTTTTTAATAATCGTTTTTATTTCAACGATTTAAAGTCGTGCGTTGCTCTTTTGGCAAGTGAGTGGGTATCGCTGGTGCCAGGTGTTTTTGTTATTTTTTTTATTTTTTTTGGTTTACAAACAACCTTAACTTGTGTGTCAGTTCATAACTCATAACTTTTTTATTATGCGTTTTACATCAATGTGTATAAAATATTTACAAGCACTCAGTTACATATTCTACTCATATATATATTTTAGCCGGAAATCGTTTTTTTTTTTTCTTATATAAGTATATATATTAATATATTTTTGCTTGGCAATAATATAATTTTGAAAATTCCATTATAGAGATACAAACAAATTTTAAGTAAACAAACCATCAACGAAAAAGACATGAAGAAAAAAAAAAAATCAAACATCAATGTTGAAATCAATGCTAAAAGACTAACAAAAAAATAAACAACTTGAAAGGACGCATATTGCGTGTGTGTCTGTGTGGGAGTTGGAGCGTGCTGTTGGAAGTTATTAGAATTTTACCAAATCATTCGATATTGAAGCGCGCTGGTTTAAATACAAAGAGCTGTAATATTGGCGGCCCGGTTAGCTTGAATCGACAAAGGTAGTGAGGTGCTGGCTGACAGGCAGGCAGGCAAACAAGCAGGCGCATAGGCAGAGTTGTCAGTGAGTATATTTTTGACGGCCAGTTCGACTATTGGCATAAATGTCACGTTCCATACGCCACGTTTATGCTTAAGTCCTGTAATACCGAAAGCAGACAAAATGATGAATCGACGATATGTTTGAGTGTGCTATAGGTGGACATGTGTGTGTGTATGTGTGCTTGAGAGTATTGGGTGGATTGCAAGTGGGTGGCTTAATATTACGTTCAAGAGTACATTCAAAGCAACACTGTCGGCATCGGGCATCCTTTATTAAAGCCATGTATCCTTGCTGCAAACAGTCTCTATCATATGTATTATATTTGTATATATATATATATATATATATATGTATGCGTATTTGTCTGTGACTGTGCGCTTTATAAGCATATCAGTATGTTTGCATTTGGATTGAATATTGAATTTTATTGCTGTAACGAATTTCATGTAAATTTTCGATTTATTGAAAATTAATGTGATGCTCAAAAACGTTTCCATCAATCAATTGAAACGGAAAGATTACAAAAATAATTCAATGAAGTTTTCAATATATAAATATTGCATACAATTTTTAATTTTGTTTTTGTTATGCTTATGTGTTTTCGTTTTTTACGAATAAATAAATACATAATAAAATATTTTCATCATTATACCACATCAGCACTGCAATATAAGCGAAAAAGTTTTCTTAACTTATACAATAACACCAATTGTTTAGTGAAAAAAAAAAAAAAATATAAAAAAATATATATATATATTTTAATAGTTTGAATGGTAAACATGAACTTCAGTTCAAATTAAAGCATATCGTGATGCATTTAGATACAGAATCTGAGATTCTAATTCAATGTGCTGTAGTTTAGTCAAGGACGTAGCCAAAAATTATTCTTGGTGTGGTAGGGGCTGTTTAAAAAAAATACATAAAAATACTTAAAAAAGAAATGCCACGCCAGACAAGTTTTGATTATTTATGACAAAAAGAAACCATGTAAAAATGCGAAAAAATGAAATTTTGGCTATTTTTCAGTCTTGAAGAACTCAGTACCAAGTTTATATTGCCTGGTATGTTCACAAAACTAACTCAGAAAAGCAATATTTGTTTGTAAAAATTATACATAATATAGCCAGTGTAGATGTTAACTGGAGAAAAGACTATGAATTAACACGAAAAAGTGAAATTTGGAATTTTGACCTAAAAGTGCCCATGATCTATATATTGGTTTTGGTCTTTGTAAAAAAGGTAAAACCTGAAACATACTTCACACCTTTTTAAAGAAATCTTGCCAAAAAAGCCAACCAGATACAAGTTACAAGCCCTAAAATGTGAGATATAACCTGATCTTCCTTTGGCGGCAAAATTTTGGCAAAAATGTTGTTTGTAAGCGTACCAGAAACTTAAGAACTAATGATGCAGTTCGATGCTCCAACACCAAAATAAGGTGAAACCAGATTTTTTGTCTCCTATTTGCGACTTTTTTTGGTACAAGAATGTACTGTAAAACATTATTAAAAATAACATGAAAATGGAAATTTTGAGTTTCATGATTGTAAAGTATAGATCTTATAAAGAGTGATACAATACGAGGTCCCTTTTTCAACTCGGTTGTTTTCAAAGCTGAAATCTATGTGTCAAATGGCTTATCCATATCGAGCCATAACCGCGAAAAAGATGTAACCATCAAAACTTAAATTTCAAAGGAGCCAATTTCTTTTGACCATTTTCGATTAATTTTAACGATTTTTCAGAGCCTGCTTCATATTCTCGTGACAGATTTTGAACATTTTTGAAAAATCCATCTTCCAATAATCCCCGAAATGAGCGAAGGAACATTTTGAAAATTTTCGTGACTCACGCATTCATTGCTTGAGTATATAAAAAGCAATGCATTTTCCCAAAAACACTTGGGAATCACTGGTGCATCGCAAAATCCACTTCTCCGCCAATCGTCTTCCAAATGTTTGCAGAGAAATGATTTAAAATTTGTACGTGAGGATGAATTATCTCTTCATTTGAACACGACCTGCCAGTGATGCTAATCGTGCAGCCGAGCGCAAGAATATCCAATAATTTGACATGTAACATCTTGAATCATGTGCCACAGTAGAGTATCCAACAATGTATATAACTTTGATCATAGAAAGTAATTGTGGTTTGTTTTCAAAAGTAAAATTAAGCAAATTAAGCAAATGTAATACTTTTTTTACTTCCGAAAAATCCAAACCTTATTTTTATGAAGTTTTTTTTACTCTTATCAAGTAAAAAATAAATGAGCAAAGTCCTTTTATATTAAAGGTCCGTCTATTGAAAAGATATATGCCCTAATCATAAAAAGTTTGAAATAGTTTTTCTTAAAATATATATTTTTGTTATCAAGGAATAATTAAAGTCGGCTAAAGTCGAGTTAGGTCAAAGTGAGGTTTAACTTTCATTGTATTTTTCGCAATAAAATACAATGGGAGGAATTAATAAAAACTGAAAGAACGACTGAAGTGGAGTGTTCGAGTGTGCGTTTTGAGGGTGCGATATTAGTTGAGTGGAGTGTGAAATCCGTATGAAATAAACTTCCCTTCACTTGGAGGGCAAGAAAACATTGCTTGAGTGTTCACTCATGACAACAGCTGTCAGACAGCTACGTTTTTTTTTTTATTAAATAGTTTTGTATTTTTCGAAAAAACGTTACATTTTAAAATAATGGATGCAGATTTAGATGAAATTAAGAGAACATTCAATTATTTTGAAACTGGCGGAAAAATTGCTAATGGAAGCTTTAGATGGTACTGATAACCCATCGATCAGTCGACTTCGATGTAAGATGCTATTTTTTATTTATTTTCATTTTATTTTATATTTATTGTTCAAAACAATTCATCCCAAACTTGCAGTTTGAACAACAATTGGTGTAAATGACCAAATATCAACATCAACCAAAGAAGTTGAAAGTTCATCGACACATTCTGCAATTCATTCTGCCATTCTGCCAAGGCCATCAGAGAAAAGTTTGTACTCGGCTTGTAAAAAAGGAAAGGTATGATTGAATTTGATTTTTAATAAGGGTATTCACGATACAGTGCAGTTGCCAAGGAAGTTAAGGACTTTTGCAGTTTTGCAGTTAGGTTTTCGGAAACAAACCATATTTCTAACTGAGATTATTAATATGATTATTATTGATATTGTAACTATGATAAACTTGAGATTATTATTTATCAAGTAATTAGTTTATAAGCTCTTAAATGTTGCATCTCTATTCCAAGGCTGTCAAATTTTTCAGTGCACACAACTGCACAACTGCTCATGTCTTTAAGTTTAAGCTATAGTAGAAATGTAGTTGTGTAGATTTTTGATGTATGTATTTTGTTTTTGTAAAGTTCACAAGTCCTCCAGTCCGCAACTGCACTGGCAACTGCACTGTATCGTGAATACCCCTAATGTATTTGCCAACAAAGTTCGGAAGCGTCCGTTCAAGTGCACTTCTGAGCGTACGATTAAAAAAGTACACGAAAAAAGGCACGACCTCGCGAATGCGTTCCCTAATATATGAAATTGTCCTCGTTCTTAACTCGAAAACGTTCCACTAGAATAATTATGGGTTTTGTGGATTTCTCTGTAAAAATTTGTTGCTTATTTGACAAAAAGGTTATATTAGGATTATCTGTGGATCTAGATGGTTTATTGGGTAATTTTTGGGTTTTCTTGAATTGCTTGAATTTCATTAACCCAACTAAATCTCTATGTAGTTCTAGTGAAATATATTTGTTAAAAAATAATTAGTTTTTCTCAAAAGAATCCTCAAAATAAAAAATGGCATATAAACTAACGAAATCTATAGCTAATTACAGTGGAATATATTTTCCAAAATGTCGTATTTTTTCAAAAGATTCCACAAAACCCAAAAAATATCCGTATACCAGCTTTATTCATTCATCATTACAGTGGAACCTATTCGTAAAAATCATAGATTTATATTCAGAGTCCACAAAACTCAAAACGTTTCTATGATCCATCTAGTTTCATGCATAACCTTTGTGGAATATATTTGAAAATTGCGTTAAGTCTAAAAATGTTCATTTATTTAACATAAATTCCTATGGGAGCTCTTTTGCCCTCTTTCCTTTTGCCCATTTAACACTATGTACGGCATATTTGCGATCTACTTAGCGTGTACCAAAGTGAGCCAGGTATGGGCTCGCGTGCGTACACAAGCGGACCTTTCCGTATCCTGAATGCAATTCAAATGAACACTAAATGGAGTTGTTTTATCTTTTTTGGAAGATGTTTATTCAAACAAAGCAGAAATGCAAAATACCATTTTTGAAGAGCAAATGGAAGTTTTTCGCATGCAAAAAGAACTATATGCTGTTCAAACCGAATACTTTCGAAAGAAATTGCAACTGTTAAATGATAAATGTAAAGAAAATGATAAATAAAACTGAAAGTAAATGTATTTTTTTTTTAATTTATTTACTATTTTACATAAGAAATATTTTTTATAAAGGTGCAATAGTGTTTGAAATTTGTATACGTCGAGCAGTACTACGTCGATTCAAAGGATCATCGGAATCGGGAATTGCTATCTCTTCATGTGTTTCACCTGCGATATCTGTTTCGAATTCAGGGTCATTTAAAAACTTTGCAACGTTATGCAATACAAAGCAAGCAGTAATCACTAAAGGAATCCATTCGGTTGCCATGCGAATTTTATTTTGCAAAATCGGGAATCGCTGCTTGAGTTGTCCAAACATTCGTTCGATAAGCGTTCTGGGTTCCGATAAACCGTCATGATCCATGGGGTCAACGGATATCCTTCATCACCTAGCAAGAGAGCACCAGTCGTATTTTCGTTCGATATTCTGAATTTCGCCAAATACGAGCATCGTGAACAGAACTAGCCCAGAAACAATCAACACTGTTGAACATACTGTTTGTATCACACGTTTCACGTTGAACGCAGCAATGTTTTTTCGGCAAATGTATTCATCACCATGACGAGATGGTTTCTTGATTGCAATCAAAGTGCAGTCAACAGCACCAATTGCACATGGAAACAAAAATTTTTGACGCCAAGCTCTTTTGGCAGTTTCAAATTCTCCTTCATTTGATGGAAAATGGATCCATTCCGCAGCTTTATTCACTACGCAGTTACATACATTCCAAATTGTCAAGCACACTGTACTCTGATGTAAGCCAAGATCTTCACCAACTCCAACCTAGACGTGGTTGGAGTTGGTGAAGAATCATAAAATTTTGTGATGCAGAATTGAAGCCATTGGAAAACTATTAAATACTTGCGAAAAAAATTTTAACTTTTATTTATAAACAAAAAAGTTATATTGAATTGATATTTCAGGGCTTGGTTTTCACACATTTCCCCACTGCACACTTGTTATTTACGTTTTGCTTTGTAAATTCAATTCAATTCAATTCTGCATCACAAAATTTTATGGTGAGGGGGGTTTTTCAAAACATATTGTTAGGAACTAGATTAAAATGACGTTGTTTTCAAAAACTCTAAAGCACAAACAAAGCTCTTATTATGACCTTGCGTCGACATATAAAACTTAATAATCGGACTACAAATAACAAAGTTACAAGATAAAAACCGAATCCGGCATATTTGCCACGCCCACAAAAAAAAATTTTTCCACCACCGAAGTTCTCTTCACATAACTGTTCATATAAGGCGGTAACATTGATATTTTTTTTTCGTGACCCGGCTTAGTGGACATGTCTATGTCTATTTTTATTTTGTTTTAATTTCAATTTCAATTTCAATTTCAATTTATTAAATACTTTTATTTATCTTACCTGAAAACCTGGATCGCCTAAATATCGAAGAAATGTTTGCATTTTCTCAATGTTTGATAGAGCACCTCCATGCGTTTCTTCATATGGCGGCAAACAACAATTGACCAAATAATTCACATTTCCACGAGTGAAACGGTATAGTTGGTGGTAATTGTTTTCATCTCCTGGCCTTCTTTTTTTATATATTTTAATTTTGCGCATTCCATCTTCGTTTTCATCATCAGAATCAACGAAAAAATGCAATAAAGAGGCCACTTACTGTTTTGAAAATCGAAACTAAAATATTTAAAAACCAAAACACTTAACAACAAACGAAATGTTAACTATTTGATGTAGAATAAATGACAAATATAAAATTTGTATAGCTAGATTGAATAAATCTGAGGCAGCTAAATAGCAAACTCAACTTTTGTTGAGGGATCTCAGTTTTTATTAATATGAAATAATAGCACACTCAACTTTTGTTGAGGGATCTCCGTTTTTATTAATATGAAATAAAGAAAAACTAAGTGTACTGGAGTGTGTGATGTTTTTTCTGAAGGAACACTCAACGTCAAAAAAAAAACCTGAGTGGAGTGGAGTGCAATTATTTTTATTAATATACTTTATTCATACCGATCAGAGTAAGCTCGAGTCAAGCTGAGTTCACTCCACTCCACTCGGTTTATTAATTCGCCCCAATAGTATCCAATTTCTAATGGTTTTACTTTGAATATTAAGTGCTTGGGACGATCAAACTTAAACAGCAAAAGTCAGTGTTTCCTGAGTTTAGATAGCGATTTTAATCTTTAAAATGCTCTCCTGAATACCTGAAAATGAATTCAGCTGTTATTCCTTGTCGGCACAGATATGTTCCGAGAAAGGTATCCAAAATATTTGTATTTTTATATTTTGAGAGGGAGAAATAAATATTTATTTTTCCTGTCTATACGATTTGAGGAATTTTGAAATGAAACCGTTAGCTGTTTGCGATGATTAGTGTTATAAGACAAAGCTCAGAAATTTGGGATCAAAAGCCTTTAGTACACAACATATGTAAAATTCAAATTATATATAGCTAGAAATTTTTTCTTGACCATAAAGCTTTTAAAATTATCAAATTTTTAATTTTTCTGCACATCAAATAAGTTGTACTTTTTACATTTTTGAAATCTTTTTCTGTTGCACGTATTTAAAATAAATGTGTTTTTAATGTCAAAGTAACATTAGTCATGATAATACTCTTCTATTAAATTATTTATTATAATGCAGAAGACTTACCTCAAAAACCCTTGGCTACTGGCCTGGTCTAGGTAACTTGCTTAATTTTTTTTTTTCATGGTAACAACATGTTATCAACTAACTGTAGAAATGGCCTCATGTTTTTTGTTAACAGATTAAGTATGGTCTCGCTTAAGCTCTTAATATAATTTTTAATACATATTTCTATCCAAGTTGAAATATAGTGATTTAACATTGTTAAAATTTAAACTTTCACATCATCAGACATATATCTGACCACCTTCCATTGCAGGATATAAAATATATGCATAACATTTTGATGGTGATGCTGAAAAATTTAAAACATGTCAGTTGTTTACCGTCCTGTTGACACAAATCAACTTGTACAACCTCTGATGTCAGGCGACTTTACAAGTATACAGAACATGTGTTTGTTGTCAACAAGTGTGCTGCCACAATAGCAATTAATATATCTTAACACCCAAGTACAACTTGGCAAGCATATTATAAGAGCTAATTTTGGAACTTGTAATACTTTTTGCCGCAAGAGAGTCGCTTGACGCAGAAATTCATAAATTCTAATCTTATTTTACCTGTGCTGTTAATCCCTTCTAGCACATGGCATAAATACAATTATGTCAACACCCTGCAAGCAGCAGCAGCGCACAAATACACACACAGGCACACACACACATATACCAAAATACATACATCTCTGAATACACGTTCTAACTTAAGCACAGAAGCAAAACATTGCAGAAAATCAAATGCAGAAAGCAAAACAAAGTGAAAAAAAAAATATACAACAAAATAAAAATAAAAATAAATGTATGTTAAACAAAGAAAGACAAACTTTTGGCAAACACTGTGCAACTGTTACACACAAACACAGTGGCGAGCAAAAGTGACAACAATGAAAACAACAACAACATGAAAAGCTGTTGCTAGCTTGCTACAAAGTAGCCGCCCATTGCATGTGTATGTGTGTGTGTGTGTAGCGTGTGGTTAAACTTCTATACAAATTTATTTTGTGACAAAAATACTTAATAAAGCAGTAAAAAGTGGTAACTAAAATTAATTTATCCTTGTTTAACTTCAGACTAATTTGCAAAATACGCGCACAAACAAAAACAACGCACAACAACATCATCATCATCATCATCATCATCATCATCGACATCATCATCGTCTCTTCATTGCTTCATTTTGGCCAATATTGTCGTACCTTGTTTTGGTGCTTTCCGTTGTTGTTGTTCCGATTTGCAGCTCTGATTTGCAATGCCAAGCATGACGTCATTGACATGTTCACAAGCAGCTCACAACTAGCTAGAGTTGCCAACTGCGTCTGTTGCTGTATTTTGTTATCGCCATAGTTTTTACTGTTGCCTTTGTTGTTGTTAAAGCCGCTGTAAAATTGTCTATAAGCCGGTTGTGGCAATTTTTGTTGTTGTAACAGTTGGCAGCAGAATTCATTTAAAAATCCAAACGAGCCAACTGCATTTTTATACACTTTTATCACACAGTTCTTACCTAGAGTTGAGAGCTGCAGCAGCAGCAGCAACATCCTGACGTCATAAAAATGCTGGTGCCCGAATGTCAAGAGCTTGCCATTACACATACTCCTTATATTCCTTATGTTCTATACTCTCTCGCTCTTTCAGCATATCCTTATCTCACTGACTCCTTTCATCATCTCTCTTTCCCACACTCTCTTAATATATGTCAATATTTTCTCTTCTGACTGTTAAACTACATCGCGCAGGACCCGGCCAAGAATAATTTATTACACCGGCGATTTTTGATTTTTGTTTTGAATGGTTATTTGGTTTTTTGTTTATTGCTTTTTAATGATGAATATTAATGCCATGGCAATTATTTAAAATATTCAAATAATGTGCCAAGGCTTTCTTTTGGTTATTTATAGCATTATGCCAGAAGCTGTTGTAGGCATCATCATCAACATTGTTCTATCTTAATTACCCAGTATTGCATGCGTTGTTGTTAAATCTGACACTGACACACCTTTAGCTAAAATCCCAGTTTTTGTAATTAACTCACTTTTTTCTCAGAGTTCATTAAATAAGTTTTAAATGTTCGACAATGAAGGAATTTTGTGCTTCGGTAGAAGAGATATAACTTTTACATTTCTATAGAGGACTCTTAGAAGGAGTTGATTTAAATCAATGCCAGAGGATGTTTTTTTTTAAACTTATGAAATTATTGAGCTTCCTGCTAAATTAGAATTTTTTAAAACACTTTAGTTACTTACAAAAAATATTATTATATAATATTATATATATTAGACCTTTTTAGGTTTTAAAAAATATTATTATAATATTAGACCTTTTTAGGTTTTAAAAATCTTGAATAAGTTACTCGTTTAAGGATATTTATATTATTTAGATTTCAGAAATTCTCGTAAAATTGCACTTCTTTCGAGTCATCGCACCGTGGTGCAATTGACCTAATTCTTAAGTCAGAATAAATAAAAGTCTACAATGGCCCATGTAATGTTTTGTTCTAATATACTTAAACAAGTTTTGTAATTATTTATCCGTGGAAATAATTTTTTTTTTTTGAATTTTTTGTGACGCTAGGCTAACGTTTTCAATTAATATGAAAATTTTAAAAAAATGATAGCCGCTTGCAAGAATTGAACCCGGACTATTGATTGTAATCATTGCTCAAGAGTCGGAAGCTCTACAATTTAGCCACAAAGGCACATGATTAACAGCAAACAAAATGTAATTAAAACTGAACTCGTAATATTCTGTTCATAACATTAATTTTCATCCAAAAAGTGAAACTGAAAATTTATTTCTTTAAGCATCAAATGAAAATTTTAAGGCATAGAGATACATCCAGCGGAAAAAATTCTACTGCCTGTTCGCCGCATAATGAGCTTAAAGCTAAATTTGGTTCGTTGGTTGTTATCAAAAACTTGACAGATGATTGACAACATGCAAAAAACAGTAAATTCAATATAATATTAAAAGCAAAAAGTGTTAAAAGTGCAATTTTTAAGACTGCCGAGAATAGTTTTTGCCTTGCCAAAAAACGTCTCAAAACTAAGAAAAATAGCTAAGACAGAAGCAGAACGCGTTCGTGAATATAAAAAGCAAATCAGAGCTCTTAATGCCATGTTCACACAGAGAGTTTAGTTTGCGTTTCGTTTGAGTTTAAATGTAGCTGTTCACACAGAAATGCGTCGGCAGAATTAAGTTTACGGTGGATTGAAGTGATCGCCAACTTTTGGAATTTCGCTCAAAACTCAGTTTTTTTTCGGCCCATACTGACTGACTGATGAGAAACCCTCATCTTCTAAACTTTCCCAAGTTATTTTATTTATTTTTTGGGCTAATTTTTGTCAATAATAAAATACAAATAGAAACATGCACAATTGAGAATCAGCTGTTGTTGGCATTTTTTATCGTTCAATCGAATGGAACACAGCTAAAATCTAACTGAGCGAATGTTTTTATCAAAACAATAGCATACTTGTAGGCATGTATCAAATTGAGTTTTGGTAAATGTAGAAAACAAGTTGTGTTTAGTTGCGTTTTCTCCTGCAAAATTGTACTGGAAACGCCAGCGTTTAAATTCAGTTTAAGTGCAAAACGCAACTTTGTACTGAAAACGCAAACTAAACTCTCTGTGTGAACATGGCATAAGAATGCAGCCACAGCCGGTTCTGCAACTTATGATGAAGGTAAGGTGATTGCAATATCGGCTGAGTTCCAAAATGCATTTTTACGAAGCATCAGTGTATTTTGGTGAATCTACAAAGAATCAATCCCAGAAAAACACACTGATGCTTTGTAAACATATATTTTGGAACTCAGCTATCATGTCAATAAAATTTTATAGCCAACCAAGTTGATACACGCAACAATCAACGTTCACTGCTTTACGAGGACCTCACTCAACATAGCAATTATTATGATCAGGAAGCAGGAGGTAATAATCAACAAGATTTGCCTCTGCTTTCGGGGGCTCCGTCAACGAGTAATATGCAAATTCAATCTAGCATGCAAAATGTGACAAAGTTGAGAAGACATTCGAAAGCAACTAAAACACCAACTGAACTAAAACAAGTACCGAAAATAACTGTTATTTTACAATTTTCAAATGAAAAAATTGTTGACTTTTTCAAATATACCATTATGTTACAAATGTCCTCAGCCTCACGAATATTAAGTGTCTTTTAAATTTTAGACTGATTATTTAAAAGTTAAAATTTAACTGTTATTTTTGCCTTGTATTTTTTTTTTCGAGGAAAAATAAAGGTGACTTTTACTTTATCGGTCAAAAATAGCAGTTATTTTGTGACTTTAATTTTTTCGGTTTGTGGTTTTTTAAAGGCCGCTTGACAGATTGAACTGTTGATACCATGTGTAAAATGTCTCACCGATGAGATGAAAATAATGGTATCAACATTTTTGTAGTCGGTAAAATGACTTGAAAAATATAAATTACCTGATATTTTTGACCGAAAAAAAACAGCAGAAAATAACTGTTATTTTTGACCGACAAAATAAAAGTAAAAAATAACTGTTATTTTTGCACAAAATAACTTTTATTTTTGTCGAAAAAAATTAAAATTAAAAGAAAACAGTTAATATGTGACACTTTCGATAATAACCATAGCCGGTGCGATCCCTGGATGCAAATATTGAATACACAAATTACTATTCCATTTCGTGTTGATTGAATTTCTTTTCAGATACTTTCTCTCTCTATTTCACACAAAAATCTCATTTATTTCTTACTGTTAAAGAAGTTTTACTTCTGCCACGTGTACGTTGCTACACGCGAGTTTTTGACGTAGAATTACGTCTTACAGCGCGGTTTGTATGGGGTCGTTTTAACAGATGTTGTTCAAGGTCATTAGGCAACGTTTTTGGCGAATACTTTAGGGTGTACCTACAGCCTTTAATACTCTTCGTTCAAAGATAATATATACACTTAAATATCAGATATATCCTGCGCTGAATGAATATCTAACTGTCGATTTTGTCACTATTATATTAAAGTCACAAAATAGTAAAATATAAGAAGAAAAATGCATGTTTTTATATAAGAAAATCAATCATCAGCTGCTTATGTGCCTGCTGCTTTCTTTTTTTTCTTTCGTTGTTTATGCTTGTATGCTTTGGTTTTGCACGAACGATTGGTTCACCTTGGCAGCATTGTAAGCATTAGTTCGCATTGGGTTTATGTATGCACTACTGTTCTAGTATACTAAGTGCTCTATTTTGAAACCAGAGGTCATGAACCTCTTTTCAACTCAGTCAATGAACTCAATCTGTCAAATTTAACGAAATGGTTCAGTGATCCGGTTAGATTTAACTCTTATGAAAAAAACGAGTTGGATCATATTTCTTTTTATGCTTTTACCCAATAGATGGCGTAAAATTTTAATTTTTGTTTTTAATGCATATTAATTTGGATTCCACATCCCACTAGAACTAGCTAGTGTAGTTTGCAAACTATGCATCGAACAGAAAGTGTAACTAGAAAACTAAATATCAGACAGAGACGAGAGGAAAGGACATGTGCTCAGCGAGAAATATAGTAACCATACGATTTTTTAAAAATCGGGGTCTTAATTTTAATTTGAAATAAGTAGTTAAACTGACTGTAGCTCGCAAACTATATATCTGGCAGAGACGAAAGTGGCACCAATGGAAAGTGCATTTGCTTCGCCTTCTTTTCAACTAAATCAATGAACTCAACCTGTCAAACTTAACAAAATGATCGAAAAAATTTGAAATTTTGCTTGTTTCTTTTTGCTTGCTGATTTAATCATACTTACTTTTAACTTTTTCTTTGTTTGGCCTCGATAAGTGGTCCATAATTGAGTGTTATCCATTTATTTTTTAATTTTTGGAAGATCAATAAAAATACGTGCAAAATGAACAAAATAATCGTACCAAAGAGATAAAGTACAAAAGGTTACAACTTAAACGGAATTCTACGTCTACACTTACGATACTATCGAAACTGTTTCTTTTTTTTCAGTTTTTCATAATATGTTGTGGCTAAAGACGATCTCACGAAACCTAACCAAAACCGAAACCTACTTAAGAAACGCAAAAATTAACGTACATTTAAAACTATGAAGAGAAAACAAAACTTTTGTTATCAACACAAAATTTCGTCACAGGGTTCACTGATCTATCAATTCGTTACTGACATGCATACAAAATAAACACTATTCAATGCAAAATATGACAATAAACGGAGACGTCCTTGCATGGAGTTATAACTACCTTTGAACGGCCTTTCTTGATATTGAAGGAGCATAACAACATTCATATAGTTACCAACCATGACTCACTTATCAAAGTGAGAGTGGAACCACCTATGATGAACTGGAAGATTTATCTATGCGTATCACGGAAATAGCCAAATTTCTAGATTCTTAAATAGAGGAAGAGCTCAAGGAAAGCTGATCTTCTTAAAAATACTGGTATCAAGTCGGTGGCATATGCGAATTATATGGTCGTTATGGTAGAAAAAAGTATTTCTGCACTACTTGTCTTGACTTATTGTAGCTCTAAATATTAAAAAACTTGTGCTACAGGCTGATATAGCTTGGGTAACAACGATCAATAAGGGTCATTGGTGTATTCTATATGCTTATCCGGCTCTAGCAAGATATAAACTTAGTACACTGGGAAAAACCTTCTTCGACCACCAAGAAGAATTTTCAACCATAATGATCAACTATCAATGATCAAAATAAATTGTCAAAATATTTAAATCAAACGGAAACGTTGAAAATAAATAAAATACTTTATAAGCGATCTAGTGGCCTATGTCCGATAAGCCACAGGTTCTTCATCAAGATGAGAAAATTACCAAACAGGGTAAATTTGAAATTGTTAATCTGCATAAGAAGTTCAAGATAAAGCTTAAATTTTCCTCAACCATCCGAGGCCAACTCGCTAAGTTGCTCATGACATCAGTTTGGAAAAATCTTAGCTAAGGATTTCAAAGATCTCGCTCAGAGCCAAACACACCTGACACGAGTCAAATTCAAATTCTTGTACAAGTAGTTGAGTTAAACATGAATTTTGTATGATTACTGTGTGGAGGCGAAGAGACAGGTTCAAAAGTTATATTATAACAGCTCTATTCTAACAAAATCACAAAAGCCACCTCAATATCAATTGATACTAATGTCACAATTGATACAAATTCCTATTCTGACCAATTTGAAAAAGCTCTTTTTGAAACAATTGAGATCGAAATAGTGATGAGTTGCTAAGCACGTCACAAACACAGATTTCATAAAAATTTCGCAGAAATAAAATATTTTAAAAAACAAACATTTTTACCGAAATGTTGGAGGGAAGTTCTATTTATGTAATTAATTCGTCGAAATATTTAAAACAAGGAAACCTGTTGAGAGAAGACAAGAAAAGATGGCTTCTCAGCCATCTGCTGGACAACTATGATATAAACACACGACCAGAAAGCCTCTCGGTTGCCGAAGCCAATGCGTTGAAGTTTATGTAGCGCATTCCTAAAAACCATCCTCCTGAGTACGAGTTTTCTTGGATACGTTCTTGGCAACGTTATTAATTTTGATGCGCTTTATTTTTGTTTTTATTCGACCGCAACAATTTCTCCGCGTTTCGATTTTATTTAAATAATATTATTTTATTTGAGTCAAATTTCTTTGTCAAAAAATAACGTCAAATTGAAAAAAAGCTTTACACCATTACGTGGTGAATTTTTAAAGCTTTTTTCTTGTGAGAGTTTATTTGGAATATGAATCAATAGAGACGGATCAAAAATATCACAATTTTTCAGTATCAACTGATTGTGACGATAATGCCAGCATAAAGCTGTAAGTAATAAGAAGAAAGAAAAAACTTAAAACTCCAAAAATTTTTTGACATTTGAGAAAATGTTTCCAAGTTTGTAAAACATTCTTAAGCAACTTCATTATTTTTTTTGTTTTTACTAATCATGTTGTAAAAAGCACAGCTGTTTATAAAAATAATCTAAATATGTAAATTTGATGGCTCCATTACCACTTATGAGCTTTACGTATGATTTTTTTTGCTATATATAAACAAGCTCACTTAAAAGCACCTTAAAACTTCTAGTAGTCATCGTGAAAGCCAGGGGATACCAAACGTTATAAAGATATATAAAAAAAAGCAATATTAGCTCAATAGCCTGGTAAAATACTCTTTTTATAGTGATTGATAATAATGCTTACATTCACTAAGCCATTGATTTTTAAAGTATAGTTAAAAATTAAATGTATTTTTATGAAGAGTTGGATTCAAGCAGAGCCAAGCGTGCTTTTCAGGGTTGAAATTTCTCCCCTTTTGATATTTTCATGTGACGGCTATCGTTGTGCGTGCGTGATAAGTATGGGGCGTTCAAGCCAACGAACATAGCCCGAGTTCAATTCCTCCATCTAACAGAAAATTCGTTCAACAAACATTTTTCTGATCCATGCAAACAAGTCAATTAATATTTTTAAAAAAAGGTTCTTCATTTATAACTTTCTACAAGGAACTATGCACAAAAATCAAAATTTTCTCCTTTTATCAAATTGGAAAAAAATTACAATTATATAATAAGCCGGATCGAAATTAAGATTTCACCGAACAGAGACTCAAAAGGTAAAGGGACTCTTAAAAAATAATTTGTACATAATTTGTTTTTAGAATCCCCATGGAGCGGTAACTTTTTTGTTTTCATCAAAATGCATTCTCGAGATATGAAAAAAGAAAAGATATTGATTTTGAATTTTTTTGTCTTTACGAACTCAAAAAATATATTTTTTTTTGATGAAACAATATTTCGTCATTCTCAAATATATATATATTAAGTTCCGATAAAACCACACCCTATTATGCATAAATGCAAAGAAGAGTTCAATACTTTTCCATATTTTATAAAAAACAAAACAAATTGGCCATTTCAGCCCTTGAAAGGACTTTGACCGAGCTTCTTAGGATCGATTGTGTTGTGTGTGTTATTAAATGTTTGCACACAATTGACCGAGAACTGGACCTACATGTTTTATGCCGACTCCAAACGGCTCATGTTCTCAAGAAGCTTTACATGGCATTATTTACTCTCTGAGGTTTGCCATTGTCTGCAGAGAGGTGGTGAACGACCAGAAAAATTTTTTATTGAAAAAACTTTTCGCCACGGCTGGGGATCGAACCCGGGCTCCGAGCATGCTAAGCCACACACTTAACCTGCATGTCACGGTCACCACTCCATATTTTATAGGCGTTTAAAAAATACATTTCTTCAAGTATGACGAAATATCGATATTTTGAGGTCTCAAAAAAGTAAAGACAAAAAATGTAAACATTTTTTTTTTCCAATATTTGAGTACTATCAAAATCTTTAATTGTTTGCTTATCATAGGCATGCATTCTGATAAAAAAATTAAGTTTTGTTTTGTTCTAGTTTAGAAATCATTTTTAAGAGTCCCTCTAATTTTTGTATCGGTGTCAGGCTTGCTTATTTTTTCTCCATGCAAATCAATCCAGCTTATTATATATTTATAAGACCTCTTCAAGAATATTTTGGCTATGACCTTGGCTTCAAATAATGTACAGCTTTCATGAAATTTTAATAAAAACTTTCCAAAGATTTTTGGAATGAATTGAATTTAATTTAATTTTAATTTGAATTTTCATGGAAAAATAAATTTTCACATTTCCCTACGTTAATTTCTCTAATAGTTAGAAAGAGCATCTTCAAAAAAAAAAATTGAATATGAACTGGATTAAAATTCTATTGTCGCAGCGTTGTTGGCAATAGATCAAACATGAAAATGCTAATAAAGTGTTACTGAGCGTTAATGGGTTATGCGAAAGCAAAGCCGTAACCTTGATTGTACATAAGAGATTTTCAATATGAAAAATTAATAAAAGTATTTGCAAGGCATGTATTGAAAAATACCTGTTATTTATGACAGCCAGTAACAAATACACCTTAAGCTGAAAACTCGCAGCTGCCTTCATGTTCCATTACGACACTTTCTAGATATGGTATACAAATTGTATTTCATTTTTCATTTCTGAACAATAAATGTCTAAGATTAAATGCATAATAAAATATATAACAGAGTTTAAAATTTTTGCAAAAACTCTGCTTATTAATTGATAAACTTAGTTTAAATTAGCCTCAAGCTTAAAAATTGCCTGTCTTTGGTCTTATGCCGGGGTGGTTTTAATGATAGGCTAATTTAACAACAGTTTTTCATAACAAAACAAGAAAAATGTTCATCATCGTTTAAAAAATTAAAAAAAAAACAATTCAAAAACATGTTATAAAGAAAAAAACAAGTGCATTACCTAAAACCATTTTATGACTGGTTCTAAGTCTTGAATAAAACAGAAATTAATCACAAAATAGAGAACATTTTCTTAACATTGAAATAAATGAAATATTAAAAGAACATTTCACGTTCAAACTTTCTTAATGCTACAAAAACTCTGAAACATACTTGCTAGAATTTAATTGAAAATGAAAATTCAGACAGTTGTCAGAAAAAATAAGATAATCTTAACAATGACCTTGTGTCGATCAAGTTCCTCCCCATCAATTAAGTCAGCGCGTAACTTGTGACAAACATATTTTTTTATGTAACAGAAATTATTTTAAAATTATAAAAGACAAACAAGTTCATGTATGACAATGAATAGGAGAGCATTTAAATTCCTTGATTTTTACAAAAAGTACTATCAAAATCCAGTATTATTACTTTAAGCTTTTTCTATTAACTTACCAGAAAATGCGATGAACATTATAAAAGCTGTTAGGAACTACCCACCAAGACCTAACATTTTTTTTCGTCGAAGTATAGAAGGTAATGCTGCGTCATTGCTGTTGTTAGTGGTCATTTCATGCAATGCCATCTGGCACAAAACATGACGCTTATATTTTTTTTTTCTTTACCTTTTCATAAACTGTTTCTGGTTGACGAAACTTCGTTGCTGTTGTTTTTGTTGTAAAACTTGTCATCATCACAATTATCATCATCATCATCATCATCATCATCATCATTATCATCATCATCATCATCATCATCATCATCATCATCATCATTGTTATGGTTATCGCACTTCAAGCAATACGCACGCTGAGAGTTCAGCCCACACATACCCACACACATCTTCAAACCCACACCCGTAAAAGAACACGCATAAACCGTCTCATAAAGTGCTACTTGAACTCTTTTATAGGCACTTGTTTATGTTGCCGCTGCCTTTGCCGGCTGAGCTTTGCTGACTGAGCTTTATGTGGTTTCGTGGGTTGGTTTTTTTGCCACTACTGCGTCTTCTTCTGCTCTAATTGTCATACGATTATTTTAGTTGTTATTTCGTTTAAACTTTTGGAATCGAAAAAAAAAAACGTTTGCATGCTCATTGCATAAAATTTTTGAAGAAAATGCTTTTATTATAAGGCAATTTAATTTTATGCTGATTGTAGACCGAACTGAACACTCGAAACTGAGAAAAAACATCATTCAGCAGTAATCAAAACTTGTGCAAAGATACTTAACCGCTTGTTTAGTTTTAAGCATTTGCTCTTGGAGCAACTAATAGATATTCTGTCACCTTTTGAAGAGTTGTTTCACAAGCAGCTTCTGAAAAATGTTTACTGCTCTAGACCAAATAACCAGTTCAAGTATTCATAAATCAGCTGATTGAAATGACGTTGCTCTAGAATTCTTCAAACATTCAATAAAATAAAGCAAACGCTCGAGTTATTTTATTTGCTTCAATTGATTGTGACACTCAAACTGAAATCATGTTTTCGATGTTTTTTTTTTTTTTGTTGTTTCTTTTTATTTTTTATCAAAAATCTTTGCATTTTTCAGTTAACTGAACCGCATCAAAGGATCAAATATTTCAATAAACGTGCGCAAAATATGAGTGTCAACAAAATTATTTGCCAATTGCTAGCTAATTGGTCAAAAACAAGCAGCAGAGCAGAAATTTCAAGAAAAAAAAGCAAAAAAAAAAGAAAGTAAATAAAATACAAATACACGCAACAACAAAAATGAAAGCAAAATCAACTTGCTTTAGTTTGTAATTTTAAGGAATCGAAAAATATTTGCAGATTCGAGATTTGCATGGAAGATATACTTATATATATGTATAGGTATTTTTTGCAGACTACCTCTACATGAAAAGAACATCTACACATGAAAAGTGAACAAAAAAAAACAAAACAAAATAAACAATCAATACAATAAAAATACTCAAATATCTATCAAACGAGCTGAGCTAGATGAATGCGTCAAAAAGTTGTAGTTAAAGGATTTCGTAGAAGTTACCAAATAAAAGACATCGACATTTATTTCAAGTAGATATGTTTGTTTTTATATTATTTTGAATGCCAAGCAGCTTGTTCAAGAGCTTGGCAAAACAACGGTAAATAAGCGCGATAAATGCCAACAAATCAGCAAAAGTCCTTGTGTTCACGGCGAGTCCTGGCTGTCTGCCTGCTAGTTCGCCTGTCTTCAGTACTGTTTGAATGGCTCGTTGCTGCTCCACTGACTTGAATATAAAGAAGACTCAAGCAGCTTCTTTCTATAAGCAGCACAAGAAATAAAATCATGATTGCCTCAACATAAATAAAAAAAAAAAAAAAAAAAAAATAAATAAAATAGATTTTTATTTTGATGTCTTTATTGATGGTTGTCAACAACAAGCATGAACAAGTTGTTAGAACTGTATCTAATATTGCTAGACAGTCTGTTGGTCGGAACGGTTGTAGTTGCACCTTGTCATTGGTGTACTTAGGTGTGTCTGTGTGAGTGTGTATCTTATCTGAAAATTATAATAAAAGAATAAATATTCTACCTATTGAGCTCTGCGCTAGCTATTAGAAAATACTTACATAGCAGGGAGATGCAAATCGAATAAAAAACCTTCTAGATAGCTAGCAAACAATTAAATTCATTGCTTTGTTAGAATGACTTTGAGAATTTTCAGCAAAATCTGCTGCTTGTTTCACATCAGTTCAATTTGTTTTCTATATTTTTTTTTTTTATTTGGCAGCACAAATACAAATATACATGGGTACATTTATATTTATTCACATTGCCAAATAGATTCCAACACTTGATTTGAATACATATGAAAGATGTTGTTCCCATCGGTTGTTAATTTTGTTTATTTTGATTTCAAGTTTATTTTAGAAGAAATTTTATTATATGTTGAGGTCATAGAAATAGCACACAATTGATTTTATAACTGTATTTAATGTACCATTTGTCAAAAATTGTTTTTATAAAATGAAAAAAAAAAAAAAAATACACCGTATGGATACGCTCTGATGAACACAGTACCAATTTTAATTTATATTAAATGAGATATCAATTTTATTTATTGTGTTTTATCAAAACTATACTGACATAAAATTTTTAAAGCTTCTTAATTTGAACCAAATGTAACCCATGTAAATATTTTTGATCTCTTTTTTTAAATGTTCATAAATTACATTTTAAACAAAAACAAAAAAAAAGTCTAGAACTTATTCTTAACACCAACATGCACTTAACTTTTCTTTTAATTACGAGCATTTCAATCAGAGACTTTTACAAAAAAAAAATGTCAGCAGTGAATTAGGCAACAATAAGTAAAATAAATATCTCCAAAGTCTTAAAATAAACGGATATAATAATTTTCCAACTTTTCTGCAACTGGTGACTTGTACCTCCATTATCAAAACAATTCAGCTGTGCTCTAGTCCACGGCCATCTACCAGTAGCTTGGCAAAAAGTGATAATAAATTACCAACCTAAAGCATGTAGAAGCTCGGAAAAAGACACAAAATTTTTAAATCGATATGGCCTTATGTCTTTCATACTTAAAATTACGAAAAAAAATCAGTGCAGAATGCATAAGAGAAAACTATCTTGCAAGCAAAACTTATCCTATGTACCCTGCCATGGGTATTCGAAACGTCAATACTTTATATTTGTTAATTCTCACAGAACTAATAGGGTTAACAATCTAACGGTAACAAGAAAATGTGAATTGTTGTAAACATTGATATCGAAGAAGTCTTCAACAATATTTTAAATAAGTCTACCAGAAGAGCTCTTATAGCCTCTCATAAGCTGATGTATACTATAACTATCATCACTATGCTTAACAGTACAATAATTAAGATCTGATAGAATGTTACTTCCCTAAATACAATTACAACTATATAATGCCCAAGGATGTGTTCTCTCAGCGCTGCTTAAGTCCGTAGTTGTCGATAATCTGCTTGTAAAACTTAAAAGAAGCGGTATCTTAGGTGTTGGATATGCCGATGACAAAGCATTCATAACAAAAATAAGCTTTAAGAGTACAGATGTCTTCCAGGAAGCACTGCTTACAATATAAAAATAGACTGATTACTGATTAAGAAACACTAATGAAGATCTTACTGTCAATTTTAACAAAGCAGTAAACGTCTTTTCAAAACCTGTTACACCCTATAGGTAGGTATTTCTGGAACTCTCATATAAAACGTGTTATAAGTACATATCCACTGTCCTTCAGTGGACCACACGGTTAAAATTTTGGACTAGTTTTTAATCCAAACTTTGGTTTAAAGGAATTTGTAATCCTAAAAGTACTAATTTTTATTCCATATTTTAGTTTAATTTTAGTTTAATTTTTTTTAATCCGAAAAAGTTTAAGTTTTTTGACTACAAATTTGCATTAAGGTAGTATTTTCGGGAAAAAGTATTAGCTATGTTATTTAATAGCTGAATTACAATGCAGCAGTGGCAGTGGCAGCGGCAGTGATCAGCTGTTTCGTATTTTACTGCCTGCCTGCAAATTACAATCTAGCAGTGGCAGCGTCATCATCAAAAGCAGTGAATGTGGAATGTTTTCTAAATTATTTGCATTGTTATTCAGGTATAAGATTGAAAACTACTACTACTACGAAATTTAAGCTTAAAATAATTCTAAATGTTATTAAAGCATCCGAAATTTATTTTTAATTAAATGAAACAAATTGTTTATTAAAATCTGAACCAAAATAATATTTTATACATTATTACTGTAAACAATGTTTAAACCTTTGTGGATTAAATAGTAATCCTTTTCGGATTGCAATATTTTAAACTTTTTTGGACTAAAATCTAATCCTTTTTGGTTTATAATATTTTGAACTTTCTGTGGATTAACAATTATTCCTTTTTGGATTGAGAAATTTTAAACTTTTTGCGGATTAAAAATAAATCCTTTTTGGATTGAAAAATTTAAAACTTTTCATTGGATTAAAAAATATTCTTTTTTTGGTCGTGTCCCATATGTAATCCAAAAAAGTTTAAAATTTAATCCAAGATTTTTAAGCGTGTAAAAAACTCTATAACTTTGTGGCTTTTCGTGGGTTCAACGTATAATTTTGAGAGAGTATTTCTCTCAACAACAAAATTCTTCTCAGAAGAACCGAGCAGACTAGACCATGGTTTCCACACAGACCACAGAGATTAGTGATGAGTCGGAGTAGCGTCCGACGTAACCATGGTCTAGTCTGCTCGGTTCTTCTGAGAAGAATTTTATTGTTGTAACAACCTGTTACTTCATGAATTATTTGGCATAAAGCACAAAATATAATTCTGAAAGAAGACGTTTTTTAAGAATTATAAAATAAAATTAATCAAATAGATTATCAAATGACACTTCATTGCATTGTGATGGAAAATTCCATCAAACCATCAAAGAGAAAAAATACACAGAAACCCAGTTATTGCTATGATTTTTAGCATATGTCAACTTCTTTTTTTTTTTAAGAAAAAATCATGCAATCAAAGGTTAAACTAAGGAACTTATAACTGAGGAAGATGCACCTAATAAAGCGACCCAAAATTATAGCATCTACCTTATTTAAAAATAAATACTTCCATCTAATCCATTTTTACAATAAGTTTAAGATTACTTATTTTTAATTAATTATTGCAATATTTTGCTAACGTGGCATTTCAAACAGAAGCCTTTTTCACAAGCAAATTTCACTGCGCCTATTCATGTGGTGTGGAGAAAAAAAATTTGCATAAGAGGAAGAAGCTTAAAAGCACTTCTCTCTTATAGTGGACTATTTAAAAGCTGTTTTGCATACTTAATTATTTGATTAAAAGCAATACATAATGAGCTCTACTAACAAACAAACTCATTCCTTTTTTTTTTCCAAATATATATTTCATAGACATACATTTCTTTTGAAGCCAAAGAAAACTTTTTTTTAATATCTTCTATAGACCTTCTACAGAGATGAGTTGTTTGCAGATATGCTCTAAGAACAAAATCAAAAATAATTTTTAATGTTGCAAAGTCAAATAATAAAAATTTTAAATCAAGTTTCCACTAAAAGCTCTTGTCAATAGCTTCCACCACATCCAGCATTTTCAACGCTGTATCATAATATTTTAGAGCCTACCATAATTTAAGACATTTTTATTTACGAGTAACCTTGGCATATCCTTTGCTTTAATGTCGGGGCCTGATGCTAGAAACACAACATCAACAACAACAACAATAGCAGAACAAGCAAGAGATAGAGTGGGAACAGAAAGCAAAAAAAAAAAAATAACAGGAAAATTTTATTGTAGGGTAAATAAAGTAAATAAATAGATAACCCCAAACCGATTTAATTTATTTATATCGAAAAAAGGCAAAAGTTAAGCAAGGGTTGCCAAAAGCAGCAGCAAAAAGTTTCCTGATGATGATTATTGCCAAAGTTTGCATTGGCGTTGTAAGTTCTTTTTTGTGTAAATATGTGTGTGTGTGTATAATTTTTTTGTATATTTTTTTTGTTTGTTTGCTCTAACGTTGTTGTTATTATTTTTTATGGCTTAAAATGTGGGCGGCCAGGGGGCTTGGCAACCCCCAACTTGTTAACATTGAGTGCTAATAAGGGGTAGCTTAAGAGCCGCACCGAGAACGCATTTTGTTAGAGTTAAGGTTAAAGTTGTTGTTGTTGTTGTCGGTGTATGATTGCTTTGAGTTGTTTTGGAAATTATTTTGAAAATCTTGAAAATGTTTAGCTTTTCTTTTCTGGTAGCTACATTTTTAGTACCTAACGCTTCTAAGTTAGCAAGTTTTGGCATTGTTTGGCAATGTTTTTTGTTGTGTTTTTTTTTTTTTTTAGCACTAAGTGTAGAGGTTTTGTTATTGGAAAGGGGCAGGCATGTATGTATTTATGAGCAGTATCAACTCTAGGTTGCATTAAAAACCAATATTAGAGATTACTTGCCTCAATGCTGCAGCTATTGATAAATTGAAAAAAAGGGTTTCAACTCAATCGATTACGATGTTGTATGTATGTGCGTATATGTGTGTGGATTACGCAAAATTGAAGTGAATTTTTTTTGAATTTTAAGTGGTTGTTAGAAAAATTTTAATATCTAAGCTGCATTTAAGGGCTCTAAGCGGCAGTTGCACAATAAAGGCAGGCTTAATATATGATGTTTTTTTTTTGTTTTTTGGGCTTACCTTTGTTACTTTACACATCCACAGACACGCACACCCACTCACCCACGCACGCACATATGTTGAGAATACTTTTATGTTATTTTCACTGCGTCGGCATCAACGTCGTCGACGTTGCTACCTCGAGTCGGCATTAATGCGATTATTCTTAAGCGAACGCACAGCTAGTCAGCCGAAACAATTGGCCAACATGTTGAACGAACAGTTGCGCTGGCGCTGCTTTTTAGCTTCCGGGCTGGCAATGCTGTGACGGCGATTTATTCCAGTTCAATTGTGGCAACTTGTCGACGGAGCACTCAAATTTTTGTTAACACCAAATAGCAGTTGGTGTGTTGTTGGTCGGATTTTTTTTTCCCGAAATGTCTCAATTTTGCAATTCTTGCGTACTACGTGCACGCAAAGAGGCGTGTGAGCGTGTATGTTTTATATCAAGGTCTTGCTTGAAATACAATTTCAAAAGTTGTCCTACGGGAGCAACTTGTGCTTTTGACTCATCATCATGCATTGTTGCATGCATCAATCACTGTGCTTGCTTATATTATGACATTTGCTGTCATGCGAAAAGTATCAATTGAAGCCTATGAACTGAAGGCACACAACTTGAGCAGCAGAAGGACATCATAAATCGGCTTTCTTATTTCCTTGCTGAACGAAGGGATTGAGTTTTGTCAATTTAAAATTTTTTTTTTATTTTATTAAGACTTTGATGTTGATGTTTTCCCGGGAGTTGTGGTTGTCAGCAATGATTGTTTCTCATGAATGCCATACCACAAGTCAAGTTAAGTTGTCAGTAGCAAATATTTCTCATTTGAGGTCATGACATGAGTTGAATTACAAGAGAAGCATGAATGTGGTAAGCTTCATTTTGTAGCAGCAGTTAACATGAATTTTTTAACTGAATTTTATGTTTGAGTAAATTTTTAAAAAAATTTTGTTATAGGATTAATGAGAGCACTTTTAATCTGTTGCAATAAAGACCATAGTACAAGTTAGTGGTAATGTTAGTGCAGCCGCAATAAAAAAAAAATGCTCCAAACAGTGTTTATAATTATAAAAAAAATAACCATGTTTTACCAAGGAAAAAAAAACACAAAATATATACAAAATTAACTCCGAAAGAAAGGTGCACAAAACTTAACAGATAACCAAACGATAATAAATATGTTTGCCCGTTCGTAAATTAATATTTAACAACATTAAATTTATGCTCATTGGGTTAAAATATTTTACGCCTTAAATTTTAGCATTGTTGCTTAAATTTTAGCACTGTTCGTAGTATAATTTTTAACTTCGCTCAATCAGACCTCAATTTAGACCTAAGTTCTTCTTGTTAAATTCCGTGAAACACAGTTAAGAGTTAATATTTCCATACTAGAAGTAGACAGTTACAAAATAAAATAAACTGTTGTGTTTATTTCACAACGCCACATGGCAAGCCATTGGCAGAAAAATAAAAAAAAAATTATAATTACACCTTATTTGTATGACGAAGTACCAGGGTACCTTTATGAAAATTTATTTTTTTTTTTTTGTTTTTTAATATAGTTGTGTTTGCTTGTAAAAAAAAAATACTGTTTGTATTCTAATTAAAAATAAATATAAAAATTCAGTGTTTCTTATAATTTTGAACTAAGGATTTCACGTGTTAAACCTTTTCATTCAAGCTTTTTTGAGTTTGAGTTTTGAAGTTTTTTTGGAAAATCGAAAATTTTAAAATAACAATAAGAATAAATTGAAATAATACTTCGGAATAAAAACAAAAACTTAAACGTTCAACACTAATAATTTCTATCAAATTATTTTAAGCTTCCACTTAGCTTACATTCGCTCCAAAATATGGATATATGCAGTTATATATTGGTAATTCCATGTTGAAAGGCACACTTGGATATCTGATATCTCAATTTTTGAAACTTTTTAAACTTTTTTGGTAGATTTTTCTTCTGAAAAATGTGAAAACTTCGTGCTTCTTTTTGCAAGTTAACTTTTTTGTAAAGTTGTACCCTATCAAAATCATTATATTAAAAAAATATTAATAGCTTAGAGCAAAGAACCGGGCCCTCGTGGTTGCAGCGGTGAGAGTCGCAAAATTGTCCGATCTAGAAAAAAAGAGTTTTTGAAATCTTAACAAAATAAGTTATCGTATGGCAGGAGCTTTTTTTAAAATTTTTTTTTTCAATTTTTGGTGATGTTCCAGATTTGTTTTGTGATGTGTTTTTTCGAAAAAGATATTGACTTTAAAAATTCATAAAAAATTGAAAAAAATTTAAAAAGCTTGTTTCATACAATAGCGAATCAAGTTTACAAAAAAAAAAAGTTCGTCAAAAAATTAACCTGCTAGTGCGGCAACCAGTACGAAACACAATAAAAATGTGCTCTCACTAATCCGGCTGTAACTTTTGAACCCATAGCAATTTTTCCATGATATTTTTTTTTTAGAATCTGAGAAGAATATTGAATAAAATACAAAATTATAAAAAGGTCGATTTAAAAATGGCCTATGTCATGTCCCCCCTTAAGTATCTTGAATGGATCTTCCTGGTGGTGTCATTTTTTACAGCACGTTTATATAAAAAGTTTTTTTTTCTTATACTTAATATTTTCGTCATATTTTTTACAGTCGGCGCATAAATTTTTTAATATAATGTTGCATTTCAGCATTTATTTTGAAGTTTTATGCAAAATTTTAAATTTGATCACCAACTTTAGCTTTTTTTAACGATTTCTTTTAAAGAATACTCCTACTAAAGTTTTTCTATTTTTGAGAATCGAATATTTTATTTATAATATTTTATCTAATTTTATGTGTTTTTGACAGTTTATACATAACTTTGCAAAAAAATTGTTGCAGCAATAAAAAATACAGAATATGTTGTTTTTAATGTGAACAGTTAACCTACAAAGTTTCAAAAATATCGGAAGTACTAATGTCAGATTTTGCTAAACATTTATCGAATTGATATGGAATCATCGATGTACATGCAAACTGAATAAATAAGAAGTTTGCGAATGAAACAGCTATTTATATGCCTAGAAATCGAAAAAAGTTATTGGCTCTGAACAGCTTGGAAGAAATCCCATCACGTCATGGAAATGAAGTCATGCTATGCATTTTGAAGTGTTTTCTAATAAAATTAATTGAAGTTGAGAAATTTGAAAGTAATTTCATCAAAAAATTCAACACAAGTAAAAATCTGTTTGTTTTTCTGGGATAGATGTCTTCGTTTCTATGAAGTGGAGGGTTTTCTTGCAAACTATTCAGAGACAATAAGTTTTATCGAATTCTGGCTATGTGCTGTTTCACTTCTAAATAAAAAAACTATTTCCAATTAATTCAATTTCAATAAAATCACACAAACAAAACTACATAAACACGTGTTTGATGTTATTTTGCTACAAACGGACAAATGCTGCGAAGCGGAACATGTCCATGTAATAATATTAGAGCTGAGCTAATACAGCTTATTCGTACTTTCTCAGAATTAACCCATTTGAAGGCACAACCCAAAGCATCATAAAAATTTTATGTTAAGATTTCCAGTGACTCCAAATAAGTTAATGTGGGAAAAATGTACCCACTTAAGTTTGGATTGGGTTCAGGGACAACACAGGACATAACTACTAACCATGTATACACTCAGAAAAAAGCTTATAAAAGGCATCATATTTAGAGAAAAATGGTATAGACTTTGCTTCAGAGAATGCTATTCTCTAATTTCGATACTAAAAATTCTCTAAAAATGGTAAAAAGCTTCCATGAAAAAGAAAAATATATAGTTTTTTGAGAAAATACTTTTTATTTTTGAGAAAAGATTTGTTTTTATTGAAGAAAATACTTCTTTTAGTGAATTTTTTATCAAAATATTTTTTTTATTTTCTTATAGAAAAGTTTAAGTTTTTCATTTTCAATAAATTTTTGTCAATAAATGACAAATTTTTGTGCGAGAAAAATACTTATCATTATTAGAGACATTGAAATATTTCCATTTCCTAGAAGTAAAGAAATATTTCTTCGAAAATGTGAAAATTTATTCTAATTTAAGAAAATTTTATTTGAAAAAGAGAAAATTTCTATATCGAAAATAGAGAAATTTTTTACCGGAGCAAGGTATGGTTTTTTTTTCTCAGTGTACAAAGATCTAATTACAGAATAGTTTTAAGTCTACTTTTGAGTCCAAACTAATTGTTTTGCTTAAGGAATCAGATATAATAGTTTAGCGGTGATACAATAGTTACGAAAAACATTCAAAATTCGAGTATGTTTGTCTCTATCACATTCAAAATTATCATTTGAACCACAATATTTTTCTGCAACTAATAGTTGATTCAATCATAATATGTGATCGATAGTTAATTTCAAACCATGATGTTATATTTCGTATCATCATGAGTAACTAATAACTTTAACAAGGCAAAAATTAATATTTGCAAGAATAATAAAATTGTTTTTATTAGAATAATAAGCAAAAAAATTGTTGTTACGGCAATCATACTCAACCATGTGTTTTCTCTGCGTGCACCCATTTTAACTAATAAATGCGTCGTTTTCGTTTCGGAAACTATTTGTGTTGTCCGAATTTTTTCCAAATTTTATTCAATTGTAAAGGGAAGGCTAATGAGAATACTCTAAATTTTCAAGATATTTGTATGAAAATGTAGTCTTTTCTAGAAACAAAATGTTTCCCCTACCAAGTTATGTTAGTTATGATTTGCTGAACATGTGTGGAATATTTTCAGTTTTGTTTATTTTTTTTTAAATTGGTGTTGATGTTAGCTTAATTTTGTGTGAATAATATTGAAACTTTTATTTTATATCGTTACACTTATTCGTGATGATCTGCATCAAATTTTGTTTTAAACATGTCACCCAACAGCTCTTTCAAATAAGTATACTCTTGAACTATAAAAGAGAACTGGTGTTTTTATGCAAAACTTTATTTAACTTTTAGTTTTTCAAGTGGCTCAACAACTGAAAATCTAGATACATGCATCATACCCTTAAAAAATAGCTGATAACTAATAATGTTTTGTTAAAATTTTGCGGTTTTTTTTTAGGTTACAACAAAAACAGAAAATAAAAAATTGCAGAACACACATTTTTCATTGTCGGCTGGCAACAATGGCAAAAATGTTGCTTTATCAATTAACAACTTTTTAAAGTTGTGATAAGTTTTTTTTTCGTTTTGTTATTTGTTGCTGTTGTTTTAGGTTGTGTGTGTGTGTGTGTGTGTGTGTTTTGTTGTGTTGATGTTGATGTTGGTTTGTTTGTGCTGCCAATTAATTTTAAGCATCAAAGTTTTCCAAGCAGTCAGCAACAGTTACCATGACAATTTCTCATCGCAGCAGTCATAAATGTCAGCCAGCAAACAAGAGCGGCAGCAATAACAACAACAACAGCAGCAGCATCAATGACTTTTCTCACGCAAACACACACACATACACATACGCCTGTATGTGCGACTATTTGGTGCATGCAAAATTTTGACATATTTTTGTTTTTGTTTTGTCTTTCGCTTTTTTTTATCCTTTTTAATTGTTTTTTATTTTTGTTTTTTTTTTCTATATTTTGTAAAACGCATGCCAAACTTTAACAATTCCTCAAAATCCTTACAAAAACAAATGAAAACCTAAGCATTCTTTGATGTGCTGCCAATTTGCACAAAAAAGTTTTACATTTCGTTGAATTTAATTTGTTGGTTGATTAAAAAGTTGTTTTGTTGTTGGCGTTGATGGCTTTGCATGCATCTGTAGAACAGCTTTTATAAATCATGTTAATTTATTAAATGCATTAATTAAATTAGAAGCATGGCCATTTTTGACCTTGCTTTGAAAAAGGTTTTTTAAAATGGAGACGGCAACAAGACCATCAATGCTTAACTGCCATAAAAACCACTTGCTTTGTCATCACTATACCCTCTGCAAACATGTGTGTTTATATAAATTTTTCATTAAAAAACACACTTAAGCGCCTTAAAATATGCAAAACTAAATTTTTTAAAAAAACTTGACGCTTTAGTTTTCCAACTCAACGCATCAAGTTCGCGTTTTCTTAACATTTTTCTGTCGACCTGTAACCGCATCCTGTTTAATCTACACTACAATTTCATTAATAAAATGACATGCAATGCTCAGAGTGCTGTGAGTGTGTAAGTGTGTAGGGGGGGTGGGCTTGAAAAAGGAGTGAATGTGGTTGGTTGTGGCTCTACTTGTGGCATAACAAACCAGGTCAAGTATTAGCGTCAGGTAGCCGACCACTGCTGTGGTGTCACAACAACTACAACAATCGTTCTTTAAGATATAAGCGCACAACAAAACCAAAACTTTAGAAAAAAACAACAACAAGCACAAAAACAAAAAAAAAACCAACAACAAAAGCAAAGCATTCTCAAACGCACTTCATGTGTGCATAAAAACAAAAGCAAGCAAGAAGCAAACCTCTTCTGGCGTAAATTTTCCCATGTGTACATGTGTTTGTGAATGTGTATATTCGTGTGTTAGTGTGTTTTGTCTGTTTTTTTTTTGTGTGTCATGAACAGCAAAGTAAAATTATACAGCCGCCTGGCAACACTTCCCTTTAAAATTCACTTGTTTTTTTTTGTTTTTTGTTATATACCGCGTATTTGTATCTTTGTAATGATTTTTTTGTTTTCTTTGTCTCAGTTGCTTCTTCAGTTCAAAGACATTCATCAATTCGTCTTTTCTTAATCCTCTACTTTTTTAACATCACTCCATCACATATTCATTTTACTTATGCTTTTACTCATTCCCTCTGCAATCGCTGGTTTGGCAAAATCAATCGATCCATCAAAGCCTAAATCATCGAATTCTCTCTCACTCTTCACTGGAAAACATTGTTCACATCAACTTTCATTACAATCTTTTTGTAAAAAATAAATAACAAGCAAATTCACCACCTCCGTCCGTATCATCATCACTTTTCAGCGCTTTTCATTTATCATTAACAGTATAACGTCTTCATCAGCAGCGTCTTCCTTCTGTTTATGCAGCTTTAATTCAATATTTGTTTTTTTTTTATCATTCTATCAGTATTGATCACTCCTGCTTTAATGTCATTGGTTTGTCATTATTATTATTTTTAATAATATTTTTATATGTTTTCATACTATATCTTATGAATGAAAATTACTAAAGCTGTCTTTATGTACTTGTACATATGTATGTCATTTAAAACTTTTGCTAACATTCTACTTTAATGTTTACTATTCTAGCTTATTTTATCTAATTTGTATATGTAGGGGAAGAGTGGCATGAAAGAGCCAGTTTTAAAAAAGTTACAAAATATATAAAAATAATTAATAAAATTATAATTCTTGTATCAAAAGTATTTTCTCATTCATTTATGAACGTAATACCATGAAATATTTTCCAAAATCAACAATATTCTTGGACCTGTAGCCATTTATAAAAAACATGAAATTCGGCTCTTTCATAACACATGGGCATTGAAAGAGCCAACCAAAGTTTTGAAAGAGCCATCTTCTTATTACAAGACTTAACACGAAAAATAACGAATATTTTATTAAAAATATTAATTGTTATTATAAAAAGTATTGTTTTTACAAAAAAAAATTAAATAAATAAAAAAATTCAAAACTAAAAACAAAAAATAGTTAAAAAACTTAAAAATATTTTTAGCAAAAAAATTAAATCGCTTTGAAGAAAATCTATAATAATAAGACCTATTCCAAAAACAAAATAAAAGGCTTAAAACACTTAAAAACATTTTTGACAAAAATAATTTAAACTTCCTTTAAGCTTCTTCATACCACCGCAACCCAGCTCTTTCAAAACATATTGTCCAAAGAAACATAACCTCAAAAATTAGTATGAAATCAAGATTTTACCGGCAAAATAAATATGTTATTGGTAGGCATAATATATCCATAAAATTATAGTATAATAATATTACTGTTAGTTTTAAAGTTGAAGACGTCTCAAAACAAATAAAATGCTCTGATAAACTTACTTAATGATGAAGAAATCCAAAATACGATACACCATCGTCGTTTATTATCAGTGAACTGTCAAATGTTCGAGGGTGCCATATGGCGAGTATTGCTTCTTAAAAATTATAATTTAAGAAGCATTTGTATGAAAACTACCGCGTAAATCAAGATGGCTCTTTCAAAACTTGGCTCTTTCATGCCACTCTTCCCCTACTATGGAATTTCAATTATTAAATTTCAAGCTTGTTGATTAAATTTCCTTTTTTTTCAATATCCTTAGAAGAACTTAATTGTTTATTTCACAATTAGTCAACATCCTACAAATAGCCATTAAACTTCAATTACTGATAGGATATTTAGAGTGAATATAAAACTTAAGGACAAAATATGAAAATTCAAATTTTAGGTCTCGCATACAGATCCGATTATTAATAAATTTTTGGAAACATTAACAAAATGTAAGTCTCAACTAAGGACTCGATACTTTTTAAATGATTATTAATAAAAGTATTCGGATAAGTTGAATTTTATGCCATTGATGGTTTTTCAGGTTGCTGATTAAAAATTCGTTTAAAAAATTGCAAAATCAAAAATTCTTTACATGTTGTTGATCCAAAAGTTATATAACTGCAATAGTTTAAATAAAATTTATGTATTAAAGAGTCACACATCAGATTGTAACGAAAATATTAGTAAATTGCGAGGAGATTTTGCAATTTCAAAAAGACGTTATCATGCCCACACACAGCCTAGATGTGTTTATAGAGACGCCCCTTTACCAGGAGGCCCAGTTTTACCAAATTAACTTTCAACAGACGCGTTTTTAGAGCTCATAAAAAAATCACATTGATCTACATTTGAGCAATCTACAGTGTTGGGTTCGATTGCATCGAAATTTATATATTAGGAGTTACTTTCTCAAATTTATTTGTAATAATATAAGGGCATTTTTACGTGTGGCGCACGGACATTCGTACGATTTTTTCTCCCTTTATTTACCTTGGAATTCCAGAATGGGTTTTTGGTGGTTATACTTTTTAACCTTTTCTATTACTTAACACGCCCCGTTTCAGAAACACTAAAAATGTTTGTTCTTGATGGCTTCATTCGAAAGTTATTGCACTTTTTGTCTAGCGTGGCGCACGGACATTTTTAAGACATAACTTTTGAGGTTGTGTTACATTATTCAAAATTTCAGCTTATTGGTGTACTTTTTAAAAAATTTGAGTATGTAGACTGATGTGTTAAGGTTAAAACAATAACATGGTAATCATCTTTTTAACAAAAAGTTATATTTACGGAAGTTATAATTGTTTAACCAGCGCACAGTGGAAAATCGTAGAGTAAGTTCAGCCCATAATTCATTTTTAAAAAGTTTCGAATTACACCATTTTTTTTTTATCTAAAAGTTAAGATGTCGAAGTTAATAATTTGAGGAAAATATTTTATGTTTGGTCAATAGTAATAGCTGGAAATAGGGAGCGTATTCACATCTTTTTACAACAACGATTTATTACTATAAAAATAAAACATATTTCAGAGCATATTTTCAATATAATTCACATTACAATTAAGGAGTTATATACCTTATTGGAAAGGTAATTTGTTGTATATTCCGATTTTATAAATAGTGGATCAGGTTTTAGTGAAAATATTTGAAATTTGAGCTCCTGAATGATGAAATGTTGTTTTGGCTGCATTTAATAACTTTGGTGAGGCTTTTAGCTAGGAGTTCTGTTTAGCTATGCGCTCATATTTAAAAATTTTAAAGCTTAATATATTAATAAAATACTTTAAAAATATTAGCTGCATTTTCGTGCTTAAACAGAAGTTACATTCAATAATGTTAAAAAAGTCAGTTTGCCTGCTTCTGCTATGCGAACATTGCATGACTCATTTGTGTACAGTTAGAACTTGCTTGTGTTTTGTTTTGTGTTTTCGTTTTGATTTTGTTTTACTGTTTATGAACTGTTATTCATAATAGCGATCGTTGCAGGTGATCCATATATTTTATTAGTATTTAACGAGCTATCAAAGAGCCCTTATCGTATTACATTAATTAAAAATGAATAATTTTAAGTGTTCAGTGCGTCAAATAATTGATACTTATATTGAAAGTGGGAAAAATACACAAAGTATTAACATTTTTGTTAGAAAAAACTATCAACTTTCTGAAGAACATTTAAAATACATCGTGAATAATATAAAAAAAACGGTCATACCAAATTTTAATAATCGATGGAAGAAATCAAGCAGATCTTTAAAAATATTTTTGACAAAAATGTTGAGTGGTTAAATGGGGACTTTTGCAGAACTTCACCAGCAATAGTGAAACCTTCGAAATGCACGGCGAAACGAGGAAGACCCCGTAACTCTTATGAAACATCATCAAAATCAGCAAAGAAACGGAAAAATACTTCTCTATGTAATGATAATGGGTTCCAACATATTTATGGCGCTTATATCCAAGGCTTGCGATCGATGGGAGAATTAGAAGAGGCAAAAATTTTTGAGCTGCTAAGATCTTCTTCTAAGCTTGAAAAGAAGGAGTTTCTTAAAAACCTGGAAGATTCCGAAAAGGGTGAATCTTTCGATGCATTAGAGGCGTTAAGTGTTTTTATTGATCTTGATCTGACTAAAGCACAATACATATACTTAAGAAATCTTATGATGGAAAAAATATACTGTTCTTCCTCCATACCATAAAATTCAGGAAGCAAAAAAAAGTTGCTGCCTTCCACCAGCTTTACTAGAAATATCAAACACTTATGCTAGAGTTAAGTCGTTACAAGATCTGTTAGATCACACTTCAACCAGGATTTTAATGATTGATGATGTGGATAATAAAAGCTTAATAAACCTAACTCTCTACTGTAAATGGGGTTGTGATGGCTCGTCAGGTCAGTCAGAATACAAACAATCGCTTCCAGAGGAATCATATCTAATTTCTGATGCAAATCTATTTATAACTTCTTTAGTACCAATTCAACTTGTAAGCGAAGAAACAGGTGATATAAATAAAGTTATTGTCACCAACTATTATTTCAAAATGTTGTATAATTAATTGGAGAAGTTAACGTTACACACTTTTTATTTACTAAAATATGAATTTAAACAAAAGAAATTATTTATATTAAAGTTTATTTAAATTTAAAGCTATAATTTTGTACCAAATACATGTACAAGTTATCTCTATATGAACAAAAATGAACTTCTTACCTTTATTCTGAAATAAGTTCTGTTTTAGTTTGGCTCACATTTTATAAAATAATAGCAAATACATTTTAGATTATTCGTGCAAAATTTCAGAACTCTATCTCTAAGAACAAAAAAGTTACAGATTTTTGATCCGATAAGGACTAAAATTTTCCACTGTGCAGCGTGACGTTACGGACACAAAATCGTGTTGCACGGACAAAGTACGATTTTGTATACAAATTTGTTGCTTTTAAGCAAAATAGATTTTATCTATTAGTTTAAAATAAAATATTGTATTTCTTACGTTCATCTAAGAATTCAACAGTTGCGGGTTGCAACGATTTAACAGAAGCAGGTTGCAAAAAATGTATCTTTTAAAATTACAAATTGATTTATGGGTTTGAACCCGCATCCTGCCGAACTACAATAGAGCACCCATTCCTAACACAGATATCATCCATCTTTTGCAGATGCATTTTGCACTCCATTTCACGTGCCTACAGCGTTTAAGTAGCTGATCGATACTGATGTCTTTATCAATGAAAATAACATTTACGTTTGAGCAGTATAGTAATATGACTCAAGTCGTTGGCAGTTCTTATTTTCCACCACACCGCTCTTTTGACCGTAAATTTGTAAAAGAGCATCTTCTATGCTTGGATTCATTAAATGATGGACAAAAAAATTTAACAACATGAGTATAAATACAGCGTTATATTATGTTAAAGTGCATCCTCAGTTGAACGCAAGTCAAGTGGAACTGCTATTTTAAAATATGATATCATATATTTACACCAACTCATGACCGGTGTTTTCGCTTCTCTAGAAATTCTTTCTCTCATTAATTTTAACTATAACCGTAGAAGCAGTAGAAACGCTAACACTTTAATTTATTTACCTTGTAGTAGAACGAACTATATGCTTACTGATCCTTTAAACCGCATGAGTACCTTTGTTAAAATCTGTTTTTGATGTTAACTTGTCAAAAGATCAACTCAAAAGTAGACTAAAAGCTATTCTGTAATAAGATTTATGTGTGCATGGTTAGTAGTACCGTCTTATGTTGTCCCTGAGTCCAACCCAAACTTTGGTGGATACATTTTGTCCACATTAACTTTGTCTTGAGCCACTGGAATCTTTATCATTAAATTTTTATCAATCAATTAATGTTTTGTTAGGTTTGTTCCTAGGGGCTGAAGTGGAACTGAAATTTCAAAACTTCCTCCTTATGAATTTCTTTTAAAATTAATAAGACTAAAATAATTACATGAGCGAAGAAGGTTTACGAACCCAAATTTGGTAGGCAATTTTTTTCCACATTAACTTGGTTTGAGTGACTGGTATCCAAAACATTACATTTTGTTGATGCAATGGGACATGACTTTAATGGGTTAACGTTGAGAAAGCGCGAAAAGCCAGTGATAGCTTAACTCTATTGTTATTGTATATGTAATTCAACACCTACGCCACAAAAAAGATGGAGGATATGCGAAATACGTGTCTGTAGTTATTCATTGTTTTATGATGGCTGATCAACTGAAAACAGCTCATATGAAAAATTTAGACAAGGTTTGTCCGTGCGTCACGGCTCTAAAATGGGTTCTGTGCGTCTAATCAAAAAAATTGTTAAAACCAAAAATCTTCCGAACAAAAAGTTAGCTTTGCTTATGAATTTTCATGCTACTCCGATGAAGGGTTATTGTTAGAGAACAACAAGTGTGATTTTTTCGTGACACACGGACACTTTTTCTTTACAAGGTTTTGATTTTAAGTTGAAATGAACCAATAAGAGAATATCAACAAGAGTTAAGTCCACTATATTATTTAGAAATTTTTACATAAATTCTCATTTTTAGTTTTCAAATTACTCACCAAACCTTTGTTTGACATGTATTACAAATTAAGTTGTTTAAAACAAAAAATGTTCACTTGATGACTTCACTGAACATTAACGCTTTTAACTTTTGTCTTGGAATTTCCCCATTATGTTTTATTACTTACTTACTTTTACTTACTTACTTAGATGGCGCTTACAACCGTTGGTCGGTTTTGACCTGGTCTAAGAATTTGCGCCAGCCTCTTTTGTCGTGCGCTTGCTGGCGCCAGTTGGAAACTCCAAGCGTTGTCAGGTTATCCAATGCCTGGTCTTTCCAACGGAGATACGGTCTTCCTCGTCTGCGTTGGCCACCGCTGGGTACCGAATCCAATATTTTTTTCGCTGGAGCTTCGTCGTTCATTCTCTACATCCTCGACATGACCTAGCCAGCGAAACCGCTCTATTTTAATACGCTTGACTATATCGATGTCGGCATATAGCTCATACAACTCGTGGTTCCATCGTATTCGGTACTCGCCATTGACGCAGATTAGACCATAGATCTTGCGAAGGATTTTTCTCTCGAACGCTCCCAAAGTCCTTTCATCAGAGCTGCTCAACGTCCAGGTTTGTGATGCGTATAGTAGGACGGGCATGATTATTGACTTATAGAGCGTCAGTTTTGTTCGTCGAGAGAGAGCTCTGCTTCTCAATTGCCTACTGAGTCCAAAGTAACACCTGTTGGCAAGAGTTATCCTTCGTTTAATCTCAATACTGATATCGTTGGAGGAGTTAATGCTGGTTCCCAGGTAAACAAAGTCCTTCACTACCTCAAAGGAGGTGTTGTCAACAGTGACGTGGTTTCCAAGACGCTGGGACTGTTTGTTTGTTGACACGAGATACTTCGTTTTATCTGCGTTCACTGCAAGACCCATTCGACTCGACTCTTTTTCTAGCCTGCAGAATGCTTCACTGACTTCGCGCGTATTTTGGCCAATGATGTCAATATCATCAGCATACGCCAGCAGCATAACGCTCTTATAGAAAATTGTGCCGCTGCGTCTCAGGTCAGCAGCTCGGATGATCTTCTCCATTACTATATTAAAGAAGTCGCACGATAAGGAATCACCTTGTCTGAAACCTCGCTTGGTATCGAATGGAAGAGAGAGGTCCTTCCCGATTTTCACTGCACTGCTGGTGTTGTACAGTGTCATCCTGCAAAGACGTATTAGCTTCGCAGGAATACCAAATTCAGACATGATGGAGTATAGTTGACTCCTTATTGGACTGTCGAAGGCGGCTTTGAAATCGACAAAGAGATGGTGCGTGTCGATTTGTTTTTCGAGGGTTTTTTTCCAAGATTTGTCGGAGCGTGAAGATCTGGTCAATGGTGGACTTTCCAGGTCTGAAGCCACACTGATAAGGTCCAATCAGTTGGTTGACGATGGGCTTCAATCTTTCACACAATACGCTTGACAGGACCTTATATGCGATATTTAGAAGGCTTATCCCACGGTAGTTGGCGCAAATGGTGGGATCGCCTTTCTTGTGGATTGGGCAGAGCACACTGAGGTTCCAATCATCTGGAATGCATTCTTCCGACCATATTCTGCATAGAAGTCTGTGAATGCATTTAAACAGAGCTTCGCCACCGGTCTTAAACAGCTCAGCCGGTAGACCATCGGCTCCTGCGGGTTTGTTGTTTTTAAGCCGAGCTATAGCTGTTAAGACCTCGTTATAGTCGGCCAGCGGAACTTCAACGCTGTCATCCATGATTGGGGTTTCCGGGATATCATCTCCACTGGCGAGATTGTTGTCAGCGTCGCCATTTAAAAGACTAGAGAAGTGTTCCCTCCATAGCATCAGTGTACTCTGGATATCTGTCACTAGATTCCCATTCTCATCCTTGCAGGAAGAGGCTCCGGTCTAAAAACCATCGGCCAGGCGTCTTATTTTTTCGAAAAATTTTCGAGTCTCATTCCTGTCGCCATGCATCTCAATTTTCTCGCACTACGCATTTCCGCCTCTCGTTTTTTTCGCCTGAAAATGCGTCTCTCTTCCCTCCTCTTCTCTCGGTATCGCTCCATTATGTTTTATTACATATTCATAAATTCCAGAGTCTCACCGTTCATTGTATACATATATACATACTTTATATATTAACCTAAATTGATTATCATGCACTCATGTTTCTGTTTTCGTAAAAATGCCCATAATTATATCTATCGATCAGTTTCAAGGCTTTCAGCAGCCAAGATTTCACTGAATGCCTTTCATTTCAAGTGTTACCAATAGAATGCAGTAGTCATTTTTACCACTTTGGTAAGATGCCGCTTCGAATACTAAGATTAATAACAATTAATTTAAAGTAACATTCAATTTACCTTCTTAGGTCTGAAGAGCGACCGACCTTAAATCTCTTTCTTATAAGTTATGCCAACAGTGTTGCCGTTTTGGTAGAATTCTACCAAAAATGGCAACTTTTGTTTGGTAGGTTGGTAGGTAGATTTCTATTTTGGTATTTTTTCAGATAAACTATTAGATTTTAACTCCTCGCAAAATTCGACGATGTAAACATTATAATGTCGATTATTTAAAGTTCATGTTGCCCCTTCTAGTGTTTTCTTCCCAGGTTGTGTCTTATTTGTTTTGAAATAAACAATAAAAGGAATAATATGGTTTTCATAATCACTTTCCTTGGGCTCCATCAATTGGTCTGTATTATGAAATGGATTGTCAGAATTTTTTTTTCTATCAGAATTTATTCGAAGCCAAGACCTAAAGAACCTAAGGTTCATTTACTAACAAGGAAATTTCATTATTTAGGGTAACAGTCTGTAAGAAGTAGATAACATCTTCTCTGTTAGAGGACAGAGCAGCTGTGCTTAGAAAATTCGTTCTGTAATTTATCTTCATAAGACGAATGGCATTTTGGACCATTGGATATTAGATATCGGCGTATAGCTGGATGGTATGTAAATATAGCTGAATGGTATGTATAGCTGGATGGTATATAAATGACGAATATGGAAACACCATTTGTTGTCAGAACATCCTAGGATGGAAGGCACGGACCTGGCAAAACTTCATGAAGAAAAACCTTTTTTACATGAAAACTAATTCTTGAAAAGTTTTGACACTCAATAAAGTACCATTATGTGCAGTATCTGCAGTCACCATACATGTTTTTAAACTTTTATAGTCTACCAGAATAACAAAGGCTTTGAAATATTTTACTTAATGATGTCCATTATCTTTTGTACATGCCAAAAACGTAACTTTAGTTTCATCTACGTTATAAATCTAAAGCTCATTGGGTGTGTTCCTGAAACTTTGTTGAATGGTTTATCTGCTTTCTGAGGTTTAAGTTTTTCTAAAAATATTTTTAAAAGTTGAATACCAAAACTTAATTTCAAGCTATTCAGTCACATATCACTGGCATTATAGCCTACTTTTACTATTGTTTTGCAAGAAATGAGAATCCCAAATTCTTCTAATTTTTTCAACTATGTCTCACTTTTCTTTAAAAGCTGTAAATGATGGAATTTTTACAATTTCCTAATACAGATAAATGATCAAACCTACGTAAGCCATATACCTAACAATGATTAAAAGCGATTTTTAGTTTATGTTGGGACTGTGAGTCTTACTTACTTTACTTAAGCTCGGCATATGTGATGACAGCAACAATGCGCTGAAGTTTACTTCTTATATCCATGGGAGTGAACTGAGCCGACATCCTAAGTTTTCGCAAAATGTAATATACTTTGCAAACTACACTGTTAATGTGATCTGTGCATGTGAGGTAAGAATTACACTTTAATTTACACTTTTTATTTTCTTATTATCTATTAATACGTCTGGGATGAAGCTATTGTTTATTTTTATTTTTAAAAAAAAGCAACACATAGGACTTAAGAACATTAAGATGGTGAGTATTATTCATAGCACATCCCAGCAAAATCTTCGTTTACATATAATCGAGAAAGTAGTCCAGAAAATTTCATTCATCGATTATCCTTTCGCTTACAGAACCCATTATTTTAATACATGCATGTCATTGGAGGTAATTGACAATCACGCTTTCGCTTGACTTATGTATGCGCTTATAAAGCTTGGCGAATAAGTACTTTTTAGTAATCTATTATTTATCAACCACTAAGAAGTTGTTTAATAACACGTTGCTGTCCACAAATAAGGAAACCAATTATATATTGAATATATTTTAATAATTAGAACGAGGAAATACTTTTATTGAGAAGATACATGTTTTTATAATAAATAAAGGGAGCCCCCATATGAAGGGGTCGAAGGAGATGGGTTCCAAGGAAAAAAAATGTTCCTCTTAAAAAAGTAATGGGGGTCGGTCATATTGATTTCATTAAGAGTAGGGGATTAAGGTTCAGTCTCCCCTTTAGCTCGAAAACCTAGGATGACCCGAAAATTCTGACTTCATATTTGGATTCAGCGAACCCAAAACCTTAGGAAACTGTTGTGAAACCCCTTGGGATTCTTAAAAATATCAATTTTGTTGTACAGTGTTATTTTTAATACTAGTGGAAAAAATTTTGGTAACTTTTTTAAAATATTTTGGATTTTTTTAGTAGAGAAAATTTTTCGGTCGCGGCAACCCTGTATGCCAGCCTAGTTGTACGAAATGCAACGCCTCTCCGACTCGCCGAATGAGCACTAAGGTGGGTCGAAAATTTTTTTTTCTCAAATCTGTTTGTAATAGTGAAAATATGTTGTATTTTATGGTCAGTTACGGATCTGTACAATATTATTAATTTATTTTGAGCGTAACAGTTCGCTCATCGATCATCTATGTACTATGGAACGATTATGACAAATAAGACGAAAAATTATTTTGTTGAGTTTTATGATCGTGTACTTTACGCCTAGCAATGTATAAAAAAGGGTTTTTAATAATTTTGATAAGATGAACGAGCCTATTTCAATACAAAATTTTTCAGCACATTTTTCGATATATCTGAAGAACCAGTAAAGCTATACAAAACTTCGATTATCATCAAGAACGTCATTTAAAGAATAATTTTCGATTTAAAACAACATCTTTTCGATTCGCCAATTCTTTGACACATGCAAAGTCAGTTGAGTCCATTGGTGGTACGAAATCTTAATTTTGATAAAGCTTCCACATCATTCGCTGGCATTTGAAAGTTCTGCAAGAATTATGCGATAAAAACTCAAAATACGGTTTAATACAAGCAAAACTTTCTCATTGGGTACTTAACAAAATTGAATATGAATAAATTGTTTTATGCTCCAAAAGCCGAAAACTTATCGAGACATAACGGCGAAAAAGATGTAACCATCAAAACTAAAAGTTTAATGTTTAAGTTTTTTAATTTTTTACGAATTAAAATAAATTTACGAAAATAAAATATAATAATTTATACTTCGTACCCAAAGCGATATATCAGAATTCATATTCGTGGTAGTAATTATCAAAAACTAAACCAGGTTTTTTAAATAACCCCATGCTAATATGCTCATGTTTGTTCTATATCATTTACTAGGTACATTTACGCAGGTACATTTAGCCAATTTTAAGATACCAGTTCCATGACTTTGCAATTCAAAGTAGATCTCACGACAACCTATAGTTTTTCCTTAGTCGTTTGTAATTAAACCGACTAATATAAACTTTTTAGAAAAAAATTGATTTTTAGCTAAAAAAATATATTCATTGTCAAAGATCAAGTTGTCAACTCACCTTCATCTGTTAATTAAAGATCATTTATGTACAATAAAAGTAATATTTCTGTAGTAAAACGAGGTCAATAATCGCTTTCATAGTTGTATAACACTAATGAATTTTTTTTATATGTACAGCTTTTACAATCTACCAGTTACCTTGGCATATATTTTTTTATTTTATAGGGTTAAAAATCAGTCTGTAATAAGAGTTGTTATAGATTTTAAAATTTTATAGTGCAACTTTTTAGTATATTTTTTTTTTGAGCTTGAAATTCAATAAAGGCCAAAAAAACGGCAAATCGTTCAACAATTACAATTTTCATGACTATGTATCCAGTTTCTGACATGCGATCTCAATGTTTCAAAGATGGACAAGCTTGTCAACAACAATAACAATTTTGACAACAACAACAACAAATTGAACAACAATTCATTTCGAAAAACGTTACAATAAAAACATCCCCAATAGATTTGACATAAAATACAATATGACTTCAAGCTTTCTTCACTCATTTTGACAATCAAGTTGAGCCATGCAAAAATATAGACAATCATGGCTACACACTACAAACATAGATAAATTTTTTTTAAATTGTTGTCTTAGAGCTTGAATTGCAAAAATATCCACCTTTCTTTCATAGAATTGACATATTTACAGGATTTTCATTTAAAGAGATTTTGATGATGCTGATGATGATGATGATGATGATGATGTTCAGATTTTCTTTGTCAATTCAATACAATAGATTTTGATTTGTTATCATTTAGAATTGATAACAATTGTCGCCTGCAGGCGACAGCAACAATTTAACGTTCAACCAAAATAGATGAGGTTGGAAGGGAATGTCTATTTTGTTGTCAATTTATGGTTTGTTTCTAAAGAATAGGAAATTTGAAACATTCATTAGTTCAATAAATGTGTTGGCTTGCTTTTGTGAAATTAAATACGATGAATTAAGAAAGTATTAATTTTGCAGAAAAATTTTCCACATTTTTACTATAATCCTGCATTATTGAAAAAATATAAATTAAACTTCATACTAAAATTAATTCAGGATAAATTTTGGTTGCATATTTTGTTTTTTGTGCAGAAAAAAATTTAATGTTTTAAAATATAGTGGTTTCTACAAAAACCAAAAAAAAAAAATCATTTCCTAAATAAAATTATTGTACTCATGTCATTTTCTTCAGAGCAAGAAGAAATTATGGTCATAACCATAACATTATGATTACCACAGTAAAAATCCTTCCAGTCTCGTTATAGTTGTTACAAATATTATATTTTCGTCCCAATAAGAAAAACATGGTTGTATTAATAATATTCTGCTTGGTGCAAAAAAACTGTCTATTCTTGATATAGTTGTAACAATCATCTTAACATGATCATCTTGTCCGTTTGTGTCGTGCTTCACTTCATGCGCGTTCATTTCGCCTCTATTGCGTACTAAAAAAAAAATCAAATTGGAACAAAAATAGTATGAATGTGTAACGTTAAAGACCACACAGTTTGCCTCCCAGCAGTGCAAGACAACATTTTTTTTTTATTATTTCGGTTAAGGGTTTAATTTTGGTTTTTTCATTGGCAATTTCAGTAATTTTTTTATATGTAGACCTACGATTACCTTGAAATGTAACGTTATAGACCACATTAAACTATTAATATCTATAAAACCATAAATGTTAGATGAAAAGTGTGTTGATTGTTGTTTTGAAGAGAACAAAATAAACCATAGGAATCTGTAAATTCTAGTACAACGACGTCAAATTTAGTTTCCGGCATTTTTTTTAAGCATAACTTTGCAATATTTCATTGATACTTTATCTACCCAATAAGCAGCTGTACTTTCCGTACTACTTAAGTATTTTTTTTTTCAAGATCTTGTAAGAAGCAAGAGTTTTATTTAGCTTGCTCAAACCTTACAGTACTACATGTCTAAAGGTCTCCAAATGGTTAAAGACGTTGCTGTTTCTTAACATTTTCTGCCTTGAAATATTCATACACTGAGAGAAAAATGTGTTAAAATTAAATGAAATTGTGTTCATATCTAACGAATTTGTTTTTGAAATAGAGCTTGAAACAAATTCATTAAAATTAAACACAACTGTATTTAAATTTAAATTCAAAACAAAACTTTTTGTTTTTAAAACAATGTTTTTGTTATGAAAAACAAATTTAAAACAAAAATTTTAAAATTTAAAACAAATATTTTAGAGCATATTTTCGATGCCATTTTTTTTAGCTTTACCGAGTTTTTAACATCAGATGCACAGACAGCTATCCTCGGGACCTCCGATTGTTAACTCCATTCGATGAATTTTACATTTGATATATTTTAATATTTAGTTAATTAGTTCTTATTTTATCGTATGTTCGATATTTTTCAAACCAATTCAAAAAATTCAAAAATTTTCATTGTATTCAAATTTTTGTTTGTTATTTCAAAGAAATAATGAGAGAAAATAAAAAAAAGAAAGTAGTTTATAGGTAGCTGAAAATTAAACACACTTGTTTTAATTTTTGTTTTGTAGAAACGCAATGGCGTTAAATTTCTATTTCAAAATTTTTTGTTTAATTTTAAAGTATGTTTTTTTTCTCAGTGTACAAGTAACAGTTAGAAAAGCTTGAATAAAATTTGAATTGGGTGGTAAAAGGTTCACTTAAGTTTCTTTGAAGACTCCAGCTTTAGTCTGGATACATCTTATATCAGAAGATCTACCAGAAGCTACTACATTGAAAATCGATGAGAAAATTTATTACCTTATCACACATTGAGGACAATCGAGTGATGTACAACAGCGCAGCGTAGGTTTTCGTTAGTTCGAATAGTTTTAAGTGAAAGAAAAATAACTGCGAAAAGGAGCAAAAAAGGACAAAGGCAAGAATCGAAACAAAAAGTAACGAAATACTTGAAAAATCTGCAGCCAAGCAGCCAAGCAGCCAAGACTTACATAGCTAGCACTTCTTCATTTTATGAGTTTTTTTTTTTTTTATTTTTTGTTGTTTTTGCTTTATTTCTTTTGTATTTTTGTTTTATTTTTTTTTTTTTTATATCTGTACCTTGAGCACCCTTATAAATGAACCAGCAGTAGGCGCGTTTGTATGTAGGTGTATTTATGTGTACAGGTATGCGTGTGTGTGAGTGAGTGTCAGTGTATTTCTAAGAGCTTGTATTGTGTTGTCTTGTTTTTTATATGTTGTTTTCTTGAGTGGCTGACTGTTGTTTGTGTTTAGGTCAGTGAGGTGGGTGGATTAATTTTAATGAAATTTAATGAAGGACAAATACAATGTTTTATTTATGTCTTGTATTAAGGTCAGTCTGTCAGGCAGTAAGAGTCACTAGCACATAAACACACATGCTCGAACAGTTATAGAAGGAAATCATTTGATTTTCGAGTAGCTTGCGGCATATGTCATATAATGTACAAACAACCACATAGATATACGTATGTATGTATCAGTGTGTGTTGTTTGTGCGGTTTGAAAGAACAGTATCAGTTATTTTTATGTTTTTGCTTTAAACATTTGTCACACCCTACCGCCAATAATCAAGCCTAATTCTTCTGAAAATATGTCAACTTAATTAAGTTATTACAATTTTATTTGTTTGTTTGTCTTGCTTACGTTTTGGCAGTACTGCGTCAGCAATTTTTTTTTTTCATTTTTATTTTTTGCGCTTTAGTGCTTCAAAGACATTTTATTTATATATATATGTATTTTGTTTTTTTTTTTTTTTGAAAAAGTTGTGTCTTTCCTTTCCATCATTTTGACTTATGTGATGAGCAAAAATTTCAGATTTGTTGTTGCTTGTCATTTGGTTGTTTTGTTTTGGTTCAGTTTTTTTTTGTATTCTTGAATATTACTTAATTTCTGCTTACTTGGCTGTCAAGCGAAGCAAACTGTTTGCATAAAAAATTATTACATTTAATGTTATGAATTTGCTGTTCTTATTAGCGGGTGATGTCTTCAAGGTCCCGCCTAATTTTCTTGTTTAAGAAGTTTAAGAAATGGTGAGCTCTTCGACAATTGTTTAACATATAACTTTAAGATTAGAGTAAATCTTTAATCCATGTTTTTAATTGTAAATTTTTTTTCTATTCAAATTCCTTTTACCTCTTAACACGTTGACGGACAGTAGAAACAAGTGAAATTCGAAAATTGACACTATATGTTTTTGTAATTTTTAGAATATTAGAAGTATAGATTTACTCTTTCTGCTTAAATACACTTTATTTTGATTAATTCAGCACCTTTAATTAGGTTGCGGCTACAACCGTCATGGCGCCAGCGGACTCTAGACACTATGTAATGGGACGATGGCGGCTATAACAGCAAAAATTTAAAAACGTAAATGACAGGTTTATGACTGAAATAAGCAATTTTTTGTGAGCAACAAAGTATTTTTGGGAGTTTTACACGAAATGTTAGTTCATGATCAAACAAAAATAAATAAAACATGACACTAGGCTTCTACTTGTACGCTGGTAAATGCACATTTGTGCTGCTACAGCCGCAGTGTCTAAAAACGACCGTTTCGTATTGGACGGCTATTGCCGTCATGTCACATAGTGAACTTGAACTTGACGGCTATAGACGCAACTGTCCGTCAACGTGTTAATATAAACTTTTAATATAAATGATTTTTCAAGAATTAAGTAATATATCTTCTACCTGGATATTTACTGACAATAAACCACTTTTAATCCATTTTTTATGTTTCTATGAGCACTTGTTTAAATATACCTGGTGAACAACGGGACCATAGTTGCATATTAGGCTTCAATCTGACAAATATTTTAGCAGTTTGCTAGATATAAACAAGAAAAATGCATAAAAATTTTATTTTTTATAACTAAAAAAAAAAAAAAAAACAAATTGGCCATTTCAGCCCTTGAAAGGACTTTGACCGAGCTTCTTATGATCAATTGTGTTGTGTGTGTTATTAAATGTTTGCACACAATTGACCGAGAACTGGACCTACATGTTTAATGCCGACTCCGAACGGCTAAGGTTCATGTTCTCAAGAAGCTTTACATGGCATTATTTACTCTCTGAGGTTTGCCATTGTCTGCAGAGAGGTGGTGACCGATCAGAAAAATTTTTTATTGAAAAAACTTTTTCGCCGCGGCTGGGGATCGAACCCGGGCTCCGAGAATGCTAAGCCACACACTTAACCTGCATGCCACGGTCACCACATTTTTTATAACTATGGCTCTCTTTTTCTCTAAAACATAAAAACCAAGATCAAATTTGAGCCAAATTTTATGGAAACAATTACCTGCTATATAAAGTGGTAGCAGATAGGCGTTGTTAATTCTGATTTAATAATTTAGTAAAATGATTAATGAATGAAAACTACACCTATCTTCCATAAAATGATGAAAATTTCACCGCATGTCAAAGGCTTCCAAAATTTAACCTTTAAATTTAGAGTTAAAAAATAATATTTTTTTTTAAAAATACTTTAAACGTGAAAATCAACTTATTTTCTCGATTGATAGATTTTTTCCTGATAGTTTTAAGACTTAAGAACTTTTGCTTTTTAATTAATTTTGATATTCGAATGATTCGTAAAAACTTTGTTACCCTAAGTATAGTATTTTTGTATATGACGGAAAGCTATATTTACTATAGCTATCAATACTTCAAATGTAACTTATGGGCTTTTTTGAGTTCATATGACAATATATTGATGTATTTTTAGTTTCAGATGATTAGAAATGAGAAAAAAAATTAAGAAAAGGTTAAAGAATGTTATCATGGCCTGGTCATGTTTCGAACCAGTAATCTATGAGCAATTCAAGTAACCTTACCTTAAAGGTTAATTACATTCAAGTTACCTTACCACTCGACTATCGACCATCAAAACTGTTAGACTACATTCTGGACATAAAGTATAGTTTTAATGGTGCTTTAACACATTGAGTGCCATGGCTACACGTTTTCGTGCGACACCTAATACTTCCTGGGGTGCCACGTCGCACGTTTTCGTACGACAGGCATTGTCTGGCCTTAGATATTGTCGTGCGTTTCTGTGTGACTCTACAGGGTTTTTTTAATGTGTTTCTAGTACCCTAATGTTTGCCCTAAATTTTTGTTCAAGTTTCATAGAGATATCTTAATTTTTTGCGGTTTTATGATAAAAACTCGGAGGTTCTTTTTAATTTTGAAAATTTATTGGAATTCATTCGATATTTCGGAAAAAAAAGTATAAAAAAGATACAAAAATATTAAAATTAGGATATGATAATTTCAATTTACATTAATTCTTTAGATGTGCATATTTCGGAAAGCAATCAATGCACAATTGGGGAGTGTTGGGGCATTGCGGACAGTACGTAGTTGTCCTTTTGATATTCTTTCTTGCTTCCTTTCGACTAAATTTTCTTTTTGCTTCAGCGTAGCATAAAGCGCAAGCACGTCGGATGGTTTTATTATTTTCATCTACTCTTTTTCTGATAATATGTTTTGATTGCGATACAGGCTGAGGGGATGTGAGATTTAGTAGGTCCTTAGCAATGCGTTCACGGAATGTTCGTATATTAATGTTTTTATTCGTAGCTGCTTTATACACAGTAAAGGCATTTACCACGGAAAGTCCGAGTAAAAGTTCAATTCCCAGCTTTCGATACCATTTTAACCCTTTGCGAAGGGTATTTGAGTAAGAAGCCATTTGGTCGGAAAGATCAATGCCTGCTTTCCCCTTATTATATTCTAGCACAGCCAATGGCTTTTCTGTTGCTCGTCTGTTACGTCTCGCTCCTCGACTAGTTGAAGGCTCTTCAGGATTACGTGCTCCATCTGTTGTGGATACCATTATCGGGGCATGTTTCGTAGATAGCATTCTTACGTCGCGTTTATCTTTCCACTTCAGAACAACTATACCATTGGGATCTTCTCTAGCCACTACTTCGCCTTTCTTTATAGGAGCAACCATAACTTCTTTTGGCAAATGTTTCTTGTTGGCACGGAGTGTACCGACAACATGTGTTTTTTGATCTAGCATTGAACGAGCCAATTCATAGCTTGTGTAAAAGTTGTCTACATATAAAGTTCGACCTTGACCTTTCAAATCAATGATCAGATCCTCGCAAACTCTTTTTGCCAAACCGACTTCTTTCAGTCCACTTGATGACTTTCCGGAGTATATTTGCAATGACCAGGTGAATCCTTCGGTAGAGCAGAGCTTAAAAAGCTTTATACCATAAGGATGAGCTTTATTTGGTATATATTGTCGGAATAATAGTCTGCCACGCCATGGAATAAGGGTCTCATCAATTACTATGTGTTCACCTGGTACGTAAATGCTTTGGTATCTCGTTTGTAACATGTCCAATAGTGGTTTTATTTTAGCAAGCCTATCACCTGGTACAATTGAGTTATTGTCTGAGAAGTGCATGAAACTAAGCAATAGTTGAAAGCGATTGCGTGACATTAGTTTTCCCGGAATTGAAAAGTTGTAGAGCGAATCTTTGGACCAATAGTCTTTTAAACACCCGACCTTCACCAAACCCATCCACAAAAGAAGGCCAAGGAACTTCTTCATTTCAAAATCTGTTGTTGGTATCCAATTTTTTTTTCGAGAAAATCTGGTAACAGCACCTTTATTTACATATTCCTCCGCATACTTATTTGTTTCTAATACAATTAATTCAATAACGTCCTTGTCAAAAAATAGGAGAAATGCATCCAAACAGGAAATATCTGTTGGAATAGACTGTTGCAAGCCTGATCGCCCAGTGAATGTAAAAGTTTTCTGACGAGAACTAAATTCAGTCCAAATGTTTGTTTCTGAAGAACCGACTACGTTTGACAATGCTGTTGGCTCGTCCTCATCCATGTCCTCATCCATGTTCTCATCCATGTCCCAGTCGTCTTCAGTATCGCTGTTATAAATGTTATCAATGTTATTAGTATCATTGTTATTATCAGAGTCAGTGTCCGAGTCATCTGGTAGCCAGTTCTCATCAATCAACTCATCGCATGAAAAATCACCATCATCACTTTCTTCCAACGCTTCACGTATTTCACGATCTCTAAGGTTTCGCTTCGGCATTTTTCTAATTCAAATCTACAAAAATAAAACAAAATAAAGAAAAATAAAAACAAAAAACAAAGAAAATAAAGAAAAATAAATATAAAGAAAACAAAAAAAAAAGACAAATAAAAATAAAAAATAGCACAAAATAAAAATAAAAACAGATATAATAAAAAATTTAAATAAATGTAAAGAATAATGCGTAAAAAGAAAAAAAAATTAAGAAATAGCAAAAAAAAACGCGTCGCACATTTCCGTACGACAGTGATTTTTACGATTGCAATTCCGTCGTGCAGTGCCACGTCGTACAGAAACGTGCGACAAAAAAAAACCGTTATAAAATCCAAAATAAACCACAAAATTATCCGGGATTGGCGCAGAACTGAATATTTTCTACTTTTACACCAGTTTAAAGCAAAAAATGTGCTTGGCACCCGGGGAAGGTTTTCGTCAAAACCCCTTGGCACTCAATGTGTTAAAGGGGTAGGGATAGGTGAGGAAAGGGTAGCTTAATAGTATTTCATAGTAACGTACCCTTCCATACCACTTACTCTTCGTCTGTACTATTGATTTTAACTTGGAATAGAGAAAACCGGAAAACTGAAATTATCTGCCTTCAATATCATGGTTTAGAAAGGCTGGTAATAAAAAAGTGAATTTGGCAGCTAAGTAAGTAAGCAAGAAAAATTAAATTTTGTAAAGATGTAAACCAAAAAGAAAACGGTTTGTGATAAAACGCACTTGCGAATTGCTCGAAGTGAGCTGAAGTTGTATGAGGTGAGATAAGTTTTAAAAATCACACATAAATAAAAATGTTCGTCGGATTATTTTTTTTATTGGGTAAGATACGGAGAAAATATCGTTTTTGTAGGTATTATTTTAGTTACATACAAAAATATAGTTTTTGTAGTTTTTTAAAATGCATTCACAAACAAAAAAATTTCATATCTCAGAAGCATATGTGCCGAAAAAGTACTTTTCTGCAAGAAAATGTTCATAAATTAATTAAAAAAAAAAACATGCATACGTTCATAGGTAGCTCTGTTGGCAGGTTTATTAATAAATTTTTTCTACTTGAAGTACAACGCGTTGACCGGATGCCCCAAAATGCAGCATAAAAAATATCTTTTTTCACATGTTACTGACTCATGTCGATGTTTATAGGAAGTTTATTAAAAATGGATGCAAATAACTAAATAAATAAATAAGTATGTATATGTATATGTGTTTAATTTTGGTTTGGTGAAGTGCAAAGTTCAGCAACATGTGACTTTCACAGACATACCATCAGCAAACAATGCAAACGACCTACTTTCCGTAGGAAAAATGGGCGTTTTTTTTTGTTTTTAAAGCGTGTGTTTTGGAGCGAAAAGGTGTAAATGTTAAAAATTGACATGAAAAAAAAATCAATTTTAAATCCGCTCTCAATAAATGCATCAACAACAAACCGTTTCGAAAAAATAACAACAACAAGTAATCAACTTAATACACCCACTTGTAATCGTACGTGCATTCATGCTGCGTGGCATTAATTTGCATATGTACACAATTTATACAAACAACACAAATATACGCAAGCATGAATGTGTATGCCTGTGTGTGTTTGTGCAATTGAGTAAACATTGGTATGAGTACTACATACAATTTTTTTCTTGCATTACGTATGTATACCTAAATCTATTTATATAACATCAAAGTAGACAAATTTCAGCCTATTTCATGTAGTTGCAGTTGTTGTTGTTGTTGTTGTTTTTGTTGTTGTTGTTTTTGTTGTAGTTGTTATTGATATTAAAGCAATTAAAAGAACAAAATTAAGTTATAAAAATAGACCAAGTCTCTAACGGGTCAGCGAATACAGAGTAAAAATTATAACATAGCGGTAAGTGGGAGGGTTTTCATTTTTCTCATTAACAATTAGCTAAAATACTCAAAATACTAAGAGCAAAAACATATTATCGTCTGTTATATTTCACTCGAAACTTTAAAAATTTTGAACTCTTCATTGGTACTACTAGCAGGAATTATAAATATATTTTTTATAGCAAAGCAAGATACTGAAAAAAGCAAATCTAAAAGACATTATATTGTTTAATGTATTTTTTTATACCCTTAAACTGAAAGGTCAGGGTATATTAACTTTGTGCAAACGTTTGTAACGCATAGAACGAAGCGAGTTCGGTATAGAAAAGTATATATATATTCTTGATCAGCGTCACCTTGTGAGTCGAGCTATCCATGTCCGTCCGTCTGTCCGTCCGTCCGTCTTGGAGTTGAGATAATTGAATGAAACTCGGTACACATGGTCACAAAGACCCAAGAATCTGCAATATTGAATATTTTTTGAATCCGCCCACGTACACGCCTATCTCCCATACAAGGAAAAAATTAAAAACTGCATAAAAAAGCTCATAGTTAACCTACAACAATAAAATTTGGTATATATGTTTCTTCTATTAAAACAAAGAGAACCTAGAAAAATGGGTGTAATCCGCCTACGGAAACGCCCATCTCCGATATAACCCAAAAATTTAAAACTCAATAAATAAGCTTATGGTTTACCTACAGACTTAACATTTGGTAGGTATGTATTTTGTAATAAAACAAAGACGTTTTCGAAAAATGAGTGTCATCCACCCACGGACACGCCCACCTTTCATACAACCAAAATCAATAAATATGCTTATGTTTAACCTTCAGAAATAAAATTTGGTACGAAGGCTTTTTATGACAAAATGAAGATAGTTTTGAAAATGGACGTATTCCACCACTAGAACTCAATAAATAAGATTATGTTTGTCTTAGAGAGTTCAAATTTGGTTTGTATGTATTTTATACCAAAACTAAGGTGTTTTCAAATTAGGCGTAATCCGTCTATGAACACGCCCACCTCCCATACAACCCACAATACCGCAAGCACAATAAAGTCATTAACTGTGAGCTACTGGAATAAAATTTGGTATGTGTAAATTTTGTATCAACATTTAAATGCTTAAACATTTAAAATATAGGCTTCATTCGCCCACTGACACGCCCATTTTTAAAAATATTACTGTATTTTGAAAAAGTAGGTTTAGAGTATTTCATAGTCGGCCTAGACCGACTTTAGACTTTCTTTACTTGTTCTACTTACAAATATTTTAATTTCTTTCGTTTAGATTTTCTTATAATAGATTTACAAATTTTTATTGTAGTGTTTTTAATATAAAATAAAAAAAAAACCTGATGATAACTGATTACTGAAATTATGCTCTTTTGTGACTAATTTTTTGCTTGTTATTTTGAAAATCTTCAAATGTATTCATCAACCTTTAATATTTGAAGTGAAATTAAGAAATGTGATGTCTTTAGCTGATTTTCTAAAAATGAAAACTGCCTTTTCCAATTCTTTTACCCCTTTTACATTAGTCAAGAATTGAAGTCAATTTTATGAGCTTGTTGGCCAATTCGCCGCAAATAGGAAGCGACGAAAGAGGAAAAAGTTGACGGTACACAGTCAAGTGTACTGGCAAGTTTTTCGAACTCGAAAAATTGCTCCCATTTCTTGACTAGTGTAAAAGGGGACTTTGGGAAAAATTAATCATAATAGTGCTGCATATGAATTTTATATGAAATGTATAATTATATATATAACAAGTTAAAAAAAAATTAGAGATTAATGTGAATATTATTAGCTGAGCAGAATACCTAAAATTTTAATTATGTCTGATAAAAACAAGGTCAAGTTAAAAACTTTTGTATATGTTAATTATTAAAAGCATTGAAATATATATTCTCTAAATAAATTCAAAAAATATCTCAAAATAAAAAAAACCAATTAAACAGAACACCCAGTATTACTTGACAAGTTCGAACATTAGACGAATGTCTTAATAAAAGATGTTAGAATTGATAAGAATTTTTCGAAAACTATGAATTTATTACTCAGAAAAACATACATACTCATGCACTCTCTATCTTGCTCTCTTTCTCTTTTCGCACATCTACTCTCTCAGCACAAAAACCGTTATTTTCTCTACGCACATATTCAGCAATGAAAAAAGGCGTGTGTGTTTACTTAGCGCTCCTGTGCAAGGATTTCGCAGGGTTTTCTACAGAAAACTAACCTCTACCTCCTTAGCTGACAAGTGGCAGCTGAGTTTGACGCACCTGCTTAAACATTTGCTTTGCTCTTATTCGCATTATTTTTCTCTCACAGTCTCAACCTCTCTCTGACATACTCTCTTGACATCTTTTTCGAAACCGTGTTTGTGTCACTGTGCCAATTGGTTTCATACATTTTTTCACACTGACTGACATTGTTATTCAACAACACAGAAAAAAATTCCAAAACATAAGCAAAAAACAAACTTGAAAATAAAATATATATGGATAGGTATTAAAAAAATATTCGAACTTGAACGAATGACGTTACTCAACAGTTCGAAATTCGAACGCATGTACAACAAAATTTATGGTGACATGCGTTTCGCAAAGTGTTTTTTTTTCCTTCTATTAATAACAACAAAAATTACGATTATCCTCAGACGAAGTTTTCCGAACTCATAAAATACAGCCTCAACATAATTTACCTCTATGAAGCAATTTGTTTTTCTAGTTCTCGTGGTTGCAATGTTGCCTTTGTTGTGCAGACTATAACATTGAAAAGCTATAGGGGGTGAATGTTTTTTTTTTTAAGATTTGAATTTGGATATAAATCAATAAAAAAAAAAAATAGAATGTTCATAAGGCAACTTTTAACAGCTTAGGGAAAAGTCTACGTTGACTTCAAATTTGGAATTAATATACTTTTCTGAAAAGTAATTAGAAACAGCTATAGAAATAATTTGCAGTAAGTTGATGAGATGATTGATTTATAATAATTTTAAGTATTAAACATATATATAAAATAAGCTAGTTACTTCTTTTTTTATAAAAACAGCACCTATATGGGTTAAAGCACATATTTTATTAAGTCAACCTTAGGAAATATTTCAATTAAAAATTTTAAAATATTCTTGATATACATCGAGTGAAGTAAAGTAAAGTATAGTATAGTATAGTATAGTTTAGTATAGTATATTATAGTATATTATACTAAAGTATAGTTTAGTATAGTATAGTATAGTATAGTATAGTATAGTATAGTATAGTATAGTATAGTATACAAATTATCAGTTTTAGGAGACCGAAATTTTTCAAACGAAGTTATCAAGAAGCGGTCTTCATTGTTCAAAATCATCTTTTCACAGCTGAACGATAATTGTTTTAAAACTTTTTTATTTGTTCTAGTATTTTTTCAGTCAAAAATGACGGTCTGGTTATAATTAAGAAAAAACGATGAAGTTAATGATTTACTTTCAGCTCAGTTAGATGAAATTTGGACACCAAAAGAGTTAACATTAAGTTAAACTGTACTAAAATCTTATAGTTTCCAGCAAATATTAAAAATAAGCTCATCATTTTACTTTCTGACACTAAAATCGCATTCAATTTATCTCTAACCCTATCTTTTGATAACAGACTCAGTATTTGACAAAAAATTACGAAGAAAATAACTTTGATTTCGCATGTTCATCACTGCTTACATTAACTGTTAATGCTTTTCTAGAAAATTAATTAAGACTCAGTAAACATTTGTTATGGACTGTACTCTGTCTCAAAATTATTAATATTTATTTTTTTTATCTCTGCTACAACTTTTTTTAAGGCAAAAACTACTTGGTTAAGTTTTTCACCCAGAAATTTAAGAAGTTATACGGTAATAGTTTTTCCAGAGAAACGGTAATAGATTTTCTATAAATAGGGCACACATTTCATAATTAAAAAATTTTTTTAAAACACATGTCTTTTAGTTTTGTTAAAAAACCTAAAACATTTCACATTTACCTAATATAACTTATTAATAAAAAAAAAAATTAGGATTATCTGCATTACTAAGACCACACACATATCAGTTTAGAGTAAGACGATGTTTGACGTTTGTAAAATATTTGCTTTTAAATCATGTGAGTTCAAATCATCAGCTTTAAACATTTATAAAATAACTTGAAGTAAAAAGAAAAACTAAACTAGATGGTAAATATTTCAAAATTGGTTTTTTGGAAATCTGAAAATTGAAAATGACAAAAATAAAATTACAAATTTTTCAAATTATTCAAGCGTTCCGCACCAACATTTCTACGGAGTTATATTAAAAAATTCTGTAATATTAGGCTAAACACATTCTCAAATAGAGGACATCAAATATTCAGGCAAGAAGAAAATTACTTGATCCTTACTCGTTGCTTTCTTACTTGAAAATGCATATCTGTACAATTTTTTTCTAGGGGAGTTCAAACGGTTGTGGGCACCCCTGCATAACTTCTGATTCTTGAAGTAAAAATCTACATTGATCGAATTTTTTATAGTATTCAAAAAGTGATTAATTACAGTAATTTTTTTTGCAAAATGGTAAGTTGAACATACATTTCTGAAAAAAATTAAACATTTTTTGTGATTAAATATCTGTACGATCAAAATTTTCTTTCAGAAAATTGTTTGTAATTTTTTGTCTAGGAAAACTTCTCCTTAAAATAAGGTTGTATGCAAAAGCTTTTCTAACATATAACATTTTTTTAATAGGTACCAAGGATGATATTTTGAGTGGAATAGTACTTTTTTGAGTACTATTGACTCTACAAAAGTACCCGAGTACCTTCTTGACTAAAAAAGTACTGTGGTGTATTAAAGAATTTTACTTGAAATTTTGGCAAGAGTGAAAAAAAAAATCATTTTTGAAAATTAAGTCAAGAACTTCTTGCCAAAATTCTCACCCAGTCACGTATTATTTGCCGTTGATTTCAGAAATGTCCCTAGAACAAGAACTTTTTTAAAAAAAAGTCGAACATTTTCATTAAAACTCGCAATAGCTTTGGTCAGGCGGCAAAGATTTGAAATTATTTATAATTATAATTTCATATAATATTTATTTCGAAAATATTTTCGGCTAATATTTTCACGAAAAACATCGTTTTTGGATGTTTTGCAAAATGGTTTAGCTCACTGGCGGTGAGCTCTCAAGAATCGATTTAAACCACTCTTTAGAATCGATCAAAGTTTATTTCAAGTTGGTGGCAATGATAACTTTTTTTCCCCCATAGAAGTTGAGGCACCCTAACATATTTAACGAGTTCTGAAAGAAAGCCTGATTACTTATTGTTCCTTAAGGTGATAAATATAATAAAATTTAAAAAAGTATTATTTATTTATTCACATATCATTGCTTAATACCCTAATACCCTAATACCCTAAACAATAAAAAAGTACTATTTGCCTTGGTAAAAAGTACTCTCGAAAATGATCCGATATCATCACTGATAGGTATTAATTTTTCCGATCAGCCGTCACGTCTCTGCTTACAATGGTAAACCTCAGAGAGTAAATAATGCCATAAGCTTCTTGAGAACATGAACTCTAACCCTTTAAAGTCGGTATAAAACATGTAGGTTAAGTTCTCATTCGACTGTGTATAATCCTTTAATATCAAAATTGACCATAAAAAGCTCGGTCAAAGTCTATTATAGGTCTGAAATAGTGCTATTGTTTTGTTCTTGTTGATAAGAAGAAAGTTTTTAAACAGAAAAGAATTAAAAAAAATGTAATTTTCAAAAAATTGTTTGCCTAAAAACTCCCTCAACTAAATTTTGCTCATTTTTGTATATTTGATGAACCTGTGATGAAGAATCATATCTAACATAGATCATATCACCTTTTTGCAAAGACTTCTCTACTTTAGAAGAAAAATGTATGCACTCAGAAAAAAGTTTCTCGGAATATGATAAAAAAAGGCATCATTTATAGAGAAAAATGGTAAAGAGTTTGCTCCAGAGAATGCTTTTCTCTATATGTAATCCTAAAAATTCTATGAAAATTATAAAAAGCTTCTATGAAAAAGAGAAATATATCGTTTTTAGAGAAAAGACTTCTTATTTTTAAGAAAAGATTTGTTTTTATTGAAAAAAATACTTCTCATAGTGAATTTTTTATCAAAATATAGGAAAAATTTCTCATTTTGAATAAATTTTTCTCTATAAATTACAATTTCTTTGTGCGAGAAAAATACTTATCATTAAAAGAGACATTAAATATTTCCATTTTCCACAAGTGAAGAAATATTTCTTTTCCCACAATTGAAGAAACATTTCTTCGAAAATGTGAAAATTTATTTTAATTTAAGAAAATTTTATTTGAAAAAGAGAAAATTGCTAATATCGAAAATAGAGAAATTTTATCCGGAGATAATTATGTGTTTTTTCTCAGTGAAGCCAGCCAGACTAATTATGAAATTTTTTTCAATGATATTTTAGCTGAGTATTTTTTCAGTTTCAGCTGAAAAAATTTACAAAATAATGCATTTTTATCCGAAAGATCTAAAATCCATCTTTTAAAAGAGGATATTTAAGGTTTTATAATTAATGTTTAGTAAAAGCTGTTTGTTTGCAAAGAACAGCTATTATAACTCGATCATGAATTCGGGAAAATCTTGCCAAAATCTTCCTAATGAATTTAAAGTCATTTTCTTCTTCATTTCTGAGATTTTAATTTTAGAAAAAGAAAAAAAAAAACAGAGAAATTCTTCGCCTTTCATAATTATTTGCTAAGTTTATGAACTTGAACATTTTATAAATTAAACTGTATCTAAAAGGTCTTTCATGCTAGCTGACTGGCTGGTTGGTTGGATGCCGTACAAAACAGCCTTGAGATTTCATAGAGAAAGACCAAAAGTTCAGCTAGACTTTCTTACCTGTATTTGTTAGACATTCATCATCAACGCTACCATCCAACATCATTATGCATCATTATCAGCATCATCATTATGTTTAGCTGTTTCAGCAGCATCTTTACCCTGATGGCCATCTTGTTGTTTTTGCATTCTAAAGCAGCGTTAATGGTGTCACTTATCAGCAGCTAAATATACCCAGCAAAAAAAAAAACACAACAACAACAACAACAAAATATCCCTATTTTATAATATTGTTGTTTTTTTCTTGTGCAATTTGGCCTCATAGAAAAATCCACAGATTTAATATGGAATGTGTACACATTTTGGGCGCGACACGTGTAAAACAATAGAAGCACGTACTTTTGGAGCAGTTTGAAATTAAGAGCGGCAAAGCGAGAGAACTAAAAATTTATGTATAGAGCGCCAGAATGTCAGAGAAGAGCACAGGACTCAAATTGGCAAAACACTTGCTCTTACATGTATACTAAACAGCTGTATAGGATGCTGCAGCTGCTCTTAAATAACTTTGCGATGCTGCTGAGTTCGGCAGCATCCATTTTTGCTTGGAGTAGCAAAACAAATGAAGTCCACAAAATTTTTGTGCAAAATATTCTACCGACTAGCAGTGCCAGTGAAAATTGTCCCAACAGCTTGACAGAAGTGTGTGTCAGACGTACGTGAACGCTAGAGCAGCGTTGTCAGTAACGCGCTTAGTTGTCGGTGGAAAAAATAATTGTGGAAAAAAATAGCAAAAAACCAAAGCCAGAAATAATGCTACAATTAGCTAGAATTTGAATAAATAACGCGTGTAACGTTTATAAAAACTGTGCGGAAAAACTTAAAGTGAGTGTTAAGTGAAAAAAGAAAAGCATCGTAGATGGTTAGATGTACAAAAGTAAAGAAAGCAAAAGTCGAATGGGTGTGATAAGCGACATAAAAGTACAAAAACAACAAGAGATAAGACTAGTCCATAGACTAAGTGTAGTAAAGTGTGAATTGTGAGCTTTAATTCTGACTAAATTTTCTAAAAATGAGTTCAAAGTTGTATGGTTTAAAGCTTTTTAAGTTGGATTTTTAATGATTTGTTTTCAATATTTTAACCTTACCAACAGTTCATACATAAGACCAAAAACTCTACAAATAAATCTAACTTTCTTTGGCTTGAGTTTTTTTTTATAGTTTGTTTGCTATTTGAAGTCTACATGAATTTATGTCATTGTAAGCATAGAGCATAGAGTAACGGAATTTTGACAGTTCTGTAGCGGCGCACCATTATCAATAGAGAGAGTGAGAGGAAGCACTCTACACTCGCTTTATGCTTGACTAAAATTTGAGACTGGCAACATTGCACGAGTTTGATTAGATTAACTTGCAGAGGCTTTTGGTTATTTTCCACACATAACCACCAATACAGACGCACAGGTGTTTGCAGGCCTGAAGTTTAGCGCTCGCTCACTGGCACTCTCACTGTGCGTAGCTGAGCTATTATACGCAGGCAGCCAAGCAACCAATACAGTTGTTTGCAGCCCTGCAAATATGCTCACGCTGGCTCTTTCTCTCTCTCTGTGCGTAGCTGTGTTGTGCTCATTTTTACTATGCTGCTTCCGGACGCCATTTCCAGCGCTATTTTATTGTCTACATCCGCTTCCCGCTGTTTTGCTTTGCACAGCGTTCGCCGTTCGTCGTTTGCCGCTGCTATTTATGTCAGCACACTGTATGCCGCACATACAAAATACAAACACATACATGCTTACAACACTCACAGCAACATGGCCACCAACAGCCAACACAACAACAAACAACTTTTCCATAGCGTCTCTGTGTGTGTGTGTGTGTGTGTGTGCGACATGGTGTGGCAGGGCTTCATCCCTACAGTACATGCGTAAAAGCCATAAAATGAGCACATTTTTGGATGCTGTGCTAAATACGACTCTTTTGCAGGGCTCAGCTCAGCAGCACAGATAGATGGATGGATGTATGGATGGCTGTATGGAAGGATGCGTCGTCGTTGTAAGCACAGATGAAAATAGTAACAGAAAAAATGCAAAAAAAAAAATCATGTCCCTTTTTTTTTTCTTCTTTACATTCACGGAGCGCAAAATTGAGCGCACCAGTGCTGCCAGTAACAACGATAAGTTCCACTCAATGCGAGGTGCTGCGTCTTTTAGTATACGTTGTCTGATGTATTCCGTTTTCGTCCTTTCTTATTACACGTAGATAATTTTGATTTTTATTTTTTGCTCGGGCAAATCGTTAGTTGACTGATATATAATAATAAAATGGCACACATTAGCTGATGAAACAAGTGAATGTTGACTATATAGATGTTTTTGTTGTTTGTTTTAATATTGATCAAAAAGTTTAAATGTGCTAAACATTAACTGAGAAGTTCCTGCAACCTTAGCAAATTAAAGCAATTTCAACATGTTTAAGTGTCGCCGTCGCTGTGCTCATTTCAAGCTGCTAACATAACAACAAATTGTTGAAAAATGTAACAAATTTTTTAGTTTTTCAAGCTTGATAAAAAAAAAATATCTGCGTCTGTGTCTGTGTGGTAGTTGCGCTTAATAAATCATAGATGAACGACCTAAAAGCTGTGATCTAAAATCAGCGTTTATATGAAGTGGCATGCATAAAAATAAAAAAAAAAAATAAAAATAAAAAAAAACTAAACCATAAACTTCGAACACGTAAAAGTGAAATTTTCACTGAATAACAACAAAGCGGCACGATTTCAAACACTTAAGCCATCAAGCATTTAAGCCACAAGTCGCAGTGTTTATTTATTGTTGTAGTTGTTATCCATCTTCTTCTAGTTTTTATGCCACATGCATGTGTGTGTGCCACACAGACTCGTTACACTAACAATAATAAATCTAGAGCCAGCCATAAGCTGCTGCCAACGCTTCTTCCACTTGCCATTTCGCAAACGACAATTTCACAATCACGTTTACGAGCAGCAAAGCAAGAGCAGTAGCAGCATTGACAAGATATCACGACAACATCCACACGTTCATAAAATAAAAATAAAATTTCAGTGTATTGCAAAAATAGTGCCCGCCATCTTAAATAACTTGCCTTTTTTTATTTGCTTACTATTTATTTCCTTTTTCTTGATTTTCTTCTTATTTTTTTTTATTTCTCGAGACAGTTCTACTACCATTCAACTGCTGCCAATTACACTCAAACAGACAGACACACACACACACACACATACGGACACGGGCACACAAAAATGGTTCCACTAAAAATATAAACAACATTGCATTCTATTTCATGTGTGTGTGTGTGTAGCAACAACCAGTTTGTACTATATTCATCTATATAAATATATTTGTGCGCGTTTATATTGAAATCAACAGTACTGGCGGCTTTTGGTAACGCTGCTTAAACGGATAATACGTCGTCATCGTCGTTGTCGTCATCTTTGTATTGACCACCACATAAACAAGCAAACTTAAGTGTGCATAAATAATAAAAAAAAAAAATCCTTCAAAGAAAGCACAACATAATCAGTATTAAAAACAAAACACACACACAACTAATCTAGTTATACACATAAGCAAAATTGAGTTAGCAGTGCGATTTATTAAAATAATTCAACAATAAAATAGAACAAATATAAAAATAAAACAAAAGTAAAATTAAAAACAAAACCAAAAAAAATTATTGTGTTCACTAGCTTAAACCGAAAAAAAAATAAACCAATTATTATAACAAGCGTTAAGAAAAATAAAACAAAATATATATATATATATATATAAATAAATCAAAGTCTTATTTGGCATAAGTAGTCTAAATAAGTTAGTGTTAAATAAATAATCAAAACATCTCATATTGCATCCAACAGTGTTTCAACTAACTACTCTCTACTCTTTACTATTAGTATAACAAGCCAAGCCAAGCCAAGCAGCTTCAAACATCCTCACATTATCATCCATTCACATCAAAGAAATATAAAGAAAAAAAAAAAAAAAAAATACCAACAACTTTGATTAAATCTAGGATTATCTACAACTACCACTAAACGTCACAATTCATGCACTTAACTAACTAACTAACTAAGTAACTAACTAATTAACAACTGTCAACAAAAATATTTTAAGGCAAAAATTCGCTTAATTCGATGGAAACACATTTTTGAGGCACCTGTTTAGCACACCTGGAAGAAATTGTTAAAAGTAAGTATATAAAGAATATAAATAAATTTTTATTTCTCAAACCATAGTCTTTAAGTTGAATATTTACTTTTTAACTATCATTGAGTGCTTATAAAATGTATCTGGTTAACAAATTAGTGCCTAAAATTTTTGCTGCCGAAAAAAATAGTTATGATTTTTATTGATTTTTAACATTTTTTACAGCTCTTAAAATAGTTCCTGAAGTAAACCAATCATATAATCATAGAGAGTAGTTATTGATTCAATTCCATGAAATTTTGCTGAAATTTTGTGCTCTTAACAAATTTTACATATTTTACATATTGGGGATGAAAAAAAATATGAACTCCGACTGTTACTCCTAAAAATTTTTCGGACATGACTCTGACTTTATTTTCGACTCCGACCATGACAAATATAATTTTTTTTTGTTAATTTTTATTAACTTTGGTATGACTTAAAAACATCACCTTTTGAAGAGACTTATCGTTGTTATCAAATCAATATCTGATATGTACAAAAAGTAGAATTTTAATATATTAAAAAAATATTAATGGTTAATTTTATTACTAAACCTAAAAGTGCACATATCAGATACTAGTCTAAAAATAACATTTTACCAGTATTACATATTTAATACAAATTAAAGAAGCAGTCCAATAATTAATAAAAAGTACTTTAAAAATAACGTTCATAAAATAATAATTCTAAACAGTTTAAATTTCCAATTTCTATGAGATTTTTTACTCCGCGCTAAATATTGAAAATTTTTTTTATTATTGTGTATTTATTTCTTGATTAAATTAAATGGTATCGGTATTTATTAGTCCAACATATCTACCAAGACATTGTTTTAGTTAACGTTTTAGCATTTTGAAGAACAGCTAAAGGGTGTTTTTTATGAGGTTTTTTTTTCAATATGGATTAATCTATTGTCTGACAGTTGTTTTGACAGTTTAAAGCTTGAAAAGGTGGTCGAAAATTGGACCTCCAGAATTACCTTTGCCCGAAATTATATCTAAATGTTAAATGCCAAGAAATTATCTACCAAATAAAAATTTTTTTGGCCATTTCATAATTTGGCATGTGTGTTATTTAAATTTCAAATCAGTAAGCTCTTAAAAAACACCCTTTAGAAGAACAACTTCCTAGTTGTAGTCAAGCATGAACTTACAAAAATTGTTGTAATTTTATTCATTTTAGAAATTGTGAAATCTTGTAAAAAAAAAAGTAATTTCAACCCTTGGAAGGGCTCTGATCGAGCTTATTATGATCAATTGTGTTGTTAAATGTTTGATCACAATTGATCGAGAACTGGACCTGCATTCATGTCTCAGGACGGTTATGTTTTGAATCTTCTTATTCAGAAGTAAAGAAAATTCTACAAATCTATAAAAAGTATCATAATTATGATTTAAGTACAAAATCTCTCTTGGAGATATAATGGATAAAATGGTCTTTATTGTCATATGGCTGAAAGATTTTTCCTTCGAAGACGTGAGAATTTTTGGTCTGTATTTTTCATGAATCGAGACAATGTGCATGATTGTATAGTTTTTTCTGTTAGGATTTTTTTATGAAGCTTGGTTTTTTGTTCAATGCCAATGGCAGGTCCAATAGTCTTTATGTTGGTGCTCGTTCCGCATGTACCAAGGTGCTCCAGTAATTATTTTGCGTATTTAAGACTCAATCCTCGTATAAGATCAATATTACTTTTGGAAGCCAATCCTCATAGCTGGGCACCATATCTGCGTATTGCCTTGAAAAACGCTTTTCTACAAAAGAATTTTGTTTTCTAGGCTCAGTACAGAACACCTCCAATAAGCTTAAATGTAAGTTAATACTGTAAAAAAAAAATATATTTTTTTATCACCATATTTTGTTGGTGTTTTTGTTCAAAAATTACGAAATATCGACCTATTTAGGGTCACAAAAGAGTTTGTAAAGACCAAAAATTTCAAAATTTTTGTAGTCAATATTTGTGTATTATGAAAATCTTTACTTTGTTGATTATCTTGTGTAAGCATGCTGAGGAAAAAAAAGTTATATGCAAAAAAACTTGATTTTTTGGTAAAATGAGGGGTTCCGGAGAAACAAAAACACTCCATTTGGAATTCTTCGATTAAAAGAAAAATAATGCAAAATAGTTTTTAAGAGTCTGTCTAACTTTTGACTCGGTGTCCGGCGAAATTTAAATTTTAATCCGGCTTATTGTGGATGTAAAAAAGTAGCAATTGAATAACAAAAAGAATTATTGCCATCTTCTTTTCAACTGACAATCGATTACATTAGATTAAACCATAAATAAACTGGTATATCATAGATTTTTATTAATGTAGTTTCGATGGAAAGTTAAAATAAAGGAACAATTTTTTTTTTTGTTAAGAAAAGTTTTCGAGATATGCTCAAAAACACGTTTTTTGCCTCTTTTGTTTAGTAATTTGAACAAAACTGTGTCCCTTTCCATGAATATTGTGTTCTCTTCCAACAGTTTCCAACTGATCAAAGATGAAGAATTTTATTTGAGTCAGTAGCAGGGGTACGCAGTCAGAAAAATTGATTTTGTAAAAATTATTAAATTTCAATTGATTCGCTTAAGTTCAAAAACAAAAAAATTTCATAATTTATTATGAAAGATCATTATTTAAAATAGGTTTTTTAACACAAATTTGCCCAAATCGGGTAAAAAATGTCAAAATTATTAAATCATTTGTGACGAAAGATCATATCTCATTTTCAAGTATTCATGGCTTTTGACGAAAAAAACTTTTTTCCTGGTTATGCCATGATTGTCCAGATGATTTTACCAGAATAATAGATTAAATTCGAATTAATATTGAAAAAACCCTGAGCAAATTTATGTTTAACATTTTGTTAAATAATGATATTTCATAATAAATCCTAAAAATATGAAAAAATATTTTTTTTTTCGGAATAAAGGAATCAAGTTAAATTTAGTTCTTTTTAAAAAAGAATGAAAAAATCAACTCTTTCTGTATCTGTAGAACTGTAACTCATTCAAATAACATTATTTCGATTAACGTACCTTTGGAAAGAGCACACAATTATTTTTCACATTATATTGGTCGGATGTCCAACTAACTCAAATATGCTACAAACCGTGTTTGAAGAAATCTCGAAAATAATTCATTAGAAATAAAACCACTGTTTCTATTTCTCCATCCGAAACCAAATGTTTCACTTTATTTTAATAAGTAAAGATGACTGAAACACAGAAAATTTGTTTCAGTTATACACGTGAACATTTTCATAAAAGGGACCAAATTAAAAAAACAGGACAAGCGGATCATATTTTAAAAATACGAACATTTTTGCTCCAGATATAGATGATGACGTGTCAAGTCTATCTGAAATTGTTAACATAGGAAGCATTATAATATCTGAGAAGGAAGTACTTGATGCTCTCCAAGACTTAGACATTAATAAAGGACCTGGTTTTGATTTAATACCACCAATTCTGTTGAAAAATTGCGCTAAGTCCTTATATGTTGGCTTAACGCTGCTATTTAATAAGTCTCTTTGAGTTGGTACGGTTATAGACGATTGGAAAGTTTCGTTTATATCGCCTGTATTGAAATCAGGTCAAAAAGGCCTTATAGAAAACTATAGGCCAATAGTAAAACTTTCAATCAAACCTAAAATTTTAGATAAAATTATAAATAAACGATTATTTGCCGATTTTAAAAATTATATTTCAATAAACCAACACGGCTTTTTCAGTGGTAGGTCCACGAATACGAACCTTGCAATATTCTCTAACTACTGCTTAAACGCTATTGAAAATAACTTACAAGTTGATGTGTTATACACTGATTTTACAAAAGCATTCGACAGTCTAAATCATAAACTAATAGTTAACAAACTTGAAAAACTAGGAATACATTCAGTATTTTTAAAGTGGATAACTTCGTATCTTTCCAATAGAAAGTTGGTGGTAAGAGTGGAAGATCAGTACTCTAGAGTTATTGATGCGAAATCCGGTGTTCCACAAGGTAGCCACCTGGGGCCTCTCTTGTTTATTTTGTTTATAAATGATGTTTCTAATATGTTTTCATTTTGTAAATTTTTACTTTACGCTGATGATTTGAAAATATTCATTGCTGTAAAGAATCTTAATGACTGCGCTAAATTTCAAAGAGAGATTAACCTTTTTATTACATGGTGTGATATTAATGGCTTAAGTCTAAACTATAACAAATGCAAGATTGTCACATATACTCGGAAAAATTTACCTCGTGTTTATAATTATTCTACCAACACAAATATTTTATTAAAGCGTGAACTTGTTGTTAAAGATCTTGGAGTCTTTTTTGATGTGAAATTCTCTTTTGATTCTCATATGGAGTATATTATCTCAAAGGCAAATTCAGAACTCGGTTTTTTAAAAAGAAATTCTAAAGAATTTTTGAATCCTTTTACAGTTCAAACACTATTTTTTTCATTAGTAAGATCAATTTTAGAATATGCTTGTGTCATTTGGTGTCCGATGTATGGAACTGATATTGTTCGAATTGAAAGGATTCAAAAAAGCTTTTCTAGATTTGCATTGAGACGTACGTATTCATATGAAAACATGCCATCCTATGACTCGCGTTGTCAACTCTTAGGTTTACAAAAACTGGACAATAGACGTAAAACTCAGTGTGTTCTTTTTATAAAAGATTTAATTGATAGCACCATAGATTCCCCGGAATTACTTTGTCTTATTATGTTTAATGTTCCTCAAAGGACGCTTAGAAATGCAAATCTTTTTCATTCTCGCTTCCATAGAACTAACTATGGAGCGAATGAGCCTATTTCTAGATGCATATCTCTTTGTAATTTAGCAGGGAGTCATTGCGATTTTACGAAAGATAGAAATAAGTTTAAAATTTATGTTAAAAATTTCTTTTATTCAAACTAGTATTAAGTATTAGGCTAAGTATGTAATCTGTAAGGGCATAGCCCTGTAGATGGTAAACTAAATAAATAAATTAGCCCAAAATGGCAACTGTGGTCCTGATAAGCCAAAATATTGAGTTGGTCACAAAAACTTTTTTAAAAAAAAAAAAAAAAAAATTCATTACTTTCGTTTTGATTTCAAACAAAATGGTCAAAACAAACAAAGCAATATTCCTCCGATTTGACAAGTTTCCAAAAATTAATACAGAAGCTTGGTTTGTGTCCAAGATAATAAAAAGTTCTCTATGGCTCATTCCATAGAGACGGGTTTGGCGTTTTTGACTACTTTATCGTGGATAATATAATCATAATATGTTTTTTGACAGCAAAAACAACAAATATTTATTATTAAAACAAAAAGAAAAGATTCGAGGTAAAAATTGCATAAGTTTCTGCAAATATTTATAAGTTTCAAAGAAAGGTAAGGATTTTAAAACTTATTCGCTAATAATTCATGATTTCTATTGTGATATATGAAACCAAAATAGTAGCATCGTTGTATTTTTGATTGTTTAATATATTTTCCATCTTGACATCAGGATACTATTTAACGGAACCATTTTTCTAAGACCAAAATAAGAATTACAAGTAGATTTTTTGGCTTTTTCCAAGCAATTTAACAATTAAAGAAGTCCTATTCTTTTTGTTACCTGACCAGATTTTGAAGGGCTGCGCAATTGACCTTTGGCAACTACTCTAAAGCTGACTACGGCACGTTTACCATGGCAATTCACAATGAAGATCGATAACCTAACTAACTGTACTTGAATTCAAATTATTTTTGTTGCAATGAGTTGTTGATCAAAACGATGTTAACAAAAATGATTTCGGTACGTGTTTAATAAAGAAAGCAGTTAAAACCATAGTATTTATGAATATACTAGGTAACAGTTACGTTATGAGATAACATTTTAAGAATGGTATCGGGTGTGACAAACTTCAAGTAACAAAAATGAGAAATAGAAAGAAATAATTTTATAAAAAAATTTACCAATTGATGTAAAACATACATATTCTTACTATACGAAAGTTTAATTTTGTTCAGAGACCCATGTAACTTCTTGATAAAACTATAACTAACTAATATAAACTATTCATTTCTTTTTGGGACGGCTGTGACAAAGAAAAAACACTGAGATTTAATATTATTTGACTTGTTTATGCAGTCAACAATCTATGTTTTAAACTGTTCTTAGACCTAATTTTTTTTTTATGTGTATCAGGAGATGACTGTTTTCAACGTTTTTAATCAAAACAATATATTAAAAAATTTTTTGCAACTTGTAGTTTGTTTGCTAAAATTGTAAAAAAGCATTACAACAAAAAAGAATTTGCAACAGGAGGAACTTTAGATACCAATTTAATATTTGGAATCTAAATCTGAATTCCATTTTAATTTAAGATTCATAGTGTAGAATCAGCCTTATTGTAAAAATTTTAAAACCGATTTGAAAAAATCTTTACAATAAGCGGGGACAAAATTAAACGACCTTTAATTCGGAATTTAAAATATTGTTCTTACATACATATTTACAAACAAAAAAGGAGTAAAATTGGTTTAAAAACTAATTTTTTTCTTTCGGTTTTTACATATTTGTCGATCAATATTTCTAGTAAGATTAATAATGAATGTTTAATTAAATTTTGCCTCAAAAAGACATATTTAAGATATATTTTTGCAAAAAGTTTACAACCGTATAAATGTTATGAACGATACAGTGTAATGTGTATTGTAAAAAAATGAGTGTGCAAAGAAAATTGCGTTTTCGCCATCCTAATTTTTTCCTGTTAAAAGTTTAATTTTTAAGGTTACTTTTTGTTCTATTTAAAAAAAAAATAATTTTTAAAAAGTATTTTTGAAATTTTTTTTATAATTAAAATTTTTATAATTAAATTTATATATGAGGAAATTATAATATTATTTAAAAAGATGACAACTATCACATACAAAATTCAAAAATATTATATTTTTCGAAAGATTCCATTGCAATACCTTTCTATCTATGACAGCACACAATGTGCTATATTTGGAATAGCTGATTTTCTTCTTTAGTGCAAAATGTTCAATATGTGTAGATGGCTATCTCTGCATCGTATTTTCTTAAACATTTTACACTTGGTGAAAAAACTATAATATTTGGTTAATTATAAAATCTTTGCTATAAAATATTACTTATTCTTTCTAAGTGACCTATCCTTAGTGCGAAATTAGGGAAAAACAAGTCATGATCAGAATCAGAAAATTTCGTCATGGTGGTGAGTTCAGAGTTAACTTCAATCTAAATTAACTTTTCTATCCTTAAATTACCAAAACAATTAAGTTTATACCTATCCAAAAACTTAAGCTTCTTATTGCCAATTTTTCTAGGTTTAAACGCAAAGAATTTGATGTGATAAACTCGAAAATACTTTTATTTTTTTTATTGCACAAATAAATTTATACAAAATATTTTTGAACATTTGAAACTAACTTATTGTGAGCAGTGGTTATTTGAGCGGAGCCGCCGAGAATGCTTCCTAACTTTGAATATCAATTGTTAATATAGTCAATATAAGGACTGTATCGAAAAGTATGTCCCTACTAAAATAATTTAATATATTTGGAATTGTTTTTTTTTATAGTTTTATTGTTTTTTATAGTTTTGTGGTGACCGTGGCATGCAGGTTAAGTGTGTGGCTTACCATGCTCGGAGCCCGGGTTCGATCCCCAGCCGCGGCGAAAAGTTTTTTTCAATAAAAAATTTTTCTGATCGATCACCACCTCTCTGCAGACAATGGCAAACCTCAGAGAGTAAATAATGCCATGTAAAGCTTTTTGAGAACATGAACTTTAGCCGTTCGGAGTCGGCATAAAACATGTAGGTCCAGTTTCTCGGTCAATTGAGTGCAAACATTTAATAACACACACAACACAATTGATCATAAGAAGCTCGGTCAAAATCCTTTCAAGGGCTGAAATGGCCAATTTGTTTTTTTTAACATGTATTTACAAGTCATCTAAATGGTGATGTGTACATAAAGATTAATTTCTCAACTTATGTCTAAGTTTAGTTTTAACGCACTTCATAAGATTTTTCACAACTTTCTTAATGATGGAGTTAGACTCCAGACGCCAGTTTTTCTTTAAGTAATCTATGTTTTTTGCAAAAAACCTTTTTTCTTTAAGTATTGTTTAGCTAATGCCCAATATCATTCGATCGATCGAAGTTCTGACCAAAATATTGCGGAAACATTATTCTTATCATAAAATGGAATAAGCCGCTTCTCTAGAAACTCTTTGTGCTATAATTCGTGGTATAATTCCAATTGCACAGTACTTTTAATTTTACTTACAAAACAGCCTTTATTTTTTTGTATAGAATTGTGGACCTAGAAGTATGTTGGAGTCGAACTTGTCCTAGGTTTCGTCATCCATTACTATGCAACTGATGTTTTCTTTGTTTAAACGAACATACAATTTGCGCACTCTTGTTTTTCCAACAACCCGTTCTTTTTCTGATTTCTTGCACGAGAAAAAATTGACTAACAAGTGAGGACATACTTTTCGATACATTCCTTAACTATAGTCAGCATTTGAATCCACGTTTAGAGTTCGGAGTCAAACAACTTTTTTCAAAGAATGTGATAAACAAAAAATTAAGTAACTCTCCTTGTTTTTGGACCTATAGATGATTAAAGCCTTTCATAATTTTTTACTAAGTCAAGAGTCCAAAGTTGGGGTTTACTATTTTACAAAGTTTTATCTGTTTTGAATACCTACTGAAAAACACTCATGTCGTGCTTTCTGTCATTATTTATAACAAACAAAACAAAAAAAAAAAAATATAAAAAATAATAAAGACAAAAATATCAAAAGTATTGAAATAAGTATGAAATTAAAATTTATATATAAACAAATAATGAATGAAATAGTTAAACAATAGTTTAAATTTATTTTATTATTATCAAAAATTTCCGACTTCATTTATTTCACTATAAAAGGTACTGCAAAAAATCGATAAGTAAAACAAAAAACAAAAGAAACGGCACATTGACAAGCTTATAATTGACAATGAAAATGAATCTACCCTCTATTATGGCCACCTACGTACATGCAAACAACGATAAAATCCTCGTCAGGGATTTCCTATTTATTTTTTTTTTATTATTATTTTTTCCGTTTTTGAATTGCACAGCACAATAACTCAAAATGAAAACGTTGGCAATTTTATAATTTTTCTTCCTTATTCTGTTATTTTTACCCTCGTATTGTAAATGCCAACAACAATTTAATAGCAATCAACTCAACTTTCCTTACAACAACAGTGCAAATCCGTAGCGATTCTGTGGCAATTGTTAAGGTTTCATGTAGAGAGAGAGCATCGCATCGTATCGCATTGCATTGCCTTGCAATTGTATTGTTTGTAGAGCTGGTGTTGTTGAAATTTTGCTGTCAGTCAGTCAGTTAGTCAGGCAGTCAGTCAACGAACTCTAGGATATGATATTTTATTATATAGCTAGCTAGTATATATATATATGTTTATATACTGTATGAAATTTATATAAGTTATAAGGTTTTTGTATAATTTATATATATAAAAAAAGTAGATATTGCAAAAAAAAACAAAAAAAAGCAACATATATATTTATATGCGCTATAAATAAAAATTAAGAAAAATGACAAATACAGCTAAAGCAAAACACACACACACTGAGTGAGTGATGAGTGGACAAGTAGATGAATGAAAGAATGCTCAGATAGATGGTTGCTTGGCTAACAGTCCGATGTTGATAAAATGTTTGACTGACTGAACATTGCTAAATTGGAAAAATGCCAAGCTAGCTAGCTAGTTGTTGTTATAAAAATGAAAACCAAACTGAATAGCAGCAACAGCCAGCTTAGAAAGTAGTACAAATTATGGCATCGGCCAGAAGGTGGGTCATGCAAGGAATGCCTTATAACTGGCACAAAAAAAAATTTGATTTAGAAAGCATAGCAAAAAAAATTTGCAATCCTTTATGAGATTTCCTTATCTAAGCAAGGACGAAATTGAACTCAATTTAAGATTGGTTTTTTTTTTGACGAATCCTTGCAAATAAATCTATGCTCTGACGTAAATGTCAAACGATCCAGACGTCAACATTTGACATAATGTTTTTGCTTATCTCTGTAATGAAGACGATGATAAAGCTTTTCTAGAGAGCAAGATTGATCAAAAACCAAATCGAGTTTTATGTGATAAGCTTTTTTAAGTCTAAAGAAAAAACTTTGAATTAATTCATTTTAATTCAACTTTAGACAAACTTTACCGGCACTTCAATAGTTTTATATATAATGTTTAATACTATTTTCTTGCTTAAGGATATGCTTTGTCTAAGAATTTTCATATTTTATGAATATCATTCCATATTTATAGGATTTTCTTGTGTGTGTGTATGTGTGTTTGACAGTTTCTTCAACTTTTCTTTAATCATATTTTACTCTTGACTACGTTGGCAGTAAAGTTCTATGCAAAAATCTCAAGGTGGGTGATGCCACAATGTATAAAGTTTCAAAATAAATTTCAAACAAGCAATTTTAAGTTTTATAGCGCTCAAAGTAAATATGTATGTATGCTGCAAAACAAGTGTGCAAGCTCTCACGCTTAGCAGACGGCAGAAGCTCAAAAAACACTGACAAGCGAACAATGACATCATATCAATGGAACCATCAAATAAGTTGAACTCTAAATATATTCTAATTCAATTATTTTATAAAAAACATATATATTACACAGGCAAAGAAAGTTTTAAGTATGCTTTTGTAGCTTTTAAAATAATATTAAACAATAAAGCTTGCATTAAAGCGGGAAGCACTAATTGTGTGAGTGATATCAAAATTAAATTAACTGTGGTGGCATAATTTGTCCCTTGAGGCTGATTAAAATTAAGATAAGAATTTTTCTTTAAAACATGGATAATTCGTCTTACATTACGTAGCTAAAGTTTGTTACGGAAATCTTCGTTTTAAAAATTTCATCTAATTGCTATTTAAGACACGTCTTAGCTATTTTAAATAATGCAAAATTAAACACTTTGATATAATATTATTTAATGAGTTTTGTTCAAGGATATCCATTTGAATATGTTTTGAGGTCGTGTCAAAATTACAGAAAAGTCCGTGTCGAAACTGCTTTTAGGGGCTGGGGTAAAATTGAAATAATTTTTTTTATTCGATATTTTAAATGTATTTCACTCATGAACTTTAGGTCAATCAGAGCAAAATTGGCGGATTTATGATAGTTTGAATGACCTTTGCTTCAACTCAGTTAAGCCAGTTAACAAAACTTTAAATCGATTTTCTTTAAGGTGTGATTTTAAAAGTCGATGGCCAACATTAAAAAAAAAAAACTACTTAACCAATCGTTTTTAGAATTTGGCATCATATTCTACATACAATTAACTCTCAAGCAGCTTCGAGATTTTTCATTTTTGATAATATTTGTATAATTTTTGACAATTGAGAGAGACATTCATTAATTAATCAATATATTTTGTTTTTTGGATTTAATATAATCCAGTGCTGAGAATTCGCGGTCACCGCAGCAAAAATTTTTTTTCAAGGCACTAGTGGAGAACTGCAATAAATTCCTTAAATCTTATCCGTTAATATTTTTGTACGAACATTTTTTTAAATATTCTTTAAATGTTGTATTAAACATAATAATTTTAAAAATAAATCTATAACCACGTTATGATATAAAAAATTCTTGAAAATAGCAAGTTTTTACAGAATAAATTTTACCCCTCCCTCCATTAATATTCTCTGCTACCCAATTACAAATTTGAACAAATCTACAACATATATTTTTTTTAAATTGTTTTCTTTTTTTTATAAATTGTGACCTTCTATAGTTTTATTATTCAGCCCGAGGTCAAGTACTTTAAATATGAGCATTTCTAAACGTTTTGTACAAAAAAATAAAAAAAAAGAATAAAAAAGTCTAAGTTTTACAATTTTTTTTTATATTTGCGTTGTTATTAAGTTGCTTTTTATTAAGTTAAAAAAAATGATAACAATCGATTCAAAGAATTAAAAGATATAAGCAAAAATATGCACTGGCGTGACGTTACAAAAAACAGAAGTGGTTTTCGACTTAGATTAGAAAATTTGCAAAACTCTGCGAACAAACAAAACTTTATTTGGAAGAATTTAAAATAATATGAGTTTATTTTATGGGTATCAAATTAAAAAATCTTCTCTTGGTTTTTATACCCTAAACCTGAAAGGTCAAGGTATATTAACTTTGTGCAAACGTTTGTAACGCATAGAACGAAGCGAGTCCGGTATAGAAAAGTATATATATTCTTGATCAGCGCCACCACGTGAGTCGAGCTATCTATGTCCGTCCGTCCGTCCGTCCGTCCGTCCGTCTGTGTGTTGTCCGTATACACAGGATAAGAAGAAGGAGTTGAGATAATTGGATGAAACTTGGTACACATGGTCACATGTACCCAAGGATCTGCACTATTGAATATTTTTGGGATCCGCCCACGAACACGCCTACCTCCCATACAACGCAAAAATTTAAAACTGCATAACTCAGCTCATAATAAGTCTACAACAACAAAATTTGGTATGTGTGTGTTTTATACCAACACAAAGATGTCTTTGAAAAATGGACGTCATCCGATCACGAACACGCCTACCTCCCATACAACCCAAAAATTGAAAACGCAATAAATAAGCATGTGTTTAACCTACAGAGCTAAAATTTGGCACGTATGTTTTTTATGACAAGACAAAGATGGTTTGGAAGAATGGACTTCATCCGCCCACGGACACGCCCATTTACAATTAATTTTTTTTTTTTTTTTAAAGTGGGTTTAGGGTATTTCATAGTCGGCCTAGACCGACTTTAGACTTTCTTTACTTGTTTTTTATTTGGCTAAGTCATCTGGCGTGACGTTACTCGCGTTACGTTACTTAAATTTCCATCCGAACATTTTAAGTTAAAATTTGTTTAAAAAAATATTTGACGTAAATAAAACATAAAGTTTAGCTGTTATCTAATATAACAAATCAAATGTTTGTCTCTTTGTCTGTCTGTCTGCCTGTCTGCTCCGTATAGGCTCACAATCCGTATATCCGATTGTGCTGAAATTTGGACACCACGTACGTTTCATAGATAGCAAGCTCATTGGGGGTTTTAAAAAAGTGGGTGGAAATATGTGGGCGTGGAACTCTATAAGAACTTCTTAATACCTGGACCTATTTCAATGAAATTTGATATGAAGTTTCAACTGCGCCCAAGACATAGGCATAGGCTATAAAAATTCCAAAAGCTTCTGCAAGAGGGCGCTTTAAGTAGTGCATTCTTAAGACTCAATAACTCTCAAATGACGACCGATTTTACTTAAATTTGGTGCGTGAAATAACTTGACCCTGCAACGGAATTGAGGTTACTTGAATTTCAAAAACTTCCATAGGAGGGGGCTTTATTCAATCAACTAATGTCAACTAATCAACTAATGTCTGGCTAATTCACGTCAAAACGGATGAACCGATTTTGCTTAAACTTGGTTAACATTTGTTTCTGATACTAAAATCCTATGATTCTAAAAGTTCTTTCGACAACAATCAAGGAATCAAGGCAAACAAAGTCAAGAACCAAAGACTAATGAATAAAAAGTAGTTTTAACGAATACGAGCAGAAGCTTTATAAATATGAACAAAAATCAACCGAACAGTATCGACCAAAACCGAAGTTGAACAAAGGCAATCCAAAAATCGAATCGATCCCAAAAAGATTTTTTAAAAGTAAAATTTTGTTTTTGAGATAAAAAAGCATATTAAATGCATGCTAAGAAAAATTTAAAACGCATTGTTCTCGAAATGACTTTTTCAAACTGCGTGACCATTGTCCTCCGAACCCAGATGTCAGATCTAGACGTTAAAGATGTAACTTTTTTAAATATGACAGGCAGGTACTGTTTTACGGAAATAAGACTACACACTTTTGACGGGTGGAAGAGGAAAAACCGAAAAAAATGATAATTTAAAAATTTTATTGATGATTTAAAAAAATGTTAAAATAAGTTTTAAAAGTTTTAAAAACAGTTTTAAAAACCGTACTTTTTCTGTGCTCAAAGCACAACCCCGAGTAACATCGGGTAACATCCGCTAGTATATAATATTTTTTTAACTCCTACCCCATCGACCATGAGAGTTAAAAAAAAATTCCACTAAAATACCTGCAACCAAATTCAGTAACGAAATCAGGCATACTTCGAGCAATGTGGCGTGACATTACTCAGTTTTCAAATTTAATATAAAATTAACGGTTTTTCTTCCACACGATTTTTTCTTATAGCATTTACTTAACTTTATTAAAATTTATTATAATGCAAAATTTCACACACTTTTGAACTTCAGAGTAGAAAAATAGAACTAAATGCTTTTTTGTCTGGCGTGACGTTACCTCAGAATATCATTAAAAGCAAATAAAAATTTTACTGTTATATTTGTTGATATTTGTTTGCTCTTTTGCATTTATTTTGCGGTTTGTTGTTGTTGTAGCAAAAGTTTTGCATAAGAGTGCAAGTGCACAATTACTCTTAGAAATGGAAATTGTAAAGAGAAAATAAAAAAAGAGAAATTTTATTTAAATGAAACATAAACATGAATCCTTTCCATGTGGTTCTCGGAAACCGCGAATATGTAGAGGACTCGGAGACCCCTTTTTTTAGTAAATGATGTCTGTACACAAATATTTAAAAAATATCTGTTCCAAGAATAATATAATACTTCTTTATAAAATAATATTTTTAAAAGTTGTCTTAGGGCCGTTTTATTCACTTTTATAACTCGAGAGTTTTGAATAACTTTCAAGTTTTCCATACAAAAATTCGAAAGTTATTGATAACTCTCGAGTTATAATAGTGAATAAAACGTCCCTTAGACATTTTTTGTAGTACTAACGGTTTCGAAGATATCAAAGTTTATACACTTAAAAAAATAATATATAACGATTGAGTAAATTTTGTTTTCATCTGAACAAAACCAGATTGACCTACTCCAATTAAAAGAACTAGAATCGCCTGGGATCAAAATTCGACCAATTTCATGTTTGCATTTTTAGAGTTATAGAAAATAGTCGGTTCACTCCTTCTCCGCACTCTGATTTATTTAAAAAAAATTATTATCAAAATCGGTTGAAAAATACGGGAGAAAATGGTTCTTAACTGTTTTCCCTACGCCTATTTATATATAGATTTTTGATATTTTTGTGACATTCTTTGATTAAAACCATAGGTAACACAAGTTTTAAGGTACGTGTTATTACTAGGTAAGATAAGGTAAGGTAAAAAGTACAATGTCAGTTAGTCGTAAGTTGGAAGTAATTTTTGACATGCGACAACTACGACTCCGACGGTGATGACTATGTATTCATACTTCATACTTTCAAAATTAAATTCTATGAAATTATGGAGCATGAAATTATGTGATGATCGTGGCATGCAGATTAAGTGTGTGGCTTAGCATGCTCGGAGCCCGAGTTCGATCCTCAGTCGTTTAATAACACACACAACACAATTGATCATAAGAAGCTCGGTCAAAGTCTCTTCAGGAGCTGAAATGGCCAATTTGGTTGTGCCCACTTTATGTCATTTGGGTGTTGTTTCTCAAAAAAACATGCTCATTTGTATTTAATACATGCCATTTATGGATTGTTAGTAAAAAAAGGATTATGCTCCATTTAAGAAATTTTGAAATTGTTTATCAAAATATTTATATGTATGTCAAATCACAACAATATTTTCGTACGATGACAAAATCTACAAGTGGCTCAAACAACAAGGGAACCCAAGGAACCCAAGACAAAAAAAAAAAATACAGGAAATTTATTAAGAATTATCTTTTCTCTACCCAAACTAGATATATTTGATCCAACTCAGACTGGAAAATATAATTTTTTTTAAGTATTTTATTTTATACACTTTTATACATTTTTATACTGACAAGAACAAAAACCAACTGAGAACTATATCTATCATTCGGTTGCTAATTTTTTTTTGTGTGCAGAAACAATAAAATTAAGATTTTTAAAAAACAAGCCCAAGATTACACTTATTTAGCACAAATTGACGTGTTTTTCAAAAAAAATTTCAAGCCTAACTTCTGGCATAAACTGCGAACGAGAGTAGCAGGTGCTTTAATTTAATTTTTTTTAGTTGATTTTAGTTAATTTTTTGTTCTCTGTGTTGTTTTTTAATAACTGGTTATTCTGTCTTCAGCAAAATTGTTGGTAATTAAACTACCATTTCAACTACCTTACCATAAATTCAAACAGCTTTTCGATACTTTTTGGTTTAAATATGAAAACAAAAGTGAAACCCCCACTATCTGCCTGCAAAGTATTTAATGTTTTAAAAATAAACATGTCAAAACAATGACTTTTTTTTTGAGTTGATATTAAAATAAACAACAGTACAAAATTGAATTCTTCAAGTAACATATTAAAAAACAATGTTCTGTTAATTGAGGTCGATGATAAAAACGAATTACAATGTTGTAAAACTAATATTAATGTCAGAAAAAATGCTGTCAACTGCAATTAATGTAGGACGAAGAAAAAACAACGACAAATTAAAAGGATATGTAATTAAAACTTTTAAATAAAGTTAAACATTTACTTGCACTGACAAAAAACGTTGTTAAAACATACGATATAAAAAAAAAAAATAAAAAATATATACCGAAAAAAATCATTGGTTGCCTTGGTGTGACATGATTTTTGACATGCAACAGATAAGTAATTAAATTTTAACAATCTAATGGAACAAAAAAACACAGAACAATTACCAAAAAAATGTGAAAGAGTCTTTCCAATTTTAACAATTTAAAATAAAATAAAATAAAATAAAATAAAAGACAAGAAATATTAAGTATTTTCAACTTAGAGTAAATTTTACTTTAATATAAACTAAAAATATTTAAACTCTACAACATGTTATTGCAACCTTAGAAGTAGGACATGCAGTACACTTCGTACACTTCACAGTTCAGTCATCTGCTGTCTTTCTTTCATATTATAAAATGTATGCAAGGATCAATCATTTCTTCGCTAAATACGTTAAAATCGATTTTCTTATGTGTGTCAATAAAACACACTCAAACAGACAGCCACATATGCTGTCATCAGCCAAGCCACACACATGATTTCGCATGCTGCACACACACACACACACACACACACACATAAATCTATATTCGCATATAAAATTTCCATGTCTGCGGTATGAAGTCTGATGATATGTTAGAAATATAAAAAAAAATCTTAAAAAAAAACCAAGGCGAATCCACTCACATCCGCCAACACCGAGTTAGTTACTCGCATGTGTACCTGTCACAAACCTGTCTCTGTCTGATTGTTATTTCTTTATTTTATTTTTTTTTTCTCGCATAACTATGAATCTTGTAGATACTTTTTGGAATATGTTTTATGTTTCACTTTTCATATACGTAGCTATTTCTTTTTTTTTATTGCTTTCAATATTTACATATGTACATAACATATATATCGAAGTTATGCAAATATATATTTTGAATAAGATTTTTACATCTTCATCGATGTTACTGCCTTGAAATTCGCGCTGATATTGATGTCAATTTATTTGCTATCCTTTATATGCAGAAGTATTCATTCTTTCGATTCCAAAATTATTTTGATTTTATACATGTATTGTATGGTTGCTTTTGCTGTTGTTGTTGTTGTTATTATTGTCTGTTTTTTATCGCTTATGTATTGACAGTTCAGATTTATGCTTTCAAGGTTGCTCTGATGTTTGTTGAGAATTTCAAAGCGAAATACAGATAATCAAAATTTTTCTATCTGTTTTTTTTTTTTTTAATTTAATGTTGTTTGTTGTGCAGCATAAAATAAATAAGATTTATGATGAGTTTTTGTATATTTACTATAAATAGAGTTTTTGTTGCTATCTCAAATGTTTGTTGGTTATTTTGATTTAAAGCTTGTGAAGTCTTGCGTATTCAGCACTAGATTGGTTTTTTTTATTTGATGTGTTTTAATAAAAATTCAACCGCACAACTGCTTGAAAGAAAATTTTAGAATTTATCTGTGTACTTAAAACAAAACAAATGAAGTGAAAATATTGAAGTTTACAAGAAATGTTACTTCTACAATTTTAATATCAAAAATATACTATATTAACAATTAAGGCAAAACAAGTTATAAGTGACAAGTTAAACATGTGAAATTCTTACTCATATAAATTTTCTGTCTCTTTTTATTAATTTCCTTCTTCTTCTTACAATACCAACTATGCATTCATTTTTCATATTACCATAATTTCATCCCTGATATAATAAAAAAATTATATAAAATTAAGATTTTCTCTCTTTAAGACACAAAAGAAGAAAAACAAAAAAAAAAAAAAATCAAAATTATGAATAAAGAACCATAACTCCCTACCCAGCAAGCACTTGAAATGTTGTGAAGTAAAATATCCTGGCAAAGTGGTTGCAAGAGCTTCCTATTCAAGCCGCTTGAAGTGGATGAACTTTACCAGTCACTACAGAGCTTAAGCATTTATTGTTTCCTGTCACCGCAGGAAACAGCCAGCACTGGGTTAATCATAATGCTTGTGTCTCAAAAGGGACTTCAAAGCAAACGTTGCTAGATGGGAACAATATTTAATTTTGGGTTATCAAGTTAATGTTTTCAAACAAAGTTTCAATTTTATATGTTCTGGCTTTATTCAGTGCGATTTTTTTTTTGCTTATGTTTTTGTATTTAAATGTGTTGGTGAGAAATTTTTACATGTCGTGTTGTATTTACATGGCTTTCATGTTTTTACACAGTTATACACACACGCCCATACTCGTGTGCACATTCATTAATATGTCATACTGTTTGATATGCTATTGTTGTTGTTGTTGTTGTTGTTGTTGCTATGCTTCGTCAAGCCTTCACCACCTGTGGAAATGACAAATTCGTTCGCTCTGCATTAACTATTGACAACAACAGTTAAAACAGCAACAACGGACAACCACTGGTGTGCCTTCACCACCGCCAAAAATAACAACAACAATGAACAAGTGATTTCAATGAAACAGTCTCATCGTACCGCGTCGTTTCACATTCGTTATTCTTTGTTGGCCACGTTTGTTGGTCTGTCCTGCTATGCCTTTATGTATAATTTTGCATGTGTTTACATACTTACGGTCGCGCGTGTATTTCTCTATCTTTGTGTGTGAGTACGAATGTGTGCCCGTGTGTTCACTTGCATTTAAGCCAAGTTAAGGAATAATAAACGAATTTAACATTTAATTGCGTTGAGTTTTATGCAAATGCAGGCTCTCTTTATTTCCTGTTTATTACGAGTGGACATCAGCCGTAACGTGATGTAACGTTATGTAAGCGCTTGTAAATTATTAACAAAAAAAAAAGAATATTTAAACATTTTATTACATGAATATGCAATTTACTTGTGTTACAACAACAACAAAAACAACACAACGACAAAGAACAAACATTAATGTATGCAACATGTTGAAATTGTTGACACAATGTTGCCAACTGCATCAACGCAGTTGTGGTTCAACATTTGACGCCTAGTTATCTATCTAAGCTTTAAGCATTTTCGTAAATTTAATACTTTTAATAAATTAAATACCAAATAAATAAAAAAACTTTAGTTTTTAAGTCATTATCTTTATTTAATAATATTTTTTAAATTTTTTTTTTGAAGATTTATATACTAAGGTACTGGATAGCATTTGAAAATTACCTTTTGAAAATTTTAGCAAACATTCGTTTGATGCTTTTAAGCATGAATTTCGAATGAATTTTGAATTTGAATGAAAATGAATGAATTTACTTTAATTTGAGGAACACGTTTATTAGTTATTATGACATATGTCAACAAACAATAAATTAAAGTTGTACTGGGGTCACTTTAGATCTATGACGTACACCATACTACTTGACAATCACTCACTTATAAATTGATGATGCAAAATGGCAAACCGAACATAGTACAAATTAGATGTCAGATCTGACAAAAAACAAACTGTTTGGTGCAGATATAAGTTGTAACAGCATGTCATAAATTTTACAAATTCTTATAAAATTATTTTATTTATAATACACTACGCGACATTTGATTGAGACCAACGCCTTTACGATTTATTTCAATTCACAAAAAGTTTTAATATATGAAAAAATTGTCTTTTATTTAAATAAGTGATATATTTAAACTATAGACACTTAGAACGATTTATATATTAAATAAATACAATTAAATTTTGAAGCCACTTTGTAAGTTGTGCTCTAAACTATTCACTCTTTTTAATCAAGTATTTAGAGTAAGTCTTGGAATAGGCTTTTTTTATTTAGAATAAGTCAACTATTATATAATGAAGCAAAATGGTTCTGATTAAAAATATGTTAAAGAATTAGTTTATGTTTTGAACCTTACTATTTACAGTAGTGTGTGGAATATGGTTTTTTAGAATGTTATTTTTTTTTTTACTCTGAACCAATGATTTCAGGTGTCAAACCTATTTAGTCAAGTCTGCCTTGGTTCGGAAAAGGGGAGATAGATAAGTAGGATAGAAAGTGAAATCAAGAAAAACAAGTGTAGAATGTTGTATGTGTGGCGAAGCGCTTTATCAATTAGCGAATTTGAATCTGAGACAAGTGTTATGCCTTTACCTCAGTCAATTCGAGTTGTTAAGCAATCTCATTCCACAATCTCTACCACCAACTACAACTTCCAAAGCCAACTACAATATTGATGAACTTTTAATTTCAGTTTTTCAGAAATGAGGAAAGAATTAACGAAAGCTAAAAACTTAGGACCATGGCTAGACCGGAACTCGAACACGGAACCTCTGGGTTGACAGTCAATCACGCTAACTTCTCGACTACCGAGGTCCAGATTTTTATTTTCAAATTATCTTGCGTTTTCGTAGACTTTTCGTGTCAACCATCTCCAAATTTTGACCATAATATTGAGATAAAAGGAATACGGTGTGCATTCCAAAAGTTCAATAGACTACCATTGGATCCAAGATTTTACTAATCTTGCAGTAGGGTTCCATGGAAGTCATTTCAAAAAATTGTGAAACTGAAGAAAAGTATTTTTCAGAATATTTTTATAGATTTTTATTTTTATAGTCAACTTAATTGTTGCGTAACAGTCAATTGCTGCCCATACCATTTTGCCTCCCTCTCGAATATGGCGCCTAGATAACAGGCGCGGATACAAGGGGGAGTAAGGGGAGTAATTACCCCCCAAGAACTTTTAAATACTTTACTTTTTAGTACTTTATTTGGAGAAAATAATTGTGCCCACAGTTTAAGGGTACTTTTATGTATACATAAGCGATTCTGAAGGCGTGTTTTTAAAGAATACTAAAAACAAAATGGTCAGAGACATTGTTAAACTATAGTTTTTGTATTGATTTCAACAATTATTAGAGTATATAAAAAAAAATTTTTTGTTTTTTTTTTTGTTTTGTGACGACATTTACGTGAAGGGGCCGTTTTTATGAAGCGATGCGAGAAGAGTAGGACCATTTTGCTTGTAGAATAACACGATCTGTAGTCATCTGCAAAAACAAAATATAATTATATGTTAAGCAAACACTTACGTCGAGGTAGTAACTTCGCCTTTTTTAAAAAATGAGCCTGCAAATAAAGGTACATTTCGTTCTAGTACTCAAATTTGCTGCCATTTTTTTAACAATCAACTTTAAAGACGCGTTATTTTCTTACAAGCAAAAATAAAAAAAACTTGAAGTCACACTGCCTCAGCGTAAGTGTTTGCTTTATAATAATGATATTTTTGCAAAATTTTAACGATTACTTTAAAAAGCCCTTTATATGAAATCATTGAGCAAGCAACATTGATTTTGATTTGTAATGAGCTCAATTAAGATTTTGGCAATGCAGATCAGAGTTGCCAATTAAAATATTTTGTTATTATTAAGTTTATAATACTTAAAGAACATATTCTTTAAGAATTATATTTAGAGCTTAATGCCAAATAATTCATGAAGTAACAGGCTTGCTGCAACAACAAAAATTCTTTACAAAAGAACCGAGCAGACTAGACCATGGTTTCGTCGGACGCTACTCCGACTCATCAGTAGTCTCTGTGGTACATGCAGTCCACTAACTTTGAGAAGCTAATAAGTGCAACTGTCGTAAAACCAAAAAGGAATTACCAGCACTTTTCACTTTCTCAAAGCAGTGTTTTTCTACTCTTTTGCTAGTCGCAAAATTTCAAAAAATTGACTGCATTGCTTCTGCAAAGATTTTGTTGTTGCGCTTTTTTTTTACTTCTTTATCACGTGTCTATCTAGGTTCCAACATTTTGTTGGTATTAAACCATAGAAGGCGTGAAGAAGGTTTTTTTTGAAAGCAGATGTTAATTATATGCGCAAACATAGAATTACTCATCATGTTTTCGTAGGTTTAGCTCGCACCAGTTTACATGAGTTATAAGATTGTGGCATTTTGATTTGTTATTATTAAGTTTATAATACTTAAAGAACATATTCTTTAAGAATTATATTTAGAGCTTAATGCCAAATAATTCATGAAGTAACAGGCTTGCTATATTTTGTTCTTCTAAATTTTTACTGAAAATCTATATGCCAACAAATTTTACCATAAAAAACAATAAGTGCATTGTTACTTTCAGTTTTCACTTTATAAATTTTAAAAAAAAAAGTTCAAACAATCATCAGTTAAATTATTTTTTAGAAATATTTCAGCTATAGTCCTTATGAAAATATTATATACATCTGTAATACTTTTTGTCATATATGTTATATAACAGGGCTGTTAAGAAGTGAATTAATGTTAAGTTAATGTTGCTAAAATTGTATCAACTGCGCAAATAATTTGTTGCATACAATTATTTTTGTTTGAGTTAATTCTAAATTGTTTGGAATTCTGAAATTTTTCAAGTCTACTTTAACTTCATCTTTATATTAAAAGGCGTAGGGAAAACAGTTAAGAAACATTTTCTTCCGTGTTTTTCAACCGATTTTGATAATTCTTGTTTTAAATGAATTAGAGGGTAGAGAAGGAGGGCCTCGACTATTTTATACAACTACACGGTTACTGCCACTGCTGCTATGTTAGTTTCACCATTGAACAACAGTATTCCTAAAATATCAGCTGATCAGTGCCACTGCCACTGACGCTGCCACTGCCGCATTCTAATAAAAGATTGAAAACTACTACTACTACGAAATTTAAGCTAAATATAATTCTCAATGTTAAAAAAGAATAAAAGAAAGAAAGAATTAAATAAAATTCTAAATATAATAATAAATATTTGTAACGATATGAAAAAAATTGTTTATTAAAATCTGAACCAAAATATTATATACATTATTACAGTAAGCAGTGTTTAAACCATTGTGGATTAAATAGTTATCCTTTTCGGATTATAATATTTTAAACTTTTTTGGACTAAACTCTAGTCCTTTTTGGATTATAATATTTAAAACTTTCTGTGGATTAAAAATTTTTCCTTTTTGGATTAAGAAATTTAAAACTTTTTGCGGATTAAAAATAAATCCTTTAGGGATTGAAAAATTTAAAACTTTTCATTGGATTAAAAAATAATATTTTTTTGGTCGTGTCCTATATGTAATCCAAAAAAGTTTCAAATTTAGTCCAAGATTTTTAACCGTGTATAAATAAGCAAACAAAAACTGGTCGATTTTCGACCCTAGGCGGTACTAGTAATTATAATTGCAACAAACCAACCAAATTAACACAACCCACTTTCATGAAATAAACCTGCCACTTTTAGTCCACTTTAAGTATGGAACTGATTCAAATTCAATTATTTCATGAACTTAAAATTTGGCAGTGTAAATAGGCGAGCGTCATTAAGATTAATGATATCAACGCCGTTTTTACTCATTATAATAATGACATTTTTCAACTAATTTCTAAAATGTTTGCTATCTTTGCCTAGCTTCCTATCAGTGAAGCAACAGCTGACCGAAGTTTTTCTACACTGCGACGATTTAAAACATGGTTACGTTCAACTATGCAACAAGAACGATTAAACGGACTCGCATTATTGCATATACTTGGGATTTTAAAATTAATATTTACGAAGTTATTGATAATTTTGCGATGATTTTGTCATATAATTTAATATCTAATGACTATCTAATAACACAGAGTAACGAAATTAAGCTTTATAAAAAAGCAGAGATCTCGATAAACAATCCCGAATGCAGTTAGGTTGCTGATTTTAAATAATACAAATAGATCAATATAATCGATTTAGCCAAATTATCAGAAAAAGAACTGATTTTCATGTTTTGCCACGAGCTGATGAAGAAAAACGGAGTATATGTGAAAAATTTGAATAAATCAACCTTAATTCTAAAATAAGTGAAATTTAGAGTTTTTATTTATTTTTCGCTAAGATATTATTCCAGAAAAAGGGTGAAATAAATAAATACGGAAATGTGCGTGTATGTGTCTGGGAAAAATGCTTTTTAAGCAATTCAATAAATTCAATTCAAAAAAGTACAATTTGTCTATTTGTAAAAATACAAAATTTTCTCAAAGCAAATATGAGTGTCTTTGACAATTTACCCCCCCCCCCCCCCCCAAGATTTTTTCCAGATCCGCCCCTGCTAGATAATACATTTACTGTTTATCTCAAATCGTGAAAGTAATATATGTACCGTCTACACGATCAAAATTTAACAAATTTTCGTTCAAAAACCCAACCTTTTTTACGGGTTCCTTCAAACCATCTTTTCTTTGACAAATTGTAATCGTTTCTAATCTCAATCTTTTTTTACTGGTTTCTTCAAACCACCTAATCTTTGACAAACTCTTATCGTATTTTTTTCGATGGTGTTGTACCAGGTGAGGTCGTTTAAGAGAGCAATAAGCGATTTTCCTGAGCGAAATTGCCTTTTTAAGTTTTGCCTTTCATATTTTTGTTCATAGTTTTCATTATTTTGAAGAAAATTTTTAATTACGGTTGTACTTTAGTCGATCCTTTGTTGTTATAATACAGTTACTAGCTTCATTTCTTTTTTCTCATTTTAATAAAATAAAATTATTTGGAATACAACCTTTTTCAAGACCAGCAATTCAACTGGGTTCACACACACACATTGCCTTTATTCTAATGGCGCAATTTAATTAAAAATTTTCCAATTCAATTAGAAAATATTTCAGGAAATAACGAAAGCCTTCGATATTTTTTTTCTTTTAATATGATTTTGACGTAGAATTACGTCTTACAGCGCGGTTTGTATGGGGTCGTTTTAACAGTTTTTTTCAAAACCATGCAACTTTTTTGACGAATACTTTAGGGTATACCTACAGCCTTTAATACTCATCGTTCAAAAATAATATATATTCTTAAATATTCGATATATTCTGCGCTGAATGAATATCTAAATTTGAATTTTGTCACTTTTATATTAAAGTAACAAAATAGTAAAATATAAGATGAAAAAGGCATGTGTTTATTTAATAAAATCAATCAGCTGCTTATGTTTGAAGCCTGCGGCTTTCTTTGTTTTTGTTTCGTTGTTTTTGAATGTGTTGGTTTTGTTTTGTACAGACTTGGTTGTCTACTTCACGTGACAAAAGTGATCCGATTGGATTTAACTCTTAGGTAAAATACAACTAGCATTGTATTTCGTTTTGTGCTATTACCCAATAGATGGCGCTATCTGTTCGGCTGCATGATGTATGCATCTAACGATCATTGTTTATTGCGTCTTTTAGAAAGTATCAAAACTAACTATGTGAAATGAACATTCTTTTTTAATTTAAGAAATGAGCCAGGTTTCGTTCTGCATAAATTGTTGTTTTTGTTTTCAATGAAAATTAATTTGGATGATCAACCATCTACATCCCACTACTAATTTTAGTGTAGCTCACAAACTATACATCGGACAGAGACAAAAGTTGCACCCTTGGAAAGACCATTTGCTCAACTTGAGGTATAGCTACGAACCGATTTCTTGAAAAATCGGTTCATTTACTTTATTTTAAAATTAAATTGAAGTAAATTGAGTGTTCACTCAGAAAAATATCAACTGTAATATTAACAGTCTGCCGCTGTTATTTCAATACACTGTTCGATTGAATGATTTGCGTTTAAGTAAACAATTTTCTTTGTTGAATGAACGTTTCAAAGTATTTTTGTGCTGTTAAAATCATCTGTTGAAATATTTTTGTGCTTATATTGAATTGTCAAGTTTTTCTAAGCAATAGTTTTTATATGTGTTTTGCTATATTTATATTATCGTTGCCAGTAGCTCAGTGGATGTGCACTCGACTGTCATGCGGGAAACGTGGGTTCGAACCCTAGCTGTGTAAGTATCAAAAATTTTAATTTAATAATTAAAATAATAATAATTCTGTTTCATTAATTCTTTGGTCAAAAATAACCTTCAAAATAAAATGATTACAATCTTGAAAAAAAACATTGCAAATTTCATTTTTATTTAAAAAAAATATTTTATATAAAAAAAAATTTTATTGGCCTTGCCGGATTTGACACTCGAGTACTAGACGCACACGTAAGCACACTCGGCCATACATGAACTTTCAAACCAGTGATCAAATTTCAATAAATATGTTTTTATACTGGTTTCGTGTTCCATAGACCAACAGTCAACCGACTGTTGACTTGAAAGTTTCATTTGTTGGTTGGTATTTAACAGTGAAATCTGTTATTTCAACCCATGATTTGTTTGATAAAACAGCATTTTTTCCCTGAGTGTAGCTCGCAAACTATACATCATACAGAGACGACAATGATACCAATTAAAAGGACATTCGTTTAGCCTTCTTTTGAACTAAGTCAATGAACTCAATCTGTCAAACTTAACAAAAGTATTGAAAGAATTTGATATTTAGCTTTTGCTTTTCTTTTGCTTGCTCTATTTATCATGCTTACTTTGAACTTCTTCTGTGTTCTGATTTCGATAAAAAGTCCGTCACTTGAGTGTTATTAATTTATTTATTGGTTTTTGGAAGATAAATAAAAAATATGTGCAAAATAGACCAAATAATCGAACTAAAGAGACAAAGCAGAACAGGTTACTATTTAAACGGAATCTTCCAACTACACATACGATACTATCGAAACTGTTTTTTTTTTTTTTTTCTGAAAGTTATGAGTACCTACTCAAATCAATCACAAATTAAGTCATTTTTTAATTATAATATGAGTTAAGCATAAAATTAAACTTCAAGTATATGTCATTAATTAAATAACGTTGAGCTTTTGTCAAATGAAACTGTTAAAAATCAAATTATATATAAATTTTTTATTATAGTATTTATTTATGAAGAGTATAAAATAAAAGTAAATATCCTTAAATGTGCTCTTTTTATAGAGCTCTATTAAACACTAAAATAGTGATCACATCAGGTGAATATTTTTTAAAATTTTCTATGGAATCACTATTTGAAAGAATGTGCCCGCTATTATCAGCTCACGCCAAAACTATTTATTATTTCTATTTAAAATAAAAAGAAAAAAAAACTAACAAAAAATGAGCATAAATCATCACTACACAAGCATATAAAGCAACATATGCTTCATTTTTTTTTGTTATAGTTTTTTGTTTTGGTTTTAAGTTACTGATTTTAAATGCTCACTATGTTCAAGAATTGCATTTAAAATGCTGCTGCTCTAAACGTTGTTTTTGTTTAAAACTTGCTGCTATATTTATTGCTTTTTTTGCGACTACAGCTACATTGAAGTAGTGTGTTCATAAACATGCATGATAGTTTGTGTGTGTGTGTATGTGTGTATATATGTAGGTCACTCAGTAAAACTTAGGCATAACAACAATGGAGGAAAGATTTCAACAACTGCAACAACAACAACATCTCTATAAGAAGGGCAGGCTTTTGAGTGTTGTTTTTTATTGTTTTTGTTTTGTTCTTATTTTTTATATCTATTTCTTTGTAGTTTCATTTTTGTTACTTGAAGTTTTGAAAAATATTCCTGCTGCTGAGGCGCCATTCTTTTGGGCTTCCAAGAAAGAGCAAAACTATTTCTTAAGAAAGTAATATTTTCAGCAGCAACAAAATTGTCGCCTCTTTATGAAAGAAGCTGCTACTGGCTAAATGTAGCTTTTTGTGTGCGTTTTAGTTTCCTCTTGAAAATAGTCCATTTTTAAAGTTTTGTCTCTTAAGGATTTTTGTTGCATAACACATCCGTCTAGTCGACACATTGTTGTTGGCAACAATACTTTAGCAGAGCAGAACAGCCTCTATTCCAACCTCCTTTGGTCAGTGCTGAATGTTTTTCATGATTTCCTGTGCGTTCATTCCAAGTTGGCTCTACAACGCCAAACCGACCGAATGACCGAAGACAGGAAAGTTATAAAAAAATATACCATAAAACTTAAGGAATCAAAAGCAATGCCAAGTGGAAGTCAAGCAAGTAGTAAATATTTTAGAAAAATTAAAAAAAAAAAAAAAAAGTAACTAGGAAGCTCTACACCACTTCCGCTGGCTATTGTGCTTAATGCGTGTGTCTGTGTGTTATTGTTATTGAAAAGCTGTTGTTGAAATTGTCGTTGTTTATATTTTAGTGGCTGCAAAGACTGCAAAAAACTACATGCTATGATTTTTTGGTACAGTTTTTCGTGTTTGTTTGCTGCAATTTTTTATAGAAAATGGAAAAATTTATCGCAAACAAAGTTTTTTGAAGTGCAGGCGTGCTGTATTTGGCGCTCATTGTTGCTGGTTTATTATTTATTAGCTAGTCATTGTTAGAAATTTTTTTACTTTGGTGAAAAATGTTGTTTTTGATATCAATAACATTTTGGCACATATTTTTTTTTAAAATTTTGCACATTAAATGTGAATTAAAATAATTTTTTTTGCAATTTTTTACTGTGACTCTGATATTTTCTGCATAAAAACTAAAGCAAAGAACATAACTACTAGATGAAATTGTCAAAGAGATGTTGATGTTTTCAATCAGAAATTAAAAATCAGGAATAAAATTCTATGCAATGTTTTTTTTAATAAATATGTTGGTATTTTTTACATTAACAACAACAACAAAAAATTGTAAGAAATTCATGCTAAACAGTATAACAGCTAACGAGCTGGAAGCATCTCACAAAATAAGTTCTTTTTTCGTAAAAGTAAACGTAAACTTAAACGTAAACGTAAACGTAAACGTAAACGTAAACGTAAACGTAAACGTAAACGTAAACGTAAACGTAAACGTAAACGTAAACGTAAACGTAAACGTAAACGTAAACGTAAACGTAAACGTAAACGTAAACGTAAACGTAAACGTAAACGTAAACGTAAACGTAAACGTAAACGTAAACGTAAACGTAAACGTAAACGTAAACGTAAACGTAAACGTAAACGTAAACGTAAACGTAAACGTAAACGTAAACGTAAACGTAAACGTAAACGTAAACGTAAACGTAAACGTAAACGTAAACGTAAACGTAAACGTAAACGTAAACGTAAACGTAAACGTAAACGTAAACGTAAACGTAAACGTAAACGTAAACGTAAACGTAAACGTAAACGTAAACGTAAACGTAAACGTAAACGTAAACGTAAACGTAAACGTAAACGTAAACGTAAACGTAAACGTAAACGTAAACGTAAACGTAAACGTAAACGTAAACGTAAACGTAAACGTAAACGTAAACGTAAACGTAAACGTAAACGTAAACGTAAACGTAAACGTAAACGTAAACGTAAACGTAAACGTAAACGTAAACGTAAACGTAAACGTAAACGTAAACGTAAACGTAAACGTAAACGTAAACGTAAACGTAAACGTAAACGTAAACGTAAACGTAAACGTAAACGTAAACGTAAACGTAAACGTAAACGTAAACGTAAACGTAAACGTAAACGTAAACGTAAACGTAAACGTAAACGTAAACGTAAACGTAAACGTAAACGTAAACGTAAACGTAAACGTAAACGTAAACGTAAACGTAAACGTAAACGTAAACGTAAACGTAAACGTAAACGTAAACGTAAACGTAAACGTAAACGTAAACGTAAACGTAAACGTAAACGTAAACGTAAACGTAAACGTAAACGTAAACGTAAACGTAAACGTAAACGTAAACGTAACACACTCGCCCAGTGTGTTGCGAATGTTCCGCTTTCAACCTCAAAATATTAAAATCCAACTTAACTTTAATATTGTTTTTTTATTACAATAACAAAAGCTATAATCAGCAGTTAAAATAGCAACAACAATTATAATAATGTTCATGCAAACACTTTAGTATCAATCTGCACACAAAGACACATTTACTTTCACAAGCACACCATCACCTACTGACACCCACAGTACTCACCCACTTTTTGACAGCCATTCATTCAAGACATAAACAAGACAAGCTGCCACCACATTTACATGAAATGCCATCATCATGGTTTCATTTGAATTGTTTTCTAATGGGACTCACGACCACCACCACTACCACCTATCATTATACTGTCACTGCCACGCCCTTGGATGTTTTCGTTTACGCTCTCTACCACCACCACCACCCTCTCTCTCACTCTCTCTAGCATTCTCTATCGAGCATTATATGTATGAGCGTTATTTTTAAAATGACAGCATTTTTTATTTCATATTTTTTCTTCTTTTGACGTTTTTATAATTTTTTGTTTCTTGTTTTTTAATTTGGCGTGTGAAAAACTGCACGTTGGTGATACATGCGGAAATGAGGAAATCGCGCGAAATGCTCAAACATGACATTTCGTTGCGTGAAAGACATGCAAGGTGATGTTTTTGTTGTTATTTTAGTTGTTATCGCTGTGACATGCATTTCATAAATCACAATGAAAAAATATGATGACTTTGTTGTAGGTTGTTGGCGTTGCTATTGTTGTTGTTGTTTTGGCATTTGGCACAGGATACGCGACGACATTCATTTGCACGTCAGTTTAGCCACGTTAAGTGTTTGAAACTTTCATTCTATATATGTGTATGTGGGTGTGTGTGTGTGTGTGTGTGTATGTGCGTTCGCTTGTTTATGTGGTGCTGGTGGTTGTGTTATTTTGAGCAATTTGTACGCTTAGCTTTTAATGCTTGTTGTTGCTTTTATTTTTAGCACTAAAGTCAAGCGGTACATATTTAATATTTCAGCAATTTAAGAAATTTTATGAGCTATAATTATTTCGGTAGCAAAAACAAATGAGCTGAAGACATGAAAAATGTAATGAAAAGCAATGACTTACGTGTAATTTTCAAAGTAATATAATTGAGAATATTCATTTGTCAAAATGTACTTTTTTATGGTTATCAAAGCAAATGTTTCACTTTTTATAGAGCTAAAAAAAAAATAGTTAACGCAAATAAAATGTTATTTTGTATGAGTTAGTAATATACACTGCAGTATTTGGCACTAGTACAAAACTAGCGAATTCAATAGCCCAGAGGTAGCCAGTATTAGTTTTTAATATTATCAATACCAGTTATAGTTCAGTCTAATATTTTTGCATTCCACAGGCGAATTTTATGGAAATATGTCTTAGGAAGGGATCAATTGCAATTACCTGACACTCAAGTTAAATTTTTATATTTTTTAATACAATAATGAATAAGTAATAAGTAATAAGTAATGAAATTGAAAAACCTCATGTATTATTATTTTTCCGAAATTGTTGCTTTGAATTATATAAGTTATTTTCACAAGAGAAAAACATAAGCAATAAAAAGTATGAGCATATAGTTGATTCAACTGATCCGTCTTTTGATTGATCTAGGCTCAAAAAAAAAGCTTTTTTTCCAATCCAATAATAAGTATCTTTCATATTAAAATATTTAATATCTTGTAGCCGGTTTTTTGTTTTTTTATAATATTATATTTGTTGTTATCATGCTCTTGTGAAACTTTTTCCGTATTCTGATGAATGTCAATGCACTTTTTTAATCTGCTGAAATATTCTGACGCTTAAGATGTCTAACGGCAATGATTCTGATGTCTCGATTCTTTTTGTTGCTATATAATGTTGTTTCTATTTTGTTATGTTTCTTATTGTTCTTCTCTTGCCATTCCAATCTTTTGTGCTCATAAAGTTTTTTGTTATTCTCTCCGATGTTTTGCATATTTTTTCAATATATATACAACAATATCTTAATGAAATTCTTTGTATATTTTAATTACTTTCTTATATATTTCTAAACACATACATAGCCATAGCCTTAACAGTGTGAAATTTCGAAACACCAATAAAATCTGATTCGCTTCAGCTTAACTTTGAATATCTGCATATATATGTTGTATGTATATATGTATGTGTTCATGGCAATGGCAAAAGTTAACTCAAGGCAAAGCAGTTGCCGCCACTTCCGGCACGTATTTTATGTGTCTTTTTTTGTGGTCGCTATATTGAGCTCGATTGTGAGATATCTGCTTTTGGCCCACACAAGCCTCACGCTTACATGCTTTCTGCACGCCAAACTCCGGCTTAACGGCAGCTAAATAAATTTTTATGTTACTATATTTTTTTTTGTGTTTTGGAGCCTGAAAGCCGTCAAAGACAGCCACCATGTTTTCATGCCTGCCCATGGTGTATAGTCAGAGTTATTTTCTTTTTTTTGTGTGTGTGTGTGTGTTAGAGTCTGTGTGCTTGGCAGTTTGTGTGCTAGCTTAAAGATTTGTTTATGTGCTGCCATGTTTGAGAAATCATTTCTTAACCGTGGAAAATGCGATTTACGTTTCTCGCAGCTTTGTCTTCAAACAACTATATTAGAACTATTTGTTTTTGTAAAGAGTAACTTGCTATCTTTTGCCATTAAGTTAGAAAGTGACGTAATTAAAATTTTGTTGTTCTTCTTGTTTTTATGGCATATAAATTTAATTGTACGGTGCTGAAATTAGAGAAGCATTTGCTTATTTAAGATGTTGGTGACAAGTGGAGTTGGGATGAAAAACATATCTCAAGATCATCACGTTTCTTTGGTTGTGAAAATGAGTTTCTAGAATTTCTTATATCTTATTTGACTGATTTAGATCTATGTTTCTATTTTCTATCAAAAGACTGAACGAAAACTACTTTTGTAGTGTTTTTTCAGCACTAGGAGTACAAATGAGGATATCTGATAAAGTTACTTGAGATAATGTGATTGACGCTTTCACTTATACAATTCTTAGAATTGTTAATGCAAGAGCATTAAGAATGAAGAAAATAACTCGAAAGTAAGAGTGACATATATTTTTTTTTAGCTTTGAACCACGGATTTCAAGTGTCAAACCTATTCATTCAAGTCTGCTTTGGTTCGTTAATGGGGAGATTGATAAGCAGGGAGAAAGTGAAATCAAGAGGACCACGTGTAGAATTTTGTATGTGTGGCGGAGCGCTATAACAACATGTGAATTTAAATCTGAAGTGTTATGCCTTTACCTCAGTCAACTCGAGATCTTCCACCAACTACGACTTCCAAAAGCTTTGTATACTTTGATAAATTTTTAATTTCAGTTGATTAGAAATCAGGAAAGATTTAAAGAAATTTAAAAGCGTAGGACCCTGGCTAGAATGGGATTTGAACCCGGAACCTCTGGGTTGGCAGTCAAGCACGCTTACGACTCGACTACCGAGGGCACCAAGCCAACTATATAAGTCACATGTAGGTACTACTTAGATATCAATGTACGAAAGACGCAGAAGAAAAAAAAACCAAAACATGAATATTTCATAAACTTAATGTTTTAAGTTCCTAAAGTATATGCATAAGATACATGAAACAATAAAAAAGTTCATAAATGTCATGAGAAAATACAAGGGCAACATGAATTTTTCATAATTTTTGTGAAAAATATTCATAAAATTCATGTTCAAATACGAATGGATCAAGAATTTTTCAGAAGATAAGGGACAAAAATGCATGCATCTCATGTACATAAGTATGTCACTAAAAAACTTTTTATTTTGCTCAAGCTGTTTTGGAAAGCTTATAGGGTGAATTATTTTTGAGATATTTTTGAAATTTTTAAGAAAAATCCTTAAAAATCAGGTTTTTCGGAAATATTTCAAATTGCAAACATAAAATGGTCAAAAGCCGCCATTTTCTTAGTCTTTGAGTGATTTAAAAAAAAAAATGTTCAAACTTTAATTTAAATTTTGACATTTTTTTGGTCATTGGGTAACATATTTTTAAATTTTTCATAAAATTTTCATAAACTTTTAAAAAATGCTTTATAAGTTTAAAAAATTCTATATAAATGAAAAATATAATGATGTTATTAGAAATATAAAAAAAATCCTATGCAATTTGAAAAAATGTTACTTCGCTCTTGACGTTCCAAATTTAGGCCTTTAAATTTTTGTAACCGTTGGTTGAATTGTTAAATCGTTGGTTAGTGAACCGACTACAAAATTGCTAAAACAATTTAAATTTTTTAACCACCGGCAAGTTAAAAGTATTATTGATTATTTCAAAATATTTGGGAAAAATTCCAAAATACCTTAATCGATATGCATTCAAAAAAAGGTTCAGCAACTATGAAATTGAAAAATAATTTTATTTGGGTCATCCTAATGTGCATATCAACTCATGAAGTAAACTTCTTTATACCATGTATAATTACGTGGAGCTTATGTACACGCACATATGATCAGTGAACATATAATTTTTGTAGGTTTTGTATGAACGTATGGTCATAAGTGATAACTTTGTAAATCAAGTTAAAAAGAGTTGAATTTTGTATTAATTATAATCATATTAATACATATTTTTTTTTAAGATATGTATTAGGCCGGATCATTTTTGTATGGATAAAAAACAATGTCAACCGGTCGGGGCCTCAAAAGTTAGAGGAGCTCATTGAAATGATTTCTGCATACTTTTTTTTCAAATCGAAGAAAAACCGCCGAAGAAATTTTGATTCTCCTGAAGGTCCTTTTTTGTAAAAAAAACATGTTTTTCGTTTGTACCTTTTAATTTTTCACTAACTTACTAGCATACCAACATCTGCTAAAATATTAAATTTCTTACTTATACCAATATTTTGACATAAAATTATGTTGTATTATAACTTTTATTGACCACCAAAAATGGAGTTTTTTTGCTGTTTTCAAAAACACATTTTTTTAAAACCACTGTGAAAGACACATTTTTTATTAGATTTACTGATTTATTAGCTTTGATGAAAGCGATACACAGAAAAAAAGAACAACTTAATACCTTTTCAACAATAGCAATTCCACGTAAATATAATAAAACATGTGTCTATTAAAGCGGTTTTAGAAAAATGTGTTTTTGAAAATAGCAAAAAAATCCAGGTTTGGTGCTCAATAACATTTATAATGAAACATAATTTTAAAATGTTTTATTGATTTATTTATATATTTTATTTTTATGTCAAAGTATTGGCACAAGTAAGAAATATAATATTTTTGCAGATGTGGGCATGGCTTCTGCGAAAAATAAAAAGTTACAAGCAAAAATCATGTTTTTTTTACCAAAAAGAACCTTCAGAAGAATCAAAATTGTTTTGACGGTTTTTCTTCGATTTGAAAAAAAAAGTATGCAGAAATCATTTTAATGAGTTCTTCTAACTTTTGAAATCCCAATCGATGGAATCTAAATTTCGATCAGGTCTAATATGTATTTATAAAAATTAGGCAATTCCTTTAAGATTCATTATGTCCACAATAAATAGTTTCTTAAATGTATGTACAAAATAATGCGTACTTTTAAAAGCAATATTAAAACTGCTGCAATAATCGAAAAATTGCACAATTAAATTTAATCCGCTAGCAGTTGTCGTTCTTGCCATTCACATATCAGAGTAGTGCGAATTCAGTGAAGGCTGCACTGCGACAGCTGGTGAAAAGCCATTAAGAAGCTACTCGATATGTGGCTTAAAATGAAGTGAGGAGTTGATTTTTTTTTGCGCTGATTGCATGGGAACATTAAGTTTATCTTCAAACTAGTAGTGAGTGGATTTTACCATATCGACTTGCTGAAATTCTCTTTCCACACTCTTTATAATGTTTCTGCATATTTTTATTTTTTTCTGCTCCAATTTTGTGGCAACTCAACATTTGCTGCATGTATTTGAAATTACATTATTTTTGGTTTTCTGTGTCTGGTCATTCCGTTCTTCGTACGTTCAGTACAATAAAAAGCTGTCATATAAAAACATTCCCCAACACTGTATAAAACAATGCGACTCGCGTGCTGCGGTCGCTATGTTGGCCAACTGCTAATCGGTTTTTGCACCACCGGCATTTATTTTTTGCGTTAATTTTTTTCACATTGTAGCAATTTTCAAGCACAGGCAGCAGCTGATATTCATTGGCTCCGAAGATATGCAGACAGTTGTGTCACTAAAAGTGGCAACATTGAACTGCTAGAAGGTTATTTTTTGTTTTCATTTTATTTTCTCTATCTTCGTGCGGCTTAAGCTGCTATATGTAGCGTTAGTGTACAGATTTTCTTTATCTTTATTTGCATTTTTTTTTCTTTTTAATGTTCGTTGTGGTATTGATTTAGCGCGTTGCTGTGTGCGACTTGCAGTCATTGTGCTGCCAAGAGTGAAACGATCGTTTTTGAATTGCAAAACGCAAGAACATTTTGGCGACCACGAATGTCAGCGTTGAAGTTGCAAACAATTTCGATTTGGTTATAAGTTCCTTTTTAATTTTTGTTTTTATTTTTTTGCAATCTTAGTGCAAGAATTCATTCTTGTTGAAATGTGTTGGTGAATCGGTTTTTATGTTAGAGCAAAGAAAAACTAATTTTAGCAGAGCATTCAAGGACGTTTAAAAAAAAAATATATTTTTAAGATGTTGGAGTTGATTTGAAATAAAAAAAAATAAAAAAAAAATAATGAAAGGAACTATATGTAATGGAGAAAAGATATAACTTTAAAGTATTAAAGTTTTCTATGCAGTGAGAGAAATCAAACAAATCTAAGACTCATAAAAAATATCCGTTGGTTCTCTTCTTAATAGTCATTTCTGTGTATATTTAACCTTTTTCGTGATAAAATCTATGACTAATTAAAAAATAAAAACAAAATTATGACATTATTGAGACATTAAAATACCCAATGCAACAAAATAACAAAATCGTTGCATTTAAATACTTATTTCCTGCCGAGTAGAGGGTCCAAAGATTGCACAAGGATTAAATAATAGACGCTGGTTATTTGCAAAAAATTTTGACACAACCGGCTAAGTTTCTGTTTTTTAAAATGTATGGAATAGTAGTGGTAAATAGGTATTAAAAAATTCCTGACGTCATAAGGCGCTTAAGGAACATGCTTGAATGGCGCTAGTTATATCAATGAGTAAAAGCAAAAGCAAAAGCAAGAACAAATATTTTATGCCGTACAGCTTTTATCATTAGCACAACCAAAGGGGGATTTTGGGGTTTAAACCCCCCAAAAAAATTATCATAGTACCATGCAAAATAGAATTAAATCAAAGTGGTTCATATGAAAAGCAAACACATATCTTATCAAATGAATAAAAATCCCAAATTTATATTTCAAATCGATTCTGTTTGATGTACAATCTACTAAATTTTCATATATGTTTCCTTCAGACTGATTCTTTCCTCTTGAAGGGTTCTTGACAATACTACGATTTGAGTTATATCTTCAACTTCTGGATTGAAACCTACTAAAAATAATTGAAATATTTGGCTGAAAATTAATTCAAAAGTAATAAAAAATAAGAAAGCCCAAATTTGAAGAAAAGCGGTCGAGTACCTCGCCACCGAGGTGAACAAGCAAATGTCTTCTTAAATTGTTATTTTTCGTTCTTTTTTTATAACTATTTTTTAAACATAAACTAACCCAAACTCTGCAGGATTTCTGCAACTGAGCAAAAATTTAAAATTCATTTTTTTCCATCGCATTTTCCCGATTCTGTTTCATTAATATTTCTCTAAATTGTCAAATATTATTCGATTTTAAGAAATATGGGCTTATTAGAAAAAAATATGTTGGTTTGATTTTGCTGTTGGTTGATGTTGATGTTGGTTTGATAAAGTTATACCAATGAGCATGAATTAGGAAATGCTGACTTAAATCGACATAATATCTTTTTTAACAAAAGCTTTTACGACAATCTTCCAAAAAGACATCATTCAGTAAAATCGAATAATATTTCTGAGATGATGAAGGATTTTCATGAAACTGATTGTGAAAATCCGATGGAAGATTATGATTAAAAAAATATTTTTCACATATTACATACATAAAGACTTAGTATGCTAGTGTTAAATATGACAATATCAAAAGTCGATTTAAAAGAAAATTTCATCGGTTATTTTGAAGGCGAAAGACTACAACGATTTTTTCATATTTTGGATCTTAATTTTTCATCCCAAGGAGTCAGAAATTTTGTGTTTTATTTTTTCGGAAATGAGCTCCATTAGCACGAATTTTAAGGCTGGTTATTTTTACAACAAAGTGAAATGTTCAGTCATTGTGTGGAGAAAAATAGCATTTTCTCCGATAAAAATTGAAAATATTGTAGCTCAAGCCTTAAAAACTTCGTATAACTGCCTAAAACCTTCGTTCTTACCTTCTTAGAAGAAGAAAAATCCGTAGACGTCTGAAAAACTGGTGATTTCAAAACATTTTGGCTGATTCTAAAGAAACCCAAGCAACGCAGAATCAAGTTCATTTTAAAATGACTGCTACCACTGCTGTACAGCTTCTGTACGGCCAAAATGTCCTGACAGTGTCTGTTGTACAGTTTGAACTAAAAAATTTAAACTTTTTCTCGGCGAGAGATCAAATTTTGAGAAAGAAACTCGATTTTTATATTTGGAAACAATTAAAATGTGCATTATTTCGATAAGTATTCGTATCCAAATAATAAAAGCATTTTTGGACAAACAGATATTCATGTTGATTCAATCTTGATTGAAAGACTTTTATATTTTGGTGGAAAAAGTATGCAACTATAGCAATTTTTGAAATATTTTTTAATATAAATAAAATACTATTTATAAAAATTTAACTTACACTTTTAATATGACTGTTTTTTTAGGGATTGGGTCAGTTTGAAAATTAATTTTGTTTTTTCCTTATGCCATTGTACAATATGTTCAGAATATTCTCCTAAAGCTTGAGTCAAAACTTATTTTTTGCAAATTAGCTGTCATGATTTCCCTAAAAAGTTATAATCAATCTTGTTTAAATTTGGAACCCTTCTTCAAAATATATAATCTAGTGCTTCAAATATTTTGTTCTTATATTAACAAAAATTAGTTATAAATTTTTTTTTGGTTGAGCCTTCGAAACCCACCTAGCCAATTAACTAAACCCATTAACACCCATAAGTTGAAACTTATTGCTGTGATTTGAAGCCTTTGTAAAATTGATTTTATATATAAGTCCAATATTTTATAAAACCCCCACCCCCCAGACTAGAATGGAAAGAACCTTAGGTTTTTAGTCACAGCAGTGCAAAATTGTTATTTTTGATTAAAATAACTTTAAATGAAAAATAAAATCTTATTCAACACAATTTGAAATAAATAACATCTAATTAGTTTGAATTTTTACTAAGCAACAAAAGCTTTTGACAGTTAAATTAATCCGGCTTAAATTAATTTGGCTTTTAACGAATATTTATTGAATGCGTTTAGAATAAATCAGGCATGCACGTTAACGTTAATTTTAACGGTAACCGAAATATTTTTTTTTGTTTCGTTGAAACGAAATAAAAAAATAACGTTAATTCAAAAAACGAAAAATATTTATTTCGTTTCGGAGTAAACGATATAAAATTTTTTCGTTTTTTTCCCAATCAACCGTTGAAAATAACGTTAATTTTAACAAAAAAATTTCGTTTTTTTTGTATCAAAAGAAATTTTTTTTAAGCATAGGAGAAAATTTTAGAAAATTTTTCGTTTTCCAACGAAACGAAATTTGATTTGATAAATTTTTAACGTTATTTAAAAAACGAAATAATTTTGATAATTTATTTTTCGGCTTCAACGAAACGAAAAAATTTTGTTGATTTCGTTGTGCATGTCTGGAATAAATTAATAAAATTTATAGCAGAAGCAATATTCACAATATTTTCTTATTTTGCAATATCAAAATCAAGTCATTCTATTCATAAAGTGAAATAAATTAGCACACCCTGTTCCGCAGTAGCTAGTTGACGTATGCAAACGTCTAATGGTAAGCCAGAAATTAATTCAACTTAATTAAAATCACTCATACGCCACGCAGTAAAAATTTCAAAATTTGTCTTAATTAATTAAAAATGACATTGACAGCAGGCAATGCAACGTTGGCATTGGTAATGATGCCCACACACATACATACAAACACACATTCACATAAAGATACACACATACATATATTATTTTCGCCTATATTATTTTCACAAAGCTTTGACGCTAGCTCTAGCTTCCCGCAGTCGCCACATAAATCATGAAATATTTTGCGGCTTTCAGCGCTTCTCACTAATTGATTTATGCAGCATAACAGTTATATTTTTTGCCGCTATATTCTATTTGTTTGTTTTTTTTTTACTTTTTTTTGATTTTTTAAGCAAAAGGCATGACAATATTTTATGATTTTTATTTTTGTTTTTAATTGTTTTGTGGCTTTTGCTGGTGGTTATTATATAAGTTTGCAAATAAAGTTAAAATAATGTATGCATTTGCTCATAAACAGTCAGCTATGTTTGTGATGCTTGTTTTTGGTTATGAATTTTTTTTGTTTTAATATTTTTTTAAATCAATGTTTGTTTATAAAAAGCAAAATACAATGAAAATAATTTTGTTCTTTAAAATTATCTGCTAGTTTTTTTCAAAAACACTGGCTGTGTGCTGAAATGCTTGTTTTTGGCAAGGAATTTAAGCCTTTTATTTCTATGTCTGTGACATTTACTGCATGTGTTGATATCTTACTACAAATGATGTAATAGTGTGCGTGTTGAGTTGTAAAATATTTTTACCAGTTATGTGCACAATATCTATATAAATCAAATCAGAGAACAACAGAAGCAGCAGCAACTTAAAAAAAAATTCATGCACAAAGCTGAGGTGAATGCTTTTATTTTATTGACACACAAAAATAAATGTTTTCGAACAAATTTGTGTGTGTTAGAAAATATATATATGTGTAAGACAAGAGCTCGGCAAGGAATGTTAAAATTTTTGAATAAAAATTTTTTTTTTTTGTTTGAAAGTAATGAATTTTCAATTGTTTATGCATATTTATAAGAATTAGAGTTCAACCATGGCCGAAATTTGACTTCTCCACATATTTATTTTACACAAAATTAATGTGAAAAAACAAATTTTTATCACAAAAATTAGCAAAACAAAAATATTTTGAAATTAAGGCACTTACTTACTAAGTTACTAAATTACTAAATTACTTATTAACACTTACGACACGAAACGAAAAGGAACAAAACGGAAAAATATTATAACACTGGTTTTCATGCATGCATGCGTAGTTAAAGGCATGTACGTTAACGTTAATTTTAACGGTAACCGAAATATTTTTTTTGTTTCGAAAAAAATATTTTTTTTTTTGAAACGAAATAAAAAAATAACGTTATTTCAAAAAACGAAAAATATTTATTTCGTTTCGGAGAAAACAATATAAATTTTTTTCGTTTTTTTCTAAATCAACCGTTGAAAATAACGTTAATTTCAACAAAAAAATTTCGTTTTTTTTGTATCAGAAGAAATTTTTTTAGTATAGGAGAAAATAATAGAAAATTTTTCGTTTTTCAACAAAACAAAATTTGATATGATAAATTTTTAACGTTATTTAACAAACGAAATAATTTTGATAATTAATTTTTCGGCCTTAACGAAACGAAAAAAGTTTGTTGACAACACAACGAAGTGCATGTCTGGAAAAAACAAATTTTTATCACAAAAATTTGCAAAACAAAAATGTTTTGAAATTAAGTCTGATGAACACTTACGACTCGAAACGAAAAGGAACAAAACGGAAAAATATTATAACACTGGTTTTCATGCATGCATGCGTAGTTAAAGGCAACGAAATGGCAACGTCAATGAGCATGCAAACAAGAAAACCAGTGTTGTAATATTTTTCCGTGTCGATTCGTGTCGTAAGTGAGCATAAACCTTTAGTCGGTGCACTCTTTTTCCGTATTCTAATTCATTAAAAACCAAAATATTAAAATTGGTTGAGAAACACGAGCGAAAATGGTTTGTAACTGTTTTCCTTACGTCTATTTATATAAAGATTTTGAGCTTTAAAATAAAAATATATTAATAAAACGTGAATATTTCTTTTTAAACATTTTTCTCTGATAGTAAACAAAAATTTTGGAATTTAAAAATAGCATTTTCTTCATTATATCCAATCATTCTGCATTATATCCAATTTGACTGAATCAACAAATAAACAGCAAGAACGTTAAATGCAATGCATGCACTTGACGAACATACCTACTTATATGCTACATTGTTGTAAGCAACAATAACAAAAACATGTAACAACAACAGCGTGGAGGTAAAATTCAAGCAAATGAAACCATAATGCGGCATGACAGCAACATCAACAACAATAACAGCAACAACAATAACGACAAGAAATTAATTGACAGCTGAATACGTTGCCGTGTCAGTAGAGAAACTTTTCAGCCAACGCACAAGCAAATGACAACAATCGCACTTACCTACACATACACATACACCAGCGAGTCTCAAACAAACAAATTTGCGCGCTAAGCTTAACTAAAAATTGCAAAAATAAAAGCAAAAAAAAAAATTAAAACCCACAAACAAGCTTAACTTCATTGTTCGTTATATTAATTGGAATCAGTTGTTGAAAAATTTATCATTGATGACAAAGGTTAAAAGTGCGTTGTCAGTCAGTAAGCCAGCTAGTCAGGCAATAAGTCAGGGTTGTCACAGTGCTAGTCTGATGAACGTTTGGAACGTCTGAATTAAGATGTTGTGCAAGCAAAATTGTTATCTGTTGTCCGTTGTAAATGTTATATTGGAAAAAGTTTTAAAAACTAACTCTTTATTTTTTTAAAGAAAACAGTCAAAAACAAGCATTTTTCCAAAATTTTTTGATTATTGTAAAGAATAGAAAAAAATACAAAAAAAAAAATGCAAAAACATATATTTTTGAATCCAACATGGTTTTATAGAGCTCCAAACTGGCGGCAGAGAAAAAAACGGGGCCTCGTGGTTGCAGCGCTGTGAGTAGCAAAAATTGTCCGATCTGGAAAAAAAAAACTTTTTTTAAATCTTAACAAAATTGGTTATCGTACGACAGGTGCTTTTTTTAAAATTTTATTTTCAGTTTTTGGTGATGTTTCAAATTTGAAAGTGTGTTTTTTCGAAAAAATTATTGACCTTAAAATTTCATTAAAAATCGAAAAAAATTGATAACAAGCTCATGTCATACGATAGCGAATCAAGTTTAAAAAAATACAAAAAAAAAAAGTTCGTTTAAAAATAAGCCCGCTAGTGCCGCAACCAGTACAAAAAACATGGTTTCGAGATAAACGCGTTCAAAGTTTGTAAACAAAGAAAAATGCAAGGAAAAATAAAAATGCGCTCTTACTTATCCGGCTGTTACTTTTGAACCCGTCAAAATTTTTCCATGAAATTTTTCTTTGAATCTTAAGAATATTTACTAAAATACAAAATTATAAAAAAAGTCAATTTGAAAAAACGACCAAGGTCATATTTCCCGTTAATTGTATACGTTAAAATTAACCTTCATTTGCTCTTAAAAAAATAACATTCACGCCCCTTGTGTGTCAATTTTGAGACATATGAGAATTCAATGCATTATTCCGAAAATTTTCCAAATTTTTGTGAGTAAAAGTAATTTTTATTGAAAAAGTATTTAAGAACACAAATTATTGAGGGAAAAACAAATTGGAAAAAATACAAATTACTGAAATATTATCGAATTCACAGCAGCTAACCTTAAACACACTTTACACAGACATTTTGATTGTGGTTCTTCTTGCAAGCAGATTTTGCACAGAAGCAACAAATATTTCCACATAAATTGTTTTTGGAGTCAGATTTACTCTCGTAGCAAAGATGACATGCTGGTGGGACACTTTTTGCTCTTTTTAGTGGATGTGGAGATGTAGCTGTCAAAGGCACATCAGTAGAAATATTTGAAAAAAAATTGACTGATGATGCTGATTTTTGGTTGACAATGAACCAGCCCACTTTTCGAATAAATCGCTAATGGGAGCACATTTATCTGATGACCGCTGCTGTCTTCTTCCAATTGCATCGTCAAATCGAATAACTTGATTCACATATGCAAACGTTTTCTTTGACATGGTTGCTCTGAATACTGGACGACCATATTCGCCATCGAACAATTCAATTATGGTTTCATTTTTTGATCTGAAACCCGAAACAAAATAAGTTTATTTGAAAAAAAAAAAAATAGCACTAAAAATCTACATGTAAACGTCCGCCAATATCAAAACACCAAGATATGCCTGCAACAGATTTAGTTAAGTTTAGTTTAGTTTAGATTTGAATCGATTTTTAAATAGTTTTCACCATACTTAGCTCTAGCAAAGGCATTAGAATGATTTGGAATAATATTTTCGATATGTTGCGGAAAAAACAGTAGAAATTTACCTTTGATATCATCACCACGAACTTTCGCATATCTTGTAGTGCCAGAAGGAAGGACAATAACATTTTCATTATGAACTATTCCACTTTCATTTTGATATCGTTCTGATTATCATACCATCTTTTGAAATAAACAAGGGATCAATATTTTCACTGACACAATCGTAATCATTTATTTGGTTGGGTGTATCATTTTCTTCAATATGCGAATCAGTATCGGGAGAAAATAAGTCATCGTTAAGATCAGTAGTGGAATTCCCAAAAAGTTAACGACGATAATCGTTGTGGATATCGGTCATTGTGCGTGCCACTTTAAGAAAAAATTACAATTTTTGCAAACTAACGACATCGAAAATTGTTGTAAAGCCGTTTGGCAGTTCTACTACAGGAAGCTCTTCATCAGGTTCATACTCTTCATCGCTGCCTCCAGAAAAATTAGCATTGCTATCGCTTGCGATGAGCAATTCTTCAATTACTTCATTCGAAATATAGCTTGGCTTAAGCATTATTATTTTTTTACTGAAAACAAGCACTTTTCACAATCAACTTTTTCATTATTTTGTCTGTTTAGCACTAAAAGCGAAGTAAATGTTAGTTTTCCCGCCAAAAACATGTGGAGTTGCCATGAGTCAAAAACGACACACGAGGGTAGACAACGTAACTTTTTGAATAAAATCCCTAAAATACAATATTTTAGAATATGAAAAAGTTTTTGGGTGTAAAATAAGGAAAGAAATAAAGTCAAAAAATTTGATAGATGTTCATTGATGGTTTTCGAAAAAAAATTACAAGAAAGTTCTTCTTGTGTCGTTTTTGACAAAAGGAGCAGATGAAGGTTAAACAAAAATTATGAACATTTATAAATTAATACAAGCAACACCAATTGGTTTTTCAACACAGGAAATCATCTCATTTATAAAACAAGAATTTGTATATTAATGTAAAAAAATAATATCGATGTTTATTGCAAAAAATTTTAATTTAAACAATATATAAAATTTTAATAAATTATACAAATTAGAAATTTTGTCAACCATAAATATGATTTCAATTAATGTTATAACATATGTTAATATGTAAGGATAATTATTATTTGTTAAAATGTTCAAGTCTAATCAAGTTTTAAAAATTCTCAAGGATTTATGAAGGTTTCATTATTTTCACAAATTCAACGAAATACGTTATAGAAGAAACCGGTATGACTTTTTCTACTTTAAAATAATATCAGCATTCGCAAATTAAAAAAAAAAAAATACACCACAAAAGTTTGAATGTTCCAATACTAAAATTTTTTCATAAAATATTTGACTCACCTAGCTCTGTTCACATTGAGCTCTGTGTTTTTATCATATTCTCATGCCAATGGATTTCAATTCAATGTTAATACAATTAAAAGTTGCTCATACGCACCGTTGAACCCAAATAAACCAACTTTACCATAACGTTAATTTAAATCAATTAAATAAAGAAAAATTCACTTTTAAAACATTTTGATTGAAACATAATTTATTTTTGTTGTTATTGCTTTTTTTGTTTCAAGTTTTTATTATGTACAACAAATCAATATTAATAAAAATTAACCGCCAACAATTAGTTTGCCTTTTGATGGTTGTTTTGTGCTCGTTTTGCACAAACAACAACTAGCTGCCATTGACACAGTATAAGTTTTATTTACTATTCACGCTTCATATAACGAAGTTGTTTTTGTTGTTGTTGTGAGCTTTTTTTTTTCTTTTTCTATATTTGCTGTTTTACTTAATAACATCCGCTATGCAGCTTGGCCATGGCAGCCATCCATTTTCCAATTAAGCTTCAGTAGAAAATATCAATTGTCGCTAGTAATTACGACAAATCCCAACAGCGTTAGCAGCAGAGTAGCAGCAAAACAATTACAACAACAGTGACTGTTGCTGTTGCTGTTACTGTTTCTACTGCTTTGCAATCAACAGAATATAAGTCACAGCGTTTGGCTATAAAAATACTTGCATTTGTTGACATTTATTACACACTCACACAACTAGCTCTAAAAACAGATGTGTATTGATTTTGAACATGTGACTGTTTGCTAAGTCTGCGTGTGTGCGTGTGTTTTGGTTCAGTGTGCACTGATCTGTTACGTTAGAAGAACAGCAAGTGTGCAGAAAAGTGTAACGAAAATAAAATACTATATTCAGCACTGGCCAGCAACATTCCATACAAGCTCCTTGCTTTATACAACCAATACACAAACATACATACAAACAAATAACTGAATACATATGCTTTTTTTTCTCTATATTTTTTTTCTTTCTTTCAAACTGTGTTTTTTTTATGCACTGCCATTTCTATTTAATTTTGCTCATTTATAAAACACTCACATCTCGCAATAGTTTTGTTTGTATGCGGCTTATGCATAAACGCACACATATTAACAATACTACACTCAATATGCCGCTGTGTTTTGTTTTTGCTTTTATTGCTTATTTTTGTATATTTGTTGTAGATATAAATGTATTTATTTTATTTTGTTGTTGACTGCGTTTCTTTTTTTTTGATTTACTTAAACACCATGAAATATTTTCTTTTACTTCTTGTTTTACGACATTTTCATAAATCAATTCATGGTTTTCTATGGATTTGCCAATGCCACCCAAAGCGTTCAACCAGAGTCACCAACTGAGTTTATGACATTGTTACATGAATGCACACGTACACAATTATTATATATATTTGTATGTGTGTTTGTTTGTAGTTACATATGTACGAGTATCTCAATTTAGCAGTCAATTGTAGTTATTGTTGTAGTCGTTGTTATTTTTATGATGAACAGTAGCAACAGCACACCCCTTAACAATAGCTTAACCAACATCAAATCAACCAGTCAGTTCGCTATGCTTTGGACACCCAACTAGCTTAGTTTTGAAAGAATTTTCAGCAGCTTGCATAGCATATTGAGCAGCATTGAACAGATTCTAAATTAAATTGTTGCAGAGGGTGACAGTGTTGCTGATGGCAACTTTTTACTATGAAGAGAACGCTATTAAAGTTGTCACAATTTACTTCAAGTTCGATGGTGTGTACTTTTAAAATAATTTCAAATTCAATTTAAATTGATGGCTTAATTTAACGGTTTTCTAATACTTTGATAAACTTTGAAATTGTTTCAGTTTATTGTAAATGTTTTAGAAAGAAGTTGTTTATGAAATCCATTAAGAGGGCAAATTTTAATTAATAAGAAAAAATACAAATCTTTTAAGAAATAAATCGAACAAAATCTTGATTTTTTAACATTCTAATCGATCTTGGTTGAGGGAGAGTCAACTGTATTTTTCAGGTCTAACTAAAAAACCTTTTAAGGGACAAAATATACAAAATCGTTTAAAACAGTAAAAATAAAAGCAAATAATAAAATCATAAAAAAACTAAATTTAAAAAAATTTAAAAATATATCAATTCAAGAAATATTTTCATAAAAAAACTGCGATGAGGGTATGCCTTCAAAATTTATAAAAAAAAAAAAAAAAAAAAAACAAATTGGTCATTTCAGCCCTTGAAAGGACTTTGACCGAGCTTCTTATGATCAATTGTGTTGTGTGTGTTATTAAATGTTTGCACACAATTGACCGAAAACTGGACCTACATGTTTTATGCCGACTCCGAACGGCTAAAGTTCATGTTCTCAAGAAGCTTAACATGGCATTATTTACTCTCTGAGGTTTGCCATTGTCTGCAGAGAGGTGGTGACCGATCAGAAAAATTTTTTATTGAAAAAAACTTTTCGCCGCGGCTGGGGATCGAACCCGGGCTCCGAGCATGCTAAGCCACACACTTAACCTGCATGCCACCGTCACCACAAAATTTATAAATTGAACATTATAAATCTACACTTTTATTGATTATTTTTTGTTATTAAAATTTATCAATACTTTTATTTTTAATGACTTTTATTTATTATTCTTTAACATATTTGGTTTCAGTTTTATTATTAGTTTTTTATAGTGAAATATTTTTTAAAAAAAATTTTAAAGATTTTATTAAATTTGTAATTTTTGAGTTAATTTTTTTATTATTTCTTGATTATTCAATGTTTTTGTTATTATCAATATTAATTTTTATATATTTTTATTTATTATATATTTTTTGTTTCTTTGTTTAATTTAAAAGTTTTGATTTTGATTTTGATTTTGATTTTGATTTTGATTTTGATTTTGATTTTGATTTTGATTTTGATTTTGATTTTGATTTTGATTTTGATTTTGATTTTGATTTTGATTTTGATTTTGATTTTGATTTTGATTTTGATTTTGATTTTGATTTTGATTTTGATTTTGATTTTGATTTTGATTTTGATTTTGATTTTGATTTTGATTTTGATTTTGATTTTGATTTTGATTTTGATTTTGATTTTGATTTTGATTTTGATTTTGATTTTGATTTTGATTTTGATTTTGATTTTGATTTTGATTTTGATTTTGATTTTGATTTTGATTTTGATTTTGATTTTGATTTTGATTTTGATTTTGATTTTGATTTTGATTTTGATTTTGATTTTGATTTTGATTTTGATTTTGATTTTGATTTTGATTTTGATTTTGATTTTGATTTTGATTTTGATTTTGATTTTGATTTTGATTTTGATTTTGATTTTGATTTTGATTTTGATTTTGATTTTGATTTTGATTTTGATTTTGATTTTGATTTTGATTTTGATTTTGATTTTGATTTTGATTTTGATTTTGATTTTGATTTTGATATTGATTTGGAATTCAGAATGAATTAGGAAATTAATAAATTAAGACATTTTTACCAAAAAAGTAAGTATTGTTGACTGGTTTGATTGTTCCACTCAAAGAAAATTGCCAAAAACCTTCCACAACAGAATTCATTGCCAGATTTGCTGTTTTGCTGTTTCGATCAGTCTTATAACAGATTAGCTTGCATACCTTTATTTATAAATGATTGTGAGCTGCAGGAGCAGTAGCACTCTTAAGCTGCCACAAGCTTCATTAAAGCAGCGATTATTTGATTGGCTTTAATTTAATCCAATTTTATTTAAAATTGCATTAAAATAATCTGCAATCTTACTAAAAACTTTGCTTCTTTAAAACTGTAAAAGAAAATTAAACCATTGCATTATCATAAATATTTTTACGGATTTTTTTTCTTTGCATTGCAACAGCTCTTTAATTCTTCTTTTGTTCGTTTCTTCCATTTCTTCGGTAGTGTTAACAACATTGAACCTCATTTTGCTTTAGTGGCAAGAAACTTAAAAATAATCATCACTGAAGTTTAAAATCTTGCCCAGCTTAAGTTTTCTCGCTATCAACTTGAACGCTAAAATAAGCGACATTCTAAGAAAAATGGTAGTAAAATAATAACAACACGACAAAAAATAACAACGACATCTTCATGGAGTGAAAATAATTTAGGTGAAAAACGTTTTTCAATGACGCGACAGATTTTTTGCTAAAATTATAAGACGTTGGCAACTCTGTGTGCAGTGTGCAAAATTGCACAACAGCTTACAACAATAAAAACAACAACAACAGCAAAACATTGTAACAACATAGTTCGCCAGGCATATCAACGGCGAAGAACGAACGACGAACTCTTATGAACTTGTTGGTTCACAAGCCATTTTTTTCACTTCTCGTTGACTTTTTTTTTTTGTAGTGTTTGGTAGAGCTGCAGCTTGAATCTCTAAATATTCTTCCACTGTCAGAGAATCGCATGTCATGTTGGCAAGTTTCTGCGCGCAAACTTTTATTTTTGTTGAGGGTTGCCATTGCAATTTCATTACTTTAAAATGTGTGCTTCTGCTGCTGATTCTTCTTTAGTGCTTCAGTGCTTGATTTTATCTGCTTATTTTTTTTTTATTGGTTCATCGCTGCTTTTAGTGTTGCTTGTGGTAGCTTAAAGTTTGCTGCTGCTGCTGCTGCTGTCTGACCGCTGCAGCTCACAATCAGTTAAAATGAAAAGTTTTCAAATTTTTAGCATTGGCGACGTGGCCAAGGATCAGCTAGAATGCAATAAGACTGAACGAGAGAGCAAAGCAGTGGCTCTGGCAGGGAATTGCGTTGTGGAATATGAACGATGTGAAAGGTTTTTGGCGAATTACTTTTGGGTGTAGCAAGCATCGGTAAAGTTCTGAAATTCAATACAGTTGAAAAGCTGCCTCATAGTTTTTCAAAAGTTTTTCGGTGATGGCCAACAAGTGTTGAGGGAGGAAGATGGTGCAAGGGGGAGGAAAGGTGACTGGGTGATGAGCATTTTAGATACATTTTTGTTCTCATACTTATGCAGTTGAGATCATAAACAAAACTTGAAGGCAACAATGTTTTTTTTTTGTTATTTTTATGGCTTCTTAAGAAATATTATTATTATCTCGCTTGTGGATTCTGTCCGTGCAGAGCTCTCAAAAGAGACTTGAAGGTTTTTGGCATTAGTTTGATGAAAGTTTTTCATTAAAAAAACCATCTAAGTTTGTTTTGATGTATTAAAAATGAATTTGCTTGATTGTAGCATGATGTTCAATTATTTGGCACGAAAGTGCAACTTTATTATGCTTCAGAGCTGAGAAATTTATTTTATGAATTAGGTATCTACTGGAAAAGTAGTTTGTTTTTATGATGTAAGACTCTGTTGTGAGTTAAACAGTATTAAGCAGAGTAAGAATTATTTTTGTCTGTATTTGTCAATTTATATTCAATTTCCTGTGCAGTTGTTTTAACATATGAGATAAAAATAGCTATACAGCTCCAACCCAGTCGGCAATTGCAGGGCTTCGAAGCGCTTTTAGCTGGCATACATTTAGATTTCATAGGCCTTCCACACTCATATACAAGTATACTTTCTTTTTCATATGAAGTGGGAAAATTTTCCGACCTTCTGCGCTAGCTGCTCAAAAGAGGCCTGATAGAAGCACTTATTAAGAATGATTGAAAGAAGGGGTTAAGCAGAATTATTGAAAAAATAAATTTTTTTTCTAATACTTTTTCTCGTTTTCATTATCTTCTTTGAATTAATCTTCTCTTATATGTTGTTTATGGTTAGTCAGATTATTTTCAATCTATAATCTTACGTATAGCATTCAGAAAGCCATTATTTCGTCATATTTTTAAACTGAGATATATTCAAAATTTAAACGAAAAAGTTACTCTGAAGTATAAAAAAATCAATCTTTGTAGGGAAAACATGTCTTTTGTACTGTCTTTTGTGCAGAAAAAAGGCCTTTAAGGAATGCTCAAACAGCAGTGAGGGGATCATGTGTTTGTCAATGCAGTCAATGCATGTCTTCGTTTGAAGAGCGCTGGCTTAATTGACTATTGGGAAAGGTAAACCTTATGATTTTATATATTTTATGGATATATTTATGTGCAAGATGTTTTTTTATTGTATTAAAAATCATGGAATATAATATATAAATTAATACTTTTAAAACATACATAAATTGAAATCATAATATTGAGTATTTTTTTGGCTTTATGATTTTTAATTTTTTAATTCCTGCATTGAAGTACAACCATTTATTGGAAATTTTGAACATTTCATAACTAAACTATCGCTTTTTTTGTTTGAAACTCATTTACTGTGTTACTGTGTCTTTTTGCACTTCACTTCAAAAAAACAACAATAACCAAAGTAGCAAATAGCGAACATTACCAATAATTTTCAATTAAAACGATTTTAATAGCTAGTGCATTGCTAGACAAGTAACAAACAAAACATATCCTTAGAAGGCTTACCCACACTCAAACAAGCACACACAATCACAGCACAAATATTTTAATATTTCAAAACACCCACACATATATGGGGGGGGGGGTTAAATTCGAGCAGTGACACTTTTAATGACATGTGCAATGGCGAGCAACAATAACGACAACAATAACGTCAACAACAACAACAACAACTAAACTAACAGCAACAATAATAACAACAACATCAATAGCAACAACGCTGATATTATTGTATGCCACGCGACGCAACTTTTCTGCATTGTCATTAGTGTCACACGAGCATACAAACACACACTCACGCATACACAGGCACACCTTTTCCTGCAAAACAAAAGCTTTGCCGCTGGTGCTGTAAATTCAAGGCAACTCTTGCCCAGAAAAGGCCTTGTGCAGGCTAACACCTGCACTAAGCGGATGGGCAGGCAGAAGGCAGGAAGTAGTGAAGAGATGGAAGTTGCAGAAAATTCAGCTCATTGGCTGCTTAGGTTCTGCACGTTGCTCTCTAACGTGTATGTTTGTATGATAGTGCGTTTGTCTATCTCTTCATGTCGTTGTCCTCGGATGCAATTTCAATTTTATTTCGATTTTTTGGTTTTTGTGTTTGTTTTTTGCTTTTGTTGTCGCTGTTGTTTTTGTTAATTTCGCTGTCGTATATCTTTTCTATCAATCTTAATGCAAGCTACGTGCCACCCTATATGGGGCGACAAAAAAAAAAAAATCAAAAACATCAAATTGCGGCGATTTTGCGTGACAAGCAGCGGGTGTTAAACACACACACACACAAGATAAACACAACGCACACAATGTAGCAGCAATAATACGACAGTGTTGTGTGCCGCTCGCTATGATTGTTAGTCAGAAGTATTTGTGTGTGTGTGTGTGTGTGTTTGTAGTACATGTATGTGCAACCGGCTTAATACGATAAAGAATTAAAGTTTGTTTTTCTTCAGAATTCTTACATGTTTTTGACACTTTTTAAATAATTCTATGCTTTCAAGATAACCAGAAGATGGTAAGTGGCAAATTTTGTTAATTTAATTTTATTTTAACGAAAATCTACAAATCTTCAAATCTTTAACTTAATTATTCCATTTTCTCTGAAGCAACTCAACTCAAGCATGCAAATAATAACCATCATTATTATTATCATAATAATTATTATGACTGCATTCAGGGCACTGCGCCTGAATCTTTGACTTGCGATGCTTCCTGTTTGCTTTGACATTCGAGTGGCATCCTCTTAAGCACCTATTAATGAAGGTCTTATTATTATTATTATTATTATTATTATTATTTCCATACTACATTCTACATTCTACACTGACAGTGCGCTAAACTCATCAGCGTAGTGTTGTAAATGTTGTCATCCTTCTCTGCATTCTCCTCAACAACATCGTCTCATCTGAATGAGTGACGGTGGTTTGTTTGTGTGCCAAACAATTTACGGCCACAAGTGAACGTCTAATTATTTCGATATTATGTGCACACATACTTGACAATTACATTCAGAGTAAACTTGTTGGGAGGGGGATGATGGTGTGGCTAAGTGATGGGAACTGAGTTTGGAACTGATATATGTAGAGGTGTTGTTGCCAACGATGCGACAACATTTCATGTAGTTGCTACTTCTTGATGTTATTATTGTTGTTGTTGTTGTTGTTTAAATTGCTACAAAAGCTTGTAGGTGGCCAGCTCGTGACAGAGCGGGTGTGCAGCAGCATTTACAAGGCGTTCTCACTCACTGTGTGCAATTGAGTTAAATAGCGATACTTGCATGTAGAATTATATCTGTATGAAGAGATTTAATGTTATTAGCATTTTAGCTTCAATATAAAGAGCAAATATAAATAAAGATGGTAGACTGTGGTTTTCCTGTTTAGCTCTTAGCTCATATGAATTTTAAGCTCTGCTATTGAGCAACTATTTGGTACGCGCATTAAAATGAGATAAAGATTTATGAAAAAGTGGGACCGTAAAAATTATAAGTTTAATTAAATGGAACATTTTGTATAGGTACAAATTTTTTGAGTTTTATTACACCAGCTATATTATTTTTAAATATACAAGTTTTTACAAAAAAATTTGTTTATAAATTTTTTAATGTTGCTTAAAAACACACTTTATTTCTAGTTTTACGGCTGTTTTCATAAAACATTATTAGCCTTCATTGATACCTGTACAAGAACTCATATATTTCCTGTTCATAAACGTTCCATAACTACAGAAACCTCTTATTAAGTCTTTGTTAATGAGAAGCCTTCAATAAACCCTAGATCGTAATTAAATAATTTATAAGGTTATCCCGATATTTAACAAACCCTTATTTTTTGTAAACAAAAAACTGTTCTCTCTCAACAATGAATGACAACCAGTGTTATGTGGTGTCCTCAAAAAAAATTTATGTTTCAGTGTTTTGTTGCGTTTTTTTTTTTATAAAAAAGTATGTGCTTTGAAAATTTTTTCTGCTTAGAAAAAAAAAAGATAAGTAAGCATTGAAATTTTTAAAGAAATAAATTCGTGAAAATATTTCAAGATTGCACGCTGCTGTAAAGTTGCAGAACCATTAAAAATCATCTGATGGATGCTTCAAAATACAAAAGTAGTAGAAAATATATTGACTCAAAGTTCTTAAGATATATTGTACTAAAAAATAGTAAGATATTCAAGCAGCTGTGGAACTTTTGTGTCGTTCAAAATTCTCTACTCTTCAAATTAGGGTATCTATCTCCATTTTCGTGAGAAGACGTCAAATATAGGGATAACCTTCTAATTATTGAATCATGCCCTAGATAAAGCAATTTTAATATTTTTACTCTCATTTGAGTACAAATATTGTCAAGACTACTTCAAACTACTTCAAAAAATATGAAAAAGTGGCAAAATATTTCAAAATATTGAAAATAAGAATAAAAATTGAGAATTTTACAGTAAAAAACATAGAAAACAACATTTTTTGTCTGTTTGAATGCCAAAATATAGATAAAATTGTGAAAATAAACAAAAAAATATTGAATTTATAAAATTCTCGAACCATTTCTGACACCGTTCCCGCTTCAATATAAAACTGTTTCTATTTTAACAAAAAAACTGAGGCAACATTTTACAGAAAAACAAAATTTTAAAATTATAAAGAATTCAATAGCATGATTACAACTACAACTGCAACGTTGTATTATAGTGCGCCCTCACTTGGAGTACGGCCAATTCTAGTCTCCAAGTTATAATGTGCATGTTGAACGAATAGAGAGGATCCAAAAACGCTTTGTTTGGTTTGCTCTGAGAAGCTTAAATGAAACTGACATTTTAAACCTTTCTCCTTATGAGGATCTTTTAAAACTATTAAGAATGCAGTCACTAAGTAAGCGAAGGAGATATCGTATAGTTACACCAACTCATGACTGGTGTTTTTGATTCTCCGGATATTCTTTCTCTCATTAATTTTAACTCTAACTATAGAAGTAATAGAAACGCTAACACTTTCATTTATTTACCTTTTAGTAGAACGAATTATATGTTAGCTGCTCCTTTAAACCGCATGAGTACTATTGTTTACAACTGTATCGTTTTTAATGTTAACTTGTCAAAAGGTCAACTCAAAAGTAGACTTAAAACTATTCTGTTATTATATCTATGTATGCATGGTTAGTAGTTGCGTCCTGTGTTGTCCTTGAGCCTAACCCAAACTTTGATGGGTAAATTTTTTCCACATTAACGTTGTTTTGAGACAAGTGGCTGATCCAAATCATTTTATTTTTGATGATATGGGTTGTGGCTTTAAATAAGTTAATGAGAAAGTGTGAAAAAGCTGTAGTAGCTGACATAGTTAAATCATTGATTTTTATCTAAGTTTATCTAAGATGCTAACGAACAAAAACTTAGTGACATAAATAAGTTAATTCTAAACTTAACCAGCAAAGTATCCTGTTTGTCAAGAATCGTAGATTTTTGTTCAAAGAATTCACAAAACCAAATGTTACAATCAGCCCTACCATATGAGTCGTCGTCGGCAGTTATCGTCGTCGTCTTATGTCGTCATCTTAAAAATGGTACCACTGAAGTCGTTTCGATAAATGTTGAAGGCTGTCGACGAGTATACGGTACTCCTTTAGGTGTTTTGAAAAATATGTCGTGTCGACATGCCTTATTTTTAGTCGTTCACTTTTTCCTGCACGAGTTGCGACGACTTGGAACGAATTTTTTTTATTTCGGCATTATTTTAATTGAAAACGAAGAAAAAAAATTAAAATAACAAACGTTGGTCAATTTGAACATTTAGTTTGAAAGCTGGAGAAGAATCCATACGAAACAAAAGGAACAGTCCCAGCCAATTTAAGAAAGAAATGGAAGGAAATAAACAATTAAATACTTATCGTCCACCGCTTAGGGACATGATGGTTGACAGGAAGTTAGGAGCAATACTACTTGTAGTGCTGGAGATACCAAGCAATCAATTTTACTCTGTTTTATTTTTAGTCTGGAGAGATTTCAATTTAATGTAAAGAATAAAATTTCTTTAAACAAGGCAGAATGCACAGCAACTGGCGGAAGGAGATATAAGCAGCTACAACTTCCCCATTAGAAGAAGCAGTTGATTTTAATTTAATGCAGTTTGAAAAGTAATTGAGACCTGATGGTTTAGAGTGTGGAGTGCCAGAGCTCGGATAAGTGGTACAAGAGCGTGAGGAGAAAATACACATAGCAGAAAATATATGTGAGCCATCAAATTCTACAAATAGGCGTTCGCGAGTTTCAACTGATGCTGTATCGAAAATGAAATGCATGTTTATAAATAAATGACAAATATTTTAAGAACTAAATTCATACAATTTAATTTTTCATATAATTTGACAGTTCAGATTGAGAAAAAAGAAGAAAAATTTGAAGTTGGCATAAAATTATCGATAAAAAGTCGGCTTATTTTGTCACTCGACAAGACGACGTTGCGAGTACCGATTTAGCATTGAAATGAGTCGACGAGGACTTGGTCAACGTCTCATATGGTAGGGCTGAATATCTCAACTATTCGTATCTCACTGTAATCATTTGTTCGAAAATCATAGATTTCTGTTCACGAAGCTTGTATACAATAAATAAAAAAAAGTTAAAATATATAAAAAATAGTTCCAAAAATCAAAACTTTTTTTTGTAATATATCATAGATGGTAATCTAAGGAAGCAACCATTCCTAAATGTTGCAATAAGCAATTTTTTTAACAGGATTTTTTTTAACAGATTTTTATCAAAGGAATCTAAAAACACCATAAAAGCTCAAAATTAATCAACTTTTTTCATAGATAAACCAAGTGGACAATTTATTAGCAAACTATTGTATTTTTTATTGTTCACAAAAAAAAAATTGCAAAATCAATATGAGTTTTATTAAATATTTTCAATACTTTTTTTATGAGTTTTATTTTTTTTTTTATCATCAACACTTTTTTGTTATGAGTTTTATTTTTGAAATCACAAAATAACAGTTTTTTTTGAGTGTTTGTTTTTTGGTTCAATATAAAAATAATTTTTTGAATTAAATTTTTCTTCTCAGGAAACAAATTATTATTTTTGAGTTTTATTTGTCGCTCTGAAAAAAAAATTTTTTTTTTGAGTTTTACTGTTTTACTTAGTAAATAAAACTAAGTCTTGAGTTTTTTTTTGTCACTCTGAAATAACACTTATCTTTTGAGTTAAAATTTTCTTCTCAAGAAACAAATTATTGTTGTTGAGTTTTTTTGTCGCTCTGAAATAAAACTTATTTCTTGAGTCTCATCTACTCAGTAAATAAATCTGACTTTTGAGTTTTTTTTTATCACTCTGAAATAACACTTCATATTTGAGTTGTATTGTTTTTTCTCAGAAAAGACAGCTTATTTTTGAGTTATATTTTTCGTTCTGAATTAAAAATTATGTATTGACGTTTATTTTTTACTCGAAAAATAAAACTTTTTTGAGTTTAATGTGTTCGTTCTGAAATAAAAGTTAATTTTTGAGTTGTCTTGTTTTAATCCGAAAATAAAACTTAGTTTTGAGTACTTTTTCGCTCAAATACTTTTTTTTGAGTTTTATGTTTTTACACAGAAAATTACTACCCCGACAACAATCAGTTCGCACGCCTGGATTTTTTATAATATTCACACTTTCAACTTTTATTTATAATAAGAAAAGAATATTTCTGATACAAAATTTGTAGTATCCTTAAAGCTTGAAATGTAATGTTTAAGAATTAATAGCAAAATTAAAAAAAACTATAAAAACAACAACGTTAATAGCGAGATTGACAAACACAGTCATAAAATGCAATCCAAAAACTGACAACATTCAATTCTTACGATAGAAAGAATGCGAGTGTGCACAAGGATAATGGACGAAATTATTTTTTGCTGATTATATACAGAATTGAGAATGTATTGAGAATGTTTTGAGAAAATTTTGGTCACTCTTTGATTTTATACCAGCAGTTTTTTTGAAAGATTTTTCTACTATGGCACTTGGCAAAGCGGTTTGTGAAGAAATAAGAAAGTTAATAAGTTAAGTTAATAACATAGCCTCTAGAATTAGCAAAGTTAACTGTTCAAAACGTCATCAAAAATTATGTGAATATCGCCTAAATTGAGCCACAGCAGCATGGGCGAGGTAAAAAACAAAAGTAAATGATCGTGATATACGAGCATTGGAGGCCAAAATCATAGAAAAAAGACGGACTTCAGTGAGAAACTTAGCGAAAATGTGGTTGAAGATGATCGGTAGAAGTGTAAGCCTTGAATGGGTTACTTGATTGTTGTCGGGGTAGTACACTTATTGTTTGAGTTTTACTCTTGTAATTTTAAAAAAATAAAACTTAAAAAAATAGTTTTCATTCAGATCAAAAAAATAGAACTGAAAAAGTGTTATTTATGAGAGAAGAAAAAAACTGAACAATGTTGCTATGAGTATAAAACTTGAATATAAAGCTTAAAATATATAAAATCTCACAATTTTTGAACAGCAAATCAAACATGGATCAATTAAGTGTAATTGATATTCTTTTCTAATGAATTTGTTCCTTCAAAATTTTCAAAAAAGTAGTCCAGGGATATAAATGTAGTCCAAACAATTTAATACAGCTTTTTATTTAAAATTATTCAGTTTTATTATTATATAATAGTTACATTATTATTTATTTGTTTGTTATTTAGTATTTAAGGATTTAACATTTAAAAAAATACAAGAATAATTAACACCATAAAGACCAGCCGTTCTCGTTCGCGCGTCCTTTTCTACTGTACCCCGTGTTCGTTTACCCATCTGCGTCAAGTGTCCGTTCGTTGGTTGTTTGTAATTTATCGTCCAGTTCGGTCAGTCAGTGTTGTACCTAAAAGTGATGTCCACTCTGTGTTGTCCGTTGCCTGTTTGTGCGTTGTCCCTCATCATTCAGTCCCACATAAATTTCAGTTGTTTTTAAAATTCCATAAAAAACAAACTAAGAATATTTTTAAACGCCTTTTTCTATAAAATATTAATTGTTTTTCAACAACACAAAAAAAAAAAATATAAAAAAATTTACAATTGAAAAAATTACAGGCTAGTGCAGTGAGAGGATGAAAAATAAGAGTTTGTCGCTGTTGAAATGATTTCAATCCTTCTAGTGATCTTAATAAGAAAAAAAAACAGATGGGTAATTAGTAAGAATGTCACTATGATCTGAACTATGGAAATTAATAAAAAAACAATTTTTTACAAAACAAAAAGTAATTTTTTGCCCTTTTTTCAAAGTTTTTAAAATAAATTAAAAAACGAAATATTTACATAATCATAGTTCCAACCATAGGCGGATATATAGAGAAGGTTCACACTAATTTTTAAATTAGTCGCCTCATTAGAACTTGAGAAATCACGTCCCTCGTTTTGCAAAAGCTGTTTGGAAAAAAAAGCGATTTAAAATTAAATCTTTTTTTTAATTTTTTTTTGTAGGTTTTGTTAAAATATCAAAAAATATCTTGGAAAAACTGACGGGCAAAAATATTCTTATTTTACATATTATCGAATTTTTCAAGAATACTGCCTTACTAGCTATATCAAAAATTTATCGCCTCAATAATCAAATGCGATTGATCAACTACACAGCCTTTTTGGGCTACTCAAACTTTAAGGTCACTATCGAAACCTATCGAGAAGACCACATGCGACTGCATGGATAACAATGTATTGCAGACTAAAAACTCTTGTTGATATCAAAGACAACACATAATAAAAAAATCTAAACAGAAACTTTTTTTTCTTCAATTACAGCTAATTTAAAATTCATTTTCATAAAATATAAAAAAAAAAAATATATCTAAACAACCAGCACCCAAGCACAGTACAGTTCTATCACCAGCGACACTTGAATAGAATTAATTGTCGTTTGACTTACGAGTTATCATTGCTGCAGCTGTTGCTGCTGTCGTAATTGTTTGCTTATTGCTATGATTTTGTTGTTGTTGGTTTTTGTTATTGTTGTTGCTGTAGTTGTGCATAATTAGCAATTAGCTGATACACAATGTTGCGCAGTTGCAGGGCTTGTTGTTTTTTTTTTGTTTTTTTGTGTGCTTAGCTACGATTAACTGCTATTAATATTTTTGGTGCAGTGCTTGAAGCTTTGCATATAAATTTAATGACAAACATTCATCATGATACAGCGTGTGGTTTGCTGTTTAGCTGGCTTATGGTTGGCTTGTTTGCCGCTTTGCAAACTGAAGCTTGCACTGGCTTGGCTTTAGTTGTCATGACCATCATATGATGTGACAGTGATTTTCGGAGATTAGAAGCGCCGTGAATTAAACAAAACGCAAAAATTCAATTAAATTTTTCTTATTCTGTTGTGTATTAACAGTAAAAATAAAAATAAAAATAAAAAATCATATAAAATCCAATAAAAATAATCATATTAAATAAGTTTCTTTTTTTTAAGTATATCTTGATATCTGCAATCAAGAAATTGACTCTGAAAGTAGAGAAAAATGTTGAGCATTAAATAATTGAGCTGCTGCATTAAGGTAAGCACGGCAAAGCAATTGAACTCATTTATTCATTCATTCAATTAAATTTGCTACTTCTGTCAATTGAAAACTTTTCAATCCATTTTCATTCATACGTTTCTGTCTTCAGAAAATAACAACTTTTCACTCTCCTTCTATTGAATGAATGAGTGAATGAATGGAAAATGGCTGCTTGGAATTTCTTTAGTTTTGCCAAAGTTTAAAATTTTCAACTTTCATTTCCGTTTATAATAAGACTTGGATAAACATTTCCACTCACTGCTTGCTCGTTGGTACAGTCTTCGTTTTGTCAGCAGCATTGTTTTGTTCCTTCAAGGATCTGCACTGTGCCATCAACAACGTCTTCGATGTGTGTGTTTGTGTGTGTGGTGTTTAACTGTGTTGCACAGTTTCTGTAAAAAGTTTTGCACTCTTTGCAATTGACATTTAATTTTTGTGCGCATTTTGTGAGATTTTAATGTGTCTTGTCAAAACTCTTTGAAAGATGATAAAGTGAATAAATAACAGATTGACTTGTGCAGAGTTGAAACTCTGAAGGTCTTGACTTCACTCAAACTAATGGTTTAGAACTTTTACTGCTATATCTAAAAAGTTTTTTAAAAAAAAAAAACCTAATTCATTTGCCTTTTTATTATTGCAAACTAATTTATAAATTTTTCTTCTTTTTCTTTACAGCTAAACTGCTGACTTACAACTGACTTATTTGTACACGTGTACAAAACATTGAATTTATTTATGAAACATAATGTTAAGTAGACGCCATTGCTTATGTTAAAAACGGAGCTACATTGGAACCAACTATTTATGCCAAACAAACATCATAAAAAACTTTAAAGTGCAATTTTGCCATTTAACTCAATTCAATTTAACAAACTAGGCAAAACACGCCATAGCTCGACGTAACGAGTTTTTCTTACCTACAACAGTGTTTAGTAAAAAATAAAAATATAATAAAAAAAAAATTTAGTAAACAATTGACATTTAGCAAAAAAAAAAATATAACACAAAAACAAACACGCATGGCAACGAATGTGCAATTTTTAAGAACCACAACGTATTCATAGCTAAAAACGTTAGCGTGCCGCTAGTGAGTGTGTCGGTGTGCGTGCGTGTGTGTGTTAATAAAATTGCTGCTGCAACATAGCGAAGTTTAGGCAATCAGGAACAGCAACATAGCGCAACGTAAGCCGCAGCCGTCATGAGAATCACAGCCCCCTTCAGGGCTCTTGTGATAGCCCACCTGTTCTATTGTGTTGCGCCTGCGGGAGGTAAGTGTACAGTTAAGCCTTTTGAACTTATGTATTGTAGTGAAAAACAAAATATTTATGTAAAATTGTGTGTTAAAAAAAATCGGTGTTTGGCTGGAATATTAACAATGCACTGCATAAACTTTATTTGTAAAACTAAGAATCTAGAACTGACCAGCATTTGAGATGACATCATCTTAACCCTTTGAGACCGAGGAGTACTATATGACCCCAACGGATTTTTACTTATTGTCGCTTTAATTATAATAGGTCTGGTAATTTATCCCTTGAATCTTGTTTCAAAAACTTCATAGAGTCTGGCAACATCGGCAAACTGACAGCTAAACAGAAAGATTTTTTATTTTTTGCGTGCAAACTGTGCTATTTATGCTGCTCCAGTATTTCGCTAATAAATCTTATAAAGTGGCGAAAATCGTTTCAAACGTAAATCTAAGTTATGAATTTTGAAATGTTTTCTTGGAAAAATATTGATCTCACTTAACATGTCTAGTAGTCCTTACAAAATTCAGAAAATTAAATGGGGTCGCACATGACCCCATCGGTTTCAACTAAAACTTTTTGCGATATTATTTCAAAACACCGAAAACGTGTGCCTTCTTTCCCTCTCTTGTGTTTTCTATAGTTTTGATATCATAAAATGCCAGAAAAAAGATTCAATTTTCGTAAACAGAAGGTTATGATGGATAAATGCCAAATTTTAGAAGCTGACGGTAGTGAAGAAGAAGTAGAACCATCGAAAGCAGAAGTTATTGATCCTGGCGCAGAGGTTGTGATTGTGGAATGCACTATAACTGATTTTGATCAATTATCAACATCCTCGGCGGCATTAAACATTACACCACTGACTGCCGTTGAGAATGCACTCGACGATTTTGTTCCTTTCAGATGGCGTTGGCATTCATTTAAGCCAAAAATATTCGATCGTACTCTAGAATATCCGTATTCAAAAGTTATACTCTCTGATGAGAATTGCGACCACACACCAATATCTATTTTCAAAAATTTGACTCAGCTCGAAACGCTCTTACTTTTAATAAAGAAGCAAAAATAACTTTTATGTTTCGCAAAACGGAGTGGTTTTTTTCTATAGAAATTGAGAGCTAAAAGCATTCCTCGGAATAACTTACATACATAATGAGTTATCATGTACTGCCTTCTATCAGATATTATTGGTCTAGCGATCTTGATTTGTGTGTACCTTTTATAGCAAATACTATGACTCATGATCGATATCTAACTATCCGATCAAATTAACATTTCGCAGACAATGCTATACTACCACCGAGAAATGATATCAGACACAATAGAGCATTTAAGGTAAGGCTATTGTTCGACCATTTCAATAAGGCTTACCAAGATGCATTTTCACCATCACAACAGCAATTCATTGACGAGCATATGATAAAGTTTACTGGTCAAAATTAAATGAAGCAATACGTCAAAAGATAGCCAATCCAGAGGGGTTTCAAATGTTGGTGCCGGTGTGATGCTTAGACTAGCAACCTTTATCAAATTGATATGTATTTTGGCAAAAAAGCAACGCACACTGAAGGTACTTTGGGTGAATTAGTGATGTTTTCAGGCTTCGAAAAACTGGTTGCGAATTTTATTTAGATAATTTTTCAACTCTCTATTCTACAATATAAATTGTCTCAAAGGAACCTGTTCGCATTAATCGGAAAAGGAACCAAAAATCGTGACTGCTTCACTCTAAGTCACAAAAAAATTGGCGTTGCTGATTAAGAAAATTAAAATTTAAATTTTCCTCTGTAAAGTGTATTCAATTTTAGTTCTTATTTCTTAAATTTAATTTCTAATTTCTTATTTCTTAAATTTGAAATTTAATTGAATTAAAAATATATTTTGCTTGTTTTTTCTTATTAAAAATTATTTCAAACCCATTATAGATCATACTAAGGCAACTTCGTAAAAAGCTAAAAGGGATGTATATGACCCCACTAAAAAGGAGTAAAGGGGGATTTTCCAAATTTTCCAAACCTAATTTTTTTCTTAATTTAACCATGTAAAAACCAAATCCGAAGTAATTTTAAAGATATCGTTAACGGTCTAGGCTTCGGTCTCAAGGGGTTAAATTGAAAACATGTGTGTGGTACCTTTAAAAAATTTGTTTATGATAAACAGTGATGGTCAGAGCATTAGCACTTTATTAAACAACTAATTCTTTCCTGTTAAAAATTACTGCCCCGATTTTAATAAAGAAGAAACACTTGATTTATTTCAAGCTCAATTAAATAAATTTTCAAAAAAAAAAAGTCAGACTCATTTTCGTCTCTGTATAATCAGGATTTCTGATAATTATTGTTAATGCTATTCTAAACGAATTGTTAATAAAAATTAAAAAAGAGAAAAGTAATAAAGAGAAAAGTAATAAATACTTATATTGGGGTAGTTGAAAGGTAGACGCTTTTTTTCAATTAGATGACTATTTTCCAAAAAAAATATCGTGTATCCCGTTTCAAAAGAGAAGAACATTTTATAGTTTCATTTTTCGATGCGCAGTGAGAAATTATTTTTGAAGCTAGAAAAATTTCTTTAAAAGAGGGATTTAACATTCGCGACAGAGAAAACAGACCTTTTTAAAAATTCATAACTCAGTCAAAAACAATTATTTTTCCAAATTTTTCCAATATTGTAGAGAATTGAACAAATTTCAAGAAAAAAAAAATTCAAAAAAATATATTTTTCACTCCAACGTAGTTTTAAAGAGCTCCAAACTGGCGGCAGAGAAAAAAACGAGGCCTCGTGGTTGCAGCGCTGGGAGCCGCAAAAATTGTCCGATCTGGAAAAAAAATTACTTTTTTAAATTTTAACAAAATTGGTTATCGTATGACAAAAGCTTTTTTTTGTAATTTGTTTTTTCAATTTTTGGTGATGTTCCAAATTTGAAAGTGTGTTCGAAAAAAAATATTGACTTTAAAATTTCATAAGAAAATCGAAAAAAAATTTAAAAAAAAGCTCGTGTCTTACGATAACGAATCAAGTTTAACCCTCAACAACTATCGTCTATTTCACTTTCGTCAGTACTTTCGTTGGGTGTAATCCACCCATATCGTGCCAAGTTGGTATCTGCGTTTCTCATCTGTCAAATGAAACTATAAAAATAATCAATTTGTTTTTGAGAATGAATATCCAACTACTAGAAAACAAAAACAATGTGAATACGATGAAAATATGAATACAACGATACAACTGCTTATTTCAAGTTGTGAAAAACCTAAATATATTATATATAATTCATTTTTTTGTTTTTAAAATAATGGTTTACTTAGGAACATAGCAATTAGAGAAAAAAATAAAAAATGCATTCTGCAAAATCAGTTGAAACTGTTTTATTTTTCACGCCATTGGCCTTTGGTTTACTGATTTGAAAAGCTGAAAATATATATAAGAAAAAAATATTTAATGATTTTTTCGGCGCAAAGTAAAATTTTTATTCAAGAGTGAGCTAATATTTACAAATTTAAGTAACTCATTCCAGCTACTAAACATATCATCATAGATTAGTTCGTATCTGGCAAAGTGGATTACAGAGAGGGTAGGTGTGACTTTTGTAAATAGCTATTAGTGATTTCTTTTGATTTTATATTAGCAATCACATAAAATATTTCATGACTGATTACTATCGTGGGTAAAAAACATCCACAATTTTGAAACGCCATTACTATCGAGGGTGTAAACCACCCAAGCCTTTTAATAAACTGGCTTTATAAAAATATTACCTTAGTTTAAACGAGTAAATAATGCTTCTTAACATCAATAAACACTCAAATGAGGATTACATTTTAATTAAGTGATGATTTTCATGAAAAATTTTATACTTCTTCAAGAAATTAAACCTTATGGGTGGATTCCACCCAGACGATAGTCCTCGAGGGTTACAAAAAACAAAAAAAAACAAAATTTCGTCTAAAAATTAACCCGCTAGTGCCGCAACCGCTACGAAAAACATGGTTTCGATATAAACACGTTCAAAGTTTGTGAACAAAGAAAAATGAAAGGAAAAATAAAAATGCACTCTCACAAATCCGGCTGTAATTTTTGAAGCCGTAGAAATTTTTCCATGAAATATCTTAGGATCTTAAGAATATTTACTAAAATACAAAATTATAAAATAAAGTCTATTTAAAAAAACGGCCAATGTCATCAAGGAATAATGTATGCTTTAAAATTAAAAAACAATTTCAAGTTTTAATATAATAAAAATTGAAAAAAATTGTCCTTCGATTTCTTTCATGAAGCTTAAAGCACTTTATGAACATAGATTAGAAAAAAAAACATATATAAGGACCAATTTAGGGAAATGGAATGAAAAAAAAACACAAGCAGAGTTTTATATCGCATACAACCGACGATATAAAATGTTATCAAGGAAATAAAAACATAAATTTATATTTAATAAATTGAGCATACAAATTGTAGCTTAAAACTATATGTTTAACTTCTTGAGGCAAATTTAAAATTTAGGCCCGTTAACTGATCTCAATTTTAAAGAAAGTTTAAAATTCTTTAACCTCAGTTTAAGTTTTAACGCCGATACCTCATCTCAAAAAATCTAAGTTTAACCCATTAACTACGGATGGGTATTTTTTTACCCATGAAAATGCTTCCACAGAGACGATCATATCTCAAGATTGGTAAAAGCTAAGAGCTTAATTTTTGTTTTGTTGGTTTATAAAAATATGGAGCTTTAAATTGTTTTTGAAGTCTGCCCAGAAATTTTGACGTTAAGTATTACATTTTCAAGGTCAAATGTGATGAAATTTGAAAAACATAATATTTGCTCTATTATCATTTGTAAAAAATGTAATTTATAAAAAAAATCTAAAAGCTCTCGTGACCAATTAACTTACGATACCAGCTGTTAATAAAAAATTCCTTATTTAAGATTGCATCACTCTGACAGATTCTAAAAAGAATCTGCTATCTTGGGTATAAAAATACCCAACCGTCGATAGTGAGTTCTAAATTTTCAAAAATTAAAAAAAAGAGTATATGTAAACGATATTTTGCTGAAAATTTTTAACTGTTTCATGTTATTTTATTTGTTTATATTGTAGGTATATGCATTGATTAATAATATTTGAACTTTTTTTAATGTATTTATGTACTCGTATATAGTACTACTGCGCCTTTTTGACTTTTTTTCATCTTGTGGAACGCTGTTATGAAAGTCCGCAAAACACTTTTTTGGATGCAGTAAGTTGTTACACTTCCCACAACCATAAAAAGTTTTGCCACCGCATTGCCGGCAACGAGCACGTCTTTCCATTTTCTGCACAAAGTGTTCTAAGCCGTCTGTGCGTATGCCAACAACTTGTTCGTTTTCAGAACGGCGCCCAGGTGGCGCACGAGCTTTTCCAAGGGTTATAAGAGATTCCACCACATTTATGCGAAAATCAAACTGACTCTTTGGCTTTGTATTTTCATATTTTGCGCAAAGTACATGCAATTTCCAGGCGTTAACCATGGCTGCGTCGAATCCATTAGTAAGGAGTGGCCAATACCATTTCTTGCCACGTACTCTGATGCGGTAGTTGTTTATTGCGTTGTCAAATAAATCCACTCCTCCCATTCGCTGATTATATTGATGAATAAGCAATGGCTGATCAATGGTCGTCATTTTATGCATTTTTCGATCATACCGCTTAGTGTTTTGCATCGGTGCATGACTCAAAAAGTTCGTCAACATAGTCACAACCTAATATAAAAGATCATTTATTTGAAGTTAAGTGCTGCTGTTAACAATATAGTTACCGAGTTGTCGTTCCAACGCACAGCTAGCACATCATTATTTTTGTCAAATAATATATCACTTGTGCCACGAGGCTTCTTTTTCATAGCCTTTACATCCAGTAAGGGAGCATGATTTGTCCGATTATCACGCACAGTTCCAGTCGCGAAGTAGCCATTAGAGTTCATAAGACACATTAGCTTATGACTTGTAAAAAAGTTGTCGAATGTGACATTATGATTTCCTGCAGTCTCGAGGTGGGACAGCAGCTGTAAAACCACACCCTCACCTAGTCCAAGATTTGTATCCTTAGTTGAGGAAGCCCCAGCATACGGAATGAATTGAAAGCAGTATCCCTCAGAGGATGTCATGCACCAGTATTTATAACCAAATCTGATTGGCTTGTTTTTTATGAACATTTTACAACTATGGCGCCCGTAATAGGCTATCATTTGTTCATCAATAGACAGATTATGTGAAAAAACACCAAATTGCATAAATTTTCGATTTAATATCTCATTGAAAGGTGATACTTTTGAAAACTTATCATTTGAATTCAATTTTTTGTTGTCGCAAACGTGCAAATATTTTTTGATTGCCCGAAATCTGTCTCTAGTCATTGCTTTTTTTATATATGAGCAACCCAAGGAGTCACGATTGGACCAGTATGATTCTATGTTAGGCAACGTATGGTATCCAGTAATATACAATATGCCAATAAAATTTTTCATTTCTTCTATTGTTGTTCTAAAGCCAGGAATATTTTGTTGTCCTGCGTACTCGTTTGTAGATTTGACGATAAACTGAAGGACTTATTGGTCCATAAAACACTCCCAAAGTTGTAATGAAGATTACGATCCTTATAGAAAAATATCAATGATAATATATATATGAAAAAAACAAACTTTGAAATATACGGTCTTTACCTATTTTTTCATACAACACCTTATGCGTATTACAGGTATCGTCATGGGGCTGCTTTTCAAACTTATAGTTAGTTCTTCGACTCCACTTTGACACTGAATTATTGCACTGGTTTTTAGTCTTTGTGCCTTTGGAAGAAGACTCCTGCGGCTTGGTGCTCTTGCTGGCAGCAGAAATTCGTCCTAAATTATTATTGTCGTCATTGTAGGTGTACTCCACAACAAAGTTGCCTGCCACTTCACAAATAGGCTCATAGTCTTTGACTTCGTTAATAATTTGGACATTGTCGTCCAAATCTTCGTTGTCACTTATCTCGTCAACAACATCAGGTGGTATAATAAGCACATCAATCTCATCCGCGTAGCAAGCATCTTCATCTTCATCGCTCCATCCGTCCACTTCAGCCTGCAGCTCCAAGGCAGTCAGAAACTTTCGTTGTCTAAGCATTACCACAACACCCCTGTATTATTTATTGTTTTAAAATAAAACTACTGCACTTTAAATTCATAAACAATGCTAAAACTTTCTATTTTTTGAAGGCAAGAAACTTTTGAACAACTTTGACACTTCGATTTGCTTGCATTCTAAAAGCAGCTGATAAAAAACAGTGCTGCCATTGATGCAGAATTTGTGCTCATTTAGAAAACAGTAACGACGGTTGGGTATTTTTCTACCCATTTCATATCTCGACAACGATGAAAGATATAAAGTTGAAATTTTATGAGGTTATTTCTATAACCTTAAGAAGTAAGCACATGAAATTAAAAAAAAATACGATTAAAAAAATCGTACGAGGCGTTTAGGAGCCGCGGTTAATGGGTTAACTTGGTGAGGCAAGTTTAAATTTAAACACAGAAATTCTAGGTTTAAAAAATTTAAACTTAGATTTTGTCAAAAATTCTCTGAGAACATTGGAAATATTCTCAATCATAAACAAAATATAAAAAATAAAAAAATCATACTTCACAAAAAATCAAAACAATAAACAAAAACAAACATATTTTAAGTTTTGAAAAAAAATATTCCAATGAAACTGACAATTTGCATTATTTTATCAAAAGTTTTTGAAATATTTTGATGTTCTACGTCAAAGTTGTAGAATTGTCACTACAGTGCCGTTCAAATATGTTTTTTAATCTCAGTTTAAATTTTTAAACAGAGTTTGAGAAAACTACCGATAAAAATGAGATAAGTTACGAAAATAATTTTAACTGAGTTTAAAATTTAAACTCTGTTTACGAAATCTGAGATTAAGGAAATTAAACTTCGGAGGTCAGTTAACGGGCCTTAAACATAGAAATTCTATGTTCAAAAAATGTAAGCTTTCTCGTTCAAAAATTCACAGAGAAAAATATTCATAGAAAAAATTTATACTTCAAATAAATTCAAAATAATAAACATGAGTTCGATTAGTTTCAAATTTTCAGTATTTTTTGAAGTTTGCAAAAAATTTTTTCACTAAAACTTACAGTCAGCATTATATGTTTTTAAAATCAAAATTTTGGAAATGAAATAACAGTGCGTCTCAAATATTTCTAAAAACCTGAGTTTAATTTTTTAAACTTTACTTAAACTTTTAGAGTCATTTAACTGCCAATAAAAATTAAAATTTGAGATTATTTAACGGGCCTAAGTGATGTCATTTGGCATCATCGTCGATAATGAGTTGACCTTGAAAACACTTTATATGATCTATCACAGAATATTTAACCGATTAAAATATATAAATTCAAATTCTATATTTAATACTTACTTCAAAGTTTAGAAGTCTATATTTATATATATCAGAGTCTAGGAATAACCATAGCACAATAATAAGGTAGGCTCATATTTACTCGGCTGCTCAAGTGTCTAATTTTACACTAACAAAGCTGTGAGTCCTATAAATGTCACACAATAAATACAGTGACAACAATTACTTACTACTTACTTAGATGGCTCTTACAACCGTTGGTCGGTTTTGGCCTCGTCTAAGAATTTTCGCCAGCCTCTTTTGTCGTGTGCTTGCTGGCGCCAGTTGGAAATTCCAAGCGTTGTCAGGTTATCCAATGCCTGGTCTTTCAAACGGAGATGCGGTCTTCCTCGTCTGCGTTGACCACCGCTGGGTACCGAATCCAATATTTTTTTTCGCTGGAGTTTCGTCGTTCATTCTCTCGACATGACCTAGCCAGCTAGCTAGCGACAACAATTAGAAAAACTTAAATTCGAACAGCTGACTTTGACATCTAGCTCACTTCCTCACCAATATGCGCCCACCTTGCTACTCTATCATGGGAATAACTATAATTTTTTTTTTGGTAATCTTCAATTTTATAATTCTATGAACGGAATTGAATCGAACAAGTAGAAATGAAAAAAGTAATAAAAAATTACAGCTTTAAGAGATTGACCATCAAAAACAAGCTTATAAAAGTTAAGGAAAAGTTAGTGTTTTATACCTTGACTGCTGATTTTTAAGAAAAGATAGAAAAAAAAGAGGATCACTAAAAGAAGTAATGCAAATTTAGTCGTACTGCTATAGCAACTCACACAAACACCAACAAAGCACACACACACACAAACAAACACAGACTATACTCTCTCTCTAACAGTAACGCACAAAAATATGCTACCATAAATTTTCACTAAAAATTTCAGAGTGTGGGCGCGCTCTAGTTTTGCATTACTTGAGGCTAAATACAAAATTCATTTCTGCATCCTTCGTCATCAGCATCATTGTGGAAGTAGCAACACAAAAAAAAAACAAACTAAAAAAAAAATAAAAATCCTGCTCTGACAGTAGTACAAATGACAGTTACACTAGCAACACCAACAACAATAACAACAACAACAACAACAACAATAAGACCAACAAAAGCATAGCATAGGCAGCGCTTGATTGTTGCAGCAGTTTTTACGCTGTTGTGGTGAGCTGCAGACCGGGTTGGTTGAGTTGGCAAAACAAAGTATTTTGTTGCTAGAGTAAAATATAAAATGTAAATTTATGTGGCCTGCCACTGAAGCGCAGGATGGTAGGAGAGTGTGATTTTGTTGTGTTGTAAGTAGGGGGTGAGTGAAGTAAATGTTTCTTTTTTTTCGCGGCCAGCCATATATGTTGCCATACACAAAAATAAAATGCATAGTTGCTGAGCTGTAGCTAGCGATGCGTTCGTTTGATTGGTCTAGTACATCATGACACGCTGTCATGACAAAGCACGCCAACACCAACGCCACTGCTTGCTTTAATTAGCTAGGAAATTCAATTTCGTTTGCATAAATGAAACAATTTTTTAAATTTTTAGTGCTTTTGAAGTAAAGCATCATCATCATCAGCATCATCACCGGCATCACCAGCATCTCTATGGACAGGCGTTAGCTTACGTTAGTAGTAGTGCGATGAATAAAAAGCGGATTTTTAATTAAGTTGATATGAATAAATGCATTCGACTTTGACTGTTGATTTGATCAGAAGTTCAACAAAGATCAGTTTTTAATGAATTTTTAAGCTTTTAATTAAAGCTTCATTTTTAGAAGAGTAATAAAGTAAAATTTTAAAAATTATGATATGAAAGCGTGGTTTTTATGATGAATATATTTTTTTTATTTTTAGTTAAATATTTTGACAAAATATATTTTTTAAGATTAATATTTAAATCTTTATGTCATAAAATAAATGAAGTAACAGGCTGCTACAACAACAAAGTTATTTTTAAGGCTGTAGTTGTTTTTGTCTTTTTAAAACTATAGATAAAAGCTTTGTTTTGAATACGTAGAATGTCAGAAGGAAAATATTGTTTCAAATGAGTATATTTTTCTAGCATCAAAGGTAGACAAGAAAAGCTTCAACCCGCAAGGATGAAGAAACTGTGACAAAAAAGCCAAAAATGTACTCTCTGTAAAATGTTGTTAAGGAATTTGATAACGGTTTTTATTTCATTTGACAGTATAGCTTACAGGTGAATAAAAAGTTCAAAAGGTTGTTTTCGTTTAAACGGAAAATGACTCATGAATAGTTGAAAGTCATGAATAACTTTTTATATACATGTACATAAAATAGGTTTAAATTCATAAAATATTTTTATTGTTTATCATTTTTTGATAAAATATTCTTATTATCAAAAAACTAAAACAAGGCTATTGATGGAGTAGACAAAGCTATGAGCGAAACATTGCTATTACATGCTTTAAGCATAAGTTACGATATGTCAGAGTAAAAGTAAATTTATGCTACATGTTGTACTGAATACATCAGCTTTGTTTTTAAATTTGAAATTTTAAAAATAATTTCGAAGAAGTGTTTAAAATCTTATAGCGTTAATCGTTAATCAAATCTAGATTAAAAGCTATAAAAGAATTAAAATGAGCTTGTTGGAGAAAGGCAAGCCTTCTCAAGGTAACCTCAAAGAATATTATTGAATAGCACTACGATTAAAATGAACCTCCTTCAATTATAGTATTTGTGACAGGTATTCATGTGTTAAGTAACATTAAATATTAATTAATGTTGCTCATACGCCCCAGTAACTATTGAGTTTTAATTCAATTAACTTACCCTAGAGCCTTATTTGAAATAAGAACTTGATGTAATTTACAAAAACACAGCATTAATTTTGTTGTCAATTGTCAAAAAATTATATATTAATGAATATTTTGTGGTTAGAACTAGTTAGAAACTTAGCATCGATGAAAGCAAAAACTTTCAATTAACACTAACAATTTTTATTTGTTTTTTAATCAGCGATAACACTTGGAAAAATCGATATTCTGTAGAGTTAATATTAAAATTGAAATACAAATGAACAATGAAATAGAATATTAAGCCATTTATTAGAAATAAAAAACCTTAAATTAAGGTTGTTATATGAAATTAATGAAAAATATACTTATGCAATTAAGCAGGCTTTTTTTACGGAAAGAAGAAAACAAAAGCTACAAATAGGGAGAGAGAGAGAGAGAGATAAAGAGAGAGAGAGATCTGCAGTATGTTGTCTAAAATGTACATTAAACATATGTTATTAAAAACATGTAAACCAAACAAAAGTAGAAATTCTCCTCGTAGCAACATGGTTAACACAATTGACCAACTACAAGTTTTTCTTTTTTTTTTGCAATTGTTTTTGCAGCACGAAAACTGTAAACAGACTTCTATTTTGCTGCTGTTTTGTATTGTTATTGTACCTTCAAATATATATATATCTATATGGTAACAACTAATATTCTCGAACGTGCCAGAGATAACAAATAGGTTCCACCGCAACATTTTTTTATTATTTTTTTATTTACAAACACAAAAAACCCTACATAGATACTCTGGCTCATCTAAACCGCATAGCTACATGCCAAACATTGCATTGAAATAGTTTTGTTTCACTAAAAATTTAAAATAAAAATAAAAACACTAAAACACAACAGCACAAATAATAACAGAGTTAAATAATAAGAACGTGGTCAAAATTCCTGCAAATTTTGTTAAAAATGCTTGTTTGTTTTGCTGCAACATTTGTTATAAATGTGCAAAAGTTTCATATGCGTTGCTTATGAATTTGAGAACAATAGCAAAAAAACAAAATATTTAAAATAAAAAAAAAAATATGAATTTGCAATTGTAAGCTGCAACTTGAATGTAACATAAACTAATTGGTAAGTGTTTCGAGTAGAACAAACATTTTTTTTTTAGGAAACTGCAAGAACAACTTGCTGCTTAATAAGCTGTTTCAATTATGAATGCATTTCATGAGTTTAGTATCTAAATTGCATGAAATGTAGCTCAATTAAGAAATTGTTTATGTTCAAATATACGTAATGATTTAATAAAAAATGCTGTGGCAAGCATAAAAATATTAAAAAATTTTAATGAAACTAAGACTGCAACTTCTGAAACATAATTCAAATCAGCAACAATATAAAAAACCAAATTTACTCAACTATCCACGCTACTGGATGAATGTTTTTAAAGATTTGGACACAAAAATTGTTTTAAAAAAAAATATGTAAGAATTTTTACCGTTAACCTTTAAAAAATTTCTTAATTAAATCTATATTCGCCTTAATAGTGCTGAAAATGTCTCTTATGAGCTAGCAACAGATATTAAAGTAAATATTAAAACATAGTTGTTCTCATAAGTATTTTGTTTTACCTGGAATTTTACAAAATTAGCTCTTGAACAAACACGTCTCATTTGAATGACCTTTTGATTTCCAGGAAACAAGCAATTTTTTGCTGTTTTCTTGTTTCTAAATTTGGTAACAGTCATTACGAGCATAGCAAGGTACTTAACACTGCTAAGCAACATTTTCAAGAAATAAAATACAAAGAAATTAAATACATTGATATACTTTTACTACAACTGGCGCACTGGTTCTTTAAGGATGGATACTATTAAAAATTATTTTAATGTATTGAATAATGTTCATAATTCTAAAATTATTACTAAGCACCACTTAAATAAGTTACAATATGCTAATTGTACTCAAAAAAAAAAACTTAATTTATAAAAAGCTATTATAAATAAGTAATAAATTTAAAAGGAAATCATCCAAACAGATTTGGGTTTTTGGTTAGTTCTGTCTGTTAACATGGTATAATGAAGAAAAGTAATTTATTTTAAAACATTAAAATTATTCAAGCCAATTTATGAAGTAACTGCAAAAAAATATGATATATTTCAAGTTACTATGAGTCTGTATGACAGGGTATAGACACTTTAAGAAAAGTTTAAAGTCAACTCTTGGAATGACGTCTTGACTTGTTTTCTGGGTATCTTCATCAAAATTATACTTCAACGAATGCCTCTGCCAATCATACAATCCTATATTTTTTTTCGTTATGATTATGGCACAATATTTTCAATACAAAATATAAAAGCAAAATTTTATGTAACATAAAAAATTCATGCAGCGTAAAAAGTGTGCCCACTACGAAACTTTTGCTTTTAGCATATTTTCTTATAAATTTTATTATTTCGCTGAATGATTCTATACAGTTTTATTCCATTTTTTTTTTATGTTTTCCTGTTTTGTTTATTTTGATACTGGCGGAAAAATACATTAAAAACACTGTTCGAAAAGCTGCCTTGTTGCTGCTGTTTGCGTTATATAGGCGAATGAGCTTGTGTCAGTTTTTATATGTGTGTGTATGTGTGTGTGTGTGTGTGTGTGTGTGTGTGTGTGTGTGTGTGTGTGTGTGTGTGTGTGTGTGTGTGTGTGTGTGTGTGTGTCAGCTTGACGTTCTTTGTGTGTGGAAAACATGCAAATCAGCAGCTCACTCACACACAGTCAACATGAAATGCACGCTTCAGCGGCTCGACTTACTTAAAAAGGGTTGAACAGCTCTTTGATATTTTGCTACCTTCTGTTTTTGTTTGTGTAATTTTCCAATTCAGCGATATTTTCAGAGCTGCTGCTGCTGCTGTTGCTGCTGCCGTTGTTGCTGTTGCTGCAACATGAAGACTAAAGCTAAGGGTTTGCGCGAAAAAGGAAAGCTATCAATGTTGGGTGTACTTTTTTCGCCATTGAATTTGTATTGGAAATATTTTTTGTTTTTTTAACCGGTTTTTTACTCAAAAGCAAATGGTTTTAATGAACTTTTTTGAAATTTTCTTTTTTGTGTTTTTATAAAAATATTATAGAGAAATGTAGGAAAAATAAAGCGCAAAGCTGTTGTATGCTAATTATCTGATTATCTTGAACACGAAATGATTCAAAAGTTTTAAATAGGTCTGATGATTTTTTTGAAAATATGCTTTACAAATTAATAATTTTAAAATCAATTCTTGTTTTTATTATAATGTACATTCCAATAATATTAATACTTACTTTACGTTTGTTTTGCTTTTTTAACTTTAACCATAATTATTAGAACTTTCACTAACTTTCACAAATTAACAATAGTACAAATATTCTTAACCCACTTAAATCTGTTTGTTCCAAGTTCATGCTTGCTATATTCTTCAATTCTTTTGGCCACCCACATAGATAATCTGACTCCTGCTGCCAGCTTGTTAATAAAATGTTCTCAAACACTGCTGGATTTAAGACATTTCAGCTACTTATGACCAATTCATATAGCTTGCCAATTAGTTTAATTTGTTGTTTTTGCTGCTGTTATGCTCAAAATAGAACGTGCTATGCTGGAATAAAACAGTGCAAAGAAACGTGAAGAGAGCAGCAAATAAACAAAAAATATAACATTATGATTCAAGGACAAAAGATTATCTTAATCGCCAGAAATAAACCACAAAATTTAGTGGGTTTGTTTTCTAACGAATGCTGGACAGCAACAGTAACAGTAGCAGTAGCAGCAATAAAAATCAACACAAAGACTACACAACACACACACACACACACCCAAAAACGACGTTCATGTTTTTCAAAAAAAAAAAAAAAAAAACTATATCAGTTGGTCTAAAAGTTTATGAGTAGTTGTTGAAGAACACGAAGCATTAATAGACAAAAAAAAAAAATAAAATGTTGAAACAAGAAAAAAAAATATTGAACGCATAAATAAAATAAATTCGTGTTTGTGCTGTTGTATCATACAAAAAATAAAACAAACAAAAATAACGTCTAAACAAACAAGCTCTGTAGCAAGCAAGCATAAAAAATAAGAAGATAGCAAATAAGCGTTGGCAAACAAACAAGAACACGCACATATACGCTTACTCACGCGCTCACATTCTCACACATTTCCTCACACATACACACATGCTCTTGCACAAAGCATTTATTTATGAAAACGTGTCCATTCAACACGACAGAGACAACAGAAAAAATTATATAAAAATATAAATAAAATGAAGATTGAAGCAAAAAAAAACAAAAAATAAAAAAAAACAAATAACCAACAAAAAATATAAAAAGGGATAACAACAAAAATCTAAATATATTAAAACGAAAACAAGTTAAGTAGAAAAGCAACGAGCAGATTGCGTGACAACAAATTTCAGCTACTTGCCCCGATCTAGTTAGTGTGTGCCTGTATGAGTTTGTGTGCAAGAGTGTCATGTCCTTAAGGAAAATTTAAAATTTTGGCTAGTTTTTCCATTACTTTGCTATGTGGTAAGCATAAATTTTGTATCTTGTAGTTCACAAACTAACCAACTGATAGAATAGATCTTAGATGAAGAAGTTTGTCTAAGAGAAAGTTTTGGTAGCAGATCCTGCTAGAAGATGCTAAGAACTGTTACATTGGTGCTGACAAAAATAGCCATTTTTTGTTCTTTTTGAAGAACTTAAGATATAAGCCGGATTATAATAAGTTACAATAGCACTAAAACGGGCTGACTGTCTCAAATATATGTACCTCTTTGGTTTTGAGTGTTAAAAACTAAAGGATTTCTTCATTTATAGTTGAAGCGTGACCAAATCCGATAAAGGCAGGTTCACGACATAGAACATGTTGTTGGATTAGTTGAGCATTTAAAAACTGCATACTTGAATCAATAAAATCTGTACTTGGGAACAAAAACCCATTTGTTGAGGGTCTCAAAAGGTTCTTGCTTAAAAGTTAGGTTTGCATTCATGATATGTTGTTGAAAAGATGATATATATAAGCACTTTTTCTGTATATAAAAAATTGTTGAATATAATATCTTGTTTATTATTCCGGCTTTACACAGGCCAAAAATAAAACAAGTAAAGAAAGTCTAAAGTCGGTCTAGGCCGACTATGAAATACCCTAAACCCACTTTTAAAAAAACCAAAAAAAAAATTTATTGTAAATGATCGTGTCCGTGGGCGGATGAAGTCCATTTTTCCAAACCATCTTTGTCTTGTCATAAAAAACATACGTGCCAAATTTTAGCTCTGTAGGTTAAACACATGCTTATTTATTGCGTTTTCAATTTTTGGGTTGTATGGGAGGTAGGCGTGTCCGTGATTGGATTACGTCCATTTTCCGAAGACATATTTGTGTTGGTATGAAACACATTCATATCAAATTTTATTGTTGTAGGCTAATTATGAGCTGAGCTATGCAGTTTTAAATTTTCGCGTTGTATGGGAAGAAGGCGTGTCCGTGGGCGGACGATGTCCATTTTTCAAAACCATCTTGTTTTTGTTAAAAAAAACATACGTGCCAAATTTTAGCTCTGTAGGTTAAACAGAGGCTTATTTATTGCGTTTTCAATTTTTGGGTTGTATGGGAGGTGGCGTGTCCATGAGTGAATGACGTCCATTTTTCGAAGACATCTTTGTGTTTGTATAAAACACATACATATCAAATTTTATTGTTGTAGGCTTATTACGAGCTGGGTTATGCAGTTTTCAATTTTCGCGTTGTATGGGAGGTAGGCGTGTCCGTGGGCGGATTCCAAAAATATTCAATAGTGCAGATCCTTTGGTACATGTGACCATGTGTACTAAGTTTCATTCAATTATCTCAACTCCTTCTTCTTATCCTGTGTATACGGACAACACACAGACGGACAGACGGACGGACGGACGGACGGACATAGATAGCTCGACTCACGTGGTGACGCTGATCAAGAATATATATACTTTTCTATACCGGACTCGCTTCGTTCTATGCGTTACAAACGTTTGCACAAAGTTAATATACCCTGACCTTTCAGGTTTAGGGTATAATTAAGTCAAAAAAGTTGCATGGAAATTTAGAAATCAAAACTGCTGATTGATATTATTTTAATTTAAATGCAAATGAACATATTTGTTAAATACTTTTTGCTTATTAACCTTTTAAAGGGAGAAACCAGGGAGACCCGATTTCAAGATATGTTTTATTAACGTTCTTGAAATTGAGATACATGATGAAAAAACTAATCTTTTTTTTACTTTTTGCGATCAAAATTGTATCGCATACAATTTAAAGAAAGATTTTTAGCGAAAATATACTGAAACGTTGAATTTTATCGGTATTTTTTTTTTTAAGATTTTGGGTGCAGATAATATTTGAAACCACTCTAAACTATGAATGAAAGTGAAAAGTGAGAGTGCGTTCTTCTTGATATGATTCCAAACTTTTGATGATCTGAAAAAAAATATAAAATATTCTTAATTACTAAGAATGTCGCTATGGTCTGAACTACGGAATGAAAAATAAAATTTTGTTAACAAAATTTGAAGTGATTTGTGGTTTGAAGAAGTGATTTTTTGTACTTTTGTGAAAGTTTTTATTTCTTTAAAATAGAAAAAAAAAAACAATATATTAATAAAATGTTATCCAAACGTAGAGGAATATATAAAGAAGGTTAACGCCTAATTCAAGTCTGTTTCTTATGACGTGAGAAATTGCGGCAAACGTATTAGAAAAAGTAGTTTCGAGAAAAACAAATTTTTTTTAAATCTTTTTAAAAATATCAACATCTTAACTTATATATTGTGTTTTATATAAAATATCTTATAAAAAAACAATAAAAATATTCGTATTTTTTTATCGAATTTTTAGAAACCACCCAAAATTTGTACCCCTAGACTATAATACTGCCTTAAATAATCCCGAAATGGATTTTTTAAATTTCCTTTAACATTTTTATAAATAGATGAGAAACAGATTATATAAATTTCTTTGAGCATAGAACCTTTCGAACATGTACCAGTTTTTAACACTTTAAAATTTTTATGAAAAATTTACAAAAAATCGTTTCTGATACAAACTTTTCTTTTTACGGTTTGGGCTGTATGTTGATGATCAGTTAGTCAGTCAGAACAAACTATTTTTTTTTATGCATACACTGAGAAAAAAAAACATACTTGAAAATTAAGCCAAAAATTTAACAAATTAATTTTAGGTGGGACTAACAATAGCAGCAGAGAAAACAGGTATTTTTTAAAAAATTCATAACATTTTCCAAAATTTTTATTATTGTAGAGAATTGAACAAATTACAAGAAAAAAAATTCAAAAACAATATATTTATTTATTTATTTATTTATATATAAGCTTAATACAAGCAGTTTGAATACTTAAGAACTAAATTTTATAATTAACAGGGAGTATCTTAATTTACAATGGTACCATATCTTAATAAGAAGAATACATTAGAGAGGGGGAGGAAGTGTCGTTGGAGTTAAGAAGGATGTTTCGGAGTAGTGGTCTGCTCAGGTGAAAATCGAATTCACTGATCAATCTATTGGTTACCCGAAGCATTCTGGTTATAGGTTCACTGCATCCATAGTCGGTGCGGTGAAAGTTAAGGTGGAAGAGAGGTATAGACCTAAGGTTGCGTGGGTTGGTATTAAAGGATATTGATTGGAGTAGTTCTGGGCAGTTAATGGTACCGCATACTAGTTGATGAATGAAGAGAACATCGGCAACTTCCCTTCGCTTTGCAAGTGTTTGCATGTTAATCAACTTCAGACGGTTGGCATAAGGAGGTAAGTTGAAACTGTCAGAGCCGGGAAGACCACGAAGAGCGAAACGAATGAATCTGTGTTGAACGGCTTCGATTCGCATTGAATGGGTGTTGTAGATGGGAGACCAAACCTGGCTGGCATATTCGAGGATGGGTCTTACAAAGGAAAGATAGAGAGATTTAGTGACGTAAGGATTGGAGAACTCTCTGGACCAGTGTTTCACGAAACCAAGTGCAGAGTTGGCTCTATTAATGATATTATCAACATGAGACCGAAAGTTAAGTTCTTTGTCGCAAATAACGCCTAAATCCCGTAAAAAGCATACAGAGGGAACTGGCTTGCCGAGAATGTAATACGTTCTCGGAGGAAGTTGGTGTCGCTTACGAGAATATGTTATAGCTTGACATTTGCTGACGTTGAGTTCCAGAAGATTATTTTGACACCAAATGGAAAAGCTGACCAGATCGTCTTGAAGTTTGCGAGAATCGGCATTAGTTTGTATGCGCCGATAGATTTTCATATCATCAGCATACACAGAAAGATTGGATTCATTGATGATACCATCAACATCAGCAATTGTTAAGACGAATAGCAAAGGACCAAGGTGACTGCCTTGTGGGACACCAGAGGAAGCTGTAAAAGATTTTGAATTGGAAAATCTAAAGATGACATTATAACTGCGATCTTCGAGATAAGATTTAATCCATGACATAAACAGAGATGGAAAACCAAAGGCTTTAAGCTTAAGAAGGATGATAGTGTGTGAGATTTTGTCAAACGCTTTACTAAAGTCGGTGGAAACTGCATCAACTTCGTAACCATTTTCCAACGAGCATAAAGTGTTTGAAACAAATTGTGTGAGGTTGGTGGTAGTCGATCTACCCTTTAGAAAACCATGTTGACTAGGAGGAAAGATAGATTTGCAATGGAAGAAGAGAATATCGTAGATAATACTTTCAAAAATTTTGGGAGTACATGACAGTTTTGCAATAGGTCTGTAATTAGCAATATCATTTTTAGGTCCTTTTTTATGTAAAGGGATTATGTACGAATTCTTCCATAACTTTGGAAAAACTGAGTTAGAAATAGAAAGTTGAAAGAGTGTCAAAAGGGGATGAGCCAAAAAGTTCGCGAATTTTTTGATGACAATAGCAGGCAACCCATCGGGTCCAGGAGAAAAATCATCTTTTAGATTATGTAGCTTTGCTAAGACATCAGTTAGTGTAATATCAACAGAAGTCAGCGAGGTTTGAGCACAATTCCTTAGTGAAGAAAAGTATTCATAGTCTAATTCATCCTTATGACTTATGAATGACTGACTGAAGAAATTTGCAAATAGGTTTGCAATTATTTCCGGGTTATCTGAGGAGATATCTGAAAAAGTAAGGGTAGATGGATAGTTGTCAGATTTTCTTTTAATATTGATGAACTTGTAGAAGCTTTTAGGATCCGACACCAATTTTGTTTGAATATGAGCAAGATAAGAGTCATATAGATGTTCACAGAGTGCAGAAAAATGGTTATAGGCGTGAAGATAGTTTGTGAGGTCAATAGAAGAACGAGTAGTTAAATAAGTGCGCCAAAGTTTGTTCCTTTTATTACGAAGTGAGCGTAATTCCTTATTGTACCAGGGGGGAGATGACAAAAAGTTCTTCTGCCTATTAAATGGGACAGATTGTGTGAAGCAGTCGAACATTTTGTCATAGAAGAGAGCAACAGCATTATCAACATTTTCATGAGCATTATCAAAAAGATGTTGGAAATCGATTCTACTGATTAAGATCTCAAGTTTTACAAAATCAGTTTTCCGAAAGTTGAAGCTATACGCGTGTTCAAAGTGTGTGTTTATGATATTATTGTTGTAAGAAAGGGTAAGAGATAGAGGAGGATGGTAGTGATCGAGTGTTGAAAGAAGGTGGTTACTAGCAGAGACTACACAATTATCTGAATCTGAAGAAAAGACAAGGTCTAATTGTCTACCTATATTGTTTGTTACTCCGCTCAACTGGTAAAGGCCAGAGTCTAAAAGGCAGCTAGTAAAGAGAATTTCTTTTTCAGATGTAGCATTTGAAGCGAAATAATGGCACTCGTCATCTGACAGAACCCATTGAAGGCTGGGAAGATTAAAGTCCCCCAGAAATATAACTGTGTCAGATGGGTCTATAAGATCAAAAAGTGAATCAATTGCGTCTACTGCGAGCTGATAACCATTCACTGGTTGAGAAGGGCGAATATAGCAGCAGATAATGAATATGAACCGCTTAGCGATACAGACTTTGGCACATATAAATTCAAAATTAGCTGTACGGGATTTTTTTACAAAGGATGGGTCGAAACGATTGTGAATTGCAAGAAGGACACCACGACCTGAGGAGAGATCATCTTTATCGAGTCCATCGTCTCTGAACACCACGAAATCAGACGCAAATACCTCAGTATAATATATTTTTCACTCCAACATGGTTTAAAAGAGCTCCAAACTGGCGGCAGAGAAAAAACGGGGCCTCGTTTTTGCAGCGTTGGGAGTTTGAAAATTGTCTGATCTGGAAAAAATAACTTTTAAATCTTGACAAAATTGACTATCGTATGACAGGAGCTTTTTTAAAAATTTTTTTTCAATTTTTGGTGATGTTCCAAAATGAAAGTGTGTTTTTTCGAAAAAAATATTGACTTTAAAAATACATAAAGAATCAAAAAAAAACATTTTAAAAAAAAGCTCGTCTCATACGATAGCGCATCAAGTTTAAAAAAATACGAAATAAAAAATAAATCAGTACGAAAAACATGATTTCGAGATAAACGCGCTCTCACTAATCCGGCTGTAATTTTTGAACCCGTTAAAAATTTTTCCATGTACTATTATCTTAGAATCTTAAGAATCTTGGAATCTTAAGAATATATACTAAAATACCAAATTATTGATTTAAAAAACGGCCAATGTCATGTCCCCCCCTTAACGCAATTGCGTTTCTACAAAAAAAAAAATTTTAAGCAAAAGTGTTTAAATTTCAACTATACACTTCTTTCCTTTTGTTTTTCTCTCATTATTTCTTTGAATATTTCGAATTGACTTAAAAAAAATCGAACATAAAATAAAATAAAAAGTAATGCATTTTTTCGATATTGAAAATATTAAAAATGCAAACTTCATCGAATGGAGTTAAGATTTGGTATTCAGAGGGTTTTAAATATTCCTTATAACAAATATGTCATAAAAAACTCGAAAAAACTTAAAAAGTGGCAAATCATGCTTTACAATATTTGTTTTAAATATTAAATTTTTTTTTCAAATTTTTTTTTATTTTTAATAACATTGGTTAAAAAAATTAAAAATTTTGTTTTAAATTTAATTTTAAAAACATTTGTGTTTAACTTAAATGAAATTATTTCAAGGTCTATTTCAAAAACATATTCGTTTGATTAGAATACAATTTAAATTATTTTTAATACATTTTTCTCTCAGTAAAGCAATAAACAAAATTTAATTAATTTTTTATATTGTGAAAGTTTTAGCTAAGTTTAAAAATTTGAAAGAATTTGGAAGGTTTTATTTGAAAACCTCAATATTTCTTCAAAAATCGCCGTGGTTTTTGCCGATGTTTATTATTTTTACTTTATCAAGGCAAAATACCTACCCAAAATTGAAAGCACTTTAAGGATCTTCGTAGACTAGATGTTCTGGAAAGGAAGTTTAAAAGGAATGGTTTGATTGCATCCTTGTTTAGATTTTCAAAAAAATTTGGAGCATGTTATTCAAAAATTGCTTTGAATTTTGACAAGAACTATAAGATTTTTTATTTAAGGGTAGTATAGACGGGGACATTATCTTTGTCTACAATTGATTATGAATACTAATTACCATGACTTCTTTGCGTTAAAAAATAATAACACAAAGTTATTTTATCCAGAAATATGATATCCAGTGGAGAACAAATTACTACTCTTGGGTTAATTTGATGCATAGAATATATTTTTTTAAAAAAATTCAGAAAACTCATTAGCTTGTTTGTGTTTGTTTGTTTTTTTTTTTTTTGTTTTGTTTTATAGCAATTGACCTTGATATTTAATATTTCTCACATCAACTGGCAGAATTTTATATTGATTACGTGAGGTTCTAGATTTTGTTATTTTGAGTAACTTTAGCTTACAATTTTTTCTCCATTCATGCTTATAATTGGTGCTTATTTTTGTGATTAAATTCCCAAAAAACTTTTCATCAACTTTGCGACGACTCGTCGTCCACTTTTTCCACCTTGCTGACTAAACAGATTCGTAGCAATCGTAAAAAAAAAAGTTTTGTCACTTTTGTCAACACCCAATAGCGCTTTCAACTCCACCCACCACCTTACCACCCGCCATTTATACTCCTGGCTAATTTGACAACTAACATAATTTATTTGGCTCAATGCTTTTATTATTTGCTGTCATTTTCGTCTCATTCTAAGAGCCTAAATGTCGGCAATAAAAGCAGAAAATGTCGTCGCCAACGTAGAAAGAAAACAAAAAAAAAAAAAAAGTTTGTCATTGCTAGCAAAAGTTATAGCAACGCATTATCAATGAGCTAAAGACAAAGGCAAGCAGCACAAAGACAAAGGCAAAAAGGCAGAAGCAGTAGAGGACAGTGATGCAGAAGAAGAAGAAGAAGACAAAAACTTTTCAAATCGAATAAAATAAAGTTAAAACGCATAATCATGTTAAGCTGCCATGCTGGAAAACTAATAGAATCAATTGAAAAATGTACGCTAACAAAATGCAGAAGAAACACAATCAACAAAAGTAGAGTTGAGAAAGAAGAAGCAAGCAAACGTGGTCGTTCAGCAACTAACCAGCCAACCGTTTGGCACCCGTACAAATAGATTCGTAGAAAATATTTCTCGCTACTCTAGCAAGTCTCAGCAAACAATTAGCTGAACTTTCATTTATGTTAGCTAAATGGAAAAATATTTGTGCCACATATGACTGTGTGTTTGTGTGTGTGTGTGTGTGTCTGTGTGAGTGTGTTTGTATGCCTGCTTTAATTCTCAGCCAAGCGTGCAACTGGCTCTTCATTGATGCTGCTGCTGCTGATTTTGTATGTGTACGCCTGTGCATGAGCGTGTGTTTGTGTTATATAATATGGCGCCCTCGGGGGTAACTTTATGCGTTATGATAAGCCAGCAACATCTCGCCAGCAACTTTTGTGCACGTCATCATTGTCAGCATTGTGCTTGACGGACGATACCCTAGTTGTCCGTCGTCGTTGTTGTTGTCGTCGTTCTTTTTGCTCATTAGGTGCTAGTCCGCAAGCATTCACTGCTGCCGCCAACACCGCCAGAACAACGACATCCTTCAGCAGCTTCGTTTGTCACATCATCAAACTGTATGAGCTAATAAAAGTGGCACATACTATTGTCACGTGTTGTTGTTGTTGTTGTATTTGTTGTCTTGTCTGTGCTCTCGTATCGAGTTACTAGCAAGCACGATAGTCTTTTGTCACAAAACAAAGTTTTATATCAACAGCAGCAGCAGCAGCAGCACAGAAAATAAAGTATTCACCAAAGATGAGCTCAACAAAAAACAGGTTTATGGCGCCATTTAAAGCAGCTGACAAACTTACGTGCGCCATATTAAATGACATTGCGATAATCTTGTAGCTAATCAGTCCAATCTTAAGTACCGCATTTTTACCAGCATTGAAATTGGTCGCTCGGTCAGGTTGTTAATAAACTCAAGCAACACAAAAATAAAAAACAAAATATTCATTCAACTAAATAACAGGAAACAAAAGAAAATATATCCGTAAAATTGTGAAATCTGCACGATTCACATGGCAGATTTATGCTATATGCTTAAATCACATTGAGCGTGAATAATGCATAGTTTTCAGGAAAACTTTAGGCTGTTTGGAAAGTCAACAAAAATTCTTTTAGTAGGTATTTATAATGTATGCAGGCAGCTATGTTGTCTGGAGCCATAAATTAGTGCGTTTTATTAATGTTCGATAGAAATAAAACAGCTTTGTTTGATCTACTGCTGTAACATATGAAAAGTTTAACAATATAAAAATGAAAGTTACACTTTTACTGTATCGAAAACAAAAAGTTTCGAAAATCACCTCGTTGATTTATGTGGGGCCTATGAGTTGACTATTTTCAGAACTACAAAACGAGAAAAATATGGTCTTTATTTCAATAACTGGATATGGCATCTGTCTTGACCATATCTCCTCTCTTATATAAAAAAGCTTTTTACGTATCTTCGAAGACGCTGAACTCAAGAACTATTCAACCAATTTTTCTACTTCTTTTACTATTATATAGTAGCATATTTAACTTAATATGTGGTATTTGCAATTTTTTTTTAACTACTTTAAAAAGTAATTAAAAATATATATAACCTTTAAAATTATGAAAGTAGGTGCATTCGTTGAACTTCACGATGATGAATCAAATCTAATCTCAAAAATTACTCCATTTTTAATCCTTCTATGGATTATATTTTATTGGAAATATTTTTGTGTTAAGAGAAATAAAACTACAATATATTGGCTTCAAGTTTTTTAATTCAAATAATCGTTAATTATTATTTGAATAAAATAAATCGAGATGTTTTTGCGTACACCCGCCATTTTAAAAAAAATTGCACTAATAAGTCAATCTGATGTCAGATTCGAAAAACTACTTTAGGATATGATGTTTGAGCAGATTGCAAGATCTGATAAAAACAGAGTGGTTGAAAAATTAAACAATTTTCAAAAAGGGTTAAACACAGGGACCATAACTGTTATGAGCTTTGTAAAAAAATACGTTTTTAGCAGATTTTTGTTTTTTGAGTCTTACTCAGAAAATAACACCAGTAGGTATAATACAGGCATTCTGGATAATCGGAGCCGCGGAGCGGTGTGAGTCATCGTCTGTCCGTCCGTCTGTCCGTCCCTTATCGCGGTTTTGTGGTTTATCTTGTCGTATCTTGTTTTGTGTCCCCATCCCCCCCCCCCCCCTCCCCCATCCCCATCCCCATTCCCCCATCCCCATTCCCCATCCCCGTCCCCATTCCCCCATCCCTTCCCCATCCCCCGTCCCCATTCCCCCATTCCCATCCCCCGTCCCCCGTCCCCCGTCCCCCGTCCCCCATCCCCTCCCCCATCCCCATCCCCCATCCCCCGGCCCCCGGCCCTGTGTCCCTCAGTTCGTTCGTCCCCCACCCCGTCCCCCGTCCCCTGTCCCAGTTTTTTGCGGGTTTTTGATAAGCAGGCGTCCGCCAAGGTTGACGGCAGTCCCCCACCCCGTCCCCCGTCCCCCGACCTCCCGTCCAGCGTTTGCGGTTGTTAGATAAGCAGTTGCATAATGCAATGTATAAAAATTTTGCCAAGGTTTTTTGATAAGCAGTTGCATAATGCAATATTTAAAACTTTTTCGATAAGTAGTTGCATAAAAAGTTTCTGTTTTATCAATGCTTGAGAAAATAAAACCCCCACCCCGTCCCCCGTCCCCTGTCCCAGTTTTTTGCGGGTTTTTGATAAGCAGGCGTCCGCCAAGGTTGACGGCAGTCCCCCACCCCGTCCCCCGTCCCCCGACCTCCCGTCCAGCGTTTGCGGTTGTTAGATAAGCAGTTGCATAATGCAATGTATAAAAATTTTGCCAAGGTTTTTTGATAAGCAGTTGCATAATGCAATATTTAAAACTTTTTCGATAAGTAGTTGCATAAAAAGTTTCTGTTTTATCAATGCTTGAGAAAATAAAAAAAGAAAAACTAAATATTTTATAATAAATATTTTTTACAATAAATTTTATTGCACAATAAAAAAAGAATAAAAAGTTGCTTCCTTAGGTTTTTTGATAAGTAGTTCTATAATGCAATGTATACAATTTTTTCGATAAACAGTTGCAAACAACAATAAAACAGCTTCCTTAGGCTTTCTGATAAGCGGTTGCATAAAATATAAAATTTCTTAGTTGACGTCAGTTTTTGCGGTTTTTGATAAGCAGTTGCATAATACAATGTATAAAACTTTTTCGATAAGTAGTTGCATAAAAAGTTTCTGTTTTATCAATGCTTGAGAAAATAAAAATAAAAAAGGAAAAAACAGTTGTGAAATATTTTTTACAATAAATTTTATTACACAATAAAAAAAGTTGTGAAATATTTTTTACAATAAATGTTATTATACATTTAGAATACATATATGTATGTATATGTTAATAGCTTATCATTAATAGGAAGTCCATCGTGGTTCTTTGAAGATAGCTGCATATAAATTATAGACTTTTCTTGTAGTTTGATATCGTGACCACAAAGTTGTGCAATTACAAATGTTATACATTTCCTTTTTTTAATTTTCTTGTGGTTTTGATAAGCAGTTGATATATAGTATATAATTTTTAACAATTTCATATAAAATGGGGGGAATTAACGCAAGTGCAATCAGTGCTCTATAAATCAAACACAGAATAAACAACTAATAAAAATGGGTTCATTTAAATGTGATCAGTGCGAGTTAACCTTTAACAAAAAGTTTAATTTAAACCGTCACGTGAGAGTTAAACATCAAAGTGAATATTCACAACGTTTTCAATGTGATATTTGTAAAAAAACATATTCGCGCAATGATGATTTGAGAACACATCAAAGAAATAAGCATGGACTATCTTCTTCAACACCAAATGCAACATCAACTATCTCAACATCAACAGCAACATCAACATCAACATCAACTACATCTTCAGCAACATCAAAAAATGCTCCAAATCTTCAGACGATTGTGGCAAATACAATTCCAAATGTCTATTGCAACGCATGCAAGAAAGATATGATTTTAAAGAATTGGTCTTATCATATCAGGACTAACGCTCATAAAAAGAATAGCGGTGAAATAGTAAACAAGCATTTAACTAGAATTTCATCTGTATTTAATGAACGTATAGAATCATTTATATACAAAAATATCAATGAGGGTTTATTGAATGCTGAAGTGTTTCTAGATAACGCTAAAGAAATTGTTATACAAACTCTTCAAGATATGTTGCAGAAACACACCAACATTAAATTCAATATAGAATTGTTTTGTGAATATGTGAAAATGTGTGAAAATGAGATGACAATTGATGTAAAATCTCATCAAACAAAAATGGTGATGATTCAACAATCAACAGACTTGAATAACATTTTTGATGAAAAACGAAACAATTTAATAACAAAAATGTCAGAGTTTCAAGAACGTGACAGTGGTTGGAGTCTCATCAGAATTTTACACTTGGAGATTAATATTAATCAATACAAGCCAATAAAAGGTTCTCAATATATTCGATTGCCGAAAAATTTATTGGAAAAACATGCTTGTATAAATGTACAAAACAACGATGAATATTGTTTTAAATGGGCAATGATATCAGCCTTGTATCCTGTCATTTCTAACACAAATATATGCTCGAGTTATAATGTAGAGGATATTAAATCCTCTATAATACATTTAGAGAATGGTAAAAGTCTAAACTTTGAAGGGCTTGTTTTTCCGTTGAGAATCAAAGATGTTAAAATTTTCGAGGAAAATAATCCGGAAATAAGCATCAATGTCTTTGGATATGATGAAGAGCTCAAGAGTATAGTTGGACCTTACTATTTCACGAGTAAGGAAAAGAGTACACACATAAATCTACTTCTGCTCCAGGAAATTGACAAATTTCACTATATTTGGATCAAGAACATTTCAAGGTAAGAATTATATTCATCTTATTATCGTATTATCTTATAAAAATTATTAATCAATTGTTTTGTTTTTTTATTTTCAGACTTTTGCGAAATCAAGTGACAAAGGAGCACGCTCAAATGTTTTTATGCAATACTTGTCTACAGAATTTTAGATCCAGCTACAAATTACAACGACACAAACAAGAATGTAGTAGAATCGTAACAAAAGTTCCGGACGAAGAAAATAGTAAGGTTTCATTTAAAAATTTTAAACATAAGTTAGACATTCCTTTTGTAGTATATGCAGATTTTGAATGTTTTCTAACACCAGAAAACACTCAAAACTCAGATTCAATAAGAACAGTTCAAAGTCACATTCCACATGCATATAGTTATTATATTAAGTGTAGTTTTAATAATTCTTTAGATAAGTTTAGAATGTATACAGGTGAAGATGCACCTATTAATTTTATTACAAGTTTAGTTAACGATGCTAAGGAAATTTATAATAATTACTTAAGTAAAGTTAAACCAATGAATTTCCTCACACCATTAGAGTTAGATATTCAAAATAAGAGCACTAATTGTCATATTTGTGAAAAACCTTTTGAAGACGATGAGTATAGAGTAGCAGATCATTGTCATTTAACCGGAAAATATCGCGGACCGGCTCATAATGATTGTAATTTAAATTTTAAAATTCCTAAATTCATCCCAATCTTGTTCCACAATCTTTCTTCATATGATTGTCACTTATTTGTTAAAGAACTTTCAGCGATTCCTGGTAGAATAAACGTAGTACCAATAAATAAGGAAATATATGTTTCCATTTCTAAACATATACATTTCGATGATGGTGATAGCGTTGAACTAAGGTTTTTAGATTCCTTCAGATTTATGGCTTCCAGTCTATCAAACTTAGTCAATAATTTATCAAACAGAGATTTTTATATTTTACGGTCTACGTTTAACGATGATGTCGAATTCAATCTCTTGAAGCAAAAAGGTATATTTCCTTATGATTATTTTGATTCAAAGGAACGACTTCAAGAGGAATGTTTACCGCCAAGGGAAAAGTTCTTTAATAAATTAACCAATGAAGAATGTAGTGTTGCTGACTATGAACATGCACAAAAAGTATGGACAACTTTTAATTGTACAACACTACATGATTACTTAGAACTTTACCTTAAAACAGATGTTCTACTGCTTACTGATGTTTTCGAAAATTTTAGAAAAGTTTGTAAATCAATTTACAATCTTGATCCTTGTCAATATTATACAGCTCCCGGATTATCTTGGGGAGCAATGTTAAAGTATACTAAAATTGAATTAGATCTGCTAACAGACATTGATATGATTAAATTCATTCAAAAAGGAATAAGGGGAGGTATTGTACAATGTTCCAATAGATATGTTAAGGCAAATAATAAATATATGAATGATTTTGATGTTACAAAACCCTCAAATTATCTCATGTATTTAGATGCCAATAATTTGTATGGTTGGGCAATGTCTCAATATTTACCTGAAGGAAAATTTGAATGGCTTGATGACGTATCAACATTTCAGTTACATGAGCATGCTAATGATTCTGATGAAGGATATATTTTAGAAGTTGATTTAGAGATTTCTTGTGCAAAGCATGATAAATATAATGACTTACCGTTTTGTTCAGAAAATAAAAAAAGTCCGATTGGTAAACATCAAAAACTTATAATCGATTTGAATAATAAATCAAATTATATCATTCATTATGTAAACTTACAACAATGCTTACAAAATGGAATACAACTTAAAAAAATTCATAGAATATTAAAATTTAAACAATCACCATGGTTAAAAAAATATATTGATTTAAATACTTTACATAGAACGCAAGCTAAAAATGATTTTGAAAAGAACTTTTTCAAGTTATTAAATAATGCTGTCTATGGTAAGACCATGGAGAATGTAGATAAGAGGAAAGATGTTAAAATTGTTTGCGAGTGGGAAAGTAGAGGAAAAAGATTGGGAGCTAGAAGCTTAATTGCTAAACCAAATTTTCATAGCTCTACAAGATTTTCTGAAAATATGGTAGCAATACAACTTAATAGAATACATACCCTATATGATAAACCAATTTATATAGGGTTTGTAGTTCTTGAACTCTCTAAATGGAAAATGTATGATTTTCATTATGATTACATGCTTCCAAAATTTAGAGAGAACTTAAGTTTATGCTATATGGATACTGACTCTTTCATCTATTCAATTAAGACTGAAGACTTCTATAATGATATTAAACCTGACATTAATTTAAAATTTGACACATCCGACTACAAACCCAACAATCCTTTTGGGATAGAACGACAAAATAAAAAGGTGTTAGGTTTCATGAAAGATGAAAATAATGGAAAAATAATGAGGGAATTCATTGGTTTAAGGTCAAAAATGTATTCTATTAGTGTTGAGGGCGATAATGATATCAAAAAAGCTAAAGGGGTAAAAAAATCAGCTTTGATGTCTCTCAGCATTGATGACTATAGAAAATGTTTATTTGATAAGAAAATTTATTATGATAAAATGTTAACTTTTAGATCTAAGATTCACAAGATTTATACACAAGAAATTGAAAAAATTGTATTAAGTTATTTTGATGATAAGCGTTATATATTAGAAAATGGTGTTAATACCCTTGCATGGGGACACCATCGATTATTAAATAAAAATGTATTAAGAGGTTGAAAACTAAAAATAAATAGCAAAAAAATAACAATTAATTGAAATAAAAAATTTTATGTAAAAATTAAGATAAATCTTTTATTATTTTGTATTAGCATAAAGTGAACATACTATGTAATATTATATTTTTGAAATAAAAATTTTAAACACAATTGACCACAAATAACTGTATTGTATTTTTGTTTTTGTTTATAGTTGTAATATATTGGTGGTTTTAAGTAATTGATGACCTCTTTCGGTGGTTGCAAGTTTCCAAAACTATCAAAATATTCCTTATAGTTTTTATTTTTATAGTAAGCTACCCAATGAGTACCGGGACCGTTAACATCATCCAAGTTAAGTATACCACATTCTTGAGCATAAGGTTTTTTCGGTAAAGAATCTCTCATAAAAATTCCTCTAAAATTTTCAAGACATTTACAATATTTTATTAAATCGACATCGGTTAATGGTCTTTTGGGTAGCTTTTTTAAAAATTTTTTGGATGAGGACGTAAAAACAAACCATAACCTTGTTTATATGGTTTGAGATATAGACCTTTACCCATAGCTATCGACTCCATATATCTATTGTGGCGAGTAGCTTCAGATAATTGTTCCTTCCCATTTTTTATATCATTTAAGACTTTTGCAACGGCTGATCCTCCAGAAGCTATACCACCAAGAGCACCTAGTGCTGTTAAAATGGGTATTAATGGTAAGACTCCACCAATTTTTGGAACTGGGATTACTCGTGGTATGTTTACTTGTGATTTTTTCCGTTTAAAACTTGATTGTACAGCTTTATGGGCTATTCTATATGCATCATTGAATGAATTTGGTTTCTTCTTTATTAACATTTTAACACCGTTTTTAACTGCTAACGAAAAGAGCTTATTTCCATTCACTCTAGGTTTTTTATACTTTTTGCGCTTATTTTGCCTTCTTTTCGGTTTACGTTTTTCCTTGTTTCTCTTCATACCCATTCCAAATTTAATTTTTGCTTTCATTGCATTTGTTACGAACCAAGCGTTGGCACGTTCTTTCAAATCACTATCTTTGGATGTAACTCTTTGCCAAGCTTTTTCAGATAAAATTTTATCAGCCTGATGTCGTGTGTTTATATCTTTTGATTGTGAATATGCAATATCGTGTTCTCTACAAGCAGCATCCAATGGATTAATGCCTTTATCACCTCTTTCCAAACGTTTTTGAAGTTTTGTTCCTGGTCCACAAAATTGATATCCTGGTAAATGAAGTTCAACTGGTAATGAATTTATTAAGTTGTTTATGAAACCATATCCTCTTTTCAACTGTTTCTGATGTGCACTATCCTTGTATATTATACCCATTTTCTAAATAAAATTAACATTTTGGTTGTGAGTTTAAAAGGAGAATGATGATTTTAGTATATAAATGATTGATTTATATACCAATTAATATAGTATTCAAAATGAGATTAATTAAACAACGTATTCAGCTTAATGTTAAAAATGTTGACTTATTTAATGATAAAAAAAACAAAATTGTTCACAGTCCTCTTTTACCAAATTCAATACGTGCTTTATTGGTTGGACCATCAAATTGTGGAAAAACTAATGTTATGATTAGTCTAATTGTAAATCCAAATGGTTTAAAGTTTAAAAACATATACATATATTCAAAATCTTTATATCAACCAAAATATGAATATTTGAAGAAACTGATTGCACCGATAAAAGGAATAAATCTCTACACTTTCTCAGAAAACGAAGATGTTATAAGTCCAGGTAAAGCTAAATCAAATTCAATTTTCATTTTTGATGATGTTATTTGTGATAAACAAAGCACTATACGAGAATATTTTTGTATGAGTCGTCATAAACAAATTGATTGCTTTTATTTGTGTCAAACCTATACAAAAATTCCTAAGCATTTAATACGTGATAATGCAAACATGATTATTATATTCAAACAAGATGAAATGAATTTAAAACATATTTTTAATGATCATATTATTGGAGACATGGATTTTAAAATGTTTATAAAGATTTGTAATGAATGTTGGAAAGATAAGTATGGTTTTGTTGTGATAAGTAAAGATGATCCTATAAACAAGGGTCGGTATCGAAAAGGTTTTGACAATTTCATACATCTATAAAAATCACATCGCCATCTGTTACACCTCAGATCAGTATCAGATATAGATCAGATAAGTATCAGATTTTAAACACCTCACAGAAACAATAATCATGATAAATACAAACCTTAATGTGTTAACAAACCTTGCTAACACTCGGAAAATCTTAAAGGAAAAACTAAAGGAAATAAAATTAGGTGAAATAGATCGAGTTAATTTGCTTGAAAATACATTTCAACCCATTTCAAAGCCATTGAATGAAATTATTGGAAAGCTTAATAAAGATGAACGCAATGAATATAACAAAGAAACAAAATACGCCAACGAACTTGTTAAAACTAAAAAAGAAAATATTGATGAATACAACAAAGAAAAAAAATACGTCAACGAACTTGTTAAAAACAAAACAGAAAATAATGATGAAATGTTTTGGGATGCTATTGATGATGACCTATCACAAAAATCCACTCAAAATATGCACTTAAATGTTGATCCACAATATCTATCAACACTTGACACAGCAATGAATGATAAAACAATTTTAAAAAAGCGTAGTTCATTGAACAAAAATAAACTAAAACATATCAAGCCATACCAGCATACAAAGAAGATAAAACCAAACATTGAAAATGAATTAACAAAGTCATTAAAATATTATCAACGTTTTAACACCAAACAACCTAACATTCAAACAGTAGAATTTGATAAAGGTTTAAACAATGAGAATTATGTTGATGAAGAAAACAAAGACGATGTTACTTATAATGTGAAGTCAGAATCTGACTTTGATAATGATGCTGAATACAAAAACACAATAAATTATAGTACAGAATCTGAATCTGACTTTGAAAATGAAACAAAACAAAGAGTTAAAAAACAAATTATTATAAAACAAAAAAACAAAGGGTTGCAACAAAATTTTAAACAGCGATTAAGAGATCTCCGCAATAAGAATAAACGTTCGTTGCGGCAAGAGAAATATGCTAATGAAATCTCAAGTAATAAAGTTAAAATTCATAACATTGATAATGATTTAGTACCTGTTAGGTATGAAAAAACAAAAAATATTGATAACACGAATAAAAAAGAAAAAACAGATAAGAAATTAAAAATAAGAAAAAAGTTAAAATTTAAAAAACAATTAAAAACTAAAATTAAAAAAATTTATCATCCTGTTATATCAAATGAAATTCTCAACTCAAAAAATAATAACACTAGTAATAATGAGGAAATTAACAATTTGATAGAAAATGAAGTACAAAAAGAAAACAGAGTAAAAAGAGATATTGAAAATGATGGAGAACTATGGACAAAATATAAACATTTTAAGCGTAAGGCTAAGGATCAATTAAACACAGATTACAAACACCTTAAACAATCACATAATACCCGAAAACAAAAAAATTCTCTACAACAAAACATACAAATACTTAAGAATAGTAAAAAATTGGATAAAGTATATGGATTCAATATAGATTCATTGGGCAGATGGAGATATGGAAAAGAACTTTTAAAAATCCCTAATGAAAATAAAATTTCTGTTGGAAAATATAAATGGCAGATGACACCTGGTCTATTTGAATTAGTTTTTCACACAAATCCCATTCATTTCACTAAACGGGATTTGCAAAATTATAAAGATATTCTTTTATCTACAAATGCTCACAAGCGTAATTATAACTCAACTGATCAAATTAAGGGAACCAAATCTTATAAATATCAACGTATAATAAGAAAGATATTCAATTTACCAAACGCATTGATACGTGGACAAGGTCATAAAGTTGTAAAATCTATTAATAATAAATCGAATTATGTGTATTGGGATGATCCTAATGAATTAGTTGAAAGATTACGATTACTTATATCATCATCAACTGCTGGACATAATAACCATAATAACGAAATAATATCCATCATTGAAGAGTTGAAAGAAGCTAATATAATTATATAGCTAAAAATGTATTCAAATATTGATAAATTTGGTCATTCTTCATCGAGAGATAACAATAGTAAAGCAAATATCAAAGCCAATATCAAAGCAATTTTACAAAATACAATCGGTTGGAGTTTAGATGGAAATAAAAACCTAAATTTACAGATGAAAAGAGTTATCAACTTAGGTTTACCAAATGATGATAATGATGCTATTTCACGTATATTTTTCTTTGAGAATCTAAATAAGATAACAAGCATTTATGAAAAGAAAATTACAGATATAAATACTACCATAGAGAATCTTAACAGTACAACAAATAGATTAGAAAATAAAATAAGAGATTTAAACGTTGCACTGAAGGATGACATAAGAAATGATGTAGATTTAATTGAGAAAGCAATTGATAATCGAATTAAATCTGTATATAAGGAAAGCTTTGAAGAAGTTAATAATTATTTAAAGACAATTGAAGACTACTTGTTTAAATATGTAGTTGGAAAAAGTCAACCTGATGCAGATGATGTTAAAAAATTAAAAATAAAATATCCACAAATAAAAGGTTTACAATAACGAGATATATGACAATGAATAATAAACGAGATATAGTTGAAGAACTGCATAAGCAAGCACGGAAAAATTTTAAAAGAAGACATGTAATTATAAAAGGAATTGATGATTTATGGCAAGCAGATTTAGTGGAAATGATTCCATATAGTGATGTTAACAGGAATTATCGTTATCTTCTAACTGTTATTGACACATTTTCAAAGAAGGCATGGGCGGAATCTATTAAAAATAAAACTGGAGAAAACGTTACAACCGCAATGAAAAATATTTTCAACACAAGTAACCGTATACCAAAAAATCTCCAAACGGATGATGGAAAAGAATTTTACAATGTACATTTTAAGAGATTAATGGCATTGAAAGGTATCAATCATTATTCAACATTTTCAACTTTAAAAGCATCGATAGTGGAACGCTTCAATAGAACTTTAAAGGGAATGATGTGGAAGGAGTTTAGCTTTAATGGGACCTACAAATGGATTGATAACTATAAAAATCTAGTCAATCAATATAATAACACATTTCATAGAACTATTAAGATGACACCCAATCAAGTAAATTCTTTAAATGAAAAATTTATACTTAAAACTGTTTATAACAATCCAAAAATTTTTCATAAACCAAAATTTAAGTTAAATGATAATGTTAGAATAAGTAAATACAAACATACATTTGAAAAAGGTTATACACCAAATTGGACAACCGAAATATTTAAAATCAAAACTATTCAAAATACAAACCCTATTACATACATACTTGAAGATTTTCAAGGAAATGAAATTAAAGGAGGTTTCTATGAATATGAATTAATAAAAACCAAATTTCCACAAACATATTTAGTTGAAAAAATTTTAAGACGACGTAATAATAGAGCTTTTGTTAAATGGTTAGGATTTTCTTCAGACCATAATTCTTGGATTGATGTCAATGATTTAATATAAATGTTATAATGTATAAGAAATATATTTTAGTTAACTACTTAATGATTGAGAAACAACATGTCGTTTACTTTAACAATAAATGGAAATTCATCACAACTTGTTGCAAATTATTTTCCACCTATAGAACTCAAGCAAGATTATGTTTGTGGTTTGATTAGCTTCGACTCTTATCATTCTATTCCAAATGTGGATGAAGAAAATAATTTGTTTCATATTGGTGATAAAACAATCGTGATACCAATAGGATCCTATGAATTCACAGATATATCAGAGAAAATTATTGATGAATATGAATCATATAACGCCGGATTACTAGATATAAAAGCGAACTATAACACATTGCAAACAGAAATTTATAGTTCCAAGGATCCAATTTTCTTCGATAGAAGTTGTTCAATTGGATCATTACTAGGGTTCAGTAAAAGAATATTGAAACCTGATGTTAAAAATTATTCTGATAATCCGGTAGATATTTCAAAAATAAATACAATATCAATTGAGTGTAATATTATCAATGGATCATATATAAATGGAGTAAATGTGCATACAATTCATCAGTTCTCCCTTCGAGTTAGTCCAGGATACAAAATTATAGAAATACCAGTTAATGTTATATATTTACCAGTTAACACAAAACAAATCAGCACTCTTGTTCTTAAAGTCGTAGATCAAGGTGGTAACCTAATTAATTTTCGCGGTGAAAAAATGTCAATAAGATTACATTTAAAACCTATATAAAGAATGATAGTTTTTAATAAAAAGCAATTACATAACAACCACTTCACTAGTCCACTAACAACAACAACAACAACAACAAAAACAACAAAAGAAGAATCAAATCTAAATAAAAAACCAACTATTAAAAGGCCAAGGCATAGAATTTATTTAACTAAATCAAACAAAGAATTTTTAGAAAGCATTGGATTACAATTAAAAAACCAATATGAGTGACGTCATAAATGTTCTATACAAGCCATTTTTCGACGAGAGTATAGTGAAAAAAGAATATCACAGCTATACATCATATTTACAATCATTTAAAAATGATGATGAAATACGTATACCAATACAAAACCAGGACTTGTATGTATTACCAAGTGAGAGTCTCTTGTATATTGAGGGATTTGTATCCAACAGCGATAATTCTATTTCAAAAACTGTTAAACTCTTAAACAACTGTATAGCATATTTATTTGATGAAATTCGATATGAGATGAATGGGGTAGAAATTGATCGTACAAGACAATTGGGAATTGCGTCAGATATGAAAAATTATGTATCACTTAATGCATTTGAAAGTGTAAATCTTCAAAACGCTGGATGGTGTCCATTTGAAAAAGATAATACTCTACTTAAAACGGGACATTTTAATTTTTGTGTTCCGTTAAAGAATTTACTTGGATTTGCAGAAGATTTTGACAAATTAATTGTGAATTGTAAACATGAATTGATTTTGATACGATCTAAAGATGATAAGACCATTATGAGTTCAACTACTAAAACAGACAATCTTATATTAAAGCTCTTGAATATCACATGGAAAGTACCACACATTCATCTTTCAGATGATTACCGATTAAAAATGTTAAAAACAATAAATAGTAAACTACCACTTAATATATCGTTTAGAAGTTGGGATGTTTATTATAATCCTTCTCTTGTTGAAAGTACAAATATTTTATGGAATGTGAAACTGGCAGGTGAAAATGAAAGACCTCGATATATACTTTTAGGATTTAAAAACAACAATAAGTTCATACATTGTAACTTATCAGATGTAAAAGTTCATCTTAACTCTGATGTATATCCCTATGACGACCTCAACATTAGATTTGATCATAATCGTTACGCTTTACTCTATGATATGTATCAAAAATTTCAACAAGGATACTATGGACGTTCTCCACAACCACTTTTATCGCCAGAAAATTTTGCTAGCATTGCACCAATAATAGTTCTAGATGTCTCTCATCAAAATGAGAGTGTAAAAGGAGGACCAATAGATATTAGAATTGAATTAAAATTTCGAACAAACGTCCCTCCAAGTACATCAGCTTATTGTATGCTCATTCACGATAAAGTCTTTGAATACACACCACTCACAAATGTTATTAAAAAAATAATTTAATAAAAATATACACATGCATTCAAACATTCTATATAAATAAGAGTTCTGACAACTGCTGCTATTTATTTAACACAATGTCTACAACTGTTGATGTTCAAGGTTTTAAAATCTACGATAATCGTTTTGTTTTTAAGGAGATAGCAGTTGTATTAAGTAAAGATGAATTCCATTGTTTCCACATAAAAGCTCCATTCAAATTCGAGGATTTATGTGAAGATGATCAACGTCAATCCAATTGGTTAAAATTAAATCATCATAATCTGAAAATATTTAGATAATACTCTAGTTAATAAAATTAAAAACAAAATTTTTCAGTGTAAAACATTGTAACTTTATTAAATATCTATTAATAAAATATTTTTCATTACACAATTTTTATACATTTTTATTTTTTCATTACACACTTCTATATAGTATACACATTTTGGAATAAATGAGACTTCTCTTCTTAATGCTAAATTTCCAGTTTCTTCCAATTCTTGAACTGGTACCACACATTTGAATAAATGTAAGTTATGGTCAGTCACCCGCTTCACTAACACTAGTTTTATTACTAGCGAGTGGCTCTGATCAATGCTCAACTCTTCCTTAATATAGTACTCCATCACTTTTTTCAGTATCTGTATTATTGAATACACGTCTCGATCATTACTCCATACGTCCCTCCAAAATTGGTACTCGTTTGTGTTCACAGTTTCAAAAGCCGACTTTGGTATTACCAAACAATCATCAATTTGTGGCTCAGTCATTGAATCCACTAAATCGCGAAGAACACTACTGGCCATTGCTACTTCGTCGTGTATGAAAGACATTTCTAATTTTTCATAATGTCGACAACCGTTTTTATAACTCAATTTTATCGTTGTAAAATTGTTTTTTTTCATAAACAAAGAAATATGTAGATAAAAACAAAACTAACCGCAAACTGAACGATTATTTACTTATAAATAGTTTCAACACTTTGAAAAATTTATTAGTTTCAATTAAAAATTCAACTAACGTTAAACAAAAAATGAATAAGGATATATTTTGGGATGCTGACAAGGACATCGATTTTTTGAGTGATCTTCAGACATATTATGAAAACTTGGATAAAGTGTTGGAGGAAACTCATAATGATGATGTTAATAAGAATGAAGAAGACCAACAACCACAACAAAACCATGACGAGAGTGAATTTTTGAAATGTCATGAAGACTTTGTTTGAGAAGTGTTTGAGAAAACTCATGATGACAGCAAGGAACCAGCATTAAAAAAACGAAGAAAATCAGCAAATCCTAATAAAAACCTTAAAATACAACAACACCAACAACAAGACGTCCAAAATGCTAGTTGCAATAATTCTATTAAGCATGAAGATATAAATGTTATGAATTTATTTAAAAGTACCAAATTTATGATAACTGCACAAAGTTATAAGGAAAAACCAACTTTTGAAATAAATTTTAAAAATAATGTAGAAGTGTCTAAATTGAAAAGCATAATTCAACAATGGTGTAATGATGAAGTGTTGAATGATGAAACTGTTCACTTGATTCACGTGAATCCCTCTAAAATGGATATTGAAAGCGATATTGAATGGTTTTTTGAAGATAAATTCCTAAAGCAACTTATGGGAATTATCTATAAATATAAAAAAGTAGGCACTATAAAAAATATAATATGTAATAAAAAATCAATGTTTGGATTTGTTCGTTTTATTGATAATCAATTTCATATATATAAGTGTACAAATATTTTACATTTAAAATAAAAACAACTGTTTGCTTTATTTATGATTTTTTTATTTAAAGGGTAAAAGGTTGACACATAAGTACTTTTTTTAATTTTATTTATTCTTACAAGAAAATTTGAATTCAAAATACATTGGATTTTTCGAATTTACAAGCATTCTCTCAATAGAGAAATCTCCAGAGTTTAAGCTCTCCAGAGTTTCATCACTCATTTCATTGTAAAAAACAGGTAGAAACATAACATTTTTCTCCAATTCCAACATGATCTTCCATCCAAATTTTGTATTTGTCCTCTTCGCTTTCAATATAATTAATTTAGTGTTGGGTGGAATATTACTCAACGGAATGATGCTCTTCCTTTTGTTTGTAAGCTCATTCAAAGCTTTCAACGTATTTTTCCTGCTCTCCATTTTGAAAGTTTAATTTATTATTACTAATTATTAGAACCAACGATCAACAACTATGAAAGAAACTGTAAAACGCTTGAACTTTTATACAAAATTTTTATATTACAACTCTGAGAAAACATTTATATCTGGACCTTATCATGGGTTTGTTTTTTTTTTAATAAAGAATAATTAAAAAAACAAAACAGATTAGTTTAAATTATACCTCCCACTTGAAATAATCAAATATGATTTCATCACTGGAATTAGAACATTTCTTAATCAAATATGAAAAATTAATAGACCCCGATCATGTTAAATTTTTTAAGGAAATGATAACTGAAATGAGATCATCTCTTTGTTTTTCATATTCAATACATGGTTTACATAGGGAAGACTGTTGTTTTGCTGAAAATTCAGATAAGGAAACGTTTGATATTTGTAATTGTATAATTTTGTGGTCCCGATATCAAAGTATTAGAAAACTCTACAATTTATATGCAGCTATCTTCAAAGAACCACGATGGACTTCCTATTAATGATAAGCTATTAACATATACATACATATATGTATTCTAAATGTATAATAACATTTATTGTAAAAAATATTTCACAACTTTTTTTATTGTGTAATAAAATTTATTGTAAAAAATATTTCACAACTGTTTTTTCCTTTTTTATTTTTATTTTCTCAAGCATTGATAAAACAGAAACTTTTTATGCAACTACTTATCGAAAAAGTTTTATACATTGTATTATGCAACTGCTTATCAAAAAACCGCAAAAACTGACGTCAACTAAGAAATTTTATATTTTATGCAACCGCTTATCAGAAAGCCTAAGGAAGCTGTTTTATTGTTGTTTGCAACTGTTTATCGAAAAAATTGTATACATTGCATTATAGAACTACTTATCAAAAAACCTAAGGAAGCAACTTTTTATTCTTTTTTTATTGTGCAATAAAATTTATTGTAAAAAATATTTATTATAAAATATTTAGTTTTTCTTTTTTTATTTTCTCAAGCATTGATAAAACAGAAACTTTTTATGCAACTACTTATCGAAAAAGTTTTAAATATTGCATTATGCAACTGCTTATCAAAAAACCTTGGCAAAATTTTTATACATTGCATTATGCAACTGCTTATCTAACAACCGCAAACGCTGGACGGGAGGTCGGGGGACGGGGGACGGGGGACGGGGCGGGGGACGGGGCGGGGGACGGGGCGGGGGACTGCCGTCAACCTTGGCGGACGCCTGCTTATCAAAAACTAACCTTGGCGTACATTGCATTATGCAACTGCTTATCTAACAACCGCAAACGCTGGACTGGGGACGGGGCGGGGGACTGCCGTCAACCTTGGCGGACGCCTGCTTATCAAAAACTAACCTTGGCGTACATTGCATTATGCAACTGCTTATCTAACAACCGCAAACGCTGGACGGGGGGTCGGGGGACGGGGGACGGACGGACGGACGGACAGACGATGACTCACCGCTCCGCGGCTCCGATTATCCAGAATGCCTGTATTATACCTACTAACACCTATTTTTTAGTTTTATATTTTAACTCCCAAAAAATTCTTTGTGAGTTTAATTTTTTGCTCTGTTATAAATCTTATATTTTGAAATTTATTTTTGACTTGTAAAATAAAACTAATTTTTGAGTTTAGTTTTTTTTTTGCTCTGAAATAAAAGTTTTTTTTGAGGTTTTCTGTTTTAATAAGAAAATAAAACTTACTTTTGATGTTTTAGAAAATGAGTAGTTGTTCAGAAAATAAGACTTGTAATTTTAAAATTCACCAATAAAATGTGGATTCACAATAATTTGACAAAATTTACTTTACTTACTATAGTGCAGTTAATAGAAACCCAAGCCGTAGTGCTGTCAATAGAAAACCATAAAAATTATAAAGTTATATAAAAAAATTAAGCCATAATCTGAGTTATATTTTCAGAGCAAAAAATAAAATTAAAAAAAAATAAAATGAGGTCGGTAAAATATTCAAAAAGAAATTTAATTTTGAGAGTAACAAAACAAACTCTAATTTTGTGAGTAAGAAAAAAAACTCAAAAATAAGTTTTATTTCAGAGCGAAACAAATATATTTTAAGAATAAATTTTATTTTCAGAGTAAAAAATAAAACTCAAAAAATAAATTTTATTTCAGAGTGAAACAATAAAACTCAAAAATAAGTGTTATTTTCTGAGTAAGATATAAAACCCAAAAACTAAGTTTTACTTATCAGCGAAAAATAAAACCCAGCAAAAAAACAGTGATTTTATATTTTTTTTTTTTATAAACCAGGAACCGTAACTGTTATGACTTTTTTCAAAAAAGTCAATTAATAATAGTTATTTCTGACCAATTTTTTTAAATAAAAGTTAAAATAAGACTTTAATATTTCCGGTCAAAAATACAAGATAAAATTTTATTTTTATTTATTCGGTCAAAAATAACATATTAAATTTGACTTTTATTTTTGAGTCAAAAATAAAAGTTAATACTAGAGTTTTATTATACCCTATTATACCCTAAACCTGAAAGGTCAGGGTATATTAACTTTGTGCAAACGTTTGTAACGCATAGAACGAAGCGAGTCCGGTATAGAAAAGTATATATATTCTTGATCAGCGTCACCACGTGAGTCGAGCTATTCATGTCCGTCCGTCCGTCCGTCCGACCGTCCGTCCGTCCGTCTGTGTGTTGTCCGTATACACAGGATAAGAAGAAGGAGTTGAGATAATTGAATGAAACTTGGTACACATGGTCACATGAACCCAAGAATTTGCACTATTGAATATTTTTTGAATCCGCTCACGGACACGCCTACCTCCCATACAATGCAAAAAAGTAAAACTGCATAACTCAGCTCGTAATAAGCCTAGAACAATAAAATTTGGTATGTATGTGTTTTATATCAACACAAAGATGTCTTCGAAAACTGGACGTCATCCGCTAACGGACACGCCCACCTCCCATACAACCCAAAAATTGAAAACGCAATAAATAAGCCTCTCTTTAACCTACAGAGCTAAAATTTAGCACGTATGTTTTTTATGACAAGACAAAGATGTTTTTGAAAAACAGACGTAATCCGCCTACGGACACGCCTACCTCGCATACAACCCAAAAAGTTTTAAACTCAATAAATAAGGTTATGTTTGTCATAGAGAAATTAAATTTGGTATGCATGTATTTTATACTAAAACTAAGATGTGTTCAAAAATTGGAAGTAATCCGTCCATGAACACGCCCATCTCCCATAGCGAAAGCACAATAAAGGCATTAACTGTGAGCTACAGGAATAAAACTTGGTATGTGTAAATTTTTCATCAACATTTAAATGCATATAAAATATAGGCTTCATGCGCTAACGGACACGCCCATTTACATTAAAAATTTTTTTGTTTTTGAAAAATGGGTTTAGGGTATTTCATAGTCGGCCTAGACCGACTTTAGACTTTCTTTACTTGTTTTTCTATTAAAAATAAAGGTTGAAAATTTGACAGTGATATCCTATATTAATGACTAGCTAACCCGGCACACGTTGTTTATTTTATTTGGCGTGCTTTTTTTTAAATTTATCAAAAATTCTACCAGAAAAGACGCCAAAAATTACCTGAAATTTATTTCATTATGTCTGAAAAAAAGTTAGAAAATGTTATAACATTTGTACTTTTGTTATGTTTGGCATCTTTTAACAAAGAAAATTAAAATCCAATTGTAACTGTTATTTTTGACCGCAAAAGGAAAATAAATCTTAACTTTTATTTTTGATCAAAATAAATCAAAGTAAAATTTTAACATTTATTTTTGACCGAAAAAATAAGAGTAAAATTTTAACCCTTAAATGCATAGTGTGCCATACATGGCATACCTAAAGAATTTCTTCTCATGTCTCATGTCTCTATACGAGAGTAAGTTTGAAAAAAATAATAAATTTGTTGAAACATACTGGTTTGAAGCTTTTGTTTTCTCACAGCGGCAACACATACAGAAATCAGCGCACTGAGTTATTTGGTGCAAAAGTGAAAAAAAATAATGAAGAAAATCGCTGAGGTCATGCATTTAAGGGTTAACTGTTATTTTGACCGTAAAATTAATGTAAACTTTTAACATTTATTTTTGACCGAGGAAATAAAAGTTAAATTTTAACTGTTTTTTTTTGACCATCAAAATTAAAGTCAAATTTCAACTTTTTTCTTTAAAAAAATCGATTGAAAAATAACTTTTATTTTTTTATCTTCTTTTAGAAAAGTCAAACAAAATGAAAGCTTTTAAGATTATTATTCTTAGCTTAGCTTACATGCATCGCACCGCTTTATTCCAATATCGAATAGACAAATTCTTTCCGCCTGACTTTTTGAATTGAAATTTCGAAAATAACTGTTATTTTTGGTCTCTGCTTGAAACAAATAAAAATCTCAAAACTCAGCTTGTAACAATCTCAAATCTCAGTTACATTTTTCTCTAGTGCCTTCAACATAATGATTCGTTCCTTAAAAATTTTCAAAATAACAGTTATTTTCAGTTCCTGGTTAACCATAATAATTTTTTTTTAAATGAAACGAGTTTTTCCACACTTATTTCTTCTGTGTCAAAAGGATTTTGAGTAGCTTTTCTTATTTTAAAAATAAAGCCTTTGAATATATATAACTCTAAAACGAATTTCGTAACCAAAATAGCTACCAAAGCTCCATCGATTTAAATATCAAAATTTTTTTAAAATTTCATTTCACGTAACTCTTACATAAATCATTTTCAAGTACTTCATTTTTTCATTTAAAACTTTTATTTTCTCCGCTATTGTCTATTGCTTGCATTCGTTAAAGTCTTTCGTTCAAGTCTTTCCTTAACCTAGCTTTGTACAGAACTGAGTTATCCTTCATAAATTTAATAATTTTGGTATGCAATTTCCAAAAACGCAAAATTTTGAAAAGTTTTCTTGAATTTAAAAAAATTCGGACATTTTGTTGGTTATTTAAGAAGCACAACTTCGATTAAAAATTCATTAGCGAAATAAAGCAGCCAACCTTAATAAGGCAAAAAGTTCACTTCGAAACTTTTTAATGAAATTAAGTTTGCTGATATTCAATTCTAACAGCAAGTTCAATGAACATTTTTGATTCAAAAGAGATATAGCAGAAAACTTTGCATAAGAAAAAAAAAAAAAAATTTATTTCTAGCATCTACCTATTATGAAACATTACACACAAAAAAAAAAACTATCTTAAAAGTAGATAAAATTATATTTTGCGCTCTATATTTGTGCTCGTCTGCACCCTGCCCATGTTAGGCCACCCACAAACTATGCTTGCATTAGTGCCAGTCTTCATTCGTTATTCACATTTCGTAACTTTTGTCGGTTCAAATTTCTGCACACTTCGTCGTAGCCGCCATTGCTGTTGCTTATCATCAGTATTTGACATGACAGCGCATCCGGTGCAATTAATTTGTACATGTCTGCAATATATGAGCGGTGGCGGAGGAGCAGTAGCAGCAGAAGAAGAAGAAGAAGAAGCAGGGCAGCACAAAAGAAAATATGAAGCTACAGCAGTATTTCTCACACTCACAAAACGTACATCCAGCCATTCATATAAAGTTGAGTGAGTCTAAAGCCTAAAAGTATGTCATGTTCAAAAACGTGGCAAGAGTTTTCTAAACTTTTTGCTACGCTTTGTTGGCAAAGCTGTTGTTGTTGTTGTTGCGTTACTATAACTATAATCACACACACACACACACACACACACACACACACACACAAACACACATAGCTGGCAGCAGCTGCAGCAGCGCTTAGTTGCAAAAAATATCATCTTTTTCTTTGGCGTTGCATACATTCAGGCATTATATTTCTCTCGCATTCCATTGCATTGCTTAGTACAAACATTTTTTTCATCTGTACAAAAATGTATAAGTTTAGCACAAAAAAAAAAAAAAAAAAAATAACACAACAGCACAAACATATCTGCATTTTCTGATTAACATGTTGCTCACCCATGTTTGCCTCATGTCGCAAGTCTTAAAAAACGCGGGTCGGTCGCTCTCTTCGGATGCCATCATTTTCAACAAAACTCATTAACTTTTAATTAATTAATAAAAACTACGTATCTGTTAATTGAATTCACAAAGTAAAGCTTAGATTGTATCTGGAAAAATTATTTTTCATATATTGCCATACGGGCTGAATGACACCCACTCGACACGAGTTGCCCGACAGTCAAACAGCAATAATAATTATAATCAAAGCAAATGAAAATAAAAATAAAATGAAGCATAGTAAACAGCTAAAAAGTTTTAATTATGTAAATAGCTGGTCAGGGTGTTTATATCATGTCGGTTTTATGCCGGTTTAAGTCTCCTTTTTTAGGCCATACTTCAACTCTACTTCACATGCTGTCACCAAAATGAAACTCACACCATGTTTCTTTCATAAATGTTTCATAAGCCCTGACAGGCGGTTTAGGCTAAACGCTCTAAGAAGTTTTACAAAAATATGTGGCGCCCTTGGGCTTAAAAATATATTGCATACTTTGAGCATATAATTATGTGTGCGTGGCTCTGATTTTAATTAACTCGACAATTAATTAAGGCTTGGCATTATTAAACACAAAATTGTTGAAATTCTAAACTTTAAATAGAACAAGCACGATTTTAAAATTTTTTTTTTTATTTTATAAATTAAAATTGATTATATTATAGCCGTATTTAGCGTCATAAAATTGCATCGAACTTTTAAGCTCTTAAAATTTATATACAACCTTTGTGTGAAAAACGTTGCAAACAGTTTCAAATGTTGCAAATTGAAATTAATATAACATAATCATATCACATCTTCTTGTTTGATGGGAAATTTTAAATTGTATAAAGTAATGAATTTATATGTATTGCATTTAAAAAACTTCTCGAATTTACTTAAATTAATTTTATTGCTTCTGATATTATTTCAATTTAAGAACATTTGTTGCAATTCAATGAAAAGTGTTGATTTGTACACATTTATTGAATTTTTTTACAGGATGCTATTGAAAATTTTCTAAAATTGTGATTTTTTTTTATTGATGCACACAGTTTTTCACAATATTTTATATACAAAATATTTTAAATTTATTGCATAATGAAAGTATATAATTGATATTTATTAAAAATTATATTATTAGAATTGTAACTGCCGACAAATTAAAAAAAAAAAATTGATCATTGACATGTTATTGACCGAGCATCTAATGATCAATTATGCAAAATATTATGCCAAAATTAGCGAAGAATTTTGGTCAAGTCAGGCGTTAATGGGTTAATATTACCTGATTGGAGTTGTAATTAAATATCTGAAGGTCCAGTTTTCAATCAATTGCGTAGAAAGATTTTATAAAACAAGTGGTCATAAGAAGCTCGTTGAAACTCATTTCAAGGGTGCAAATCAACTATATTTTTTTGTTTTTTTTTTTAGTTCACTTATTTTTATATCTGAAAATTGAATTTTTTCGCATTTTATTTTCTTTCCAAAGCAAAATTTTAAATCTTATAAGTTAAAAGTGTACTATAAACTGTTCTTAGTTAGGAGCTATGAGAAAAGAAAGACATGGAAGAAAACTTAAACTTTGACAGATAATTTCAAGAAAAACAATTTCAAAATATGAAACACACACTTGGTGACTGAGAACTAAATTGACATAAAATAGTACATAATTAAAGCATGATTTTTACTTTACTTGCTTTGTTCATTTAATTAATTATGAAGAGTAGTTAATTCATTTAATTAATTTTTAAAGAGAGAGTCTGAAAGCTAACGAAGTGTTTTTGGTGGGAATTACTTTATGGCTGACGAAAGGTGACTCAATGAACTTACTTACTTACTTAGATGGCGCTTACAACCGGTGGTCGGTTTTGGCCTGGTCTAAGAATTTTCGCCAGCCTCTTTTGTCGTGCGCTTGCTGGCGCCAAGTGGAAACTCCAAGCGTTGTCAAGTTATCCAATGCCTGGTCTTTCCAACGGAGATGCGGTCTTCCTCGTCTGCGTTGGCCACCGCTGGGTACCGAATCCAATATCTTTTTCGCTGGAGCTTCGTCATTCATTCTCTCGACATGACCTAGCCAGCGAAGCCGCTCTATTTTAATACGCTTGACTATATCGATGTCGGCATATAGCTCATACAGCTCATGGTTCCATCGTATTCGGTACTCGCCATTGACGCAGATTGGACCATAGATCTTGCGAAGGATTTTTCTCTCGAACGCTCCCAAAGTTCTTTCATCAGAGCTGCTCAACGTCCAGGTTTGTGATGCGTATAGTAGGACGGGCATGATTATTGACTTATAGAGCGTCAGTTTTGTTCGTCGAGAGAGAGCTCTGCTTCTCAATTGCCTACTGAGCCCAAAGTAACACCTGTTGGCAAGAGTTATCCTTCGTTTAATCTCAATACTGATATCGTTGGAGGAGTTTATACTGGATCCCAGGTAAACAAAGTCCTTCACTACCTCAAAGGAGGTGTTGTCAACAGTGACGTGGTTTCCAAGACGCTGGGACTGTTTGTTTGTTGACACAAGATACTTCGTTTTATCTGCGTTCACTGCAAGACCCATTCGACTCGACTCTTTTTCTAGCCTGGAGAATGCTGCACTGACTTCGCGCGTATTTTGACCAATGATGTCAATATCATCAGCATACGCCAGCAGCATAACACTCTTATAGAAAAATTGTGCCGCTGCGTCTCAGGTCAGCAGCTCGGATGATCTGCTCCATGACTATATTAAAAAAAAAAATGAACTCAATGAACTAAGCTAACCAAATTTTTAAAAATTTTGTTTATTGTTTATGTGTAGACTTGTCCTATTACAAGTTATAAATATTTCAACCAAAATACAGAATATTAAGGAACATTTTCATGAAATACACTGAATTTGTATGCCTTGCTTTTCAAAGTTAGTAAGATTTGATAGGTCTTATACATTAATGGTCTTCACTAATTTTTTTTTCGCTAAGGTTTGATTGGTGGAATCTGTTAAGCGCCTTAAACTATTTTAGAGTTTTTGAAAAACATTATAGTTTAAAAAAAAAGCTTCGATCTTCGTTAATCCTAAACCATGCAAAATGACAATGTTAGAAAAATATTCAATGCAAAAAATGCTGTATAAAATATAAAAGATCTGAAAAACTTGATAAATGAAGTACTTTCTTTGATTTGTATAATGGTGCAAAATCGGTTAATATGACTATTTCAAATTTAAGTCCAAAATTCTCTGATATATAGGATTTTTGATTGATATATGGACGGGAACCGGAAGTGTAGCAAAATTTACTTACAAACCAAACATGTGAAAATACCAAAAAAAAAAAAAAAAAATAAAAACAAATTCACAAACATTACCTTGTGAGTACATCGGCATCCAACAAATACAATTTAATTTTTATTTATTTAGATGCGCAAATAATATGCAAGAACATAGCTGTAGAACTTTTGACTGGAAAACAAAATATGGTTGTATAATTTTTGCACAAAAACTATTTTTGAAGCAATACTGAATACTGATTTTAATAAACTATCCAGCACTGAAAGAAATTGCTGGAAAAAATCACAGAATTGCTTTGATGCGTCCAAAAGTTTAAAAACTCCGCTTCAGAAGCATTAAAGCCACTTAAATGCTCAAAAAATGGATCACTGAACTTCTGTAGAAAATGTAGAAGCCTTGTATTTTTTTTTATTTTTTGTAATATATCTAGAGTCTTTCATTTTTCATTTGCTTTCTAAAGTAATGTATTTTTTAAAATCAATTGTTAAAGTTGAATATTGCCATTCAGCCATTCAGTTATTATGCAAGTGTTAGTTTGAACTCACAGCTGTACAGATAAGCCGTTTATTTTAGTGATGGAATTAAAATTCATGCCATACGAAAGTCACACTAAAATTTTATATAAATTATTCAAATATTAGCTCACATTTACTGCTATCGCTGATGACCATCAATAAAAGGTGACAAACAACAACAACATTGTTTACATTGCAACTACTTGTGATAATCAACCTGCACGAACAACAGCCAACACATAAAGTCTACTTCTCTAACCCCTTGTTTTTGCCAGCAATCAAAAAGTCACATACAACTACATATGCAGCGGCAACAACAACAACGTTGTACATCGTTTTACAATCCATAAACAAAATTTGCAACTTCCGTTTCCGACAAAAAAAAAGAGAGTTTCTTGCTGTTTTTTGTTTTTTGTTTCGTTGCATTCTACGAACAGTGATAGTGATACATAATATACTTATATATATATATATATATTTATATAAAAACATACATATATATTTCTTTATATATGTATGCACTGTTTTCAGTGTGCGTTATTTTTATTTTATGAGTATTCGTACATGTTTTGTTTGTTGTTCTGTGCGTTGTCGGTAAAGCAGTTCATTTAGTCTAGCACAACGCCCACACAATTTGTTGCCCTGCTGCTATAGTGAAAGCATAATGAAAGTATGTGTGCATGTGTGTATGCGTAAGTTACTTGCATGACTTTTTTTATGAGTATGAGTGTGTGTGTGAATGTGTGTGTGAATGTGTGTGTTGAGCTCTTACACTTACTTCCGTTTGATGACAAGAACATGACAGCCAACTTCCGTTTTATACAAGCACCATGTTATTGTTGTAGTTTTTTGCTTTTTTTATGTTTTTATGGTTTTATGGTAGTGTGCAATTACAAAAACACACACTTCTATAAGAAACTCATATATATGCTTACGTTGATATTTTTGTGATTTGTATATTGTATGAATGGGAATTTAACTTAAGACTATTTTTAACTGTACTTACTATGTTGTATGTCATATATGCAGATATTACTGGATTTTTCTAATGGGCTTTCCTAAAACTTCTGCATAGTTTACAAAGACTAACTAAAAATCCTTTAAACTTATTAAATAATTATTTTAATATAAATATTAATTCGAATTTTTCAATTGTACTCAAAAAAATTGGGGTGTACAATAGAGTGTATCGAAAATCTGACCCCCAATTCCGGTACCAAAATTCAATAGTACATGAAAAATCCTGTCGATTGGTATACTTTTTTTTATTTGAACTAATTTTGGCGTCCCCCGAAATGCATTTTTGTGCATTTTTGTAACCAACTTTTGTACTGGAGACCCATTAATGGTTGATTTAAAAAGAAAATCAAGCTCATCAATTAATTCCTTTCATATAAAAACACAGAACTGCAAATTTTCATCCCTGTTGACAATTGCTCTGACGAGATATAACAGTTTTTTTCAAAGTGAATCTACTTGTTATTTAATATTTGATATGTTATTGTTTGTTGTATGAAAGTATTATTTTTAACTTTTAGCAAGTTATAGCATATTAAGCTAATCACAGAGACGACAGTGGCTGCTTCTTCCGCAGAACGAAGAAAACGAACAATGTTTTCTATCTTGGAGGGCCGTTCAAAAAAGTCGAAATTCGAAACAAAAAGGTATTTTTAGTCCTTTACAGGATCTAGAAAAAATTGTTTTATTATTTGGTTAACTGTAATAGTTTAAAAAAATACGTTACTTTTGCATTAAGCAATAAAAAAAACAAAAATTAAAAAATACTTTCATACAATAAATAAAAAAATTATCAAATATTAAATAACAAGTAGATTCACTTTGAAAAAAACTGTTATATCTCGTCAGAGCAATTGTCAACAGGGATGAAAATTTGCATTTCTGTATTTTTATATAAAATAAATTAATTGATAAGCTTGATTTTCTTTTTTAATCAACCATTTATGGGTCTCCAGTACAAAAGTTGATAAAAAATGCACAAAAATGCATTTCGGGGGACGCCAAAATTAGTTCAAATAAAAAAAAAGTATACCAATCGACAGGATTTTTCATGTACTATTGAATTTTGGTATCGGAATTGGGGGTAAGATTTTTCCCATACAAGTCGATACACTCTAGTGTACAATAGACCGGGTCATTCTTATATGGATAAAAAAAATTTCAACCGGTCGGAGTCTCAAAAGTTAGAGGAACTCATTAAAATGATTTCTGCATAATTTTTTTTAGCATCGGAGAAAAACCGCCGAAGCAATTTTGATTCTCCTGAAGGTCCTTTTTGGTAAAAAAAACATGTTTTTTGCTTGTAACTTTTTATTTTACACAGAACGCATACCCACATCTTTTTAAATGTTGAATTTCTTACTCATACAAACATTTTGCCATAAGAAAAATTGTTAAAACTCTTATTAACCACCAAAAATTGAATATTTTGCTATTTTTAAAAAGGCGATTTTTTGAAATCGCTGTAAAAGACACATTTTTTAATTGATTTACGTAGAATTGTTATTGTTGGAAAGGTATTAATTCTTCTTTCGTTCTGTGTATCGCTGTAATCAAAGCTATGTGATTAAAAAAAAAAAATTTATCGAAAACTGGACGATAAAGCAGTGAAGACCTGAAATTAATTGTTTGTATGAATAAGAAATATTTCTAAAGTCGATTTCTCACATTCTGTCAGGTTTCGCACACAGCTTTGATTAAAGCGATACACAGAAAGAAAGAAGAACATAATACCTTTCCAACTATAAAACTTTCACGTAAATCTAGTAAAAAATGTGTCTTTTAAAGCGGTTCTAAAAAAAATGTCTTTTTAAAAATATCAAAAAATTCAATTTTTGGTGGTCAATAAGAGTTATAATGAAACATAATTTTTAAATTTTTTTAATATCAGAATATTGGTATAAGTAAGAAATTTAATATTTTAGCAGGTGTGGGTATGCGTTCTTTGAAAAATAAAAAGTTACAAGCAAAAAACATGTTTTTTTTACCAAAAAGGACCTTCAGGAGAATCAAAATTGCTTCGGCGGTTTTTCTCCGATTTGAAAACAAAGTTTGCAGAAATCATTTTAATGAGTTCCTCTAACTTTTGAGACTCCGACCGGCGAAATCGAAATTTCGATCCGGTCTAGTGTACAATTTTAAGATTTACTTTTCACACTTTTAGTTGAAATTTACGTATTTTATGAATTCATCTTCTTAGTTGACATTTTCTACTTTTTAATTAACTATATTTAAAATTATAATACACGCTTTAAATGTATCAAGTTGAATCTTTAAGGTTTGCTGATAGGTTGGTCCAGTGGCGTAGCTAGAGTTGGTGGCACCCGGGGTGGAAACTAAATTGTGCATCCTTTAGAATATTTTTGTTTTTATTAAAATAAGTCGATAAATCTTACTACATATTTTCGAATCAACCTCTACAAAAATGACATATTTTAGAAGAGATTCAAAAAATAAACAAAACTATGCTATCGTTTTGAAACTATGCCATATGCTTACATGAATGTTTGATACAAGAAGTAAGAATCTAAAATTTTCAAAAACTTAATGAATTTTCTCTGAATTGTTCCAATATTTTTGTCTACCGGGCTTATAAGTTGTGAGAGAAAAATTTACTACCAGTAAACCACACAATATCAGTTTTAAATAATTGAAGAATTGACATTATTAAGATAGTTTAATATAGAAGTCTTTGAAAAATTTAGGAAAAAATTTGCATAATTGAAGAAAAATAGAACCTGGAAGCGACACGTTGACAAATTTTCCATAGTGACCCTGAATAACTATTAATATAAATATTTTTTTCGAAATTAACTCCCATTTTCTGCATAAAATTTAAATGAAAAGTTAAAATAAAATAGTAAAATTCATTTATAAATATTTTTCATAATTTTTATCAATTTCCTTAAAATATCTATATTAATCTCCTCTTGTACTTTTATAGATAAGATTGAGGTCTGTAACAATTGACTGCTTAAAAATATCACCATAAATACCACCATATCTCAGTATCACAATTTTGTTTCATTCTCATTATCAACATAATTCCCAAAGCAAACTTGCTCAGGTTGGACAAGGTCAAGAGTCATGAATTCCAAAAAATCTGTTGATTCTTCACATTCGGTGATTGAGAACAAAATTTAATTTTAATAATAATAATAATTTTTAAGGAAAATTACTGAAATACCGCTGAAAAATTTACACATACTAAATTTTATTTCTGTGACTTAAGCCTTAATGCTTTTATAGTGTTTTCGGTATTGTGGGTTGTGTGGGAGGTGGCCGTATTCGTAAATGGATTGCGTTCAATTTTCGAACAAGCCTTAGTTCTGATATAAAATACATACATACCAAATTTTAATCTCTGTAGGACAAATATAAGCTTATTTATGGATTTTTCAATTTTATGGGTTGCAAGGTTGGTAGGCGTGTCTATGAGCAGATGACGTCAATTTTTAAAAAAACATATTTGTATTGTTATAAGCTGTATACCTACCAAATTTTGTCTCTGTAGGTTTAAAAGGAGCTAATTTATTGAGTTTTCAATGCAAGGGTTAATTTGAAAGTGAGCGTGTCCGTGGGTGAATGACATCCATTTTTATACCCTAAACCTGAAAGGTGAGGGTATATTAACTTTGTGTTAATATATATTTGATCAGCGTAACCTCGTGAGGCGAGCTATTCATGTCCGTACGTCTGTTCGTCCGTCTGTTCGTCTGTCCGTCTGTCCGTCTGTGTGTTGTCCGTAAACACAGGATAAGAAGAAGGAGTTGAGATAATTAAATGAAACTTGGTAGACATGATCACATGAACCCAAGAATCTGCACTATTGAATATTTTTGGAATCTGCCCATCGACACGCCTACCTCCCATACAACGCAAAAATTTAAAACTGCATAACTCAGCTCATAATTACCCTACAACAACAAAATTTGGTATGTATATATTTTATATAAACACAAGGAAGTCTTCCAAAAATGGGTATCATCCGCTTACGGAAACGCCACCTCCCATACAAACCAAAAATTTAAAACGCAATAAATAAGTCTCTGTTCAACTTAGGAGATAAAATTTGGCACGTATATTTTTTATGACAAGCCAAATGTGGTTTTGAAAAATGGACTTGATCCGCAAACGGACACGCCTACCTCCCATACAACCCAAAAAATTTAAAACTCAATAAATAAGGTTATGTTTGTCATAGAAAAATTATATTTTGTATGTATGTATTTTATAGCAAAACTAAGATGTGTTCAAAAATTGGGAGTAATCCGTCCATGAACACGCCCACCTCCCATAGCGAAAGCATAATAAAGACATAAACTGTGAGCTACAGGAATACAACTTGGCATGTGTAAATTTTTCATCAACATTTAAGTGCATATAAAATATAGGCTTCATCCACACACGAACACGTCCATTTCCAATAATATGATTTTATTTTGAAAAAGTAGGTTTAGGGTATTTCATAGTCGGTCTAGCCCGACTTTAGACTTTCTTTACTTGTTCGAAAATATCTTTGTTTTGATATGAAATACATATGTAACAAATTTTATTGTTGTAAGTTGTTACGTTGTGTGGGAGGTAGGCGTGTCCGTCAGCGGATTCCATAAATATTCAATAGTGAAAATTCTTGGGGCTATGTGACCATGTGTACCGAGTTTCATTCAATTATCTCAACTTCATTTTCTTATCCTGAGTATACGGACAACACACAGACAGATGGGCATGGAAAGCTCGACTCACGAGGTGAAGCTGATCAAGATTATATATTCTTTCTATAGCAAACTAGCTTTTTTTCTATGCGTTACAATTGTTTGCACAAAGTTAATATACCCTGACTTATCAGGTTTAGGGCATACAAATATATCCCTGGTTATAACTTCAATTTTTAATTCCTTTCCATACATTATAATGAACTCGTAAATTGAAAACTTTGTTTATTAAATGCAAAATTTTCATAAATTCTTAAACTATTTCCTTGCTGTAGAATGTTTCAATAACAAATATTTCAAAATTTACATATTCTTATAACTTTTCTCATATTCTTCTTACTACTTCAAACATACCCCTTTTAAAGACGGACGCAAATTATTTACAAATTTAGAAAATTTATCAGCTACATCCGTTGCTTCTACACATACAAACACACACACACACACTTGCACACAAACACTTGCAGAGCATATATTGAAAACGGATTTGAGACATTATTGAATTTACAATATAAACGTTTTACCGCTTTGAATATTCAACAAAGATGCCAATATTTTTTATCGCGCTATAAAATTGTTAGAAAAAAAAAAACAAAAAACAAATTTTATAGGTAGTTTATAACAAGCGTCGAGCAACTCAGCTCAGTCTGTGAGCTGCTTTTATATAAAAATATTTGCTGTTGTTTTTTTTTTCTCAGCTTCTTTTTATTCTATTCGGTGTTTCTTGTGGTTGCCTGCGCTTTTTTTTTAACCCATTTGACACCATGACACAAGCAAAGCGCTGCATGTGCGACGACTTCTTCTGGAGACAGACCCTCTTTTGTAGAGAATACTTTATTGGATCAAGCATGAAGTTGACTCAAAAGTGCTGCAGCCAAAGGAAAAAAAAACAAACAAGATAAAATGAGAAACATTGGCAGTCATAAAGGCAGGCAGGAAGGCAGCAGGCAGGTTGACTTTTTAAAAGGAAGCTGTGTGTGAGCCAGAAAGTAGAGTCAGCCATACTAAAGCATGGAATTGATGTAATATACACACACACATATGTACATGAAGTAAATGGAACACTTGGAGGTAGTCAAGGTGCTAGTCGTGGGTAGATGTGTCAGCAGTGCATTTGTTGAAGGATGCAGATGCAGCGGTGGGTAAAGATAGACTTGCATATTACCTCTGCACTGTAGAACTGTAAAGAATGAGCAACTTTTATGCAATGTTATTGCAATTTGCATAAGTATCTCAATGTGCATGTGCATTTGCGTGTGCGTAAGTGTGTGTGCTTTTGTGGCTTAAGACTCAGTTGTAAAATATTAGTTTCATAAATTTTAAACGAGAAAATAATGATACACAAAATAAAATATCTGAAAAATATATATTGTTTTGCAACGAACAACAATTCACCGGAAGTCAATAGAATTTTGCTCCATTTTGGAATAATAAATTCTCAAAAGACACAAACACAGTTACAAAAACAAAATTATTAAATCTATAAGAGTAAAAATGTAAAAATAGCAAAACAAGCTGACACATGATAAATTCTCCAAAAACTATCAACAACAACACCAACAAAACAGCCACAACAAAAGCAGGGGCAACAATGAAAAAGTATTCTAAAATGCATTCTTCTTCTTTTTTTGCCTTTTTTGTCATGATGTGCTTCTTCAGCTGCTTCTTTAGGTTACGTTGATTTATAACATCGATTTCCTGTCGAATAGAGCGTCGCGCGTAAACTACAGAAAAACTTGCAAAAATCTAAGAAAAATAAAGTAAGAATAAAAAAAAAAAAAACAAAAGAAGAAAAAATAAGAAACCAAGCATATAACAATAAATAATAAAAACATAAAAAAAACATAACTTGAGTTGTAGAGGAATAACAGTAAAACAATAACAACTACATACAACAAGACAAACAACAACAACTACTATAGCAACAGCAATAAAAGTTTGTAGCAATAGAACGTAAGCAACATATTTCTTGCTAACTCCAATCTTCTGGTTCGGTTTGTGTTAAGTTGAAAGTGAGGCCGAGAATAGAGCAGTATTGAGCAATAACAACAACAACAACAACAAATACATACAACAAAAACAGCAACAACACTCACAATAACAAATACAACAAACATTTAGAGCAGCAGTAAGCTACGAACACAAAATAATCAAAGAGAAACTTTTTGGCACTACTTTCAAAACAACAACTACAACAGCAACAACAACAACAACACCACCAACAACAACAGCAACACGAACAACAATCAACGTGCACAAATTCGCGTCGAAAATAAAAATGTTTGCACGCCCAAAAATCTGTCAGAAATCCCGCCCACTCAAAGTCGTTGTTGGTTGTCTTAAGTTTTGTCTGAAGGATTCTATTTTGGATTTGGTCGTTTTTATTTTTGTTTTTTTTTCCTCTTTCATTCTTCGTTTTTGTAGCTACTGCTTATTTTTATACTGATGTCTAAGTTTAAAATAACAACAGCAGCGCAACTTAAAGTTGATTAATTTTGCAGTACTAGTAGTTTAAGTAGTAGAAGTAGTAGAAGTAGCAGAACTTGCTGTTTCTGTTATTGCAGCAATGCTCGGTTAACCGAAAAAAGAAACAAAAATAAAGATAGATTCTTCTAAAATGCAGAGAAACTATTTTGCACATTAAATATATTTTCAAATATCAATTTTACGCTACATAAAATTGCAATCGATTGATTGGATTTGAAAATATAGGAAACAGCAAAATTGATAGAAAGCACTATCCTAATAATTCGTTGTGCGTAGTTTTATAAATATTCTGCACAAATCAGAAATTTTAAAAAACTTGTCAAAACGTAAGAAAAATATAGTAATAAAAAAATTACAGCAGCAAAATTTAACAACTACTCTGCCAGCATTTTCACTCGCCTCAGAATCGATTGGAAGATGAGACAGTCGTTGGCGAGTTCTTTTGAGAGTATTCCGAGTATTGTTGAATTAAAGCAGCTGAGGCCATACAAAATCATTCTCCGGAAAGATTCGCCAAAGAATCGCTGAGAAGGGTTTCAGTCGCACAAATAGTTCTCATTTACTTATAGAGAAAAATTTATTGAAAGTTGAAGTTTAAAAAATTAGAAAAAGCGGAATAACTCGAAAACGAAAGGGGTATAGCATTATCGATAGGCGTGTGTTGAGGGGTCACAATATACTAAAATAATGCACTAAAAGTATTTAAGCAAATTTATAAAGATGGGATACTATTCTCGGAATGCGGTTGTCAGAAACTCAAAAGAACTATTAATAGTTCGGCTCATGCCTAAGGTTGGGTTCGTGTTTTCACTTCATTTTTTTAAAAACACGTGTCGCACGTACTCACGTGAAGTGAGTGGCAACTGAGATCTAGTGGCAAATATTTATGACTTATTTTTAAATTCTTTTGTATTTTTTATCAAAACTCCCCCACAAGGCAAAATCCTGGCTATGGCCCTGATGGATCAATCCAAAAGCTGTCTATGTTCGAATGCTCACCGGAATATGTGACGGAAGGTTTTGAAAATTCTTCATGAACCTTGCATTCATTGTTTGGACCATCGAAAAGCAATCAGGATTGCCAACAAACATTTAGAGCAGCAGTAAGCTACGAACACAAAATAATCAAAGAGAAACTTTTTGGCACTACTTTCAAAACAACAACTACAACAGCAACAACAACAACAACACCACCAACAATCAACGTGCACAAATTCGCGCGTTACCTTTTCGCCTGAGGGCCGATCTCCGGGCACATTTTCTCTGGCTTTCGCGCTAATCTATATTTAAATCAGGACCGTACCGGTAATGGTTTTTATTAAAAAAGTCAAATATTAACTGTTTTTTTTTTAACTTTTATGTTTTCCGACAAAAAATTAAAGTTATTTTGTGTATAATATTTTTTCGGGCAAACATAACAGTTACTTTTGACTTTTCTTTTATCGGTCAAAAATAACAGTTATTTTCTGCCTTTTATTTTTTCGGTCAAAAATATCAGGCAATTTGTGTTTTTTCAAACGCCATTTCACTGACTAAGAAACTATCAATACCATTATTTTGGTCTCATCAGTGATCAGGTTCTACATATGGTATCAAAAGTTTTTTAATCCGACAAGCGGCCTTTACAAAACACAGATTGCCTGATTTTTTTGAATTAAAAAATAAAAGTCACAAAATAACTGTTATTTTTGATCGATAAAATAAGAGTCAAAGGTAACCGTTATTTTGTCTGAACAAATGAAAGGCAAAAAATAACAGTTAATTTTTAACTTTTATAGATTCAGTCTAAAATTTAAAAGGCTCTTAGTATTTGTGAAGCTGAGGCCATATGTATCATAATGGTAAATTTTAAAATGTCCTTCGACAATTTTTTCATTGTGTCCTTTTTCATTCGAAAATTGTAAAATAACAGTTATTTTCGGTTCCTGATTTAAATCAATTTTTTTTTTTTACAAAAAAATATTTATTTATTTTTTTTTTATTCACCCTGTCTTAGTGAATGTATGAACCATTTGTTTTAAGGAGGGACATAACATTCGCGGCAGAGAAAACAGACCTTTTTTTCAAAATTCATAACTCAGTCAAAAACAAAAACTCATTTTCCAAAAATTTTTTGTAGAGAATTGAACAAATTACAAGAAAAAAACTTAAAAAAAAATATATTTTTCACTCCAACATGGTTTTATAGAGCTCCAAGCTGGCGGCAAAGAAAAAAAACGGGGCCTCATGGTTGCAGCGCTGGGAGTCGCAAAAATTGTCCGATCTGAAAATCTGAAAAAAAAAATTACTTTTTTAAATCTTTAGAATCTGATGTTCCAAATTTAACATCAGTGGTTTTTCGAAAAAACTATAAACTTTAAAAATTCATAAAAAATCAAAAAAAAATTTGAAAAAAGCTCATGTCATACGATAGCAAATCAAGTTTAAAAAAACACAAAAAAAAAAATTTTGTCAAAAAATGAACACGCTAATACCGCAACCAGTACGAAAAACATGGTTTTGAGATAAACTCATTTAAAGTTTGTGAACAAAGAAAACTAAGAATGCGCTCCCACTAATCCGGCTGTAACTTTTGAACCCGTAAGAATTTTTTTCTTAGAATCTTAAGAATATTTATTAAAATACAGAATTATAAAAAAGTCAATTTCAAATAACGGCCAATGTCATGTCCCCTCCTTAAGGGTACAGTTTTTTGGAGACCTAAATAATTTTATTTCTTTTTTTTTAGTTTTTCGAATCCATCAAATTGTAAAAAAATTCTAGTTTTAAAAAATTAAACTACTATGTTCCTTAAAGTAAAAATATTAACAGCTTAAAAACCAAAGAAATAATGAATTTTAAATTAAAATGAGGCCATAAAAAAATTATTAAAAAAAACTCCGAGCCTGGGCTTTTCAAAAGTAAGAAACCCTGATAGCAATACATCTTTCAAAGAACATCCTTGGGCGAGTCGTAAGTGCATCGCAAAATCAACTTCTCTTCAAATCTTTGAAATGTTTGCACGATTTACTTTAATTATATAAAAAAAAAATGTAATACATTTTTAAGAAAAACATAATTTTTAAGTTAACACGTTTTTAATGTTTAACCCATTGCCATGTTTCATGCCACAACCTTGCTTACAAACACGAGCCCTTTTCATAATGCTTTTTCCATGACGTGCTGGCCTAATTCGGGAACAATTGCTGCCATGGCTTGTTCAATTTCAACACTGTTCGGAGTTTGTAAGCATAGAACTTCTCTTAAAGAAAATCCCAAAGGAAGAAGTCCAACGGTGTCAAATCGGATGATTTCGATGGTCAATTTCACACACGTCAAGTGAGTTATAATGACCGAGAAGTGTGAGGCTTTTGCGAACCATCTTATGTTCTAGAGTTAAAAAAGACGTAAAGTTGTAAAAACTAATGTAGTTAATATATTTTTTAGAAATCTTGCAATTGAATAGCAGTAAATATATAATTTAATTCTACTAAGAGCCTGCTTTATTCAACACTAATATGATGCTTCCACTCTCAGTAGTTTTACTTAAAAGCTTGATGCAATTTTTTTTCAACTGAAATCTACTGACTTGCTTGTTCATGAATTCATGATTAGCTTCTTTGTTTTTTTTTTTTTTTTTTGTTTTTTGTTTTGCACGTAGCCGATAGTTAGCTGTTCGCAAAGCTAAATCAATTCTGGCTTAAAACTATTTCTTCTTAGTGAACAATATAATTACTCTGCAAGACTATTATATTTCTTATAATTTCTTTTTATGTTTTTTGTTTTTTGCTTTTTTCTTTTGAAGCCTTTTCCCAGCTCGTCTGAATTTAATTTAACCTTTAATTAAATCTCTTTATTATGCCAACGCTTAACATGAAATTCTACTGCTGGTGTTGGTGTTGCTGCTCGGATTCTATTCTGACAGTGCTTTTTATTTTCAGCCACTCAAGAGCTTGATGCTTCAGCTAAAACCATTTTATGCTGTTTTAAATAATTGCTGAACATTTATGATGCCATTAATAATTTCATTTCTCTTACCATTCTTACTATATATCCTTGATTTTAGCATGGCTATGGCTAGCCTTAACACAACTCGCTTTAGAGACAGACTATATAGCGCTATCTCAGCTCTATGCTCGAGACAACAAGTTCATTACAACATCAATCTTGAGCGGCGACTCAAGACATCGTTGCTGCTATGGCTGCAGCTGCTTTGGTCACATCGCATCTATTGTAGGATTTCATCATGGCATCATAATAATTCCTCACCTTCATCATCATCATCATCATCGTCGTCGTCGTCGTCGTCGTCGTCGTCGTCGTCGTCGTGGTCTTTGTCGTTGTGCTTTTCAAGCAGCTGCAGATTCTTCTATGCAGACGTTTGTGCTGCTGGTGGTAGTGGTGGTGTTGTTTCGTCCTGTAAGTGGACATTACTTTACTTTTTATTAAAAACCTTTTTTTTCCCCCTTCTATTTTCTTTTATGACTGTGCTAAGACTGTGCTATGGCAAAGCAAAAGCAGAAGAAGCGAAAAGAAAAACAAATGAAATTGAATTAAGCACACAATATTTCCGTTATACGCTGAACACTAATGAGTAGATTTTTTTTTTTTATTTTTTTTCATTTTGCTCTTAATTTAAAATGAAGCTTTTAGCCAATAGTTAAAGAGGTAAAAACGACCCGTACCAAATATAAACAAGCAGCAGTTATTAAACTTGAAAGTTTCTAAGAATATAATTTTCTTTGAACAAATCATTCTATGCTATACATCGTATCCATCCTTTTGGCAGTTTGCCGTAGGATAGCTTGGAAAGGTGCACAAAGCTAAATGGCTGCTGACCTAGCAGAAGGCAGCTGTGTACGGCAAGTATAAGAAAGAGTAAAAGCGGTGCGGCAAAAATGTAAAATGGCTAGAGGGAAGTTTAAGAAGACAAGCATTGATGTTATTGGCTTAAGGCTGTTTTTTTTTTCTGTTTTGCTTGCTTTACACTGCCAGCATTAATTTTTCAGAAAATTCGCGTATTATATTTCGAAAAAGCACACTAATGGGAAAACATTTCGCAAAGAGCTTTACAATTGTGCACATAAATTTTTTGTTTCCATGTCTCGAAATATATAAAATAAGCTTTAAAACCTTTTGTTTTAAAGAATATCATGATTGAAGTCAAAGGTATTAATATTAATTTAATTTACTGCAATAAAATGTTTTGTTTTTTTTTGCTATATGAAGCTTGGTGTCTGTTCATGAGAAAGTAATTCTTTCAAATCTATTCAATTTGATTGCAAGAAAATTTAAATTTCTTGGAGAATTAAAAGTCTTAAATTGAAAATTTTTATGATTTCTAAATTGGAAGGACTTTTAGCATTAAGTCGATATTCTCTTAATAAAATATTAAAGCAATCAACTTTAAAAAAGTTAAAACATGTTTGATTACAACTTTTTAAATACATACAAATCATTCTTTTTTCAAATCATTGTTAAAAATTTTTGGAAAAATGGAATACATATTTTATTTGAGGCCATTGCAATTAAGATGACTTTTAACTCAGTTTATTGTTAAGACTTCAACTGAAGACATGAATGAATTAAAGCAGTGGTCGGCAAAATTAAAAATGAGACTGTAAGTGCAAGTGAGACAAAAAAATTGCATATCATTCAAAACAATGCTGCTTCGGCAATAGTTGTTTGTCGAGTGAGTGAAAGAGCATGAAAATGCGTGAGAGTTTTAGCAAAGCATGTGCTTCATGGGTGCCGACCACTGAATTAAAGTGATAGCTATGTCACATTTTTGGATTTTTAGCGTTCTATGCATGAATGAAGGTCTTAAACGAACAATTTTAAAACTTAAAACAACCGTTTTTGTGCCTTTGTTAGGAAATAAGCTACTTGACAAAGTATGATTTAATATAGATTTCAGAATACATGTGCAACTATGAACTCAATTTTCTCGAGACTATATGTCTGCGACGTTGTGAGTGATAAACTTGATGTTATAAAATATAGAATAATATAGTAAATATTATAATATCACGTAACAAATTGTTTTGAGCCGACTAAAGTGTAGCTTACAGAAGTTGTCAAACCGTTATTGTTTTCGTGTCTTGCACTAGAGTTATATCGATAAGAAAGATAATCTTATTCTTCCTAATCTTTTAAAAGTCGACTCATAGTTTCCTACGTCTTAGTTAGGCTGCGCTCCATATCTTAGAATGTCAATCCAAACGACTAAAAATTTCGCGAGAATATTCTAACCATAGTAATAACTAGACCTCGGATTTTGCATATTTGCATATTTTTGAAGGATTAAGATAGGTAAATTCTGAAGACACCAAAGTTCGTTTCATTGAAAATAGAGTGGAAAACAAAATGCATATTTTGAATTTTTTTGCATATTTGCATAAAATGCATATGCATAATATATGCCAAAAATATGCAAACTATGCAAAATATATGCAACATATGCAAAACATATGCAAAATATGCAAAAACTTCCTATGTTATACAAATCGAAAAATACTACAACAGCGACTCGACAGGACGTATACATTAGAGCGTATCACCAAAACTAACCTATTTTGACCCCACGCATTATTTGAACGCACTATTGTTATTCTTTGCAAAATAGGTCGGAAGTGCTCCTAAAATCCATTTTGTCGATGTCACTTCTTCCCATGGTTATAATGATTTTTTCAAAGTTTTAATTTGTTGGACTTTTTGGAGCAGGATAATATGGTAGGAACGAAGATCAATTGTGTAATCATTCGAAAAAAAAACATTTGAGGTGAAAAAACATCAGAAAATATTTGGATAACACCAACAAACACACAGATATAAAATCTTCCGTATCGAACAAGAAACACCGAAGATATAACGAAAAAACCAAAATAGCACCATAGGGACCACTTTAAAAAAAAAAAATATTTTATTCGAAAATGTCTTTTAAATGTCTAACGATTGAGGCGGGGTCAAAATAGGTATATTTTTCTGGCATACAAGGTGATACGGTCTAGTATACATATTGAAATTTAATTAATTGTCAGATTTTAAAGTAGAGTCCCAGTGGGCAAAAGCAGGGCTTTGAAGCGCTACTAGCAGGCCTTCATATCGATTTTGTAGACTTTCCACACTCTATCCAAGCCCATAAACTTTTTTATATGAAACGAGCAAATTTTCTAGGCCTTCCTCTGTCGCGACTCTAAAGAGGCCTGCTAGAAGCACTTCTTAAGAATGGCTAAAGGAAGGGGTAAACAAAAAGTATTGAAAAAATGTTTTTTCTTTAAAACCTTTTTCGGTTTATTATATATTCTATGATCTCCTCTCCTATGTTTTTTTAACTCAGATTAATTTCAATCTTTAATCTTTGATATAGCAGTAAGAAAGGCCATTATTTTGTCATAGTTTTTAACTGATATTTATTCTAACTTTGAAAAAGTTGCTCTGAAGTATATGAAAAGTCAGTTTTTGAAGGGAAAACATGTTTGTTGTGCTGCCTTTTGTGCAGAAAAAGAAGGCCTTCAAGAAGTGCTCATAAGAGCAGCGAGGAAAGCATGTGTTTGGTCTCCAAAAGTAGCAGTATTTACAGGCCTTCGTTTGAAGAGCGCTGGTGAAATTGCCTATTGGGGTAAATGATACGTAATACATACGATGTTTTATAGGTTTACAAATTATTCAATATAATTGGTATTACAACACACAGCCTTATTTTCTCTAAATTATTAATTAAGAGGCTTCGGAGTCTCTCTCCAAAAACCATTTTGTAAGCGGAAAAGCTTCTTTCAACATCACATAAAATAATTGGAGCAAATTTATATTAAATGATATTTTCATTTGTGACGGTTTCAAGTCCAGACACATCTTCATCTTTGAGATTTAAAATAATATTTAATTTTGAAATGATGTTAGAATGTGGGATTTTTTATCAGCTCTTTTGTTTGCTTTATAGATTCAGCAACTTCTCGGTTCAGTGTTTTAAGAACCCAAAATGCAAATTTAGAATTTTTTTTCTTAACCAAACTGAAGTAAATGCATATCGTCGTTGTCCAACAATAATGGGTTATCCAAAATAATTTGTAAAATTAAGTCAAAGGTAAAATATTAAAATATTGATCGCTTAAGGGTCCATTGTACAACATTTAATTAATTAATAATAATAAATAATAATAAATAATAATAATAATAATAATAATTAAAGTTTTTTTCGACCAAAAATAAATTTTAATTTTTTCTTCATTTACCAACGCGATGGTAAAGTGTTGGAAAGGTAAAGCATTGGAAAGTGGTACATATATATTAAATATTCTTCTGCATTACTCGCAGTTTAATATTTAACGATTATAATTCAATATTTTGATGAAATTCGTTTGCATATATTTTGCATATTTTGCATATTTTTTGCATATGTTGCATATATTTTGCATATTTGTGGCATATTTTTTGCATATATTTTGCATATTTTCGATATGCTTTACAATTTGTTCTATTTGAACGATAAAACGTCTAGATACAAAGTTTGGTATCAATCTGATTAAAAATATGAAAGTATGCAAAATCCGAGGTCTAGTAATAACGATACCTTTTTAATATATAATATCATACATTTTCAAATTTTTGTAAATAATACTTATTTTATATATTATATTCGAAAAAAAATCGAACAAAATTGGGTTTTTAATTTACAAAAAGTGGCTTTTTATTTGCTCATGGCTGCTTTTGTACTCTGCTTACTCATATATGAGTCTGTGTATAAAGCACTGCGTCTTCACGCATATTCACAATATTTTAACCCATTTTATCAGTCCTTTGCTTTTGTGTCCATCCAAAAGATGTATTTGTATAAATTTTGATCACTAAATGGATAAAAAAGTTCACGCTTCCTTGTATAAGTTTATGAGTTTCATGTATTTTTGACTCTCATGTCATTTACTTTTCTTGCAGCCCTTGGTAAATGGATTTTATGACTCTCGGTTGCTAAACTAATAGAGTAGTTCGCGCTTGTCTTGCGTACATAAGATTGATGAATTTTTGTCACCTATCTCATGTGGTGACCGTGGCATGCAGGTTAAGTGTGTGGCTTAGCATGCTTGGAGCCCGGGTTCGATCCCCAGCCGCGGCGAAAAGTTTTTTTCAATAAAAAAATTTTTCTGATCGGTCACCACCTCTCTGCAGACAATGGCAAACCTCAGAGAGTAAATAATGCCATGTAAAGCTTCTTGAGAACATGAACTTTAGCCGTTCGGAGTCAGTATAAAACATGTAGGTCCAGTTCTCGGTCAGTTGTGTGCAAACATTTAATAACACACACAACACAATTGATCATAAGAAGCTCGGTCAAAGTCCTTTCAAGGGCTGAAATGGCCAATTTGTTTTTTTTTGTTTGTTTATCTCATGAACTGTTATTGTTCTACTTATATTTGTAGGGGAAAAGTGGCATGAAAGAGCCAAGTTTTGAAAGAGCCATCTTGATTTACGCGGTAGTTTTCATACGAATACTCCTATGGAAGCAATACTCGCTATATGGCACCCTCGAACATTTGACAGTTTACTGATAATAAACGACGATGGTGTATCGTATTTTGGATTTCTTCATCATTAAGTAAGTTTTTCAGAACATTTTATTTGTTTTGTGACGTCTTCACCTTTAAAACTAACAGTAATATTATTATACTATAATTTTATGGATATATTAGGCCTACCAATAACATATTTATTTTGCCGGAAAAATCTTGATTTCATACAAATTTTTGAGGTTATGTTTCTTTGGACAATATGTTTTGAAAGAGCTGGGTTGCGGTGGTATGAAGAAGCGTAAAGGAAGTTTAAATTATTTTTGTCAAAAATGTTTTTAAGTGTTTTAAACTTCTTACTTTGTTTTTGGAATAGGTCTTATTATTATAGATTTTCTTCAAAGCGATTTAATTTTTTTGCTAAAAATATTTTTAAGTTTTTTAACTATTTTTTGTATTTAGTTTAGAATTTTTTTATTTATTTAATTTGTTTTTGTAAAAACAATACTTTTTATAATAACAATGAATATTTTTAATAAAATATTCGTTATTTTTCGTGTTAAGTCTTGTAATAAGAAGATGGCTCTTTCAAAACTTTGGTTGGATCTTTCAATGCCCATGTGTTATGAAAGAGCCGAATTTCATGTTTTTTATAAATGGCTACAGGTCCAAGAATATTGTTGATTTTGGAAAATATTTCATGGTATTACGTTCATAAATGAATGAGAAAATACTTTTGATACAAGAATTATAATTTTATTAATTATTTTTATATATTTTGTAACTTCTTTAAAACTGGCTCTTTCATGCCACTCTTCCCCTACATGAATTTTATTCACGAACATTATGAACGGTGCATGTTCCTCTGCTAATGGCATTTACGAAATTTTTTATTGGTTATGTGTACATACATTTTCAACACTAGACTAATGAAATATTTATGTTGTTGTTTTTTTTTTTTTTTTTGTGTTTTTTGTACATTGATATCATGAATTGTGCATGTGACTGATGTAATTGGTGACTTAACTAAAATTAATGGAGATGGAGATCATTTAAAAACTCAAAATTATTGACTTCTTTTCGGGATACTTTTGTGAATAACTGAATTTAGAAAAAAGTACTATTACGCTGTAGCGCTGTAGCGGCCAACATGACAGAATTCTAAGTTGTTGGTTATTTACAAAAAAAAATGTATTTTAGAGTTTTGTTTTTTTCTTAAAACAAGTATCTAATCATTTAGAAATTCTACATTTTATTCTATCCTGACATAGTATATTTAAGACGCTTATCACTTTCTCAATCTTGATGTAAACAACAGATAAATTCTAACTGACATTTTCTTCATTGAAAAGCTTCAACAATTTGCTATTTGTTATAATGTCATAAAAATTAAACAATTTTGTGTCATATTTCCTATTATTTTCTAAAGAATATTATTATAACGGTAAAAGGCACCATACAAGCCACTTTAACAAGCACTAGAGCGAGAACATTACAAAGAAATGAGTTTGTTTGTGAAACTCTTGTTATTTGTCAAAGAATGACACTTTTATGAAAAGTTTCAAGAACAGTTACAACTCGTCGCTTCTCTCCACTGTGTACCTAGTTGTTTGTTCTGTAGGTTATTAAGTTTTTTTGATGCTTTGACACCCTTGCTAAGTCCTACTCACCGCACTACATTGTAACGTTTACAGCTACAACAACGGCAATATATTTTTTTAACAAACTTTGGGGTGAAAAAATGTCCACAAAAAACCTTTGAAAAGAACTTCAATATAAAGTGGACAACGTCAAAACACTTTAAAATGCTTTACTTGAGTTAATATCAGAAAAACAAAACAAAAAAACACAAAAAAATTAAAAAGGAAATACAAATTTAAAACATAAAGTAAGTTAAAATGGCTACGTCAAAAGACCTCATCGGCCAGCTGGAACTTAAATACGCCAAAATGACAGAACTACTCAGTTCAACAACACACACATAAATAATCTCTGTGCGCACAGACACACACAAAAGAGATTTTGTGTTGTTGCAGTTTTATGCTTCTTACTTAAGTGTTTCTATCTTAATTTAAGACTTGATCATCAGAGTTCCCTGCAGAGCTATTTGTACAAGTTTGTGCAAAATTAAATTATCTAAAACATTGTTGTTTTTGCTATAAACTGAATTTATCAGATTGTTCGTGCTTGTATTGCAAATACTTTGTTTGGATTTAAAATTTTCAAGAAACTTTCTTTAAAATTATGATGTCACAACACAGAAGATTGATGAGAGACATTAAAGTTAAATATTTTGTAAAGCTGAATGTAAAAATCAGACAACTTGTATATGTTTACCGGTTCGCTTTATAAGAGAATGTGATTTTATAGAAATCATAATTGAAGTGTATCACTCACTTTCATATTTAAAAAATTATCAAACTATTATATACTACTACAGAATTGCTCATCAAATTATTTAAAAAATATTAAACAAAATATTTGTTTATAATTCAGAAAAATAATTAAGCTACTATTATTTTTTATTCAACACCATTTCATAAATTTTTATTATTGTTCTCATTTTTAAACTATGATTGCAGAGAATTATTGCAATTTTATTTATGTGCTGCGAAGAAACATGCACACGATAAATTAAACGTTTATATTAAAAGTCAACGAATTCTTTTTCAACAAAAACAAAACTATATAAATATAAAAAAAAATACATAAAAAATAATGCAAAAAATATAAAACGGGAGAAAAAGAAGCAAACCGACAGACATGCAAATAGACAGACAGACAGACACAGAGGTTCTTGTCTGATATTAATACATATGCAAATAAAGCTTATTTGCTTAGCCAGGTAACTTTATACACGGCAATAGCAAGAACGACAACAAAAACAACAACAACAACAACAACAACAACAACAACAACAACAACAACAACAACAACAACAACAACAACAACAACAACAACAACAACAACAACAACAACAACAACAACAACAACAACAACAACAACAACAACAACAACAACAACAAAAACAACAACAACAACAGTAACAACAAGAACAATAAAAGCAAATCGCTATATATGAAGACATTCAACTTTTGTTTGCCATGTGCAACCAGCCAAGCTTCCTGTCTGTCTGTGTTAAGCTTGCCATAGACAGATAGCGACACTCACTCCCACTCATATACATTCATTCGCACACACAAACTAACACACAGCAACAAGAAGCAAAGTCAAAGGACAATGAGCTGCATTTAATATGAAAATGATTTAAAGTCATACATTTAAATGTAGAGCTTTTTGTACTTTACATAACAATAGCGCAAGAAGTCTTTATATGAATAACTGTAAATTTGTTTTGAAATGTTTTAAAAAATGATTTCGGCTTAGAGCTACTCATCTTTGGAAAATGTGCAAGCACGTTGGTGGAAGAAAATACTTTATTAAATTAAATTCTGTAAATTTGACTTTTGGAGAGTCTCGATCCGTTTGACATTTGGTTCGACTCTTAAATCGTCATAAGATCTAGATACTCTTATTTCAAATATAAAAAATTAATTTGAATTTTGAAATTTTCATTTTAAAAAAAGGTATGCTTTGCATGAATGCATTACAAATGTAATCTATTTTTATCGATGCAGTCTTAAAATATTCTCAAAAGATGAAAATTTATTTTTAAATATTTTAATTAAAATTTTGTATTTTATTCGTTCGATAAATATTAGTTTTTAAAAATAATGTCGTCAAGAAATTATTTTAGATACACATGCAGGTATTATAAAAAAAAAAATAAAAAATATAATATGAGTTTCTTATTATATATAAAGAGTGGCTTACAGTAGTAATGAAACAAACTTAAATATTTCATCAAATCCAATTTGAAGTTATTTTAAAATTTTAAGTTTAGGCAAGTTTTTATATATTTTCAATAGAATTTGATGCTGTTAATATAAAGTAGATAAAAGAATAATGAATTAACAGTTCATTGATATTAAAAAATACAAAAACAATATTAATAACAAAAACCAATATCTTATTATATAAAAGACAAGCGTCCTGCTCCGTGCTCTATATCGCTCAAACTGTTATAGTTGTTATTGCTATGTATAGGCTGAACATGTTAGCCTGGACCAGAACCTGTTTCGCTATTACAGTGCTTTTTATATGAAAAAATTGTTAGCCTAAACGTATTCAAACAAAATTTATTTGATATATATCAGTAAGGACACATTGACGAAGACTGGAACAAAATAATATTTGAGGTGAATGAAAAATGTCATTTCGTCTGCTTTTTAATTATTTACACGACGTCCCGTCGTATGAGTTCTATACTTGGCTTCTTTATTAGTCAAATAATAATTTGAATATGACGTTAATTTATAAAATCATAAGCAAAATAATTAAAAAAATAAAATAGAGTAAATATTTAGTAGGCCAACCCTTCTGTTTTATAACCTCTTCCAATGATTTGGCATAGATTCATCAGTTTTTGGCAGTAGGACGGCTCCCTATTCTCTCACTTCTCAGTACGAGCTGTTTTAGCAGATCATGAATAGAAATTTGTGATTTTTCAATTTTTCCTTCAGGTTACTTCATGTGTGCTCAATAGAATTGAGGTCTGCAAAGGAAGTTGGAGTTTCCAAGATATGTGGTCAATTATTAAATAGTCAGCTTCACACATTATAGGTCTTGGGTCTCGGATCTTATCCTGGTCAAATGAAAATTAACTCTTAATGTCTTTCTTTCTCACACGTTCCTTCAAATTATTATTCAATATATTAAGTTATACGTGTGCCTTCATAATATCATCGATGATGTAAAGCTTTCCAGGACCTCCAGCTCACATGGCACAACCCATAGCATCACTGAACCCATACCTTGCTTTATTGCGGGGCGAAGGTTGTTTTTCTCAAGTTTCGCATTTACCATTCTCAACACGTTGTTATTGTTGTTATTTTATTTTCTTTAATTTTTTTGTTATTTACAAGTAAAATACAATATTTGAGATTTAATCGAGAGATATTTCAACAAATAAATTCAAAGTTTATAAATTCTAAGGACAACACTTAAATAATCTTAATTTATAGGAAAAAGATAGAAAAAACCTAAATTAATAACACTGGTTATATATATGGGGATGTTTTGAGATCAATTTTTTCGACTTCTCTATAAAAATAGAGAGAGAAACCACTGTCTACGACAAACTCCTCAAGAGGGCATGGGCTGAAGTCCTGCATTTATGAGAAACTGACAGATTCAAATCGTTTAAGGTATTATAGAACATTTTTATTTCAGTTATCGTGTGCAATTCTGATGTAGAAAATCTTTTTGGCAAATTAAATATGGTCTTAAGATTCTTGTTTTGCATAACTTAAAGGCGCTTTAAGTGAGTACTTTCACAATCCTTCCAAACAGGACAGGCATAGGTCAAAATTGGTCTAATACACATTTTATAAAGCAACGTTGTGTTTTAATATTTAACTTTGAATTTTTATTTAAACGAAAATATAGAGCTTTACTACACCTTATAGTTTTGTTGCAGATGTCATCAATGTGTGGTTTAAATATCAATTTATAGTCAAGGGTAACTCCTAAATATTTGACAGATTTTGAAAGCGGTATCAAGTTGGATTGAACTGAGAATGGTCTAGTGGGAACACGCTTTGGGGACTTATTAAAAGGAAATATGATTGCTTGGATTTTCTCTTCATTAACCTTTATTTTCCATTTGTCAAAATATTTTGTAGCCAAGGATGAGGCAGCCTGCATTTTTTTGATAATTGCTTTTGAGACTTTTACAGAAGTGATCAGAGCGCTATCATCAGCATAAGAGGCTAACTCTATATTGGCGTTCGTCTTGAAATCTGAGATATATATAAAGTATAAAAATGGCGATAGTGAGGAATTTTGTGGAACTCCGGCCATAATTTGTTTTTCAGAGTAGTTAAAAGCTTCAACTTGAACAACACAGATCCGATTTTCAACACGTAGGATCGACCATCTGACCGGAAAACATTAAATTTACTTTCATATATGATGAGAGATGAGTTCCCAATAAGCCCTTTTCACGGTGGATCCTTCGTGTGAAGAAAGTATTAAAGAAAGTGCCAAAATCAGTGCTGTTTGTCCTGACACGTTTATACCTTTTTGTTTCGAATTGAGTATTTTCCGAGTGCGACAATGGCGTAATGAACGTATGTGGTAAAGTATGATAATAAGTATGAAATACAGTCGATATAGAGTGAAATTAACTAAACTTAATTTTACGCCCGTTTCTCTTACAGAAAAAATTAAACATATTTGAAGTATCGAAGAATTTAAATTTATAGCGCCAGCTTTTATGACTTCATTAAGATGTAAAAAGCTATAAAATGTAGAAATAATGTAGAACATTTTTTTCTAGAAAAACTCTTGCCATAGCGCTGTTATGGCTGTTATGACTAATTCTCTTTGGTTGGCCATTTTTAAAATACAACATTTTTTGTCGTAAGAAAAATTATAAAAATTTGAAAACATAGAAGACATATTTTTTACAAAGTCTAGTATAATGTTTGTTTGAAATTTGATGCTTTACTTCTCAAAATATGTAAAAAAAAAATATACGAAAACAAAAAATGTACGACAACTGTCACTTTTCACATTATATAACTTATATATAAAAACGTGAACATTAAAGTTTGTCGTACGCTTTTTTGGTATTAATTAAAACTCAAAATTAATAAAATTTATATCATTCGAAAGGTTTTGTTGCCTAAATGTGCAGAATATATATAAATGATATATCTGATAGAGGGGGGTTCCCAACCTTATAAGAGAGAAATTAAATTTTTGAAAAAAAACTGCTCTTTGATAGATATGAAATTTGGTTGGCGGAGAGTTCTTAAATTGCTCGAATTTGAATTTTTTTAAAAGTAACAATTTCTTAAAAAAATGTAGTTTTATGCATTCATCAAGTGTTACATTTTTAAAAAAAAGTGTTTTGAACTCAAAAATTTAAATTGCCATGTGAATATCTTGGTCGGATTTTAACGGTTTTTCAATTTTTTTTCATTTTTTCTAAAAGTTTGTTAAATTTTATTTTAAATGTGTTAAAAAGTACAGCAAAGTTCTAACCAAAAGTATTTTTAATGAATTTTCTTAATATTGTCGTTAGTTATTTAGCGTGTGTTTCAACCAAATGCCAAGAGAGAGAAAAAAACTGTCTCAAATTGAATGTTCTAAATTCTGAAGAAAATTTCTCCGCTATCTGTGAATAGATTTTATTTGTTTCTTTTTTGTATTTAAATCTTATTAGATAACTTAAAAAAACTTTTAAAAATAATACCGTTTTTTGTTTGTTTATATCTAAATTATTCCTTTTAAAAAAGACCATAAAATTTGATTTATTCTTAAAATATGGGGTAAAAATGATTTTTGTTCTTAAAAAACAAAAACTCAAAATTGCATTTTTGATTTTCTTTCAAAGTCTTTACCGAATTTTAGGTGAATTTATTTTGTCTTGACACTAAATTAATAAACTATCCGTGCCATCAAGAAAATATGATTTCTTAGACAAAATTAAATTTTTTAAAAATGTTGTTTTTCTGTTTTTGAACAAAATAATAAAATAAAAAAATAATTTTTTTGAAGAAAATAGCTTAATATCTCCAATCAATTAAGAGTTATAGCCTTGAACTTATTTTAATCATCTCAAATATAATTATAAACAGACAATCAATAAATTGGTCGAATTTCAACCCCATGTGATACTAGTTCACAAAAATAGACAGTTCAATTAAATTGTCGTGAAAAAATATTGTGAGTATATTTCGCAGCGGAACCGAGTACTACTGTGATGAACATGTTGTGAAAATTTTCACGCGTATTTCACAGCTAACGTTTGTTGTATAGAGATTCAAGTGAAATTTCACATGAAACTGAACCGAGTACTAGACTAAAAGTGAAAACAATAGCAGCGAAAGCATATTTGTATTGGGAAGACTTTAAACCTCGAACACCATCCCTCAACGTTTTGAGAGCAGAAAACATCACTATTCATAAATTTTTGTTATAACATATATATTAACACTGCAAGATCTATGTATTTACCGTAAAAAGTTTTTTTCAAAAATTACACTATTAGATTGTATACCATAGTCAGCTTTTTAATAATGTCCTTGCAGGGCGTAAAAAGCTTGAAATACAAAACTTTAATTGAATTTTTACTTAAAGTTTATGTTTCTATATTTTTCCGCGTAACATGCGTTTATATGAGTGTGTTGAATAATGTTGTTGTTTAGCTGTTGGAGTGTGTGTATTTTTTTTTTTTAAGTACACCACTTCACCCACGAGATGTTTATTAATATGTGCGTCTGTGCGTAAATGCTGCGCATTGACTGGTAATTTTTAAAGTGCGACGAAGAAGAAGAAGCGAAGCAGCGTAAGGCTTCTAACAAGGATGGCAAGAGTTCCTTGTGCGCTGTGACAACATTAAAAATAGCAACAAAACATCAACAACAACAACGACAACAGCCGTATTAATGCAATGATGTGTGATACATGACAACAACCAACATGAACGAACTAAAGCATTTTCTAATTAAAATTGTGTGTAACGTAGAAAAATTGTGCATATGTGGTTTTGTGGCACGCATGTTTTATGTTTGAAAAAAAAAAAAAAAAAAAACAAAAAAAAAACTTTTAATACCAGAAGTTTTTAGCATAAGAACATAAGATAGTGTTTAAATTAATTTCTGTTACATAGTAAAAGGATGTGAACAGGTTTAAAAAGATATTTTAAATACTCTCATAACTTAGAAAGTGTTTATGATTTAAATGAAGTGATACTTGAGCTAAGCATCAAGTCAAAACATATAACATTATTGTGCTTTGCTTTAGAATTCCTACGCTTTACCGTGTATTATTTTGAAACTGGCAAAGCGTTTGGATTCTGAAACAAATTGCAATATCGAATACCAACAGCTACAACAGTGCTGCAAAACTAAGTAAATGGTGTAAGTTTACTAACTACATAATACAAAAACGTTAATTACCAAAATTGTACTATTTACAAAAAAAAAACAAAATAAAAACACATACAAAGCCAACCAACATTAAGCAACTTTTAATCCGCTAACCAGCTTATCGGCTTCCTAGTGCAAATAAATGCATACGATTCGTGCTGCTCCTTTCGCTTAGTCGTTCTCTCTCTCTCGCTCTCTCGAAGCAATTTGCATGTGCTGTAACTTCAAGTAACTTGAAGCTTACGAGTGTATATTTTTTTTTTGCAATTATATATTATCCCTAGAGAAACAGGTAGCAAGTTATTTTTTATGTCGCTTAACTATTTCTAGTGATTTTGTGTTTTTTTTTTTTTTTTGTTGCCTTCTTAATTTAACCACAATCTTTACATCGACTCAACTTAACGATTCAACGTAGCAGGAAGCAGTCAACCATGCTAACGAGTACCTCCATCCACTTCCCCAACATCTCATTCCTCTCTGCCATACAGCATTCAGAATGCGCTCGCACAACCCACTTCAAAGAAATTCTAATCAGCGTAAATTCCAATTTTAATACGCAGTCATGTAATGCAACAAAAACAACAACAACAACTTCAGCTAACTGTAGCAGTGCCACATGAAAATGTAAATATTTTGATATAACATTATTTAGGCTGTGATTATTTCGGCTTGAGAGCGCATTTAGCTGCTGTTGGTGTTGTTGGTGTTGTTGTACCACACAAAAACCCAACTTCTGCATACTTCTGGGCGCTACCCAGCTCATTTAACAAACTCGCCATAAGTTTAAAATTATCTCTAAAGCACAAGACTAAAATTTTAATTTTATTTTTATGATTTCAAAATAAATTCAAATTTAAAGCTATGTGCATAATTTTGCATATTTAGCCTATCTGCTTAACAGTTAATTCAAGTTAAGAAAGTTGACGCCGATAACAAAAACAGAGAAAATTAGAGCTCTTTTTAAATTTTAGATGCTTAACTCACCTTGCGATTGAATAGAAAATTTATTGAAAAATTAGAGTTCAGAAATTCCATCTAAAGCAGATAAATTATATTTCTAAGTTTTTTTTTTTAAATTTCCAAAATCAATGTGACACACACAAACGAACTTTTAGTAAGCTAATTATAAAAATATTGCTTGAAAAAAAGAAGAAAGTGCAAATAAAGAATTATTTTTAATTTCGTGGAGCAACGTCTAAAAAGTTAAAGAGGTTTCACAACTCAAAGAAAATAAATAAGATAACGTACTCAGAGTTTTCGTACTCCTTTACATATAGACGTCTTTTTTTGCAATCAGCATTAATCTATTTGAAGCCACAATTCAGATTTCATTGAAATATTTCAATGTTATGAATTCCAGTGGCTCCAAACAAATCAATGTGGGAAAAATTTAACCACCACAGAATGGATTGGGCTCAGGGACAACACAGGACATAACAACTAACCATGCATAAACAAACACAGATCTAATTACACAATAGCTTTCAATCTACTTTTGAGTTGACCTTTTGACAAACTAACATCAAAAAATGTACAGTTGTTTACAGAGGCACTCATGCGGTTCAAGGGAGCAGTAGCCATGTAATTGTTCTACTAAATGGTAGATAAATTAAGTTGTTAGCATTTCTACTACTTCTACGGTTAGAGTTAAAGTTTATAAGAGAAAGTAGTTCCGGACAATCGAATACACCGGTTATGAGTTGGTGTAAATAGACGATATCCGCAGACTTCCTTCGTTCACTTAAAGATTGCATTTTTAAAAGTTTTAAACGATCCTCGTAAGGAGGAAGGTTCAAAAAATCAATCCCACCTAAGCCCCTAAGAGCAAACCGAACAAAACGTTTTTGGATTCTCTCTATACGTTCAACATGCACACTATAACTTGGGGACCAAACTTGACTTGCGTACTCCAAGTGAGGGCGCACTATTGCATAATACAACGTAGAAGTTGTAATCATGCTATTGAATTCTTTGGCCCAACGTTTTATAAATCCAAGCATTGAAGATGCTTTTTTACAAATGCAATCAATATGATTGTTGAACGATAGCTTAGAATCCATGCATATACCAAGGTCTTTGACGGCCTCAACACGACTTAAAGCAGTATCTTTAATATTGTAGTCAAAAATTAAATTATTCCTTTTGCGCGAAAAGGTCATAGTTTGGCATTTAACAGGATTTAGAAACATATTATTTTTAAAGCACCAAACTTCAAAAGATTTCAAGTCAGCCTGGAGTAGGTTGGAGTCGTCTTTAGCATTTATTGTTCTGTATATTTTCATATCATCTGCATAAATTAACAGGTGAGAGTGTTTAATAATGTGGGTAACATCATTAATGGCTAAAATAAACAGAAGTGGACCTAAGTGACTGCCTTGCGGAACACCTGATTCCGCAACAAATTCAGGAGACAAAACCCCTCGGAATCGTATTTGATAAGATCGTTCTGTCAAAAACGATTTAATCCAGCTAACAAAATATTGTGGAAATACCAATAACTTTAGTTTAAATAAAATTAAACTATGTGGTAATTTATCAAATGCTTTACTAAAGTCAGTGTAAATGCAGTCGACCTGGTTACCTGATTCAATTGTATTAAGGCAGAAAGATGTAAAATCGAGAAGGTTGGACACAGTGGATCTGCCATTAACAAAACCATGCTGACGAGTTGTTATGACTTCTCCACAGTATCTCTTAACCCGATCATACACCACTCTCTCAAAAAGTTTTGGAATCGATGATAGTTTAGCAATGGGCCTGTAATTAGTAACATCATTCCTGCAACCCTTTTTATAAATGGGGCTTATAAACGATTTTTTCCAAAATTGAGGAAAAAGGCCTTCATTTATAGATTTATTAAACAACAAAGAAAGTGGTTGACACAAAAAAGAACCGCATTGTTTTAACACAGCGGCAGGAATTCCATCAGGTCCAGCGCTAAAATCTTCATCTATCGATCCAATATAATTAAAAATATCCTCAGCGGTAAAGAATATAGATTCCAAAGAAACCTTGGGTGAAGAACTCATATAATCAAAATACCCAACATCAGGGTTAAAAGAATCGGAACAAAATGATTCTTTAAAAAGAGTAGCAAATAGGCCACAGATTATGACGGGATCATCAGTAAATCCGTCAAGAGTTTTAAATGATGAAGGGAATCCATCGGATTTCTTTTTTGTATTTATGAATCCCCAAAATTTCCTTGGATCAGACAAAATTCTCAGCTTAATATTGTCTAAGTATTCATTATATAACGTAGCTGAGCGATTTTCAAATTCCAGAAACAAACATTTGTAAGTTTCTAGGTCATTTGAGTCTAAGCTACAGACATATTTCTTCCATGCTCTGTTTCTGTTGTTGCGAAGTGTTTTTAATTCCTTTGTGTACCAGGGGTACGTCGAATTATTCGCAAATTTGAGGCTATATGGTACGGATTGAGAAAACATAGCAAAAAGTTCCAAATAAAAATAACTAATGGAACTATCAAGATTATTTTCATTTATGTATTCTAAAATTACATTGAGTTTACTATGAATCAAATTATTCAACTTCAAAAAGTCAGCTTTTTTAAAGTTGAATTCATAAACTTTGTCTATGGAATTTGAATTAACTATATTTTCTCTATCTGATTTGTACCAAATACTCAATGGTGGATGGTATTCATCAACAGTTGTAAGAGCATAGAAGGCCCTCTTAACAATGACATTGTTACTGTCTGTAGTTAAGACCAGGTCAAGAAGTCGATTAAGACTATTATAAATACAACTCACTTGTTGTAAGTCAGAACATATATTATCAACGAATATATGTTCTTGGCGGGTCTTCGAATTAGAAGCACATAAATGTGTATCATCGTCAGAAGAATGCCATTTTAAGTCAGGCAAATTAAAATCACCCAACAATAAAATGTCGTCATTGACGTCAAGTAAATTTATAATGTATTCTATGCAATCCGCAAGGTTTGCATAGACGTCAGCACTGCTCTTTGGAGGAACATACGCATTAACAACATATACATTGGAATTACAATGTACAACCTTAACGCATATAAGTTCGATATTGAAAGAGCAGGGAATATCAATAAAGGAACTAACAAAGGAGTTCCTAACAGCTACTAAGACACCACCACCAACAGCAGAAGTATTGTCAGTGTGCCTGTCCTTTCTAAAAACTTGGAAACTATTGTCAAACAATTCCAAGTCTGTAATGCTTCCGTTCAGCCACGTCTCCGTTAACGCAATAATATCCTCAGAAAAATTCTGAGTTGACAAAAATATGTCATGCGTCTTAGAACGTAATCCCCTTACATTTTGATAGTAAAGGGATAGCCTATTTAGTTTTTTTGAGCCTGACGCACGGGTTTGTTGGACCTTCTAGACTTATTTTTAGGCTGAAACTCAGAAACGAGAATATTATTGCCCCACAAGCTGCAACTGTGAGAATGAAGGACGCGTGGGAGGGTTCGTTACCTATTTTTTTGCATGAACAGAATGCATTATGGCTTATTAAATTATTTTGTTTGACAAACGTCATAACATTTTCGGTAGTTGTGTCAGGTTGAAGGCGTGAAATAAAAATCATTTTTCTCCTCGACACTGCCCTCAAAATTAAATTTGATTCATTGTTGGGCTGAGTTATAATTGGACTATTAGTCAATGGAGGAGTAATTGATGGCAACGCAGAAATAACTACATTATTCATTTCTAAAGGCATAGCTGAGGGCTGCATAGCTTGTTGGTTATTAAGAAACGCCTTGCGACGCTTGTTATTTTTATTTTTATTTTTATTTTTATTTTTATTTTTATTTTTATTTTTATTTTTCCTCTTGTTTTTGGTTTTATTAAGGTCTTTGTTAGTTTGAGTCCCGGATGAAACTGTCTGAGACAGAGAAGGAATGGTATTTTCCGGAATATAAATCTCATCGTAGACGCTGGTATTGGGTGTGGCGTTAACTTTGCTGAAAAATGTTACAATTTCTCTGAAATTGTTATTCAACGAGTTAAGTTGTTCCCCAAACAGCTTTATTTTTGAATAAAGTTCATCTGGGGAAAGGGCCCTGCACGAAGCACAATACCAACGAAGACCTGATCTCGTTGATATTAAATCATCAAGACATGACTTGGAGATACCCGCGCAAGAAGAATGGAACATTTGCTCACAAGGCCCAGAACAATTGAACATGGGGTTCAGAATATTTTGGCTTTTGCAAAGCTCGTTTAGAGAACAAGCAGCCATATTATCTGAAGAAAAATAAACCATTACAAAAATAAACAATAAAACAAAAAAAAATCACAAAATCTTGTAAAATCACTTTGAATAAGTAAAAATTATAAACATTTTGTTGTAAAATAAGATTTTTAGTTAATAAGACTACGCCAAACAATTTGGCAAACAAGGTTTTTGTTTTCTATCACGTAAAAATTTTCTCTTCACACTAAAAAATGTGTATCGAATTTTTACACCGTTCGGTGTTCTAGGCAATCTTACACCGTTCGGTGCTAAAAAACACTGTATCAAAGTGCCAGAATTTTATATCCGAAAGAGGATATTATTTCACACCGATCGGTGTAAGTAAATAAATATCCGATAGGATGCTTGTGTTAAGCTCTGTTAGGTGTTTATTTTGAATATGAAAAATTATGATTTTTAACACCGAACGGTGTAATTTTATATTATTTGATAGGATATTTATAAAATTTTTATATGTTCAAAAGGGTATAAAAATTGTTATACCAAATATAGTGGTAGGCATGCCCAAAAATCGATTAAAATTTTCAAAAAGTCGAATGAAAAAGATTTAATGTCGATTTCCCCCGAAACCGTTTTCCCGAACATGACTTTTAATTGCAGATTTTCTCTTTCAGTCTTCAGAAATTTCAATTTTGATTTAATTTGTCAATGATTATGTGATTTCAAAATTGATATTCTTCTTTGCCTTTCACATCGGGTACGCGGTGTAAATTAACATCGTTCGGTGTAAAAAATGGAAATATTCGCTGACCGGTTTGAATTTATTTTGGAAATTTTCAAGTGTGTATGATCAGTTGAAAATGTTCATTTATATCATAATTATAAATATAACTTCCTTATATTTTGAAAATAAATTAAAACTTAATGTTACCAAAATGTACGTTTTACATATGGGCATCTTCCAGTGGCACGGACGCGACATTCGCACGGTTTTAATTGCTCGAAAAATAAGAAAGAAACAAAATGAGCCGATATGTATTTAAGTGTTGTAACGCGACGAAAGAGTGCTACATTTTATAAAAATATTGCCGAGATTTAGTACAAATTAGAACAAAGTAATAAGCAATAATTCGATGGAACGGACGCGACAAAAAACAGAAGTTGTTTTAAGCTCGTATAGAAATATGCAAAATTTAGCTAATTTTGAGAACTTTTTTTTATATATAATATACATGTTAATGGAGGTCAAAGGCTAAATTTTCTTCGTAGACGTATGAAATATAAGAATTATCTCTTTTTTTTTTAATAGATATAGCACGAAAACGGACGCGACATCATGGACGCGACAAATTTTTCCACAGTAGTAAAATACAGTAAAGTTGTTCATTGTAAATTTTAATAAAAATACATCAAAATAAGTTGAATTCAAGTTACATAGCAGAAATACTTATCAAAATAAAAAAAAAAAAAAGTTAAAAGCTGTTAGAGTGCTATATTTTAATGTTTTTCTTCACTTTTGGTGGACCTTTTTTGGGAGATGCCCATATGTGGTTTTACTTGAAATGAAACGTGATGGAAAAAATCTGAATTGGCCATCTTGTTTATTATAAGAAGAGTGCGGTTGGGTGAAGCGTTTAAAGTTTTGATAGCGCGCTGAAATATAACCAACCCAATCAGCCAAACAAGCTTGGAATAAGCTTAAAACAAGCTTACAAACGTAAGCCTCAAGCTTGGATAACGCTTTCATTTACTATTGTAGAACGCTTACATGTAATTGTAGGATAAAGGAAAGTGAACCCTTGGTCATGTAATTGCAGGATAAACGAAAGTAAACCCTTGGAATAATATTCCTTACTTCAAGCTTAATCCAAGTGTTGTTTTTACAATTGGATATAAGTGTTTTAATAAGCTTTTTCCAAGTGTGCTACATTCAACAAATCAATTAGCACGCGCGAAAAATTTTTATTCTGTGGCTCAGTTGGTAAGCCACTTGTTTTCAACTTGTTTCCATTTGTTATGGTTTGGACATCCAAGGTTCAATTCCCAACCGGAACATTTTTATTTTTATTCAATTTTTATTTTTGTTTTTAGAATTGCATACTACCAAAAATGTTTGTGTTTGCCATCAGCAGGGATCGAACGCGCGAACCATCGCATATGAGTCGGACACTCTATCACTGTGCTGTCAGCCTTATGGATGCTGAGCGAACAAAATAAAAATACAATACATTTATATGTATATATGAGAGCATCACAACTATGAACAGTTGCGAAACTATTACCATTGTCAGCGTTTTCCAAGTATGATTGCAAAACACTTACTTAATGCAAGCCTTTCCAAGTTTTATTGTACATCACTTGCTTTTTGTGTTTTACGCAATAGTTATACAAAGCAACTTCGAAATTTAATACCTAGGCAACTGTTTTTCAAACGTGCTTGGATAAGACTTGCTTTTTGTAGGTATTGCATGTAAGCTTTATTCAAGCACTATTTCTAAATGGCTGATTGGGAAGTGTCGTACCATCATATGTTGCTGCACACTTTTTCACAGGGATCGAAAATAATTTTTTTTTAAATTTTAATAAAAAAAATCAGCATGTTCTAAATTTTGGAAAAAATCTAGAATTTGAATTGCCTCTTCGAATATATAATGAAAAAAAAAAAAAAAACAAAAAAAATGGCCATTTCAGCCCTTGAAATGACTTTGACCGAGCTTCTTATGATCAATTGTGTTGTTTGTGTTATTATAATGTTGAATAATAATATCTGTCATACTTTGTGGCAATATGACAAAGTAGCTTTTGTTAAAAAAAGTGTTTTTGAGATATAGCCATTTTTATCTAAATCTGTTTTTAACAATTGTTGCTTATTATCTTGTATGCCAAATTTTAAATAATAAGTTATCTTTATATTTTATATTAAAATTTAGAAAAAACAACTGTTGAAAAAATGCTTTTTAAACTTAAGTTATTTTGTCAAAATCAGCGTAAACTGACAGCGTTTTCTTTTCTCAAAAAAATTTTGAATTTTTTCTGGCCTTTTTGATTTTTTTTGCATTTTTTCGCTCTTTTCTTAAATAAAATTCTGATCTCTGTAATTGAATCGTGTTCATTTCTCAAAAATTTCTGCCCTCTCTACTTTTACGGTTCGAAAAATTCTGACCACAACCAGTGTGTCCAGATTGGGCGATAAAGCGCCAATTGGGCGATCTTTTTTATAATTTTGCGCTTATTTTTATTTAAAAAGCGCCTCGCGCTTTTTTGGGCTACTTTTGTCTGAAGATTCGTGAAAAAATTACATATATTCAGTCATTCCATTTATTTCAGAAATATTTAAACCACTTTAGAAAACCGTTTTCTGAACTTCTTCTTCATTATTTGAGTAAGTTGGAGAGACGTGCAGCAGAGCTAGAATACGATTCGCTATTGGTTATTCCATGTAAAGATATTTTTGAAAAAACATTCTATCAGATACCGAAGAATTTTGGTAGAAAGCGAACGATTAAAGATATGCTGGTGGAGGCAAAATGCTGGAAACTATTTCTAAATTAGCACTTATTTTACTATCGCTGCCTCACTCAAACACTTTTGTTGAAAGAGTATTTTCTGTGATGAATGCTACTAAAACGAACATGAGAAATTGTATGATGTTGGAATCCCTTTCGTCTATTATATACGAATAAAATGTCAAATGAAAGCCTGAAACGTTTGCTGCAAGACTCTTCCGATAACAGAAAATATGATTTCTAAGTGTATATATCTTTATATATGAAAAAAAAAGAAATAGATGAAGAGGAAGTTGATGAAAGCTAAGAAGGTATTGAATATCTTCTTCAGGAAACTTTTGATATGTTTTAATTATATGTGTTGAAAAGAAAAATTTATTTATTTTATGTAAATTTCTTTGAATTGTTTTTTTTTTAAAGAAATGTTTAATTTATGTTATATCTTCTTAACACATTGCAAATTTTCAATACATACAAATATAAACAATTTGTTTTTAAAATGAGCTTAAGAGCCCTTTAATTTTTGGGACTTAATATTGTAAATGTCCCCCAATTTGCGCTTTTTTGGGCTACAAAATATTAAAAACTGAAAAATTGGGCGATTTTTGGGCGATCAAAATTTTGTAGTTCGCGCTTTTTCTAAAAACTATCTGGTCACACTGACCACAACTGCTACCAACTGAATAAACAAAATAAATGACATACTATATAAATAGAAAATAGTTAACGTTACAATTGACAGTTCAGAAAAGATTGAGCTCTTCTACTGAAAACGTAAAAATTCTTCTATAAAAAGAAAAATAAAATTTTTTTCTAGCGGGGAAAAAAAAAATTATGAATTTGAAGTTTTACAATTTTCTGTATCTTTAATTCTTTTGAAGTTTTTCAAAAAAGCTCGAACACATTGAAAAAAAATTCCTTTTTTTTGTGATCTATTCTCAGCTAAAAACAGGTCAGAAGTGGGGGTTCAGGTCAAAATGGAAAAATTCTGCATCTGCAGAAGGCAGAATATTTCGTTGAGAAAAGAAAAAGCTATTAGCTAGTTGATATCGTAAGTAACATAAGTTTTTTTGTCGTATTTGTAATATAAAATACGGATGCCCTAAATTAACTTAAGATTTTATGGCGACTTATAAATTGTGGAATTAGTAAATATCTGAAATGAATAGAACATCTGAAGTCAACATAAGTTTTCTTGAAAAAAAACAAGAGTGTTAAAAAGAAAAAAGCTCTCTGAAATTTAAAGTTTTATTTTGGAAGCGAATATCTCTGCCACTTTTTAAAAAATTTAATTTATTTCTTTTTTGTATTGAATTGCAATTAATTGACTAAAAAAAAATAACAAAGTGTTAACCGTTACTTTATTATTTGTTTTTAAATCATTGCCTTTTAAAAGAGTCCAATGAAATTAATGTTTTCTCAAAAATGGATTAAAAATTGTTTTTGTTGTAAAAATAAAAAAATTTCAAATTTGCATTTTTGATTTTCTTTCATTGTATATAGTTTATTAAAGAGAAATTTGTTTTTGTTTGACAGAAAAATTAATAAATACTATGTGTCATCGTAAAAACAAGGCTAGCCCCTATGATTTTTTGCTCGAAATTTTTTTTTTTTAATGTTGTTCTTATATTTTTTAAATCTTTAACGATTCATTATAGCTACAACCAATTAAAAGTTATAGCCACGAATCTGTTTTAATCATCCTGCCTATCTATATAATTAATAGGCTAGGGTTTTTTTTGTGACTTCAACTCCTCCCAGACCAATAGACTGATTTTACCGATTCAGATGTCATTTAATCAGGCTTAGGCTGTAGATGTGCAAACCACTTTTAAAAATTGTGATTTAACTTCAGGGGGTTCCCTACCTTTTAAAACAGAAATACAATTTTTGTACAAAAATCCGGTTTTTAATTGATTTGAATTTTAGTTTGAGAAGAGCTTATAAATTGATTGAATATTAATTTTTTTCAAAACTAAAAATTTTTAACCAAAATTATCTTTTATTCCTCAAATGTCAATTGTCCGTAAAATGCAGTTTCATAATCAAAAAATTTCACTTTCCGAATAAACAACTCAGTTAAATTTTTTTTTGAGTTTTTTGGCGTTTTTTTCATCGAAATGTGTTATAAATCGATGTTGTTGGTGTTCTGTAAGTATTTTTAATTAATTTTGTAATTATATCTTTTTGTTATTTTGTGTCTTTAATCTTGTGTTTACTTCGTTTTTATTAAAATTAGTTATGTTTTATAGCTTGAAAAGTTAAACTGCGATGTTTTCGAATAGTAATAATGTTTGTTTCAATACAGTTACATTAAAATATTTAGTGCCAGAGCATACTTTTTAAGTCAAAGCATTTAGATAGTGATCTTTTATATCATTATTGAGACTGAATATATCGTTATTGAGGAAAATAGCTTCTTGGATAGAATAGCATATATTTACCGTCACTAATGTTTCTAACATGTAATTTTTATTGAATTGCTCGAATTCGGGCAACAGGTTTACAAAATTATTTAATTTTTCAAAATGATATTTTATTTTCTGTTCAACTTAAACGCATTTTAAAACATTAAAATAAAAAAATGTTTGAAGGTGTCACGTCCCCTTAAATAAATACTTTATTTCATGATTTATATTTTTTTTTTATTAGACATAAAAATCATTTAATATATTTTCTGTACCAAAATTGTAGGAACTGTATTTTTTTTAAAAGTTAAAAACTGACTTGTGAAAAAAAAAATTCACGCTGCTGAAGTCGATTTTTATTTCTGAGCAAAAAAAAAAAATTAAATTCATTATATTTCTTTCATTTATTTTTGAGCCGCTAATAAAAAACTTAGTATTGGATTTATTAATCATTATATTAGTTTCTTGTTGACTTAGGAGCCTGCCCAAGGCCATTTATGTTTATACATGAAAACGGAAAGTTGTTTTGGTAAAACTCTGATCTTGGTAGAAATTCTGACCATGAATACTCGTATACATATTTCTTATTACACAATAGCCTTTAGTCTAAATATTAGTTGAGCTTTTAACAAGTTAACATCAAAAACGTTTTATTGATACTGAAGCTTTTCCCTCGACTTAAAGAAGAAGTTAACATATAATTTGCTCTACTAACTGGTAAGTAAATAAATAAAGTTTACGTTTCTACTACTTCTAAAGCCAACGTTTAACTCTACGTTTAGAGTTAAAATTTTTAACAAAAAAAAAAACTTCTAGTGAACTTTTTTGTGAGCGAATGTAAAACCAAAATCTACAGAATTTGTGTTTTTCTTACAAATCAGCAAGAAAAATCTGAAAAGCTTAAATTTATGTCAACAGCAGCTATAAAATCAGTACTAAAGCAGAGTTGAAATTTAAAAGCAACACTATTTCTTAGCATTACTTCAATTTCAAAGTAAAAAAAAAAAAAAAATTAAATCAGCAATTAAGGCACCAAAAATATACAACTTGAAGTCATGAAATAACGTAAAGTTACAAGTAGCAAGAGCAGCAGCAGCAGCTTACTTGAAGGAGTGGCATACCTTAAACTATGCTTTCCATTAGGTTTCATATTTTGCAGTCTTATCAGCTTTTCTGCTACTCTGCCTGGCGCTAACAAATACCGCTAGAGCTCATTAAATGCGTCAAATTATTCATGAAGTAAAATTAAATACTCGGAAATATTATGTGAATTTTCAGCACCTTTCTAAGTGTGACTGCAGGGATATTTCTAGGATTTAATATTTTCTTTTTTTTTTTGTTCAGCAGTTTTTTCGGTTGCTGCTTTGTTGCGACGACATTTTGTGCCATTACCGCAATCAGAAGCGTAGCAGCAACAATGATGTTGTTGGTGACGCGGATGCTGATGACGATGACGAGCATGACGATAATGATGATGATGATGATGATGACGCTGCTGACAATAATGCTGTTGATGCTGTTGTTGCCAACGCTTGGCGGCTTAGCAGCGCTTGAGTGCTTCTTCAGTTCGCCTGCTTTAAGTCGAGCAAAATTTTATATACAAAGTTGTGTTAAGGGTGGGGGGCAAAGATTATGGCCACAACTTTAGACGATGCAACGGACGGTTACGAACTCTAGCGGCATTGTTTGTCGGCAGCACTTTCTTTGTCCTTTTGCTGGACTGTGTGCTATTTGGCTTTAACCCTCTGCCGCTAGACGACATTGGCATGCATCTTGTTAACTATTATTGGTGCTTGAAATAATGAGACCAAGACGGCAAACGCGTAGACATTCCTGAGCAATTTTCATTCATTTAAGCCTGCCCCCGAAATCTCTGCGCTAATCCCTTCTCGCTCCGCTACTAACGCCTTTGTAATTAACGCTGCTGCTGCTGCTGCTACTGCTGCTGCTAGACGGCAAAAACAAACAACAGCGTGAAATAGTAAACTTGGGTTGACTGACACACAGCCACACCATGTTGGGCACATTAAAGGATAACGTTATCCTTGTGCTGGCCGCATTCGCAGTCATAGCCGCCGCTTTGTATGTCTTGCCACGAGGAAGGCGAGCATAAAAATTATGCAAATTCGTTTTTTTTTTTTTTTTTCAAGCAGAAGGTTAAGATTTTCTGTGTCACTCTTTAGCAGGATTTTTCTTTAGCAGTCAGACTGTTTGTTTGTTTTTTCTTTGATGAAATTTTATTTTATATAAGTTTTAGCAGCTACTTGGTTATCATCTTCTTATTTCGCTGGCTTATTCAGTTGGCCTTTTTTGCACATGAATAACTCGTTCTTTTTTTTTCTACAGTGGCTTTAATGAGTTTTCAGGGTTAATTTTGGGATTTGTAACATTTACTCATTCATTAATGAAAAGATTGTGTTAAATTTTGTGGGTCGCATAAAATGATCTTCATTATCTTGGCTGGGTTGAATGTTTGTTTCTTCTTTTTTTTTTTTTTTCTTTTACTTTACTTATTTTTAGAGTTAAACATTTTTGTAGTTTTGTTCTTATTTTTCTTAAAACGACTTTCTCTGCTTTGCTGTTTTAAAATCAGAATATTGCAGAAGTTGTTTTTGTTTTGTTTTTTTTTTTTTTTTAAAGAAAGATAAGATTTGATTGTAATGACAAAACTTTTAAAAATTTATATTTATAAAAATGCTTGGAAAAACGAAAAATTTGCATTTGATTTTCAACTTTTATACGAGTAGCTAAGTTATTGTGTTCATGTAAAGTATAACTTTGTAAGTGTTTTTAAGTCACATGCTCTTATAATCCGCCCATTTCTAATGAAAAATTAATCAAGAGTTGAAGAGAAAATGATTTTATTCAAAGGTCAAGGATCGAATACTGGATTCAACAACTTTTAATAAGATCCTAATTTTAGCAAGAAAGTAATTTTAAGTCTGAAGGGTTAAAATGAAACTGTTAACAAAATTGATTTGGCTTTAAATTTTCAAAATTATAATATTTCTAGAAGAAAGCAACAGTGAAAATTTAACTTCTGAAAGTCATGTCAATATTTTGCACTTTACCTTTAAATTGTGATAGTAACTCAAAAACAGTTAAGTAGATCCCATATTTGCAATCACTGATATGCAATCAGTGCTCAAAGCTGCAACTTGAATTTTCCGTACAATTTTTAAACAAAGTTTATATTCTACATTGAAAAAGAAAAAACTGATTATATTAAATTTTAAACATTTTGTAACTGCTTTAAAGCTAAGAAAAACTGAACTGATTCATTAGTTTTGTATCTGTTAAACAGTTATGAAGTTAAAATTTATCGCATTCTGCACACACGTGACACATCTTTAACTCCAGTCATAAATGTGGAAGATAAGGATTAGGAAGCTGGGGGGTTATAGTTTTTCATTTACATTGACTGATGTCTTAAATGCATCTTGGCAGTAACAGTTGCTCAACTGTTTCACGCTCCACTTACTTGGATCATCAGAGTTGCAAGCATATCGTAATGCAATATATTTGTGGTTTCACGCGCTGGCATTCCGCTTAACATGCCAAAACTCACACACCCACTCACACACTCAATGCCATACATCTCTAACACGTTTTCGTGTCTGGTTTAACCGCAAAACTATTTACGACACCGCAAGAAAAAAAACATGATTGCCATTTTTGTGTTTTTTAGTGTTTTTTTTTTTTTGCTTTTCTGGCTTTGCTCATATTTATATGTTGGCACATATATTCAAATCCACTTGCAATTCCAATCAAATTTATGCATGTCTTGCGTTGTCAGTATGCGCGCGTGGCTGTTCATGAGTGTGTGTGTGTGTGCGTATTACCAAAATCCATTTCACGCTTAAACTGATTTCGGAATTTCATTTCCTGTGCTTGCGTTGCATGCCAATAAATTGTGCTGATTTAGCCTTATGCGTGCACATGTGTGTGTGTGTGTGTGTGTCTGTGTGTGTGTTGGTGGATGTAACGATGAGTAGTGGATGTTTATGTGCATGATTATTATGTCGTTGTTTTTTTTTTTGCTACTGATTTAAATGTTATTAAGTCGGATTTGAAGAAAAAAAAAATCGCAGTCTAACGAATTTTTGGCATATTTGCCTTAGTAGAATTTTGATTAATAGCCTGAGGTTAAAATTTTTTATAAAAAATTCAATCAAATATCTCAACTATGATTGCAGTTAATGATGTAATAAGATTTTAAGCAGCTATCATCTATAAGATAGTAGCATCCATAATAATTTAGCTAAAGGGGAGAGCGTGAATGTTGTCGGATAGACAAATGCATTTATTTTTTACTTTTTAATTATTGCTCGTTTTGGGTTGTGCAGTTAAAAAAAAATAATTCAAAAAATTTTATAAGAAAAATATTACATGGCCCTGATGTCACCAGTTTGTGTGTGATTTAGCTACACTTGGGTAGCTCTTTCTCTAACTTTCCAGATCCACTTTCCAACTAAGCTATTTTCTGCCAGTATCGTATTGAGAGTATAACAATCTTGTTAATTCCATAAAACAGATGCATTTATTATTCATTGATGATGAGGAAAAAACTTTGCTCAAAGAATTAAAAAACAGTCGTAATTAAATTAACAAAATAAACTTACACTAGCACGTCACAGTGATCCGAGGCTTATCCACGGACATTTTCTCTTTATCAATAACTAGTAAGCCTGTTGCCCGAATTCGAGCAATTCAATAAAAATGAAGTGTTAGAAAAATTAAAGACGTTTAATATATGCTATTCTATTCAAAAAGCTATTTTACTCAATAACGATATATTCAGTTTCAATAATGATATAAAAGATCATTATCTGAATGGTTTGACTTGAAACGTATGATCTGACACTAAATTTTTTAATGTAACTGTCAAAATACGAAGACAGACTTACACTTATATTACTACTGAGACAAACATTATTACTATTTGAAAACATCGCAGCTTGACTCTTCCAGCTATAAAACATAACTAATTTAAAAAAAAAAACGCAATAAAAAATAGATTTAAGACATAATACTATGATATATTTTAGAAATTAATAAAAGGTACTTACAGAACACTTAAAACATCGATTTATAACACCTTTAGATGAAAAAATTTTTTGAAAACCGTTGAAATTTGACTGAGTTGTTTGCTCGGAAAGTGGAATATTTGATTTTGGAACTGCATTTTTCGGACATTTGACATTTAAAGAATGCATAAAAGATAAATTTGGTTAAAAATTTCTAATTTTGATAAAAAGTAAAATTCGATAAATTTATAAGCTCTTCTTTAACTAAATTTCAAATCGATTGAATAGCGGGTTTTCGTACAAAAATTATTTTCTGTCGTAAAACGTTGGGAACCCCCTGAAGCGAAATCACAATTTTTAAAAGTGGTTTGCACATCTACAGCCTAAACCTGACTTAATGACATCTGAATTGATAAAATCGGTATATTGGTCTGGGAGGAGTTGAAGTCACAAAAAAACCTTAGCCTATTAATTATATAAGATACCTTTGTTAAAGTTACCATTATCTACTTCTAAGTTTTTCAAAGTTTTTTATTCTAAGTTTGAAATATGATAAATTGGAAAAAAATACGCCTATCCCCCTTTACAAAGTGACGTCATCAAATTAATATAACCTAAATAAATTTGAATAAACTTCAACCACAGTATTTTCACTTTGGACAAGTCGAAGATAATTTTTTAATAGTCTCATTTTTCATTTGTCATTTATTCATCATTAAGTGGGTTTTTCATTATGTTATTCATGATTTTAGGAAGACATTTTGTTAATTTGTTAAAACTTTTACACATGTAGCTATATAAAAACCGCAATAATTAGGACCTAGCTGTTTAATTGTTATTTATTGCTGTTTTTTATATAAAACTAATTTTTACTGATATACAACAAATGACTGTATATTAAGTTACACACCGGTATCAAGCCGAATAATACATTTTTGTCGGATATCCGTTACAACTCTAATAATAATACCCCACCTTCATAATTAATTTGAGGTCGATATTTAAAAGCAGACCTCACTCCAATCCCAGGTTGTCGGTTAAGCAAATCATTTTCAGGCATAATTTGAATACAATTTTCTCTTTGAGTTCTCTCTTGCTCTCCTAGCACAGAGCATCGCTCTTGCATTTTCTGTTGACCTTGTCAAACTTGTTTTACGTCGAGGCATTTATTTGCAATTTAAGAGAAATACGAACACTTTATTTTCAAACTTTTAATATATCTTTAATCTATAAAAAAATGTGTTACCACACTTCTGAATGCCACTTTCGAAATATTAAAATACCTGCACGGTTAAAAATTTTGGACTAGTTTTTTATCCAAACTTTGGTTTAAAGGAATTTTTAATCCAAAAAGTACTATTTTTTATTCCAAACTTAAGTTTAATTTGTTTTTAATCCAAAAAAGTTTAAGTTTAAGACTTTTTTTGGACTAAAAATTTACATTAAGGTAGTATTTTCAGGAAAAATTATTTATGTTACCTAAGATTGAAAACTACTACTACTACGAAATTTGCGCTAAATATAATGGTTTATGTTGTTAAAGCAACCGAAGTTTATTTTTTAATTAAATGAAACAAATTGTTTATTAAAATCTGAACCAAAATATTATTATATTCATTATTACATTAAGCAGTAATTCATAATACATAATAAGGGTATTCATGCAAAGCGGCAAGCTTGTATTTTGGGCAATTAGTTATTTTTATCAGTCGATTGTGCATTTGGAGAGACTTGTTAACTTGTTAAAAGTCAACTTTCAGCATACATATAAACAGCTGATTGCTGGTTTTTTATATATCTGGTTTGTGTAAACGGTTCTCCATACATTTCATTCATAAGGCTGATAAACTTATACGGTTTATATCATTTATAAGGGCATTGCTCATTTGCATGAATACCCTTAATGTATATATAGTGAAGTTTATGGCAATATAATAATATGTTCACACGAAGGCCTTTTGACTGAAAAGACAACGATAAGCAGCTCTTTATTTGACAGTTCTTCTATTGTGAAAAGCTGAATATTATGTAGCTTTTCAGCTGAAAAGCCATTGGCACGGACGCGACATTCGCACGGTTTTAATAACTCGAAAAACAAGAAAGAAACAAAAAGAACCGATATGTATTTTAAGTGTTCTAACGCGATGAAAGAGTGCTACATTTAAATAAAAATATTGGCAAGAATTAGTACAAATTAGTTCAAAGTACGCGACAAAAAAAAATAAGTTTTTTTAACTCGTATAGAAATATGCAAAATTTAGCATAAATTAAGTTTGAGAACTTTTTTTAATATATATATATACATGCTTATGGAGGTCAAAGGATAACTTTTCTTCGTAGACTTATGAAATATGAGAATTATCTCTTTCCTTTTTTTCTCACGAGTTCTCACCTTAGTGGATTAAAAAGTAATCCCCTTATATTTTTAACTTTTTTGGACTAAAATCTAATCCTTTTTGGATTATAATATTTTATACTTTCTGCGGATTAAAAATTATTCCTTTTTGGATTAAAAAATGTTAAACTTTTTGCGGATTAAAAATAAGTTCTTTTTGGATTGGAAAATTTAAAACTTTTCATTGGATTAAAAAGTAATCTTTTTTTGGTCGTGTCCTATATGTAATCCAAAAAAGATTAAAATTTAGCCCAAGATTTTTAACCATGTGTCTTACTCATGGGAAAATTGAAAAATTGAAAAACTACAATAAAAACATGTGTAAAGAAGTTGCATGCCGCCAAACAAATATGCACACATTGTTTTGCAGCTCATCATTCTGCAGCAACAACAGCACACATTTATGCGGGATTCACCGACAACTTTCGGCAAGCTTTTTTTTAACTTGTATTCCCATCACGTCAAAGAGCGTTAACTGCTTTTGGTTACTCTTCAAATAAGTGTGGAGAGCAAGAGCGAGATCAAAAACTTTAAAGAGAAAAACATGAAGTTGAAACTCTCGCAGCACAAACGCGTAAAAAGCAAACGACCAATCAATGCAAAGCATGGTTTGCGCCAGTCAAATGCAAAATTAAAGTTTTCAAAAAAATCAAAAATTTTCTAAATAAATTTATTAAAAAAATTGTAATTGTTGCACAGATCTCTAGCAATAATTTGGCTTTTTCAGATTCAAAAAATATCAATTAGTCGACGACTTATAACCAAAAAAACAATATGCTGAAAATCGGTATTTGACTGCAAAGTTCGAAGGTCGATTAAAAAAAAATTCGAACTAACATAAACAAACGCCGAGATACGGGTCTTCTGATTTAGCCTTTAGTTTCATCCCTCACTCTCAGAATGAACCTTACTTTTGCTAACCAGAATTTCTTCCATAGTGTTACCAAAGATACAAATGCAGCAGAAAAACACCGAACCAGTGACGAAGAAAGACTGAGATGTAAGAAGAACATAAATAATTAAATGGTCCAGCATCTTAAAAAGCCTGGCACAGCAATACAAAAACAATCAATCAAAGTTTTTATAATTTTCGAAATCATTGTAATATTGAAGTTTGGCTATCGTTAACGATATAAATTATTTAAATTTATGAATTTTTTATTATCTAAAAAAACATATATGTATGGATTTCGTTTTAGGTGCAAGTCTTTGTCATATTCGATGACATATTTGTTGAACAGCATATTCAATTATTTGTTGCATAACAACAACAACAACAACAATAAGCACATCAATAATGAGAACATCGCTTTTGATATCTATGTTGTTAGTATAACAAAATAAAGAAATGTTGCTGTTTTAACAGCTTCATTTGTAAACTATGGAAGAAAATTTCACCCTCCTTTAAATTCCTGATTTAGACAATCGCTGCAGAACTATTTATCTTTCTAGCTATTCATCTGGCTTTGCTTATTTTAGCTGTCATTCTGTCAGTCGGTCTGTTTGTGTTGTGTTGTATGTGTGTGTGTTGTTATCCGTCTGTCGGCTTCTGTGTCTGCGTTCAGTCGACTTATTAATGTCCTCTCAGCTTTAGCTGCAGCGCTTGTCTTTACTCGCAGGACATCCTCATGCTGCTTCCTAAATACTACTTTGCCTCGTTACACTAGTTGTTGTTCTCTTACTCTTACATTCTCTATTTATCTCTCTCTCTCGTTGTTTCAGTTTGTATTTGCATTTTTAATTAAAATGTGACTCAAGCATATTTGAATGAAACTTGAGCGTTTACATTTGTAAGAAATGCATGCAAGATTGCAATTTAAAAAGCAAGCAACAAACACCTGGTGCTAGTTTGCATTTATTTTAAATTTAAAAAGGCAATTTAAAATTTTTAAAAGTGAACTTTTATGATTTTATTGCTATCGTAAATATTAATTACTGAGATAAGTTATGATGGGTTTTTAACACAAAGTTAATTAGTAGGGTCAACATAACATAGAGTCGAATGTTTACCTGTTTTCAAACAAGATTATTGGTTGTCAAATTAAGGCTAACAAATTGTAAAACCATTACAGGTAGTAAAGAGTAATATGATATAAAGTCCTGGCAATCTTTGACTTGAAGAATCATTAAGTCAACTGCGGCAGCTTGTGACACATTGACTAAAAAAATTATCACTTAGTTAAGAAAATGAAACCTACAAATACTTTTGAAATCGCTATAGTGCGCTTGAGCTTCACTACAGATCCAACGGTCAAGGTTACAAATCGCACACCTATCGATAATGTCTCACAAGTGCATGATTGGGTAATTTTGAAAAATTTTGAACTACTGTATTGAGCAATTTTTAACACTATTTTAATTATTCATATAGTATCAGCGCACCATCAGAGAGGAGAAGAAAAAAATTCAGGACACCTCTCAGCTGCGACACTCAAAGTGGCGCATTATATCTCGAGATCCAGAAATATTCACAGTCAATGGCTATCAGTTTCAAAATATTGTACTAGTGCTTGCCGAGGATACTAAGCACTGGATTTTCTTTGATAATAATACAAATAAGCGTGTCGAGGGTAAGGGAACCATGCCCTTGGTGTACTGTCCATGTTGTCTATACAAGCATTACGATAAGGTCATGTATACTATCAGAGATTATATGCCGGAGAAAACCAGTTGAACACTGATGATATACTTGATAATTTTGGTATATTTTTTATTCTTCAGGAAATTCTATTTCAGACGCAAGAGTACTTTACTATATTATTCTTTTAGAAATCAACAGCTTATTTTATTCTTCTTATACACACATACCACAACATTTAACTTAAATGGATGAACAAACATATTTGAAGATGCAAATTTCTCAAAAATCAGATTTTTTGTTGGAGTCTTAAACATTAATTAATAATATATAAATATTAAAAAAATAATAGTTAAATGTGATAATAAATACAAATTTTTTTAAATAATTGTGACTTTGTGATATATATTTCTTATGATCTTAATAATTGAAAGACAAGCGTCATGCTCCGCACCTTATATCACTCAAACTAAATTCTGCCTAAAGTACAAAAGTATCTGTCTATAGTTAAAAATATAAAATATTGGCCGAGAATGAAATAATACAACGGTCAATGACAACAAACACAGCGTGTGTTTAAAAGGATTGTCCAAAGTATTGTTTTATCAATTAAGCAAAATGAATGAAATAGAAAAATTAAAAAATATATCATGCAATGCACCATAACGTCTGATTTGATAAAAAGTGAATCATTCCAAAAACACATGCTAGCTTAACTTGAGTTAGAAATTCATCAGATATGATATTTTATTCTGAATAGCTACACTCAGAAAAAAGTGTTTCGGAATATGATAAAAAAGGCATCATATTGAGAGAAAAATGGTATAGACTTTGCTCCAGAAAATGCTATTATGTATCTAATTGCGATACTTTAAATTCTCTAAAAATGATAAAAAGGTTCCATGAAATAGAAAAATATATCGTTTTTAGAGAAAAATACTTTATTTTTTGAGAAAATATTTGTTTTTTTTGAAGAAAATACTTCTCATAGTCAATTTTTTATCAAAATATAAGAAAAGTTTTTCATTTTCAATAAAATTTCTCTATAAAGGAGAAATTTTTTGTGCGAGAAAAATACTTATCATTATTAGAGACATTGAAATATTTCCATTTCCTTGAAGTAAAGAAATATTTCTTCGAAAATGTGAAAATTTATTCTAATTGAAGAAAATTTTATTTGAAAAAGAGAAAATTGCTATTATCAAAAATTGAGAAATTTTTTACCCGAGCAAGGTATGTGTTTTTTTCACAGTGTATGCATTGTTCAGATATAACTTTTAAGCTCTTTTGAAATTCCGACTGAATCTGTATTGCTGAGTTTGTTAGGCTGCGCTCATAGTGAACGCGATTCAGACAGGCAGGCAAGCTGAAATCTGTGTGAAAAAACGAGATGCAAATAGCTATCTATCTCGCATGTTCACATTGCCTGTCTGCCTGCCTGTCTGAATCGGCGTTCACTATAAACGCAACCTAAGAAAGAGCGAAAACAAAGTCCACATTGTTTATTTTTCTAGTCTTCACAGCAATTATTACGCATTATTTAAAGAAAAAACCTCCACCAGGTAGTACAGAACAACTCTCAAGGACAATAATTGTTTTGTTCAGCTGTTTCAATTCTTCCGCTTTATGGCTTTATTTAAATTTTAAAAACGTAAACTTTTTCTCATTTCTCAAACTCACTCAATTGCGTTGCCTGTGGAAATTTTTAACAAGTTAAGCAAATTTTTTCACTCTCACTCTTCTGCTGATTTAAGTTACTTAAAGTTAACTTTATTCCAGAACAAAAAAAAAAATCAAAAACTCACAAATCGTCTGAAACTACATCCTAAACGTTTGCTCTCGAACAACATATGTGTTATTTTTGAATGCTCAACACGTCTTACATTTTCAAAAAAAAAAAAACACGCACACAAACTTAGTTCTAAAGTTAAGAAAACAAAACACAAAAAAAAAACAGAAAGCCTCAAGCCAAGCACGTTCACACAAATTTTGCTAAGTTTAAGGAAAAAAAATAAAAAATGAAAAAAAAAATAAAAATATAAAATAAAATAAAATTTGTGCCTATGAGCTTTTATGTTTTTAAGACCACATTTTAAACTTTTACCGTAGCACTAAAGAGCAATGCTCGAATGAGAGAAATTTTTATAAAAAAAAACACAAAACCATTCAGGGAAGGAGCACGTTTGTCTCCAGCGTATGTGTGCCATGATGTTCTGTGCGTGGCGTATTTGCAACGGCACTTTACGACACTTTAGAGTAATTTAGTTAAAAGTATAGCAGCAAACATTTTAAACAACTGAGCTTTGTTCTAGCAGCAGGATGTTTTTTTTTTTTTTTTGCTATTCAAAATCACTTATAGAGCATTCCATTTGATCATTGCTTTAGCAGAGACTTGGTTTTTACAAAATTCAAAACAGGTCAGTATGATTTTGCAGAATTCCACGTGCCTCATAAAAAAATCATATTTATGGCTCTCATTAGCGCTTGTGAGCAGCTTTTTTTAGAGCAGCTAATAATGAAAAGCTACACTGAGAAAAAAACACATACCTTGCTCCGGTAAAAAATTTCTCTATTTTCGATATAGAAATTTTCTCTTTTTCAAATAAAATTTTCTTAAATTATAATAAATTTTCACATTTTCGAAGAAATATTTCTTTACTTCTAGGAAATGAAAATATTTCAATGTCTCTAATAATGATAAGTATTTTTCTCGCACAAAAATTTCTCATTTATAGAGAAAAATTTATTGAAAATGAAAAACTTTTCTTATATTTTGATAAAAAATTCACTAAGAGAAGTATTTTCTTCAATAAAATCAAATCTTTTCTCAAAAATAAAAAGCTTTTTCTCCAAAAACGATATATTTTTCTTTTTCATGGAAGCTTTTTACCATTTTTAGAGAATTTTTAGTATCGAAATTAGAGAATAGCATTCTCTGGAGCAAAGTCTATACCATTTTTCTCTAAATATGATGCCTTTTTTTATCATATTCCGATAAGCTTTTTTCTGAGTGTAGGATGCCAGATTTTTAACAAGTCACTATTAAGCTTGAAGGCACTTGAAAATCGTTTTAACTTTGGTTATAGATGTTGTTCTTACATAACAATAATTTTCTTTTGGAAAAAAATATCACTACCGTTCAGGCCGCCCATTGGCCGGGAAGAGCAGACCAAAAATCAATTAAACTTATATCAATAAATCAATATCAAACAAATGTTGATCTTTAAAAAAAATTTGATGTAAAGATGACACATTTAAATATTTTTAAAGCAGAATTGATAATTTCTTATTTCTAAAAATACTCAATAAAGTTTTAATTGGTAATATAAAAAATTTCTTAATTTATTTATATACAAAATTTAATTTTTTATATCAGTATGAGTAAATTTAATTCTGTGACAAATATTAATGATATCGGCAAATAAGTTTCGGAGCTATTCGAGATAATTTTTAAAACCTTGATGAAAAAAACTTATTTTATTTTAAGTTTCATTGATTTTAAATTTAATATTATAATTTTATATTATATTTTTATTTTGACCAATTCTTAACTTTAAATTAAGCTTAAGGTTAAGTTTACTGGATTATCATAAATAATAACATGGACAATTATTATCATGACTGATATTACTTTGCCATTAAAAACACTTTTTTCTTAAACGCGCGCAACAAAGGTTAAAAGTTTATTGATTATAAATCAAAATATGAAAGACAAAAAATATACAATTTAAAAATTATAAAATAATTCATGATGTGGAAAAAATTCTATAAAAATATATAAATTTAATTCATTTTGAGACATAAAAGTTGAAAGAACTTCACCATTTAAAGAACATTAAAGAACATTAAAGAACATTAAAGGCTGCACCTTAAATTTTTAAGATATGACTTAAAATTCATGATTAGAGCAAACATCGAAAAGTTTCTTTACCTTTTTAGACTAAGATTTGGTTATTTGTTATTGTATCTTTTCTCTAACTTTTTCCCAGATATAAGGCACCAAAACTTGCCTAGCCGGATTTCGGGGTTAAAACCCCCACCCCCCAAAATTATTTTAATACCAAGCAAAATAGAATGCAATCAAAGTAAGTCACATAAAAAGTAATCAAACATCTTATTAAATGAGTGAAAACCCCAAATGGATATTTTAATTCTATTCCCGTTGATTCATAATCATGATATTATGAACCAGATATTATCTGGTTGTTCAGATTCTCTCTATTTGAGAGGTTGTTGGCAATACTTCGATTTGAGTTGTCTTTTCAACTTTTAGTATGGAACTCACAAGACGGCTGAAATATTTGGGAAAAACTTAATTTAAAAGTATAACAAAATAATAAAACCATAGGACAATCGCTTGAGTCCCTCGCCAACGAAATTTTTAAAGAAATTCCCTCTAAAATTGTAATTTTTCATCCTGTTTTTAAACCATCTTTACATGTGATTCAGTAAAAAAATAATTCCGATTGACTTCCGAAACTGGAGAAAAAATTCACAATTCATCATTTTATATCATACTTTCCCGAAAGTGTTTCCTAAAAAATTCTCTTAATTGCCAAATATGGTCAGATTTTAAAAAATAAGGGCTTGATAGAAAAAAAATGTTGGCTTCTTGCTTCATTTCATCCGTTTATATCCAACCGATGTTTATCACTAACACTTTAAAGAACTTTTCCATTCACTTCACCACACATATGTATCTTCAATACTGACATGGTTTTCATAAAATCTCCAAAGAAATGATAGAATAATAAATGAAATTTGAAGATGAGTTTTTTTAATGTTTTGTTTTAATTTTTAAAATTTTTACAAGAAGTATCAACAAAAAACAAAATTAAAGATAAGTAAAACATTTAAAGTATATATATAAATAATTAAAGTAAATATTTACAAGAATATCCCTGCAGCAGCTGAAGGTATATAACAATCTGTGGAGGTAACAGTCGTTATAGATTCCTTGATAATGTTCCTTAAATCAGCGCGTGCATCAGGATCAGCTAGAATATTTCTCGCAAATAACTTGACTTTTGAAAAAACTTCTTTGATGGGATTATATCTTATATAATATGTATCTTAATAAATTTTTCTTGGCTGAGGTTTAATTTGAAATGGAAAAAGTTTAATTTGAAATGGAAAAGGTTGAATTTGAAGTTAAAAACCTGTATATTAAAATTATACCAATAAGCCTGAATGAGCAAATGCTAACTTCTACCGAAATAATATCTTTTTTAACGATAGGTCTGCACGACACTTTTCTAAAGAGGGATTTTCATGAAACAGATTTTTAAAATCCAATGGAAATAATGAATTAAAATATATTCTCCAGCAGTTTGGGAGGCCAACCGGAACTATTTTTGTTCCTTATCATGTGACTTCACTGGATACTTGACGATATAAAATAACGATTTTGGAAGAAGTTTAATCAGTTATTGAGGTAGTGATGGACTCAACTCAAAATGTAAGAAACAAGTCGTTTTACGACGAAGAAGGGCGCTTGCAAGACATTTTGACCGTACAGAGATTTTACAGCGTAAAAACGATCGTTTTTTTTTTTTGGTTCGGTCATTGCACGAATAGTGACGGCATGAGCTAAAAAATTTTAGGTTTATTCGGAGGGAGATCAAATTTTGACAATGGACAAGATTCCCTTATTCCATATTGACCGATATATTTAGGCATGAGTTAAAAAATTGCATTTTTATTTGGGGAGAGATCAAATTTTGACAAATGGACAGGATTCCAATATTCCATATCGACCAAAATATTTCAGTGATATAAAGGGTGATTTTTTAAGAGCTTGGTTCTTAAAAATAGAAAAAAAAACAAACGATACATCAACGAGTGTTACATCAATGCCTGTAATTTACTTTTTAAAGAAAATTGCATGTATCTGTCAATCATGTTAGTTGCGTTCACCATTACGGTCCATCCGTAATGTAATTTGGCATACCTGTTCAAGCATTTCAGCTGGTATTTCACAAATGGATCCATAATGTTGTTTTCCAGGTCTGCAATTGTGGCTGGTTTTCCTCTGTATTGGAGAGACTTCACGTAGCCCAACCAAAAATAGGCTAGTGTGGCAAAATCGCATGATCTTGACGGCCATCGATTCTGAAGGAATTTTCAAAAACGTGAGGTTAATCCTTCACCAAACTCACCTCTTCGTAGATCTATGGAATCGCTTATTGAAACCACATGTCAACTAACAACAAGTCCAACTCTTCCATTTTGGATGCAAAAACAAATCAGTAATCGTTTTAATTTTCATTATTTTTAAAAAGAACAATGATGCCGCCGGCACACAAAACGGACCAAACAGAGCATTGGGAGCTCCTAAACTGTCTCTATCTTTAATTTACCAAATCCGGCAATTCACTTTGACGTACCCATTGAGCCAAAAATAAGATTCATCAGTATGAAAATTTTTGGATAAAAAACTAGATACTTCATTCCACTTTTCTAAGACCCATTCACCAAACAAACGACGTTTTGGTAAGTACCCGGCTTCAGTTCTTACATCAGTTGTACGCACTCTTGTATGGTTACATACCGAGGTCCTTACTTAAAATATTCCAGGTGTTCGAATAACACAAGCCCAATTATTGAGAACGTCGATGAATTGTAAATCGCGATATTCATTAACACTGGAGCACTTCTGTGGATCGATTATGACAACCATAAACTGGAAGTATTAGCGAAACACATTTGTCTTAGAGCACGATTTTTAATAATAAATTTCATTGATTTGCAAAAACTGTTTGTTTATTAGTCTTTTTATAGTGACATGGCAAAACTTACAGAGCATTTTTGGCTTTGTCAAATGTTACTTATCACACGTGAGGTGTCAAATAAGGTAAAAAAAAAAAACAAAAAATACCAAAGAATCACCCTTTATTAAAAGGAAAAAAAAATAAGTAAACATATGCTTTGTTAGAACATTGTTGAAACATATGTCTTAGAAAAAAAAAGTTTGAGCAAAAAAAAAAAAGAAAAACCTGAAGTTTGAACAAGGAAACAATAGTGCAAATATCGGACGCATGAACCGCTACATCACAGATTTTATAATTATAAAAAATTGTTTTTCATATATAAGACCGTCAAACGCCACCCTAAAAAAAGTTCTGGCTGCGGCCCTGCCCAGCCTTTACCAAAATATAAAATTAAATAAGGATCAAATTGTCTTTGTTCCTATTAGATCCAAATAAGGATGAAATTTTACTTGTTTACGTTTATTCATTACTTTTCGCCACTTTACGTCTAAATTTGCTATATATTATGTGTTATCTTTACCAAAAAGATAGTTAGTTTTGTGAACATACCGGACAATATAAACTAGGAATTGGGTTCTTCCTTATCGAAATGTTGCAACTATTTAATTTTTTCTCATTTTAACATTGTTTTTTTTGTAAGTAAGAAATCATCTAAACTTGCTATTTTGTATGTTTTTCCATTCAAAATCTTATAAGTATTTCTGATACTCTTCGTAGTTTTTGACAATTCAATTGTATCACAAAGGAATAAAGTTTTTCCAAAATAGCAATGTTCTACTAGAGCGGTAATCAATTAATCAATACCTATTTAAAACATTTTACAAGAAATTATGAACAAATATCGAAAATGGTGCTTTTAAATGGTTATATAAGGACTGCGTACGAAAAAATCCGAAAATGTTAATAAGGTGGCAGCACCTTATCATGTGGCCAAAAAATCGAATCTTTTTTCACTGAAGGCACCATTAACGGCAGATTTATAGAAAAGAATGATTGGAGAAAAGATTGCTTCCGTTTATCAGAAAACATAATGGTACAGTGTTATTTTGGCCAGATTTGGCAACATGCCATTACGCCGGAAAGACTTTACAATGGTATCATGAAAATAATATACAATTTGAACCCAAGACCCACAACCCTCCCAACACTCCAATGCTAAGACCGATTGAGCGACATTGGGCCCTTGTGAAGCGGGATCTAAAGAAAAAAGGAGGGAACGCAAAAATATAAAATATTTTACAAAACTATGGATTGCAGCTGCCAAAATAACCCCACAGCAAACTAAAAATGTAAACATTTAAATGAAGTTTGTTGATTCATTCATTAAACCTGAAAAATAAAATCATTTTTAAAAAAGCCGTTTCAGAAATATCACGATTAAAAACATTCCGGATTTTTTCGCACGCACTCCTTATATGAGGAATTCATATAAAAAAATAATTTCGAAAGTCCTATACCTGCAGTCTTCTACCTAAGTAATTTTATTTTTTTTTTATCAAATCCCCCCCAAAGGAAAATCCTGGCTACGACCCTGCTAACGAACAACACGAACAACGAACACATGATACGTTTACAAACTCCATTTCAAAAAACAAAATCACTATTTCTTCCAAAACTCTTGTATAAAACTAATTTGCATAAAAAAATTGTTTACAAACTAAAAATTACTTTTTATTTATTTCATATTTTAAAAATTAATAACAAATGTTTGCCTACTTTTTCAGAACTATAATTTTCTTATAACCACTTTACTAAAAAATACTTTTTTTTGTTATTTATTTTGAATTACAGAAGCTGACTACACCCTCGACGATTCATTTTGGAATGAAGAAAGTCCTGTTGGTAAGTAAATAAACTTGACTCTTATACTATTTGAACAGCTTAAAATAAAAGTGGGAAACAAAGCATTAAAGAGGTCAACACTTTAATACGCCTTAAATTAAAACTAAATACGTTTTAATAACGGCACTCACATCTAAATATTCTCAGATAGATACATAAAATTTTAATTTTAATTGTTTTTACCATGTTGGTAGCAGTAAAAAAAAAAAAACATAACAACGAAAAACATTTTAACTTGCCATTAGTTAGCAACGAGCTGAAAAACATTTATGAAATACTAACACAAAAATTCCAGCAGATCTAAATGACTGCGTAAGTGAGGGTACATATGCAAGATGGTACACATTGTACCAACAATAACAACAACAGTAGCAATACAAACAACAACAACAACAACAACAAATTGCAGCTGACTTCAGTGTCACTTGCTGCTTGCTTGCTAGCCTTTTCTGCATGATAAATGCCTGTGTACGCACTTAAAAAGGACTTTAGCAGGACAACAGCGGTAACATGTAGTAGAGCAACACAGTAACAGCAACAATACACGTTCAGCCAACACCAACACCAACAGCATGATAAGCATGCTTATTTGTGCAGCATCAGTGACAGTCTGTAGAGGGCAACAGCAGCTGTTAAAAGAATTTTTGGACTGTGTTGTTTTGTTGTTCTGCTTCTCGAACTGAACCTTGTACAAAAGCACGCAAGGGTTGCTAGGTGTTTGCCCTGTACATGAGATGCTGATGGTAAACGTGTGTATTTTTGTGTATATGTGAGAGTTGATGTGTTTAGCATATCAGATGTTTGTAGCACAAACACACAAACAAACAACGTTAGTGTCGTAAAATTTATTAATGCGTTATTAATGGCAGTTTCATTAATTAAATACGAATGTTTGAAAACACACATTCACACACACACACACACACACACACACACACACACACACACACTCGAAACTCACACTTAACCAAACAACATGTTGCTGTCATAGCTTTAAAGTGTCAAAGATTTGCACATTTGTTTAATATTATTTAATTAATTTTAATGACTAATGTATTTGTTGTTAACGACCGCCATCTTGGTATTTAATGACGTGCGCTGTTGACTGCTTTGTTGCTCTTTGAGAGCCCATAAAAGAGCTCGTCAAAATTTAGATACACAAGATGTGAACCTTTTTCTAAACTGCAGAAGTAAACTTTATCTCTGTCTTATTATATTTAAAGCGGTAATTTTTTAATATAAAAATTTCTTTTAATGAGTTTTAAGATAAGGTTTATATTTAACTTTTTTTTTTTGCAAAATTTCAGTGAACAAAAATTTTAATTCCGATAGAATATTGCTCAAAAGTTATGTTTATATGAATATAAAAAAATTTTTTTAATAAAATAATTGATTTAAATATTTAGTCTTGGTGTTATGATTTGCTTTTGTTAATATCAGTCAAAAACTTTGAGTAAAATTTTATATTTTAACTCACAAAATTTTCTCACAATTTTGTTATCGATACATAAAAAATGATTTCAAGACTGGTAACAAATCTTTAAAGGGAGGTCTTACCTTTGGAGCGACAAGAGTAACATAAAGATTATTATTATAGATATTTCTGCATTGAATTTGATTGAAATTTAGAAAACTAGTGAACATTTTTTAAAAAATTGATGGAGTTTTTACAAAAAAAATTAAATTATCACCCAACTGACCAAAAAAATTGCCAAAAGATCGGATGAACATTATAGTTGAATTTGAACATTTGTTTTTGTAAATAATGAGTCAAAGACTCGTGGCGTCGTGGTGCTCGTGATAAGCCTGTGGCATACTAGTCAACAAATCTCGGCAGACCCGGTTTCCAATCACCATTTGACACAGAAACTTTCTCAATAGAAATTAATTTTTCTAATCGTTTTATTTCAAACGAAATTGTTTTATTAACTGAAGTATCCAATTCGTGTTTTTTTTCCGGCTCAAAGACACAGACATTTTCTGAGTTCAACTTAAGCTTGAAATTCGAACAATCGCCAAAAAAGCTTGTTTTTAGGGAAAATCCGATTAGCTCGACTTCTGAACTTCTTCCAGAAAATCTAAGAAAAATATTTAAAAAAACCTTTAAAGAAATCAGAAAAAATCTTTCAAACAAAGGTTAAGTAACTTTGTTATTCAAAATAGTATATTCTGTAAAATGGTCTTCAACTCATTTGAGTAAGTATTTAAGTTAAAAGTCTTTAAGTTTGAGTTATCTTGTATTTCATTGAATTTTTGTTACACATGTTTGCCAAAATCTTTCAACGTTTTAAAGCTCAGCGTATATTAAAAATGCACTGACATAGCTACTGACGTCCAGGACAACACCCAAAATTTACTTTGTCGATGCAAATAGTTAGAATGCAAGTGAGACCAAGCCAAGCTTAACGTGGTCGTTAATTAAATAAATTATTCCCAAGTGCTTGGAAGGAAACGCGCAACTATGTCTGTTTATGTGCGCGTAAGGCACTTCCTTCCGTTCAACATCAAGCAAGCACACAAACACGCACATATAAGCAGAAAGTTATATACTCATATAGAATAGTAAATATTGCATCGATAAAGGAAGAAGAAGAAGCAGCAGCAGCAGCAGCAGCAGCAGCAGCAGCAGCAGCAAAATAAGTGCACGACTTTTGCCAGCCATGAGGCAATAGCAAATAAGAGCGGAAGTGCGCTCACTTCCGTGTGCAAGAAAATTCCTTGGTGTATGTGCCAAAACGCGTGGGATACATACTCGTATAATGCCAAGCGCTTGAAATAGTTGTTGCCAATTGCATTTGCAGCATAGAAAGCCAGCAATACATAAAAAAAAAAAATGTCATCAATTTTAGTCAGCCAAAAAAGAAAAACTTATTTAAAATACTTATTTAATTAAACTTTAAGGCTTTCTCAGTATAATTGAATTTATATTATTTCTACAGTCTGTCTGCAACAATCTGGCAACACTAAACAATTATCAAATACTCTACAAAATATGCAATTTTTTTTTTTGCTATATCTTATTTATATTTGCTTCAGTGACGACTCTTCTGTGAATCCTTCGCAAAACTGCTCTATTCATTCAAGTCCTGCATTTTGTTTACTTACTTGCTTTCTTGTACTATGGTATCCTGGGCACTGGCACTGGGAATAAATGATATAAATGCTTGAGCAACAAGCAACTGCAGTTAAGTGAAGAAGCAACCAGCTGCAACTAGAAGATGTCTTCATTGAGTGCACAGAACAATAAAAATCATTTAAGAAAGACACACAAAATGTTTGCAAAAAAAAAAAAAATAGAAATATAAAAATAAGACAAATTTTAAGCGAAAAGGGTGGGAGGAAAAATTGCAAAACGGACTTGCACTTAGAAGTGCTGCACGCTAAGCTGCATCAGCACACACGCACACAAACACATACACAAAATGGCTGGCTATTTAATTGCATATGAGGCTTGGGAGTCACTACAACTCACCAATGAGATAAACTATTTCCGCCTTGTTTAACGAGACTTCCTTTAAAGAAATCGAGCATAGATGATTCATTGCTGTCCTCTTTGTCAGCTTAAGCGAGGCGTCAGTCTTTTCTAGACTAGACTTTAGTCGAACGTAGATTTCTGAGATCAACAAATCTTGTTGCATTCTCGAATGAATCAAATGCATTATTGTTGTATATCGAATCTTAAAACACGGTTTTTACAATTGAAGGATATATTTTCCAGTTGCTATCTTCAAGCTTTTGGGTAAAGTAGAGTGCTAAACAGTGCATTTATTTTTAACCTTTGTCAGTTTCATGGAAAATTTGGAGGCATTTTAAAATAAATCATCAAGATATTCGAATAAAAGGATATATTTTTGTATAAAATTTTTATGAATGTTCACGGCGTTTTGAGAATTGTCATTCAGTGATTAAATTGCTGCAGTCAAAGTAGCAAAATTCGTTAAATTTTTGCTGTTTGACGTTTTCACTGTTTTCATAATTTCAAAACTGACTGGTGCTTAAGCTTGTGCTTGCGAAAAACCACACAGCTGTCAAAGCAAAAGCAAAAAGCGTTCGCTGAAAGACTGCAAAGCTTTTCAGCAGACGACAATTTTTGCTTTGACTGACTGCAACTTTCACTAAATTCTGAAGCTGAAGCAGCAGCATCATTTTCGCTTCGGTAAATATTGTCTTCTTCAAAAGGCGAGTTTTTTCACAAATATTTCATTTCTCTCTTAGAAGAATGGGAACCCCCTCTATAGTATCTAGTAAACTAGTATCTTTCAATTGATCTTTTTTCAATAAATTGAGAAATAGTGGGTTCAAATTTTGTGTTAGGGTGGGTATTATAATATATTAGTTTTGTTATGAATATATTAAGATAGTAGTTTAATTTTAATTCGTCTCATACAAATAAATGAATAATTTTTTTCTTAAATTTTGAGATTTTGTTGAAGAAGTGACGAAATCATTCATCTGGTAAATACCGATATTTTGCCACATATTTCATATTTGTACGATAAGTATTAATAACTGTAGGTATACACCAAATAGTTAACAAAAACGTTGCATGTGCTTGAAAAGAAGAGAAAAATGTCAAATCTATTCATCGTGTTCATTACGTACGCTATCAGATACCACCGCAATAATCTAAGAGCACGAAACTTACCTTGATAAAAGATGATTTTCGTAATATGCTAAATAATTTGTAGACGCTGTACCTGGCACTTTTCATGATGGAACGTAAAATAAAACTGAATGATTATATCATGACATTTGAACAAATTTTAGTTTAATTATTTATCATCACCACCACCTGACTTGATTTAGTCATGTCCGTCTGCCTGTCTGTCTGCGCTGAAACGATGAAATTCGATATTTACCTTTATTTAATATCGTAAAAATAAAGAACGAGTTCGAAAATGAGCTAAATCGATTGAAAACCATGCCAACCTGCCTTACAAAGTAACTTTTTCAAATCGTTAAAAACTTTAACATGTCATAACAATTCATTTTATATCTTGAAATTTTACATGTACGATTTGAGCTCAAATACGCATTTTGAGTTTGAAAATTGGAAAAATCGAATTAAAACCAAACATGCCTCTCATACACTGTGACGTCGTCAAAACAAAAAATCTCTCAAAAATCCATAAGAAAATCAATCACAAGAGCTTTGAATTTTTAATATAAACGCTGAAGTTGAAATTCGACAAAATAGATTAAAAAAAAACCTTCATAAATTTCTCAAAAATTAATGTAGGTCTCAGACAGTAACGCTGTGTCTCCACGAGTAATATTTCGGCCAATATTGTGATCAAGGAAATGTTGCTTCAACTGGCAATATATCGATGGTGGGGAAAATATTGACGCAATTTGCCATAATTGAAATAGCGTACATTCGTGCAATTAACATTACAGCCCCTAGAAATTTGTTTTTGCTAAAAATACTCTAGCAGATTTTGTAAATTCTTTCTTTTATATCATTTACAACTCATTTTCCACCAACACTCTTTACTTCTATACAAATTTAATAATTTTATTATTTTGTGTTTTCACCATTCTTCACTTACATCCATATTTAAATGAGACATGTCAAAAATATTGCCGGCAATGAAATTGACGGATATTTTCAATCATAAAGCAAGGATAAATTAACAAACTTTAAGAAAATATTGTTTTATAATTTTAGTTGGCAATCTTTTTCGACAAAAACAAATTATTTTTTTATTTGTCATTTCATTCGAACCGATTTATATTAAAATTTTTTTTCATGCTTACTTTCCCAGTCGGAAGATAAGCGAACATATCTCCTAAATGATTCATTCTTTCCTACTGCCTTATGTATGAAAAAAGGCACTACTAACTTTAGTGATGTACAATATTTGTATTTATTACTTTTGCTTTAAGACATGTATGGTTTTTCTTTAAGAAATCAAAGCATTTTAAGATCGTTATTTTTGACTGTTTTTCTTAAAAACAACTTTGTCCTTGCGGGGCAGGAAAATATCCTTTTATTTTCATAAAATTTTTTTTGACAGATCTTGACAACCACAATAAACTTTTGAGACCACATAGAATGTGAAATTCAGAAAAAAAAATTTAATTTGATACGCCCTAATGTACAAGAAGCTGAAAAGCGATTTGAACAAAACAAAAAACAGGGAAATAATTGGACTAATCTTTTTTTCACTACTCAGAGCAGCGTTAATGAGATTAATACACACTTCGTAGCAGCTAGTTGTGCTTTTTTACCTGTTAAAAACAAAAATCAAGCACAAGTGCTTTGGAAAAAATTTAAATTTTTTAAAAATAGACTCTACCATGATAGAATAATTTTACCAGGTAGCTAGTGTTGACAAATGTCGATTCTCTCAGTTACAAGTAAACGAACTTTTGTCAAAAACAGCTGTTTGTTGTAATATTGTAATAATGTGGCCAATTCAGCTGTGTCAACTGTTGTGACAGCAACACATCGGGGAGCGCTATTATCGGTATTGAAGTTTCAGAAAAATTGTCAAGTTTATGAAATATCAAGCTTTGTATCAAATACGAATGGAAATTTTACCGACAAATTAAAAATTTTCTATTTTTAAATGAAATTTAATGCGCAATTTCATATTTATGTGCATCAAGTTTTGACTGAGCAGTTGGCAACTCTTGGGTACGCTGAATGTGACCAGTGAAAAGTAATTGTATGCTATGACGGATTGTGAACGCTTTCTTTCTTGTTATATTTTTTGACAAAAGTCCGTTTCCAACAGAAACGTCAATACTACCTCGGAGTAATTATATCATGGACTCTACAAAATATTTTTTGTCATTGTTCGCTTTTTTTATTTTTAAAATTTTTTTTTGTCTGCATCCACATTTAATACATATGGGCATTTCCACAGAAAGGTCTACCGGGACCGAAGAAAAAAATGTTAAATAAACAAATATTTTTTTTGTTATTATTTTAAAAAAATGCTTGAATTTTTAGAATTTACTGCATTTACAACTTATTTCAAATTTTATTCTGAGAAAATTGGCCTGATATCTGAGGAATATGTTTTTCTTGCTTTTAGCTGCTTTTAAGGACTTTTTCTCTTTGGTATTTTTCGTTTATTTATCAACGTTATGTTTGCACTCTTCTTATAAAATCCATCTATAATCAACAAATAAAAAATAAAAAATAAAAAGATACTAAACAAAGCACGATTTACGGTAAATTTTTTATATTGCTTTAGTTATTATTCGAATGTCGCGTTCTTGTACCTAAATCATCACTTGTTATCAGAACTTCGTAATCGTTCTAAGCAAGTGTCTGAAAATTGTAACTTAAATCAAATTTGGTCACCTCACTATAAAAAAACAGTTACTGCAGGTAAAAATCATACCAAACATTTAATATTGATTATCGAAGTGTGTCGCGTTCGCGATCATGAGTTGTTTTTTAAATACACTTTGTATGGGAAGTATGGAAAGGTTTCATTCGATTTTTAAATTAAAGCTCATGTGCTAATTTTCAAGTCATTGGATTGATTTTTAATAGATTTTTAAGAAACAACTTAAAGGGTGATACTGCAGGATAATATATGCACTTTTCTATACATGCCACGCCTTCTTATGGGCGTAAAAAACGTCGTCATAAAGTAAATACGCAGTACGGGTGAGGTTACAAAAAAATATCATAATTTTTCTCACTAGCCTCATATGTATTTTTGTTTTTTTTTATTAATATTACTAATATAAATCTCACAAATAATATATACGATGTTTATGGTAGGTAATACAATATTTAGCTGAAATTACTTTAACTAATTCTCATTACAAAAGTGATGAGAAAAAATGTCGCGTGCTAGATGTCGCGTTCGCGATCAGTCTTAAGTCAATAAAAAAAAAACAAATGGAAATACGGCAAAATGACAACTATTTCTGAAAAGCCACATTAATCTTTTTTAATTTACAATTAACGGCTTTAAAATATTATGTTGCGTTTCGCAGATATCTGCATTTTTCTAGATGCAGTCGAAATCGAGTTCCATTTTTTGTCGCGTTCGCGATGCCATGTTTATTGCTAATATTTTGGAAACATAAAATCTAGAGAACCCAACTTTTTTTTTTAAATATAGTGCTAATAAAATGCTATCTAAAACTTGAAAAAAAAGGAAAATTTGTTTTGAGTTCGCGACTATGGAAATGCCCATATGTATATGATATGTGTAGGAAAAAGTGTGTTTTTTAACTTTTGTATACTTTTCGTTGACTTCTCTCTGAAACTTTTATATGCTTACGCATAACTTTAGCTTAGATATATAAACGTGTCTGAGTTTGATATTTGAAAAAATTGAATGAAAATTACGTTAATCCCCAATGTCACAAAGTGACGTCACAAAAAAAACATTTAACCTGAATAATATTGAATGTATGTCAACACGACTGTGGGAGTATTTTAAGTTTGGTCAAGTCAAAAATTTCTGTAGTTATTTTGTCACTAGATATAGCTCTTGAACCAGCTGTCTAAAAATTATGCTTTAATAAATTCGGTGTTTATAAGATCTTAATTAAGGAAGATGGAGCTATCGGGTTCTAGATATGGAAAGTTTCATACATATATGTTAGGCTGTAACAATGGGTTTTTTTTTGTAATATTATATTTTTTTATTTTTACTCGACTATTTATTATAAAAACTGACTAAGTATTTTTTAAAATTGTGATTTTAATATAATTTAATTTTTTTTATAATGTTGGCACTACGCACTTTTTGAGCGATTTACTAAAACTTCAGACTGATAAATGCATCATAGTCAAGTAGAAAGTGAATATATCTTATTTTTTTATGTTTTTTATACTAGGAAATATATTTAACGTACCAATTCAATGTAATTCTGTTGATTTAGTTCCGTTTGTTCAATATAAAATAGCGTTAAGCATTCAAAGTACTTATGAGCAAAGTTGGGGTCAACAGAGTTAATACGACTTAAATTGTTTTGTCATATTATCTACTTATAAAAAATTGAAAAAGTTTTTGAAATGATTTTAAGTAATTAATTTCTTTATATGGGCATTTCCATCGTAACTCACGCGACATGCGTACGTCATTACGCTTCGTTTTTTGGGAAGTTTATGCTATTAATGAAAAAAAATTTATAATGTACATATACCTTAGAAGAAATAGTAATGGTATGATTTACCAAAATTGTTGTTCCCGTAACTAACTTAGAATAGAAGTGATAAATATAGGCGTAACTGACGCGACGAAAAATGAAAGTGTGTTTTACAAGCAAGTTTAGATTGTAAAAATTCATCGAATTTTCCCAAATAATGTTTTTTTTTGTTTTTAATTTTTATATAATGGAAAGACAGTGAAGTTTCATAATAAACCCACTTTACTGATGAACTTTGAATGTTTAAAAATATTTAGAGTTTCCAAAAAATCTTTGCCGTTACTCACGCGACATAACCCACGCAACAAAATTTCCGTTAAGAAAATGTGTAATTAAGAAGACCAACTAAGGCTTTTAAAGATAGTTTTTTATTACTAAATATAAAAAAATATTTACACTGAGGGAAATATGTGTAAAAATTAAATGAAATTATGTTCATATTTAACGAATTTGTTTTTGAAATAGAGCTTGAAACAAATTCATTAAAATTAAACACAACTGTTTTTAACGTTAAGTTCAAAACAATAGTTTTTGTTTTTAAAACAATGTTTTTGTTATGAAAAACGATTTAAAATAAAAATTTAAAAATTTAAAACAAATGTTTTAAAGCACAATTTTTTCCATGCCATTTTTTTAGCTTTTCCGAGTTTTTGGCAACAGATTCATAATAAGCTACCTCCGGGACCCTCCGAAAACCAAATGTTAACTCCATTTGATGAAGCTTGCATTTTAAATTTTTCAATATTAGTTAATATAAATTAAATTAGTTTTATTTTATCATTTGGTCTATATATGTCAAACCAATTTGAAAAATTAAAAAATTGTCATTATATTCAGATTTTTGTTATTGTGTTTTTTCAAAGAAATAATGATGAGAAAATTAAAAAAAGAAAGAAGTTTATAGGTAGCTGAAAATCAAACACACTTGCTTTAAATTTTGTTTTGTAGAAACGTAAAAGCATTAAATTGCTATTTTAAAATTTTTTGTTTGATTTTAAAGTATGTTTTTTTTCTCTGTGTAGCTATTCCATTACAAAAATAAATTCTGATTTCAAAGAGTTCAAAAAAATTAAAACAAGCACAAAACTAAAAGTGAAATGAGTTCAATTTAATTGTATACATCTTCGATGAATACGGTTTAGTGACTTTAATACAAGTTTTATCGACGAATGAAAAGAATTGAAAACTTTTTATACACACAATATTGCGAGTATTCGATCATTATAGAATAGTATTTTACTAGATTAAAAAATTGGACTTATTGTTAGATATATATTAAATTTTTTCAGCTGTGGTTGACATTTTCGTAGAAATGCCATATAATTCTCTTTTTTTTATTGAACTATATATGATTTTCACAAAATTTTCAATATTTTAACTAAAACCTTACAAATAAATTTCAATTCAATCTCACTCAGGCTAAACTGCTATACGAGCTTTTTGCTTGTCTTTTGGAATGGAAAGCTGCACACGAAAAAGTTAACGCATTTTACGCGCTCTAAAAATTTCTGCAATTTTGAGTGTAGGCAAGAAATTGCAATGTTGCCACATTGCAGGAAACTTTTAAAACCTTCAGCGAGCAATTTTTCGCGACAATGATTTTTGAGTGTTTTATTTTTTTTGCGTTTTTTTTTTTTTCTTAGAAACCATAAGAAAGAGTTGATATTTTTGTTTGTTTTTTTTTCATTTTATTGTAGTCGTAAAAACTTCTTATACAAATGCACACAAACATGTATGTGCAAACACATACACACACACACACATACACATATACAGACGAGCGATTTCTCATTAAGCAAAGTTATGCAGCAATGTTGATTACGTCGTTTGTGCTAGAAAATAAGAAAAAAACCAAATATAGAAAACAAAATGGAAAAGAAGCAAAAAAGAAGATGAAAAAATGCTGTTTCCAATTACGTTGGCATAAGAATGCAACACGAGGAAAACTTATTGCAACGTGCGCTGGTGTTGGTAACAAACTAACATTGAATACTACTTCAAAAAGACAAACACACACACACACACACTTTATACCATATCGCATGCGAAAAAGCTATAAGAGTGCGCGACGTTTGTTGAGATTTTAGTTTATGCTGGTTTTTTGTTTTTTTTTTTTTTGTGCATGAATGTGCTTAAAAGTGCATGTGTGCAAATTTAGCTATAGTGCGATTGTTTTGTCTTGAATGTTGTAGCAAGTTGCATGTACCAATGCTGCCATCTAGCCAAAAATGTCATTACAGTTGTGTGAATTGATTCTTGTGGCAACAAGCTACGCCGTTTGAGTGTTTGACAGACACTACAAGCTGCTTCAGTGCAGTGTGTGCAAATAACAAATAGAAGAAGAAGAAGAACAACAACAATACAGACGGTCTTGTTGTTGCACAATATTTATAGTCATACTTTACACAGCGTACGTTTTACGTTTTTTTTTACTCACATTTTCTAGTGACTACATTTTGTTTCTAAGAACTTCAGTTCAGCTGTTGTAACTTCAATATTTTGTCGTTGCAGCCGAAAAATTAATTGACTTTATATTTCGTTTTTTATGTTTATTTAGCTAGTAAACAAGTACAATTTTCATTCAGCTTTTCAAAACTGTCTGTCATCAATTAATTTTTAATTGTTTTTTAATATTTTTGAATGTTGTCAACAAAAATAATTTTCATTTATTAGCTGTTCACATCTGTATGTGCGTCACTTTTTTTATCAAGTCTATCGTATTTCCAAATTCTTTATTCGCTTATTTTGTCAATTTATAGCACAAATAAAATATTTACATGTTGCTTTAATTTGATTTTGACCTCTCAGCAGTTTTGAACAGACCCAAATTAAGGCACATTTCACACATCATTTCCTCACAGCTGTTCCATAAAATTGCCAATTCGTCAGATGTTACCGTAAATGTTGAGATGTGTTTTAAATTTTGTATTCTTCTTTTTTATTTTCTTAAAAAAAGTCATAAACTTCTTCTGGCTCAGCTTAAGCTAGCAAAAGGTAGGCACAACAAACTAGGCAAGGGTTGAATTTATGTCTGTCTGCTAGGGTGTACCTTGAGTTTGTAGAAATTTAGCAAAACTGTTTGAAAATAATTCAATTTTTTGTTTCTTTACAATTGTTTACAACAGGAATGCTAATTGAAAATTTATTGAAGATTTTACACAAACTATTTTTGAATTTGAGTTGACTTAAAAATTATAAATTCATTTCAAGCAGTTGAAATATATTTCACTCAACTCAGCACCATGACTTTAAATCTAAAATAGAAACTGCCTTAAATAATTTTAATACAAAATTTCGAGTCACACTGTCCTGAAATATACGCTCCACCCTGCTTTACCTTTAGCCACCATAGCTAAACTGAGATTTAAACATTCGTAATATCCGTTGAAAGACAACAAGAACAACTTTATATTCAAATGGTATTTATTTGATACTATATCGCCGACGTTGTCATCGTAGTCTTGTTGTTGATATCTTGTCTTTCCTCTTACATGCCTACTTATGTAGATATTCGAGAAACTTTTGCTTATTTCTCCATCTTGTTGGTTTTTATTTTTTTGCCATACCCTTGACTTCTTTTAAAGCCTCTATTTTTGGCTTTTTTCATGTGACATCATCTGATTTAGGCAATACATATATGTCTGCATATGCGTATTTGTGTGTGTGTGTACCAATTTTCATACACATACATAGGTATGCAATATGATGTAAAATTTGCCTGACTGCGTAGCTAAGAATGTTAGCTGTTTGTTAAGGTTTAAGAAATCCATGGATGACTTCATGGCTATCCTTATTTATGTTAATTTATTTTGGGTCATCTTAACGAGAGTTAACGTTAAAGTTTTGATTTTCATTTTGATTACAGATGTAGGCATAACTTAAGCAATTTCCCTAATTCTAAGATGGTTTCCGGTGGCAAAAAAATGTAAGCTTAAATAAACGTGTTCATTAGGCGGCTGGTTAGTGAAATTAAGAAAACACATAAGAATTTCTTTGTGAATTAATAAAAAAAAAAATTAACTCAATATGGTAGGGATATCTTCAACCTTAAAAGAGTCAACATTTTCTTAATTAGAAAATTGTAAAATTTTAAAATACTAAAAATTGTTCTACAAATCTTAATATTAAGTAATTTTTTTATTTTCGTCTACATATAAGTATTATATATAATATCACAACTATTATTTACGCCCGTCCCACAACAGGTAAGAACCATGTTTAAAAACATACTAGCTATTGCAAAAACCGCAATTTATTTATTGAAAGTAGCAAATAAATTGTTTTGCATACTTTCAGGCTGTGTATGGCATTTGTTACAATTTATAAGAAGCACTGCAATAGCTTTATGACAGTTTGAGCAATACACAGTGCGGAGCGTGAACCTTGACTTTTATATATTAAAATATATTCATCAATTGTAGATTCCGGGGCTTTCGCATTGTGAAATAAGAAACAGTTTCGATAGTATCGTAAGTGTACACGTATAATTCCGTTAAGGTTGTAACCTCTTCTGGTCTGTCTCTTTGGTCCAATTGTTTTGTCCATTTTGCACGTATTCTTTATTGATCTTTCGAAAATAAGCAACATTCGCTAGTGCTAGTGGAATGCAAATTAATTTGCATTAAAAACAAAAGTTAAAATTTTACGCCATCTATTGGTTCAAAGCATAAAATGAAATATGATCAAACTCTTTTATTTCATAAGAGTTAAATCTAACCGGATCACAGACCCATTTCGTTAAGTTTGACAGTTTGAGTTCATTAACTGAGTTGAAAAGAGGTTGTGAATGTAGTACATAAGAGAACATTTAGTACACAAACAAAAGCACTCAGTTCTAAGTAGTGCATACAAGAAGCCAATGAAGAAGTCTGCGAATCAGTTCGTATAAAACAAAAACAAATAAAACAGCAGGCACAGCATAAGCAGCTGATGATTGATTTTCTTATATAAACACAAGCATTTTTCTTCTTATATTTTAATATTATGTGACTTTATATAATAGTGAGATTTTTTTAGATATTCAAAATTAGATATGCATTCAGCGCAGGATATATCTGATATTTTTGTACATATATTATCTTTGAATGATGATTATTGAAGGCTGTAGGTATACCCTAAAGTATTCGCCAAAAAAGTTGCATGGCCTTGAAAGTATATGTTAAAACGACCCCATATAAACCGCGTTGTCAGACGTAATTCTACGTCATAACCATTAGAATTGGGTTGGGTTCTGCGTTCTGGGTTTTGTGCTCTGTTCGAGTGCCCGCGATTGTAAAATTCTGGCTAACACAAAAGTTATCTTTAAGTATAATTTTTCATTATTTTTAAAATTTTTTTGAGTTTTATGAAATTTTTAGCAGAACCTGAAAGTAAGCTTGGAACTAAATAATTACTAGATAGAGTGAGACAAACTTTGTCTTATCTTTATTTTGTAACGATTAAAACGATTACCAGTTTATTACCAATTAAAATAGTTTTACTTTGAAATTTTCTTAAATTTTTTATCTGTTTTCCTCTCTGTAAAATTTGTAACCGCAGCTGACCAAAGCTTTAAGCAAAGCTTTAGTGCTGCATATTCTGCATTTTCGTCACAAGCTATGTGAACAATCTTTTCTTCTAACAACTTTAAGCTTTTGCCGAAAGTTTTCTTTACAAATCTGCTAGGGTTGCACAAAATAGTTGCCATTAACTTCGAAAGCAGCTGCAAGAAATCTGCTTTTACTGATTGTTTAAACAATTTTCTAAAAAAGTTTGGTTTCATGGTTTTGACGGTGGCCTCAATGCATAAACTTGAAATCAACTGAAGTTCAAAACTAAACAACTAGCTAACAACAGGCAAAGCAGCTAGCTTGCTTGAGGCAGAAAAACTTCAAGTTTGTGCAAATATTTATGCAAGATCTTCTGCTGCTAGTAAACAAAGAAACAAACAAATAAACTAACAAACATGCTGATGATATTCGTACACTTTCGACGAATACTAAAACGATGCATACACATTAAATAAAATTGTTGCTGATGTGTGTGTGTGTGCGTAAGCAAGTCATCAAGACGTAGAACGAGTTTTATTTCTAGCACACACGAAATGGTGAAAAGAGACCTTCTTAGCCTCGGCAAAGAGGAGGCAGAAGAGCAACTTTTAAGGTTGCCAGGCATGATGCATGGATGCATGCATGTCCAGCGTACTTTGCAGTGGCTATAGAAAACTTAAGTCTACTTTAATGCCATACAAAACATTCTTAAACTTATTTTAAGTTTCTGCTGTTGCTTTTGAACTATTAAACAAACAAACAAAGCAACAACAATTTTAACCTCAACTCTTCAAGTAATTATAGAAGAGAGATAGACAGAGACAGAGTGTGCAGCAGCATAAAAGCGGTCAAGTTAAAGCGCTCGTGGGCTGCAGGCTGCTATCAATGCATAAAACCGTCCAACCATTCGAGCATCCTGCCAGCCAACCATGCGTCGGACTATCAATTTCAGCATGCATTGCAACAACAACATCAACAACAACAACAACAATAACAACATAGCTTGAGTGGCATGCTGGCTTCTATTCTATTCAGCTCATGGCTATATTCTTGCAATGATGACTAAAAGTTGCAAAGTTTAAACTCATTCACACATAAACACTCGAGCAAAGAACTTGCATGAGTGTGTGTGCATTTGTAAGAGTATCGTATCCGCTTCCGGTTGACCTCTTGCCAGCTGCTGCTGCTGCTGCTGCTGTGGCATCATTGTTCTGCAATGGACAGCTGCTTAGCAGCAGGCAATCAGTACTTGAGTGGATGCAACAGTAACAAAAACAACAACAATAACAGCAAAAACATCTACAACAACAATATTAACGTACACAACAACAATAACTGTTACTTTAAATCACATATAAAATTATATTTAAATGTTTGGTTGTTGCATTAAGCATGCCACGAGCTGTCCTCGACAAAGTTAGTGTGAAGTGGGCGGGACAAAACGGTTGAAGGCGTGCTGCTGTTGCTGCTGCTGATGCTCATATCAAGCAAGTGTTCAAATTATTTTCCCGGTTATTAAGATCAACGTCGTTAGCAGAAGCAGCAGCATCACCAGCATCATCATCATCGTCATCATCATCATCATCGTCATATGCACAAAATAAAGCACACATCAGTCAGTCACATACACTCTCACACACACACACACACTGCCTTGCATAAAACCATACAAACGCACACACACCCAAGACCGTATACTACATGCCAGCAAGCTTTTGCATGACTTCCTTGCACTCCGCTATACAGCGTGTGCTATGGCAGAAAAGTTATTTGCTTTAATATGTTGCTGATGACCATTCGGTGCCATTGGCAGCCATTGCTGAGCCTGCCGTCCATTCGTCTAGCAACCGCAAAGCCGTTATTTAAATACTTAAGTTTAAGTGAAGTGAAAATTTTTGCACACATTTTAAAATTCAAACTGTAGACAGGCGAATGAATGTTGGCGTGATAACTGAAGTTTGAGCAGCACCCCAGTAGTAAAAACAAATAGACTGACATAGCACAGCGCTGGCTATAAGGCAGCGAGTCGCTAGTAATAAAATTAACAAAGTCATAAAAAGTAATATATCGAAAGAATCTTTTGAGTTTATTTTTCTTCTCTCCCACTTTTTTTTCCAATTTATATGAGATATAAAAATATCTTCAAACATTGCACAGCATTAAGGCACTCAGTCTGTCAGACATTCATCAGGAGGTCAACACTTTAGCACGTTTTTGAAATGAAACGTAGTTGCTTGCATAGTTTGTACCCTCTTGCAACACATACACACAGACACATACACACAAATATATATATAAATGCATATACAAGCACGCATTTGTTCGCTTTGCGCACACTTAAAGTTTTACAGTCGGCCCTCTATTTGCTGCACTTCAATTTTATTGCAAAGGCTCCCAACCAACGTTTTCAAGTATCTCGATGCATGTGTGTGTGTATGATGTATTTGTGCTATATATGTGTGTATTTGCAAGGTACTTCTTAATGCAATTGCAGTAACCGGATATGCTGCGTAGGTTGCTGTATCAATACGATACGCGAAATGAGCTGTGTAGAAATTTTAATTAAAAATATTTAACCTTTATGTGATCTTTTTTATATCTGGGTGCCTGATTGCAATATGGTTTTGTGGCAAGAATTAAAAATTTATAACTTTAACGTTCAAATCGATCACTTCATAATAAACTTCTCTAGAATTTAAAAGAAATGTTTTGAATACTTAGTTTCAAAAAATATTTAAAAGTAAGATTCACTTCCTATGGTTCCATTTTCCACATGAACTTATACTCGAAATTCAACGATGAGAATTTTATTAAGATAGTTGTCATGTCAAATCTGCTTTTATGTTAAATAAAAGTTTGCCTTCAATGATACTAAAATTATTTTATACAGACCAATTTAAATGGATTTGATTGTTTACTTTTATATATTAATATTCTATAACAAAAAGAAATTTAATAGGAAATGTGTTTGAAAATCTTAATATACCAATTTCGATTTCCCAAATAGAGTGAGATTTTGACTAATGCAGAGAGATAATCAATAGTTATAAGTTATTAATAAATAAATATCTTTATATAAACAGGCGAACAGTTAAGAACCATTTTCTCCCGTGTTTTCACTGATTTACATAATTTTTTGAAATGAATTAGAGTGCGTAGAAAGATCAACTATTTTTACAATATTTTTTTTGACAAATTTTTATGAAGAAAATTTGTTTTTGACATTCATTTTGTATCGAATCAACAGAGAATGTATGTGAAAATGTTGAATTTTGGCCACTGACGAACTGTACTTATAACAAAACCTCGAGCTTCATTTTGAAAACCACTTTTTTCTTCTTTAACATTTTGACATGTTTTGGCAAAGCAGATAATATTGTTAGTTCATGTACTTTAAAAAATTTTCAATAAATCCTTATCAATGCCAGTATAATATTGAGAACATATATTTAAAATAAGAAATATTTAGATTTCTAGTATATTTTGTAGGTATCAACTGTGCTCTGTGCTCTGTTTTTTGCATTTTCGAATTATTAACCAAAGCATTTACTTGGTAAGAAACTTCTTTTAAATTTTAATCTAGCCTGTAACTTTTTTATAAAATAAAATTCAATAGTTCTGAAAAATAGTCATGGAGGTAATTCCCGGGCTAAGGTAAAAGAGCAGGATCAATAAAATCGGTTTGTTGGCAAAAAATTATATAAAAATTTTATCAAACAGTCTAGGGTCAATGTAGTCGAATCGACTCCAAATGAAAACAACCAATAATGACAGGTCTAAGAGTCATTTCAAGGTAAAATTATGAAAAAGCCATGAAATAAAACTTGCCTTTTCTAAATAAAAAGGCTTGGTCTGGGATCTTGATTTAACGGGGAACATGACATTGGTCGCTTTTTTAAATCGACTTTTGTTTATAATTTTGTATTTTAGTGAATAGTCTTAAGATTCTACTTAAAAAATTTCATGAAAAATTTTTTACGGGTTCAAAAGTTACAGCCGGATTTGTGAGAGCGCATTTTTATTTTTCTTTGCATTTTTCTTTGTTCACAAACTTTGAACGAGTTTATCTCGAAACCATATTTTTCGTAGCGGCACTAGCGGGTTCATTTTTTGACGAAATTTTTTTGTTTTTGTATATTTTTAATTTTGATTCGCTATCGTATAACCCTTTAATGTTTTTTTTCGATTTATGAATTTTTAAAGTCAATATTTTTTTCGAAAAACCACACTTTCTTATTCGGAACATCACCAAAAATTGAAAAAGAAAAATTTAAAAAAGCTTCTGTCATACGATAACCAATTTTGCTTAGATTTAAAAAAGTCATTTTTTTCCAAATTAGACAATTTTTGCGACTCCCAGCGCTGCAACCACGAGGCCCCGTTTTTTTCTCTGCCGCTCCAAACTGGGCTCTATAAAACCATGTTGGAGTGAAAAATATATTTTTTTTCTTGTAATTTGTCAATTCTCTACAGTATTATACTAATTCTCTACAATTCTCAATAATAATAAAAAAATTTTTGGAAAAATGTTAATTCTTGATTGAGTTATGAATTTTTTTAAAAAAGGTCAGTTTTCTCTGCTGCGAATGTCATGTCCCTCTTCAATACATATATGTAGTTTTTTTGGTCGCTGATTTCGAATCCAAGTTTAGCTTGTCTACACAAAGGTCATCATTTCAAGATCAGTCCATGTCAAATGAAAAAAAAGGGATGTACAACTTCATGATATACATTTATAGGTTTTAACGTTCAAAATGTTTTCAAACACGATAATGAGGAATGTGCATTATTTTGGAAAAATTTCTTAAGCAACCTCTTTTCATAATAATATCGAAAGTTATAGCGATGTCCTTTAAAATTAAAAAAATACACTTAACTCTTAAACATATGATGCAAGAAAAGTATTTGAAGTCCTTCAAAATTAAATATAGTAGTTGAAAAGTTAGAATTGTACTGCTATGAGCGATTAATTCATTTTGAAAAAATTTATTTGAACTGAAGAAATTTTTGAAGAATTTTTGAAAAATTTTAAATGCAGATATAATAAAATCCGTTCTAGTTTCTGATTTATGTTGGTTACAAAAACAGAACATATAGAGTTACAGACGTATTTTAAATTTTCTGTAACGAATTTGAGATAAATTTCTTATTTTTGAAGGTCAAAAAGACTAAAAACTCTTTAAGAGCCATATTAATGTTTGCTTATTGTGCCATCATCCGTCGCGGTTCTTTAAACAACTAAAAGTTTTTTATTTTTAATTTTTATTTAAGGCAGTTCAGGTCGTTAGCCGTTAAAGCCTGTCGCGCCAATGGCATTAAAAGTTTTTAAGATTCTAACATATGACGCCAAACTTAAAGCAACTTAAACTTCTTTCCACACAGAGCTTCTACAGACTTCTTTAGACAAGCTTAAAGCATATAAGTTATGCCTAGCTAGCTAGTATTCGCTGGTCGTGCAAATCCTTTTGGTGCTGAATCGAACCAGTGTCTAGTAATGCGCAGCTGTTGCCGTTGGCAGTTATGATCCTTTAATTTTAACATTTGTTTGCTTGCATGCTTTGCTAGCTTTGCTGTAAGTGTAGGTCTGGGTGGCTTTTGTATTTTTGTGTGTGTGGGTGTGTGGGTGTTTGCGTGTGTTGGAATTATTTTGTGCGCCACTCTCGAATAGTATTATTTTTGTGCTGCCTTCACATATTTGTGAATATCCTTGCGAAATTCTTCTTTAGCTGGCAAGTCATGTAAAATCTGTTTGTTTTTGTTGTTGTTGATTCAAGTGCGATGCTTCAAGCAGTTACCGCTACTGCCTTTTTCAGTGTCTAAAATTTTTTTATCTGCCTCAACTGGTTTTCTTTAGCAATTCATCGAATATTTTTGCCAAACATGAGCATTTTACGCATTTGCATGCGTGTGTTAGCAAATAAGTGTGTATGCATGTGTGTATGTGCTAATGTGTGAATCTCCCTGACAGACGCAGCAATCCATATAGCTACTTTTGCTATAATTCATGGTAGTCAAAAGCTTATCGCAGCGTGCAATCGCTGATTTAAGTAAAGGCAGGTAATGCCTAAGGAATAGCAAGTTGGTAGAATGTTATCTATTCTGGTGCTGCTTGTTGTTGATGTTTTGGTTTTTGCCTCTTGTTAATTTTTTTTTTTTTTTTTTTTGTGGAAACTGATTGCTTGTTTACTGCTGTGTTGGGAGCTTTAAGTGTCTTAAAACATCTGGCGTAGCTAAGTGTTTAGTGAGGGCTGCGAAGAAAGAAAAAAAATTAAATAAAATTGATTGTTAATTTTAGGCAAAAAACTTTAAATATTTATGTTACAACCGTGTGTAGGCGTGTTACTTGCTTACATGCGTCTTTAATAAGCTAAAAGCTCTAGGGATGTTGTTTTCTTTTTTTGTTTTTCAATGCAAATTTTTGCACAGTTTTAATTCCTAACGTTTGTTAAATTTATTTATAGAACTTTTTGCTCGTTATAGCTTCGTAAAATTGAAGAAATTTTAAAAAAATTTTGGTTTATTTGAAACTTTTGTGGTAAAGTAGCTACATCAAATAACCAATATTGCAAAATCAAAGATATATTCTTAATTTATTTTTTTTTTTTGTTGATCACGTTACTGTGTTTTCACCAAGAGTGTTTTCACCAATTTTACTCAAAACCGCGTGTGTCATCATTATTTAATATTTAAAAGTTATTTTAAAGTTATTATTTCCTAAATATTTGAACAAAAATAAATTCAACACTTTTCATGCTAAAATTTTAATGTTAAGTTAAGAAATTACTCTCTATATCCTTTAACTTATAAAATAATAAGTATATCAAGACTGTTATTGCTCCCTTACTGTAGAATGTGGTGTTTTACTGAGCTCAAAACAAATCAAATTAGTAGAAACATAAATAAAGCACAAATGAAAGTCTGAAACCTTCTTGGCTTAAAAGCTTATTTTAATCATTTTATTACACGACGAGACATTCTCTCAAGGCTCCTTAAGGGTTATATGAACAAAAGATGTTTCTAAAAGATAACAAATATATGTAACAGATAAATTCTAAAAATCTTGTGTCATTGTAAGTTAATTATTTTATAATGTGTTGTATATTTGTGGTAAAAGTGAAAATAATATTGCTTGAAATTTTGGGATAAGAAATATGAATACTAGAATTAGAAACAAGCTGCACAAAAAATTAATTTGACTTTAGCATGAATTTCATGTTAGGCCGGATTTAAATTACATCTGAAAAAGATAGAGATTTTTTAATTGAAATTAATTTTTATGATCGGCATTGACTTTACTTTAGACAATATTAACTGCAGATGTTCAATAATGCTTTCTTGAGAGCATTAAAATTAGCCTTTTGGCTGCGGAACTAAGTTAAGAGTTTAATTTTTCTATCAATTGTATACCTAACAGGCACACAACAATTAATTTTCACAAATCCCAAATCTTTCCTCATTCTCAAATCAGTTTTAAAGCTTGTGCAAAATAACTTAAACTGTTGTCAAGTCTTCAAAATGCTTATTTATATAGATATTGAAAGTAGAAGCGAGAATTGTTTTAAAAGCATTACTGAGCATGTGGTAAGCTGAGCCTAGATTATCACGTAACTCCTACTATTTATGCAAATCCAACGCATTTAGTCGGTTGACATCAAGCTACTCTGTGTTGTGTGGCTCTTTTGTATTAATTGTTTTTAGTTTCCTTTCTATTTTTTTGTTGTATACAACTTTAGTTTGCATCTAACTGAGAAAAACGAAACAGATAATCTAAGAAGCAAAAACAAAAAAAAAAAAGCAAACCCAAAACTATTTAGCAATTGCAGCTTGCCACGCGCGATTCTATGCATACGTTTGGAAATTTGTGAAACTCCTAAAATGCTGCAATGCTTTTGTATATTTATTTTCATTTGTGTGGCAAACTTGGCTGAAATGGAATTTTATTTATTTGCATTTTTACCATTTTTCTTTAGCTCCTCCATATATCTTTCACACAGCGCGGTTTTTTTTTTAGGTTTATTTTTTAGTTTTTTTCTTTTTCCTACCCGTTTCTTCTGCTGGTTGTGTCAGTTTCGTAGCTTTTGCAGCCAGTCAAATTGTAAATTTATTCAATTTGCAATTGAATATCTTTTGCATTTGTATCTTTTTATCTACATCAGCATCGGGAATGGAAGATGTGCTCACATTCAGATAGATTTGTTAGCTAACGTTACTCGTTGTAGTTTGTAGTTTACATTTAAAGTATGTTTTTTTTTATTTTCTTTTCTTTCATTCATGTCGTTTTTCGTGCCTTTCATTGTGTATGCAAAATAAGAAAAGTTAAGAATAAATTAATTTTTCAAAGTTTTGTATGTCTGTTTAACTGATCTGCTTTCTTGTCATGCGATGGGAAAAAAAACACAAATATATTAGCAATCTTTATCTGTACTTAATTGTAGAATGAGTGCACAAAACGGGAACTTGCGATTAGCAAAAAAAAAAGTTAGCCAATACAGAGTTAAAGGCTTTTTTTAAACTTAAGATGACCATTTATATTAAATGAGAAAAGAAGAAATTTAATGAGAAAAATCTATCAACTTTGAGATCTTCATACCACATATGAGTAAATCCTAGCATTCGGACGTTACATTCGAACGTATTTCTTTATATATTTTACAAATTTTGTGAACTGAGATAAATTTTTCAATTCATATAAATCTGTTTGAATAGCTGTGCCTGACGATTAAAAAAAAAATTTAAAACATAATGCGTTTGACCGCATTTTTACTAAAATTTCTTATTTTTTGTCGTACATTCGGTCGTAACAAAAAAAAAAGTAACGGTAACGGTACTTTTGAAACCATGCCTGAACTAAGAATAATTTTGCAAAATGGTTGGTCGATCGTTGAAATTGTAAAAGAGCAAATAATTACAAAAACTTAAAACTGATTACAAATCAAATAAGTTTTAGGAAAGGTTGAACAAAATCTTAAAAATCGTAATATTAAAGTCATAGATAAGAATTCCATGTGTTTGGACGTTACGTGTCGGACGTTACACATTTTCCCCTACATATTACAAATTCTCATGAATGTTTATAAAAATTTATTTATAACTTAAGTGGAGTTGCCACCTTAAAAAAAAATTTTTTTATTTTTATGTTTTACAATGCGTATAAGTTGAAAAAAATTTTTGTGTAATTATACCCTAAACCTGAAAGGTCAGAGTATTTTAAATTTGTGCAAACGTTTGTAATGCATAGAACGAAGGGAATCCGGTATAGAAAAGTATATATATTCTTGATCAGCGTCAAGAAGGAGTAGAGATAATTGGATGCAACTTGGTACACATGGTGTCATAAACCCAAGGATCTGCACTATTGAATATTTTTGGAATCCGCTCACGGACACGCCTACCTCTCATATAACGCAAAAATTTAAAACTGCATAACACAGCTCATAATAAGCTTACCAAAATAAAATTTGGTATGTATGTGTTTTATACCAACAAAAAGATGTCTTTGAAAAATGAACGTCATTTGCTCACGGACACGCCCACCTCCCATACAACCCAAAAATTAAAAACGCAATAAATAAGCCTCTGTTCAACTTTTAGAGCTAAAATTTGGCACATATGTTTTTTATAACAAATCAAAGATAGTTTTGATAAATGGACGTCATCCGTCTACGGACACGCCTACCCCCCATACAACGCGAAAATTGAAAACTGCATAACTCAGCTCATAGTAAGCCTACAACAATAAAATTTGATATGTATGTGTTTAATACAAACACAAAGATGTCTTCGAAAAATGGACGTCATCCGCTCACTGACACGCCCAACTCCCATACAACCCAAAAATTGAAAAAGCAATAAATAAGCGTCTGTTTAACCTACAGAGCTAAAATTTGAAACGTATGTTTTTTATGAAAAGACAAAGATGGTTTTGAAAAATCTACGTCATCCGCCAAAGAACACGCCTACCTCCGACCACAAAATTAAGGTGTGTTCAAAAATTGCTAAATTTAAAATTTTTTTGTTTTTGAAAAGTAGGTTAAGGGTATTTCATAGTCGGCCTAGACCGACTTTAGAATTTCTTTTCTTGTTTTTTTACTAAATATATCTTAATATATATAATATATATTTGATTTTTTAAAATTATATCTTATCTTTTATTCATCTTATAACGGCAAATCCAGGAAAAGTAAACCAAAACCTTAAAAAATAAAAATGCTAAAGGTTCAATAAAAATACATGGAACGTTAAGGATATTTTTTGTGTTTTCCTGCGGTAAAAGCATTTTGAAAAAAATATAGTGCATCCTTTAATTTTAACTGTTTTTATTGAATGTATTTTTTATCTGTAGCAAGTTAAAAAATTGTAGGTTTCTATTTTTTGTAATTTGGTATTTCGCAATTTAAATATCAAATTACCGTTACATAATATTCACAATTGAAACATTTTATATTAAAAAGTGAATAATAAAAATTTTAAAAAAAATTATTTTCTATCGAAAAATAAAATTTAAAAAAGTGAATTTAGAGTGAAACGGGAGTGACTATTTTTATTGATAAGTTGGATTATCTTGGATGGCTGGCATAATTTATGTCTCGGATTTACTCTAAATATAAGATAAGTTAATTTTGCATTTTTTTTAAACCAAGCAGACGCAATTATTTTTCATTAAAAAAACTTTTGAAGAAGTGAAACGTGAGTGGCGTTAAATTTTTTTTTTTGTTTATTTTTGTATTAGAAATGAAAGAAGATGACGAAAACATAAAAAAAAATTGAAAGAACGTATGAAAAAAAAGATAGAGAAAAATTATAGTTAAATCCGGATTCATATAAAAAAAAAATTTAGCAAAGATTAAAAAGATCTAATTACATCATTACTTTAAGTCGTTGACCTAGACGGAATTGATAATAGGCCAGTCATAAAGTCAAATTTGGCGCGGTTTTTAACTTTTAATAAGCGTAAAGATTAGAATCGGAATACATTTTGGTAAAATGATATATTTCTGAAAAAGTTTTGGGTTGTTTTTATATTATTAATTATTTTTTTAACTATATTATGCTTTACATAATTCTTTCCATACAAATTTTTTCATTTTTTGTATAAAAATGTCCTTAATATTAAGAACAAATTTTTTTATAAAATATGCTTAATAAAGTTCACCAGATTAACCACGATGCAAAAAAAGGACAATTAAAATTGATTTGAAACGTGAGTGACATCGACGTGAAACGTGAGTGACAAAATCAGTAGCTATATGAAAAAATCTTAAAATTCTGAGAGAAAGCTTAATTTTTTTTCCTGCAGTTTCAATTTCTACTTAATTTCGTTACGGAAAATTACTTTTTTTCTTATATTAAATTAAACAAATAAATAACAGTTTTTTTTCGATCCCTGGATTTAACACCTTGCGACTTCTTCCTTTGAGGCCACGTAAAGGATAAGGTCTAGACCTCAATGCTGGAATTCGAGAGTTTATCGAGGACGTAGGGCAGCCACTTTGCGATTTTGTTATGGAAAATTTCATGAAAAGGATATGGTCCTGTAAGCGTGGTAGTGGTGGTCATTTGGCTGATGTAGCTTTTCATTATTAACGGCATATCTTTCTCTTCATTATGAAATAAACATACGATCATTTATCTCAAAAAATGGAATTTTTCTTTGAATATCAAAATAACACCTCTTATTGGAAAACCATTTATTTTCAATATGTATGCAGAAATATGCTTTCGAGTGTAACTTTAAAAAGAAAAAGATTGATCATTCACAAACTGTAAAAAATCTTGTTATCAATAATTTTAAACTGCCTTTTTATGATTAAATAACGCATAACACTAAAAAAAAAACCGGTTCTATTTGCATAAAGCAAAAAAATCCACCGACTAAAATGTTAGAGGAGCTTTCAAAAACTAGTTATACATAATTGTTTTTTTTTTCGATCGGAGAAATCTGCATTGAGTTTTGATTTTTCTTGACCTTTTTTGTGGCCAAAAAATCAATTTTTTTATAACTTTTTTCTCCAAAATGAAATATGCACAAAAAAGTAAAAATTTTGAGTACAAATATTGATAAACAACTTTTTAAATTTTTTGTCTTTAAAATGACAAAAAATATGAAATGAAAATTCAATTTTTTGCGTATTGAGAAGAATTAAAATTGCAGGCATATTTCAACAAATACCCCACGACGTATGAGTAACATTTAATTATGTTCCTCCTCTCTATTTTTCGCTCTGACATCATAACTAGCTATATTGCATTGTAATTTTATTTAAAGAAAAAATAATCTTTTAATTACAAATTCTTTGTGCTCTCAATTGATTGCTCATCATAACAATTACAATTTTGTCCACTTAACTAAACACACTGCCAAGACAGCAACTTCAACCAAAACAAAACTGTAGTCCACGCAACAAGCCGCACGCTGCAGGCACTGTTGGCACTCCAGCTGACATTAGCAGTAAAATAACAAAATAACGCAACTCTTGTCATTTAGCACAAGTTCTTTGCTGCAATTACTATTTATTCGTGAAGCACAGTTGGAGCAACAGTCTTTGTCATAGATACTTGAAACTAGCTAGATGGCGCAAGACAAGTGTCGGACAGACAAGACAAATAAATTGGTATGAGTATGAAATAGAATATGAAAATGTTGACAAAAATTCTAATGACATTTGGGATTTTATTTTAATGCCTCAACTTGTTGTTATTGTTGTGGTTTTGTTGGCATGTTGGCATGGTTGTCTGTCTCAGTCACTGACTGAGTGACTGTCTGTCTGTCTGTGTCGCTGGCCGTTGACTGCATACGCAACAGGATTGCAATTTATGCGACTGTTTTGGGAGTTTGTGCCACTTTATTTATTTGGCGCAAAATAATAAAGTACATAAAAATAAAAATATAAAAAATATATTTTATAGATAGATACTCGTAGAAAGTAGTAGCAGCAAAAAGTTAACATACACTTGGGATGCATGGCAAGTAGTAGGTTGTGGAAAACTTTTGCCGCGCTGCTATCATTTTGTTTGCTGCAAAGTGGCGCTACAACGTCTAGTGCGTCTTGGAGATTTACTTTTGATTTAATAGTTTCTTGTTGTTGTTTGTTTATTTTTCTTTTTATGGCAACAATAAAAAGTCATGAAAGATCTTAATGACCAACATTTGTAGATTTTTCGTGCTAGATTCTTTTTGTGTTAATGTGCGTGCATTTGTGCGCTTCATTAAAACTGGCAACCACTTCCGGGATGTGAGAGTTTCTCATATACGTTAGTCAAAAAAGCAGCATAAAAGTGTAGAAAAACAAAGAAACGTTAAAGTAGTGAAACCACAGAAAGAACAAACAGTCAAACAAACGCACGTACGCACGCAACCTTTTGGGAATACGACACAAACACACAGAAGTTGTGGCTCTTCCAACCAACACACATCAAACAAAGCACACTGCATAGCAATGAATGAGTGTAAAAAGAAATAAGTTGTAAGAACTAAAGTGATTGAAAGCAAAGCATACAAACTCACTCACACAAACACATATGCAGACACTCGCAGATGTATAGCTTCATTCCCACAGCTGTACGAATTAAATTAAATGAAGCGTAAGTTGATGCTGTTGCAACTTCTGCTGTTGCTGTTGCGGTTTCATGATAGAAAACTACTTTTTATATAATTGAAATTTTGTGGTATATGTGTGAGAAATGTGTATGGTAGTATAAGTGTATGTACGCTGGTTGATTGTATAGTTTTTTTAGTACTTCAAATAAGACTGCTTGGCAATAACGGTTGTACTTTGAGTGAATTGCCAATTTTTTCAATGTGCTTGGTTTGAATAAAAAATTCATTGAAAGCCATATGGTAAATATTTATGAAATAGCAATACAAGAACCAAAAACTTTCCAAGTTGTTTATAATACAAAAAATGGGAATTTCTAAATGAAAAACAAAGCAGAACATTCGGACACATTTTTTCAGATATTTTATACATTTCTCAAAGAGCTGTTCAATTTAGATAAATCTGTTTGAATAGTCCTCCATGAGTATTAAAAATTATAATTAAAACAGTTAACATTTGACTGCAAATAAGCTTAAATTTCTTATTTTTGTCAGCCATTCGGAAGTGACAAAAAAAAGGAAATACTTTTGAGACTCTACCGTTTTCATGGAAAATGTTTGCGAAAGTGAAAATAGTGCAAAATTTAAATGAGAAAAAGAGCCACAACCAGGGTTGCCACAGCCCACAATTTTATTTAATCAAAATTTCCAAAACAATTTCACATTAAGAAAAAATTTCACATTCAAAATGGAACTCAAAATTTTCCTTCTGCAAAGCTCTTTATTTTTGTTGTGACAAAAAATAAGAAAACGTGTAAGATTACCAAAAATATAAATTTTGACCGTCTTCAGTACTACCACAGTTTTATATTTTAAATACCTGTTGTCAGTATTACAGTCTGATGAATCTGCGTCTTGTTTTCCTGCTGTACTTGTAACCGCGACCTTTTAACACTAGAGCTTCTTATATATTACAAACTTTATTAAATTATTAATTATAATGGTACAAATTTCAACAAGTTCAACAGTTCTTTGCGATTAGATGAAATTGTTTTAAATTGCTGAGGAATTTGAAAAACTTATAAAATTGAATTTTCAATTAAATTTTATGCGCTAATGATAATGCTTCATTATGGTAAAAGCTATAACTTTCATTATGGTTCTTAATGACAAAACAAAAAAAAACCCTGAAATGCTTTACAGGGTTGATAAAATTAATTTTCCAATTGAAATAATTTGGTCAGGCAACACTGATTAATGAGGTTTTAAGGGAGAAAATGATTTTTTCATGGTTTTTATTACTTCTGTGAAGATAGTCCAAAATCATCAGCCCAAATTTTTGCTCAATTTTCTGCAAATCATTTCTGAGATATGAATTAGCCGTAATAACAAAATAACGTGTAAAATTAAAAAAAAAAAAACAAAAAACAAATTGGCCATTTCAGCCCTTGAAAGGACTTTGACCGAGCTTCTTTTGATCAATTGTGTTGTGTGTGTTATTAAATGTTTGCACACAATTAACCGAGAACCGGACCTACATGTTTTATGCCGACTCCGAACGGCTCATGTTCTCAAGAAGCTTTACATGGCATTATTTTACTCTCCGAGGTTGGCCATTGTCTGCAGAAAAATTTTTTTTATTGAAAAACTTTTCTCCGCGACTGGGGATCGAACTCGGACTCCGAGCGTGCTAAGCCACACACTTAACCTACACGCCACGGTCACCACAAAAATTAAGTGTAAAATTAAATTTTAGTAAAAATTTAATAAAAAAATGTAATTGAATTTCATAATAAGACCATTTTCCCAACATTCGTCCTTCATACCGTAAAATGGTCTGGAAGTGCCATTATGAATATTAATATTATGAATATAAAGGACTTTTTCTATAAAAATCCAGGATGAGAACTTTTTTTACTACTTTTTGGGGTGTTGAAGTTTAACTTTCATACAAAAATCACTTTTTTTTGCTTTTCGGCTCAAATTTCACCACGAAGGACGATCGATCAGAACTTGAGCATAGCACTATGCTATCGATTAACCTTGTCAAAGTACATTTATGATAAAAATCCAGGATGATAACTTTTCATCTTCTACCCTTTTGATGTTTTTTTCCGAAAAAAGTCTTTTTTTTACTAGTTTTTGTATTTTGCTTCAAAAAATATGTTTTAGTTGACTTTTTCAATTTTTATTCAATTACGGCGAATTAAATTGAATTTTTTAACTGATTTTGCGTCGAATTCAGAAGTTGTGCTGAGTTTATAATTTGGTAAAAAGACTTTGGGCTAACTTCTCACCGGTTTTTTATTGGAGGAAAACGATGCGGTAGCTTCAACTGTAACATTCGAAAGGTAAGGTTGAGCTTTTTTTATCTTAGCCAATGTTTTTTTCGTAGCAAAAAAGTGCGAAACATTGAAAAAGGCCGATATTTTTTTACAATTGGCCGTCCTGCTAACAGTTCATCCTTTCAGTTTTTGAAAAATTTTCATAAACATATGTTTAGTTTTCACTGAAAAACTTTACCACTTAATGTCACGTTTTCACATCGAAAAAAAAATTTAACAGTTTCGGTAAATTTTTCACATTCTGGCAACACGTTTTTCGTATTTTTTTCAATTTTGTTTGCGACTGCTGACAAAAGAAAAAAACATAGAATATAAAATAAATTCAATATAAAATAAATTCAAACTGTTCTCTGCTGAACGTCTTTCGTACTTACTCCAATTTCATTAGAAATACGCTAGTTGATCTTAACACAAGGAATATGTGCGATTTTTTTTTATTATAATATTTGGAAACATTTTTGAAAAGAGCGCCAATTTAAAAAATTTTGCCAAATATTTTGGAAAATATAAGTCATAAGTATTCTGGATTGATTCTTATACATTTTTGTTCTAGTTATAATTTAATTTAATAAATTTAGTTATTAATATTTTGCGAACTTGATAGTTTTTGCAGAAAAAATTCCAAGTTTTTGCGCAAAGCAACATTGCTGAGGAGAATACTTAAAAATCTTTGTCCCAAAGACGCAATATTTTCTATCTATTTCTAAATTTATATTCTACAATTAAAATCCAATTCAAACGTTTTTTGCATAGTATCATTTATGGCTAATCTTATTTAATTTTTCTGCTTAACAGCAACAGTTAAGAGTTACAAGTATGTGTAGAAATTAATAATTTTATTAATGTCAGCTGCTTCAAAGTCTACACAAATCAGCAAATTAAGGTTATATTTGATTTATACATTCATTTGTAAAATCAATGCAAATTGTTTTAAATTTAATAGCATTTGCAAAATAAAACAGAAACTTTAATATGATTTTTAAATAATTTATAATCTAAAGAAAGAAAAGGCAGATTCCCTGCTTTCAACAATTGATTAACAAAGAATATGGATTTTTTTCTATTTTGCTGTTGTAAATTGTTTTCCAAGCTGCTTTTTCCTTTTATAAAAAAAAAAAAAAAAAAAAAAATTATGCAATCATTCAATGCCGCACACACGCAGCGATTCTAGCACAAATGAACTCAATTGAATTTCAACTCAATTAAAAAACTGTCAACAGCAGAGCAGCAAAATTTAAATGCAAAATTATTGTTTAGCGTGAATTTTATAACAAGCCAACATTTATGTAATATTTGTGTGTGTGTGTGTGTGCATATCCTTTGTTAATGTTTGTATGCACGCTGGAGGGTGTGTCTCTCTCTCTCTCTCTCTCTCTCTCTTTCTCTTTTTCTGTGTCTTTGTATACATGTGACGACTACAACGACTCCTTTCTTTATGTTTTAAAATTGTTCAATGTTGGCAAAATTTTATTTAAGTGCTTTGGCAGCAATTAAGAAGTTTTCTGCTGCTGCGTTCCGCCTGCTTTGTGTGAAATTAATTAAAAATTTTACAAAATCAATTAAAAAGTTGTTAGCACTAATTTCAGTTGAAAAAAGAATGAAGCATTAAGAAAACAAAAAAAAAAAAAAAAAAAAGGAAAAATCATGCTTAAAGAGCTTTTATCATGCATTGCTCATCAGTGTTGCTCATCAGTGCTGATCGGAGCTCATCAGCGCTCATCAACCTTGTTCATCAGCCATCTTGCACATTAAGAGCCACAACAATTTGTTGTGCGTAGCATGCTTTTTCGTGTTCGTGCCATTTTGACCCTTAATTTTGCACGCCTCTCTCGTGGTGGCCTTAAGACATGCTTTTCAAGCTTTGCATCCAAGCAGCATTTTAACATTACTGACAAAAATTGACATATAAATACAATTTCATTTTTGACTTTCTGTGGGTGGGACAACCATCATCAACTTCGTTCATGTTCATTGCTGTTTGGTCATGTTTTCAGGTTTTTGACTCGTCAGCGTGAGAAGAAAAAAAAAATCCCATTAGTCAGTTCCATTTTTTGTAACGTGCTTTTTATGTGTTTGTTTTTGTTTTTGGTTTTATTCTTAGTTTTTACTACAACAAGCTATTCTTGGTTGCTGTTATAGGGTGTACGTCAGTCAAATGTTCTCTCAAAAAAGTGCGCCATCATTTTGCACGCTTCACTTTTCTCACACACACAAACACTGTAACATAAATCCACTGCCATCAGCGACGTGTGCATCAACAATAATTTATCATAACATTATTGTCGAAATTCTTGTTCTACTCCACGTTCGTGCTGTCACTTATTTAGTCAGTTTGAAGGTTTTTGTTTTTTTTTTGCGCTCTCTCTTAATCTTGGTTTACTCACGTATAGTATGAATGCATTTTTGGTGTTAGCATCTGGTTTAATTTTTGTGCATTTTTTGTTGTTACTTAACCACTGTTAGTTTCTATATTTTTTACGTCCATTTTGTTTTACACATCATTTTGGCTTTATCCCTGCATCAACCTTATACTTTTCTACCTCCTCCCACTCACTGACACACTTTTTTTTATCATTTCGGCCATCATTAATCACTCTTGAGTTTTTATTGTTATCCTTGGGATTTTCAATGATATCCAGACATATGTTCACACTTTATTAGGTTTGAAGTAGTAGTGGCTGTAAACAAATTGTTGTCTTCATTGCTTAAGAACAGCAAAAGTATTATTTTTTTTTTTTTATTTTGTGTAACTCATTTATTCAAAACTTTTACCATTCAACCCTAAAGTGGATACCATCTGATGGTTTTTATTAGATGTTGGAAAGATGCAGAGTTAAAGTTTTCATCAAAACTTGTTGTTTATGTCATGACATTGAGTTAGTCTAAGTGGAGTAAAATTATTCTCTCTCAAATTATATAATTTTGCTCTAGAAATAGAATTTGTGTTATCAGTCAGAGTTATACAAAATTTAGTAAAAATGAAGTGTAGCAAAATCAGACAAATATTTTTATTGAAATTAAATTAAATTTAATTAATTAAATTTTACAAATCGTTGATTAACTTTTTGAAAAAAAAAATGAATTTGTTCATATATCAAAAAACGCATTTTTATTTTGTAATTTTAAGAAACAAGCAAAATAAACCTTCCACTAAAAAATGACTGTGGCCAAATGATACATTTTTTCGTTACTAAATTTTTTCTGACATACATTTCACTGTATTGTCCATAACTTCTTGACCATTTGAAATATTTAGTCAAACTCTTTAGCCAAAATATTTGTCGTATTTCGACTAGTAATTATTTTAAACTAGTGGAACCATCAAACGTTGTTCTGCCTTAAATTACTTTTAATAAGGTGGGAAGTGGGCATGTTTTTGAACAAAACCTTTAATTTTAAAGAAAAAACTTACAATAATACAATCCGATATCTTGAAAACTTGCTGATTTGTGGAGTAAAACTTTTTGATGACGTTACTTTATATGAAAGGCTGGCTTGGTTCTTTTCTAATTAAATTCGTATGTATATCTGAGCGTTAGTTTGATAAGAAAAGCGAAAATGCCAAATTTTAACACGATATCTAAAAAACGATGGAGCTTTTAAAGGTTAAACCATTTTAATGATATCACTTTATGTGAGAAGTATAGGGTGATTTTTTTGAGGTTATGATTTTCATGCATTAGTATTTGACAGATCACGTGGGATTTCAGACATGGTGTCAAAGAGAAAGATGCTCAGTATGCTTTGACATTTCATCATGAATAGACTTACTAACGAGCAACGCTTGCAAATCATTGAATTTTATTACCAAAATCAGTGTTCGGTTCGAAATGTGTTTCGCGCTTTACGTCCGATTTATGGTCTACATAATCGACCAAGTGAGCAAACAATTAATGCGATTGTGACCAAGTTTCGCACTCAGTTTACTTTATTGGACATTAAACCAACCACACGAATGCGTACAGTGCGTACAGAAGAGAATATTGCGTCTGTTTCTGAGAGTGTTGCTGAAGACCGTGAAATGTCGATTCGTCGCCGTTCGCAGCAATTGGGTTTGTGTTATTCGACCACATGGAAGGTTTTACGCAAAGATCTTGGTGTAAAACCGTATAAAATACAGCTCGTGCAAGAACTGAAGCCGAACGATCTGCCACAACGTCGAATTTCTATGGCCATTTTGAGGGAAAACTTCGGAGAACAATTAATCTCAAGAAATGGACCGGTAAGTTGGCCACCAAGATCATGCGATTTGACGCCATTAGACTATTTTTTGTGGGGCTACGTCAAATCTAAAGTCTACAGAAATAAGCCAGCAACTATTCCAGCTTTGGAAGACAACATTTCCGAAGAAATTCGGGCTATTCCGGCCGAAATGCTCGAAAAAGTTGCCCAAAATTGGACTTTCCGAATGGACCACCTAAGACGCAGCCGCGGTCAACATTTAAATGAAATTATCTTCAAAAAGTAAATGTCATGGACCAATCTAACGTTTCAAATAAAGAACCGATGAGATTTTGCAAATTTTATGCGTTTTTTTTAAAAAAAAAGTTATCAAGCTCTTAAAAAATCACCCTTTATATGAGATTCAGTTTTTATTTCAACTTGACTTTTAATTTGCCACAAAAAAATTTTGTAGCAAATTTCAGTACGTTTTTAAGATAAACGGGCACATTTATAACTTGTTGAGTGACGTCACTTAATATTGGTAATAGGCGTGATTCTTATGCGACTTTTATAATTTTTTTCACGACATTCAGAGTATGCACGCCATGAATGACATGTTGTAAATTTGTGATTTTATTGAGCGTGCAAGAAAAAAAAAAAAAATGGAAAAAAAATATTTTTTATTGTAGAAATGAGACTTAGCTAGATCGATTTGTCACCCCTTAATTGAAATCAGGTGCACCATTTTCATAATCTTATTAACAATTAATCAAGTTCACAGCGCTCATAATTAAGTTTTGATTTAAGTCGCCACAAGTCGTACGATTTTAAAATATAAAATCAAATTTAATATCAGCAACTTCGAAAACCCTTATGCAACGTTCCATACGGAGAAAAAGATAAATTACACTGTTGGCAATCATATTGAATTCGGCAATTCGAATTTTGAAATTTATACAAATACAAAATCAACGTCCTCAAAAACCCTCTTTCAAAAATCCTTAATAAAACTCATTATAGTTATTACAAAAAAAAAAGCTTAAAATTATTTTTGGTGTAAAAATTTAAAAACTTAAAATTTTTTTTATGTAAGTAACTATTATTTCTATAACAACAATTTAAAAATATTTCATACGTACGAAAACTTAAGCCAAAATATCGTAAACAGTTAAAAAATTTTTTTATATATGAGCATTTCCATAGTTGCGAACACGTCATTCGTACGCCTTTGAGGAGCAAAAAAATTAAGAAAACTCAAAACAAATTTTCTTTTTTTTCAAGTTTTCGATAGCATTTTATTAGCACTATATTTAGAAAAAAGTAAGGTTCTCAAGATTTTATGTTTCCAAAATATTAGCAATAAACATGGCATCGCGAACGCGAACTCGTTTTCGACTGCATCTAGAAAAATGCTGATACTTGCGAAACACAACATAATATTTTAAAGCGGTGAATTCTAAATTAAATCAGATTAATGTGTCTTTCAAGAAATAGTTAATAGTTTTTTTATTGAGCTTAAGTCTGATCGCGAACGCAACATATTTTTCCATCAAAAATTTCTTTGTCCATAAGAATTAGTTAAAGTAATTTCAGCTAAATATTGCATTACCTACCAAAAACATCGTACATGTTATTTGTAAGTTTTTTTGTTAGTAAAATTTAAAAAAAAAAGAAATAGTTTCGATAGTATCGTAAGTGTAGACGTAGAATTACGTTTGTATTATAAGCAAAAATTAAAATTTTACGCCATCTATTGGGTAAAAGCATAAAAAGAAATATGATCCAACTCGTTTTTTTCATAAGAGTTAAATCTAACCGGATCACAGAACCATTTCGTTAAATTTGACAGATTGAGTTCATTGACTGAGTTGAAAAGAGGTTCATGACCTCTGGTTTCAACATAGAGCACTTAGTATACTAGAACAGTAGTGCATACATAAACCCAATGCGAACTAATGCTTACAATGCTGCTAAAGCGAACCAATCAGTTCGTGCAAAACCAAAGCATACAAGCATAAACAACGAAAGAAAAACAAGAAAGCAGCAGGCACATAAGCAGCTGATGATTGATTTTCTTATATAAAAACATGAATTTTTCTTCTTATATTTTACTATTTTGTGACTTTAATATAATAGTGACAAAATCCATAGTTAGATATTTATTCAGCGCAGGATATATCTGATATTTTAGTATATATATTATCTTTGAACGAAGAGTATTAAAGGCTGTAGGTATACCCTAAAGTATTCGCCAAAAACGTTGCCTAATGACCTTGAAAAAATCTGTTAAAACGACCCCATACAAACCGCGCTGTAAGACGTAATTCTACGTCAAAATACATATGAGGCTTGTGAAAGAAATTATGATATATTATTGTTACCCCACCTGTACTACGTATGTGTTTATTTACTTTATGGCGACATTTTTTACGCCCATAAGGAGGCGTGGAAGATATAGAAACGTGCATACATTATCCTGCAGTATCACCATCTAAGTTAATTTAACCATGTGCGTCCCTGATTTTGTATGTTCCCCTGTCTGTTGACATGATTACAGCCGTTATCATACAAATTTTTAAAAATCTATTAAAAAATCAATCCAATGACTTTAGAATTATCCTATGAGCTTAAATTTGAACTATTAACAATTTGTTTAAAGTTCAGCAAAATCGAGTGAAACTTTTCCATACTTCCCATACAAAGTGTATTTAAAAAACGGTGCATTATCGCGAAAGCGACATACTTTGGTTATCAATATTAAATGCTTAGTATGATTTTTACTCGCAGTATCGTTTTTTTTTATAGTGAGGCGACCAAATTTGATTTAAGTTACAATTTTCAGACACTTGCTTAGAACGATTACGAAGTTCTGATAACAAATAATGATTTAGGTACAAGAACGCGGCATTCGAAAAGTAATTAAAGCAATATAAAAAATGTACCGTTAATCAAGCTTTGTTTGGTATTTTTTTCTTTTTTCTTTAGTTTATTTGTAGTTTATAGATGGATTTTATAAGAAGAGTGCAAATATAGCGTTAATAAATAACCGAAAAATACTTAAGAGAAAAATCCTTTAAAAGCAGCTTAAAGCAAAAAAAAACATATATCTGAGATATCCGGCTAATTTTCTTAGAATAAAAACTGAAATAAGTTGTAAATGCATTCATTAACTTCGAAAAATTAAAACATTTTTATTATATTATAGCAAAAAAATTATTTGTTTATTCGAAATTTTTTTTTCGGTCCCGGAAGACCATTCTTTGGAAATGCCCATATGTATATTAAACCGGTTCGAAATTTAGATATCGCCTGACAACGACTCAAATATTAGAAGGACTCTTAAAAACTATATCTGCATTATTTTTTTTGGATCGTAAAAATCCCCATGTAGCGGTTTTTGTTTCTTTTGTTCTTGAAAGATTGTGATAGTACACAAATATTGGTTGAAAAAATTTTGGAATTTGTTATCCTAACAAACTGTTTTGCGACCCCAAAAAGTCGATTTTTCATCATTTTCGAAAATATGTTTCTTTTAAACAACTATAAAATATTTATTTTTCAAGCTATTCGCATGAGTTTTTTACTGGAAAAGCTTATTGGAAAAGCATTGAGGTTTAACCAAAACTAAGTGCCACAATTATATAAAGCATGAGAAATTGATATTCAGAAAGATTTTTCAGCTTATTTATTATTTAATTGCCTTAATTAAAGTTAGATTTTGACAAATCTTGGTATGTTTGAGTTTTTAGGTACGCAAAATTGAATTCTGACAACCTAAATAATACATTTCTTAGAAAAGTATTTTCGAAAATGATGATATATCGATTTTTTTGAGTCTCAAAAGAGTTTTTAAGGACAACAAATTTCAGCATTTTTTTAAAGAATATTTGTGTACTATTACAGTCATTACTTTTGTGCTTATCTTGGGTATGCATTCTGTAGAAAAAAAGTTATAGGCAAATAAATTGATTTTTTGTCCAAAAAAAAAGGTTTAAGAGAACCAAAACCGCTCCATGGGGATTTCTCCGATCAAAAAAAATGATGCAGAAATAGTTTTTAAGAGTCCCTCTAACTTTTGAGTCGGTGTCCGGATGACTTTTTTTTTCTTCATACAAAATCGATCCGGCTTAATGTATATTTGTTTATATTTTAATAATATTTTTTTGCAGAAAAAGTAAAGGTGAAATAAAATAATAAAGGCAATATCTGAATTCACTTCAAAGTTATAATCATAAATGAGTTTTTTTTTTCATGCACTGAAACTGTTGCCAAGCTGGTGTGAAAATCCGTAGATGATAAAATATATAATATATTAAATACATAAGTCCCATCTTTATGAGTGATGCCGTTAACAACGAACATGATTTCATTTATTAAAAAAAAAAAATATATTAAAAAAAATTTAAAAATCATAAGCCTTGCTTTTCGATGACACATAGTATTTATTAATTTTTATATAAATATATATAGACATATATATATGTATTTTAGACCATACCTCAAAAAAAAGTGCGCCGTTAACCAGCGAATATGACGCATTTGTGCTAGACAATTACGAAAAAAATTTTGTTTTTTGACCAAACGTAGGGTTTGCGCATTAACATATTTCTTCATACCTCTGGTGTTTACAGTCGGATTTTAAAGGTTGGTACAACAATGTTTATGTCTCAAGAAGATCAATATGACATCTTTAGAAGTCATTGACCTCAGGTGAACCGTTCTAGTACTTACCCTCCAGATCTCAGTTCCTACCATCCTAATGTACCATCCTTATATCAAAAAAATAAAGCTCTTAAAATATCATTAATCTTTTGCCCAAAAAGTATATCGAAATTTCTAGCATAACTATTTTTAAAAAATTTTTGACAATTTTTTTTGCCAAACATAGGGCTCTCTTTTTTCATTTTCATCATATCGTCGGTATTAAAAGTCTGATCATATTGAATGACATATCGATGTTTTTGTTTAAAAGAGACCAATTATTTTTATTCCAAAATAAAAAAAAAAATATTCCTACAAGTCCTTGGAAGGTCTTAATTTGATTTTGAGGAACTTTAAAGCTCGTAAAGTGCTCTAAAAGAGGTTTCAACACTATTTTTGTTGTGATTTTCTAAATGTACAATGTATTATTTTTTTAACAGCCACATCGAAACTATAAATTTCAAACACTGGCTATTGCAATTCGTTTTTCCCCATCTGATACGCCTGAGGTCAATGACTTCTAAAGAGGTCATATTGATCTTCTTGAGACAAAAACATTGTTTTTGTTCGCGACCCCTACGTTCGGTCAAAAAAAAAAAAAAAATTTTTTTTGTAATTGTCTTGCACAAATGCGTCATATTCGCTGGTTTACGGCGCACTTTTTTTTTGCAATAAGGGAGGTACGGTCTAATGTATATATAATGAAAGAAAATCAAAAATTCAAATTTTAAATTTTTTTATTTGTACAACAAAAACAATTTTTAATCCATTTTTTGAGAAAACAAAAAATGAATGTTTTCTCAAAAATCGATAAATTGAGTAAATCGGTCCATTGGTCTGGGAGGAGTTGATGTCACAAAAAAAAAACTTATTCTATTAATTCTATACATATATTTAACTCTTTAAACGTTCTATCCTTAAACCTTAATCGTCTCGTTTCATATTAATAGTCAAGCCGCTTTACATTCAAGGCAAAATAAGCTAATTGAATCACCTGCAACCTCGTGATTGTTTTTCTCGTTTGAAGTTTGCAAAATTAGAAAAAAAAAAAAAATTTTCTTACCTGCCTGCCATTAAAACACTGTTTACCAATTTCTTGCTTCTATTTTTCTTTTTGTTAATTTTTTAACATGATTTTTCAACTTGATATGGGATAGAATGCTTTTTAAACGATTTTTATTGCTTGAAGCAAAACATTCACTCTTTGAATAGCAAAAACAAATTTAAAAAAAAAACCACAAAAATACGTTAAACGCTAAGTAAGCAGCAATTTTGAGTGAAAACCTAAATTATATTTTATTAAACCTTACAAATAAACCGTTAAGCCAAAAAGGTTCTTAGACACAGAGCAGCCTAAAAGTGCCAAAAAAGCTCTAAGTTTTTATTGTTGTTAAGGATTAGATACCATCCTTAAAATCAAGCTCTAAGCATTTTTAATTAAAAGCTAACTCAAAATGAAAAGAAAAACAACAACAAAAAAAATATTTCTTTCAAGTATATCCTTCAGATTGAGCACTAAAACTAGATAGATTAGCAATTCAGATTTTCTTCTAAGAAACAAGCACCTTTTTCATGTTGTTACCTACTTCATATTGCTTCATCTTCGATTTCAATAGCAATATTGAATGTTTACGAACTAATTAAATGTTTGAAAATTTCAACAAAACAACCACTTAGCAGAAAAGCTCACACCATACAGCTCAACACTCTCAACACCGTCAAAGTCTAAAAGTCTTCGAAATAAATAGAAACAGAAAAATATCAAGTTACAGACTTCTGTGAAATTCAACAGGGAAAAATTATTAATTAAGAAAACTACGCGCGGTTACAGCTGTGCTGATGCTGTGCGTTGTGTTGGTAGCAATGTTGTTGTTGTTGTCGTTGTTGTTGTTGCTATTTGGCGCACCGCACCATTCATAGCAATGCCACTGAAACCAAAAATGTCTTTCTGCATAAATGATTTTTATACTTATTCTTATTCGTTTTCAAAGAAGTTCTAGAAATAAACAATAAAATGTTGAGCAGAAAACATAGAAATATATTATTTTTCTTTTAATTTTTTTTTTTTGGTGTTTTTCTGTTTTTTTGTTGTTGTTTTCCTCTTGAAGAAATTTGTTTGATTTCATGCAGAATATGTAAATATTTTCTAATTGTTTGGTTATATAACAAAAGATGAAATTCCTAGAAGCATGAATGTGGATAATTTTGTGAAAGGAGCTGTAACGTGAAACAAACAAAAGCAAACAATTTGCATGCCTTTAATATTCATTTTGGCAAATTGCCGGCTACTTTATTCAATGAGAATGAGAAATATTCAAAATTTTTTTAAGTCAAATATTCAAAAAGTTTGTTCTCACTTTCATTGTAGTTATGGCTATATTAAGATGAAAACTGCAGACATTTAAAATAATAGAACTCCTTAAGAGTCTCTCACGCAGTGAGCTGTTTAAATAAAATAAATGTAAATATGTTGTTTTAAAAAAAAAAAACATATAAAATTGTTACCATTATTTTCAAAAATCTTATATAACTCTAAACAAAACAAGTACGAAAATCTTAAAAAAAACAGTCTAAATTTTGAAGCTTGTTGAAGATTTAAAAAATATAAGAACAACATTTAAAAAAAAAAAAATTTCGAGCAAAAAACCATAGGGCCTTGTTTTTTTCGATGACACAGTATTTATTAATTTTTCTGTCATAGTTCGACTCTTAAAGTTATGTTTCAAAATATCATAATGAACTAACCATCAAATAATCTGTATGGAACTCCATAGGAAGAAAAACAAAATAATCTTAGAAGATTTTTGAGGTCAGCGTTAGCAACAATTAGTACGTGCTATTCTTGTATCTTCATTTAAGAAGCAATCGTGGTTTTCGTCAATACTTAAGACACACATGTAGTTTGTATTCTCTTTATATTTTACATAACTACCGATAATATTAATTTTACGATAATATTTTTTAATTTTTTTAAAATAGAAAAAAAATAATTTATTTAATAATAGCTTTGTATTCTTTGGGCTTAAGTTACCATTCAAACCATAATGAAGTAACGCAAAATGATTTCTTTTCTCCTTATGATATCTATGACTAGAACTACAAAATTTCAAATGCTATAAATCCGCTTTTGAAAAATTGTATTTAAAGCCTTCAATTTATGTGGCATAACTCTTCTGTATAAAAGTGTATGCCAGGGATTTTGACAGTTCTGTCACACGCACACCAGCCAGCTAGTTCGTAACATAGATATAATACAGCATAAATGTCCAAAGCAAAAACATATAAAATTGCCAAGATAAGAAGAACGTGCAGACCCTTCTTTATTCGTAGCATACAAATCGCATTTAGTTACGTTACGTTACGCAAAGTTCTGTCATTGCTTACGATATGCAGCGTGTTGTTGCTTAACTATTAGCAGATATCTCTCACTCTATATGTATATATATATTTATGTAGGTAGGTATAGTCATGTATATGTAAGTGTTTATGTGTAAATGCTGAATTTATTTATAACTAACTATACTATGCAGATACATACCTTTGGAAGTTATGCAACCGTTGTATTGATTATTATGTGATACCTAAACACATAAACACAAAAAAAAAATATATAAAAAAAAAACCAACGAATGCCACTTTTTCATAAGATTGAATCTTAATTTAAGGATTAGTTGCTCTTGAATGAAAACTGAAAATCTATGCAAAGCTAGAGTAAATATGTGTGTGTGGTTGTATATTTATATATAAATATATATATATTTATATATTTTTTTAATAACATTTCGCATAGCCTTAAGTAGGGTTTCTTTGTGTGCTTAAGTAGGTTCAGCTCCAAAGCAGTCTTTTATATTAAACCCGATATTATTAAAATTTTCATTATTATTGTTATTATTATTATTATTATTATTATTATTATCATTATTCTCACTGGTAGAACGACAGATAGCAGCTTATAAAATATTTCATTACGGTTGACTTAAGCTAGTTATAGTTATTAAGTTGGCTTAAATAAGTTCATAACTTGATATTTATGTTAGTATTATAGCATTTATCCTTCAGTAAGAAGGAAAAGGTTTCTTTCGTTCTAAGCCAACGTTCAAACTTAAATTCTTTTAGTTATTTGAAATTTTGACTAACTTTTCTTATAAAATACAAAAATGCAATTACGTGCTTGCATACATTTTGTTTTTTTTATTATTGATCAAGAGAACTCGTGCCTTGCATTAGTTTTATTTCGAGGCAACCAGCAACCGGGGAGTTAACCAGAGGAAATAAAAATTTAAGCAGAAATCAAATGTGCAGTTATCGTATTATGACCGAAGACAAACACTAACTAAGCTACAGATTATTAAAGTGCAACATAACTAATAGTTTTAAATATCTATTGAAACATTATTTTAAGTTTTAAGTTTTTAGGTTATATGACAAAACTAAAAAAAAAATACAAAATTTAAGAAAAAAAAAAAACTGAGTAAGCAACGACCGTTAGTCAAGTCATTCATTAACTTTTTTTTTAGAATTATGTCTGGCCAGACTTTTACTTGTTTTTTTTTTAAGTTTTTTCCATGAAAAATTAAAGATGCACGCAAAGTAAAAAAAAATGTTTACCGCCAGTTTGCTGCAAACGAACTTCGTCATGCTTAAAATCATTTTTTTGGAAACGTTTAAACAGTTGTTATAATAATAGTTAGTTGCGGTAAACGCGTTATTTAGTTGCAAGAAACTAATTTCGTTTGCCATTAACGTTAGTTGTTTTTAAATTGCGGCAACCAACAAATTTGTTTTGTTCAACTGAAAACTTCATTTGTAGAAAAAAAGATCCATTTCTTATGACAAACACATTTGAAATCTAAAAAAAAAAAAAAACATTCTACACAATATCTCACCAATAACTCAATAGGAGCGTGCTACACTGTCATGCGCAAGACGTGGGTTCGAATCCTGGCTGTGTAAGCATCAGTGATGATATCGGATCATTTTCGAGAGTACTTTTTTACAAAGGCAAATAGTACTTCTTTATTGCTTAGGGTACTTTTTTTTAGTTATAATATGTGAATAAATAAAAAAAATAACAACTAATACTTTTATAAATTTTATTATATTTATCACAAAAAAGAACAATAAATAATCAGCTTTTCTTTCAGAACCCTTTTAATATGCATATTAGGGTGCCTCGAGCTCTATGGGGAAAAAAAAGTTGTCATTGCCAACAACTTAAAACTAACCTTGATCGATTCTAGACGAATGCACAAAATTTTTTTGCTATAATGATAGCCGCCAGTGAGCTAAACCATTTTGAAAAACATCAAAAAACCATTTTTTTCGTAAAAATATTAGCTGGTGCAGCAGTTACAAATGAACAAATGGTTGAAAATAGTAATACTTAAGAAGATCTTACTATCTGACTTTGAACATTTTTGACTTTTTCTGTTAAAAGTTCTTGAGCTGGGAAGATTTCTAAATTCAACGTCAAATAATACGTGACTGGGCGAGACTTGCAATAAGTTTATGACTTCATTTTCAAAAATGATTTTTTTTAACTCTTGACAAAATTGCAAGCAAAATTCTTTAATATACCAGAGTACTTTTTTCGGCAAGAAGGTACTCGGGTATTTTTGTAGAGTCAATAGTACTCAAACTCAAATACTATTCCACTCGAGATATCATTCCTGGTAAGTATCAAAAATTTTAATTTAATTATTGAAATTCCAATTCTGTTCATTAACTCTTCTGTCAAAAATAACCGTCAAAATAAGTTTTACTTAAAAAACATTAATTAAAAAAAAAATTATTTGGTGTTTTTGTCGGGAGTTGAACCCAGGTCAATCGAGTTCATAGACTCGAACGCCAGTACAATCGGCTAAACTTGAACTTCCGAAACAATGATAAAATTTCATTAACTTCGATGTTTTTTCGTTTCAAGCAAGAATATTTTTAAGTTGATGACAACTGAATATTCGTTTGCGGCAAATACACTTCGCAAACGAAGTGTAGTTGATGAATTTTTCAGTTGCGGTTTTAATGCTTTATAATAGATTTGGGTGATAAATTGTTAAGGTATTTCAAAAGAAACATTTTTCGCTCTATTTTTGGTTTTTGCGTTATATTATTTTTTTCTATTAATACTCATTTGTTCGTGACATACTAATATAGGCTGTCAAGCAAATCTAATGTTAATTTGGCTATTTTACTGTTGTATCCTGTGAACTTGTGCTTTTATGGTTTTTGAGTAAAATTTCATTTGTATTTAAGATAATTTTTCACATGAAAAATCATCCAAATTTTTATGAAAAATTAAAAAATATAAAGCAACAATTTTTTTATTCAACATAAATATTCATATTCAAAAAAATTTTTAACGTTTTTTATCATTCTTTCTTTTTTTTGGGTAAACTCAGAGGAAATATTTGAGCCTGTGATTCGTGTTGTTGTGGATCTTGCAAGACACTCAACACCTCATTATAATATTTCTTATTGAGCTTTTTTGTTTATAAAACAATCTTCTTGTTTTGAAAAGAATAAATCGTCATATGAAATTAAAATTGAACACAACTTCCATTAAAAAACGACTTCATTTACAAAATTAACCTGAAAAATTTTGATAAAAATTGTGTTTTTTCAACTTAGAAATATTTTTGTTCCTCACGTAAAATTTTTAAAATATATCTTGGGCTTTTTAGATTTCATTTGACGAAATATTTCTCTCGTACGAAATATTTGTCGCACCCAACAAAATCTTATTAAATAATTTAACTTTTGCCTATTATATTAACTTATACTTCGTTTTCAATTGTTTGGTATTAATATGCACTCAAACAATTTTTGTTTGCCTCCATTTCATAAAAAAACTAATTTGAAAAAAATAATTTTTATTCAAGTGCAGTTAGTTACGGAGTTGGCCTTTTTTGTACTGAGAAAATCCTATAAAATCCTACAAAATACTTCAAATGTTGGAAAGGTTTTGAAAAAAGACAATAAAAACAGAACATAAGAAACAAGCTATCCCAAATTCTTATTTTGATCTAGGATGTACCGGAACTTTCAAAATTTGGCGCTTATTAAATTTAACTTTAGTGCAATTAAATCTGTTCGCGTTAAAAAAAATATATATATATATATGAAAAATTCCATTGTTACGGGTGTTACATGTGCACACTTTAAATCATAAAAACGTTAGCAAACAATGACGTTAGCGACAATGACTTTTATGGTTGTCGATCTTTACGTGAAAAGAACATTAAAATCTTAATCATGATTTTGTATAAATTTAAGGGGGGACATGACATTGGCAGTTTTTTGAAATCGATAAATATTCTTAAGATTCTAAGAAAAAATTCATGGAAAAGTTTCTACGGATTCAAAAGTTACAGCTGGATTAGTGAGAGCGTATTTTTAATTTTCGCGCTACCTACGTACTTCAACTGTACCTAGCTATGTACTTACAAACTTTGAACGCGTTTATCTCGAAATTTTTTTTTTTTGTATTTTTTTAAACTTGATTCGCTAACGTATGACATGAGCTTTTCAAAAATTTTATTTCGATTTTTTATGAATTTTTTAAGTCAATACTTTTTTCGAAAAAACACACTTTCAAATTTGGAACATCATTAAAAATTTAAAAAAATTTTTAAAAAAGCTCCTGTCAGACGATAACCAATTTTGTTAAAATTTAAAAAAGTAATTTTTTTTCCAGATCGGACAATTTTTGCGACTCCCAGCGCTGCAACCACGAGGCCCCGTTTTTTTTCTCTGCCGCCAGTTTGGAGCTCTATAAAACCATGTTGGAGTGAAAAATATATTTTGGAAAAATATTTGTTTTTGACTAAGTTATGAATTTTTTAAAAACAGTCTGTTTTCTCTCGCGAATGTAATGTCCCTCCTTAATTAAAGTACCTGACGGGTGTTACAAATACTCAATGAAAAATCTTAATCTCTTCACTCTGAATGTTTGTGAAATTCAGTAAATTTGAATAAATTGAAACAAAAATTAATTACTGTTTGAGTTCAAGTTAGTTTTTTCATCATTATTTTATTTTGAGTATAAAGAAAAATAGGATTTCTTTATAGGATTAAAGTAAATAATAGTAAATTGATTTTATCAACATCCGCCATGAGATTCGAACCCAGACATCCTTAAGCAAATAAAACTACAATTGTAAACCTAGATTGAGAAACAACATACACACACACAGCGCATCTACGCACATGCTATTGACAACTAAACTAGAACACATACCAGAATTTCATTATCTTTGGTCATCACATGATTCTAAAGGGGTTCTGACAAACGAATTCTAAAAAAGCTCATATTGTTGCAACTGGTGTGACTCGTCGGAGCAAAACCTTCTACATGTATCACCTCACTTGGCTTGAAATTCTATGGTATATTCCGAAAAGCTTATAGTTTCTACCTAAGATAGGCAAACCACTGTCGCAAGGTACAAAACTTAGCCTTACCAAAATGAAACACTCCCACTATCCAAGAGTGCGAAATATCTGGGAGTTGTACTAGATTCAAAGCTCAATTAGAAGATCAATTTTGCTCAAAGGATCAAAAAATCATGCTCAAATTCTACGCTTGTTAAAAGACTTTCGGAAAGAAATGGTAGTCTTAAATCAAAAATACTCATATGACCCTACACCGCAGTGGTACGCCCTGTTCTACCATATTTTTAATTTATTTTTATTTAAAGATACTAGCCTGGTGATCTGCACTTAACAAAGCAAGCAATGTAAGCAACTCGCAAGAATTCAGCGATCAGCGTAATTCTCCCTCACCTGCTCGCCATTCATATATCTTAAGGAAAACATTCACAATAAAGGTCGCAACTTGGTTAGCACGACGCAATGGGGCACCGGATCTAATTATTGGCATAATTTTTTGCACTGATGGATCTAAGATGAATTGTGGAGTTGGCTGATATGCACTCAGAGATGCTAGGTGTGGTGAAATCTTTTCGCCTACCGAATTAAGCTTTTTCAGGCAAAACTTCTTACGATAAAAGATGCTTGTCGGACATTAAGTCGAACTAATACCAACAACCGTAACGTAGCTATTTGGACAGACAGCCAAGCCGCAGTTATAGCTCTTTATTAGTTCAAAACCAACTATAAACTAGGCAGGCAATTCCAAGATCAGTTAAGTTACCTGCTGGAACTTAACCTGGAGAAAAATGGTATAGACTTTGCTCCAGAGAATGCTATTCTCTAATTTCGATACTAAAAATTCTCTAAAAATGGTAAAAAGCTTCCATGAATAAGAAAAATATATCGTTTTTTGATAAAAAACTTTTTATTTTTGAGAAAAGATTTGTTTTTATTGAAGAAAATACTTCCCTTAGTGAATTTTTTATCAAAATATAAGAAAAGTTTTTCATTTTCAATAAATTTTTCTCTATAAATGAGAAATTTTTGTACGAGAAAAATACTTATCATTATTAGAGACATTGAAATATTTATTGACATTGAAAATTTTATTTGAAAAAGAGAAAATTTCTATATCGAAAATAGAGAAATTTTTTACCGGAGCAAGGTATGTGTTTTTTTCTCAGTGTATTTATGGTAATAAAAAAAAAGATGAACTGGCAAGGCTAGGTTCTTCCCTTGAACACAGTGAAATAAACATTCGAATAAACATCTAGTCGCAAGCTCTATAGAAGTTCAATTGAAGCTGAAGCTGTAGCCTGTTGAAATTTGTTTGAATTTCATGAGCTGGTGGAAAAGTGTTTACTGTTATCTTCAGATCACATCATAAGCGGATATTAATTAAATTTAATGTGCTAATATTTCTGCCTATTTGAATGCTTATTATTTCTGCTATACACAAAACACCGTCTATGAAACTTGACAGTTATGCAAAAACCATTTTGATATATAGAGAACAAGAGCTAACAACAAAAACAAGTACTTCTCACAAATAATGGTTGCCACAAAATTTCATTTCAATAAATAATAATTGCTGTGAATTTTATCACCTGTGAATAAATAATGGTCACATTGGATACCTTGCAAAAACACACACATACATATGTACATACAGTACAACTTATTTCTACTGCCATGGCAATGCAACCGAATATACACAATACAAATAAAACAATAGAAACTTTTTTATTGTTAGAATACAATATTTGGAGTGTTTGTATGTGTGAAAGCAAGCAACAAACTATAACTTTTGTGCTAAGCATTGTTTCTAAATGCAATTCCAAAGAATGGTCACTGCTGCACTGCTGTTGTAACAAATGTTGTTGTTGTTGTTGTTGTTGTTGTTGTTGTTGTTGTTGCTGTTGTAGTGGCTGTCGCTGTTTGCACTAACAAGCAGTAGAAGATGCAGAAATAAAACAAAATCACATAAAAAACAACCAAAGCCAAGCGTGTGGGTGGCTAAGTGTAAGTGAAATAAACAATAAAAGTCATAAAAGAAATGCAGCAGAGAGATTTTCAAATGCCAAAAAAAAAAAAAAAATAAAATGAAAAGAAAAATAGTACACTTGCAGAAACAAAAAAAAATATCATTCTAAGAAATAACCAAAAGCTGCTAAAACTGGCACACTTTCAATGTATATGAAACGCATGCTTTTTAGTAACTACTTGAACAGCATTTGCTATAATTTTCCCTCTAGTTGGCTTGCTTGATTTTTTTTTTTATTTTCGTATTTTGTTCAGTGTATTGCTTGTGTCATATATTTTATCCTTGCAAAATCATTATTGCTAGCATAACAGCTAGAACAATGCAAATATATGTTATAACGGAAACGGAAAATCTATTCACGCCATTGTCATAATATTGCATTCACTAAGAGATGCGTTGCGAAGAGAATCGAGTTCGGTAGAATTGTTGTTTTGCTTCAATGGCTGACTGAGCAAGTGTGGTTTGGAAGGAAGGTATTGTTTTAACATTTCTTTTTTTTTCGCCTTTAGTTATTCGGTTTTTGCACACATATTATAGTAACATGTGTGTGTGCGTGAACATTTTATGACATATATGAGCACATTTATAATTTACGTTCCATTGCATTCTTGGAATATGTTTATTTGTTCTGCTTCTTCCTCTTCTGATGTTGACCAACACATTGTCGTCATTTAGCTGGTTAAAAATAAAGTTTTCAGATTTTATTACGTTAGTTTGTTTGTAAATGAAAAGAGTTTCATTTTTCAAGGCAATGTCACCGCATGTGCCCGGTACTAGACGGGATATTTTCAAAGATTTTTATCATTCAAAACTCGCTCACATTTAAAAAATTACTTGTTTTTTTTTTGCATTCATCATATTCTTGTTTTAAATTCTTGTTTTAAAAAAACATATTTTTTGTAACCTCACTTCTATAGACACAAAAAATTTGAATATAAGCTATTTTTTAAACCATAAAAGACGAAAAGTAATCCTTAAGCTGGGACAAACCATTCGCGGCAGAGAAAACAGACCTTCTTTTAAAATTCATAACTCAGTTAAAAACAGGCATATTTTCAAAATTTTTTTATTATTATTGCAGAGAAATGAACAAATAACAAGACCAAATTAATTCAAAAAAATATATTTTTCACTGCAACATGGTTTTATAGAGCTTCAAACTGGCGGCAGAGAAAAAAATGGCGGCTGGGAGTCGCAAAAATTATCCGATCTGGAAAAAATGACTTTTTTAAATCTTAAAAAAATTGGTTATCGTATGACAGTAGTTTTTTTTAATTTTTGGTGATGTTCCAAATTTGAAAGTGTGTTTTTTAAAAAAATAATGACTTTAAAAATTCATAAAAAATTGAAAAAAAAATTAAAAAAGCTCATGTCATACGATAGCGAATCAAGTTTAACAAAATCCAAAAAAAAATTTCGTCAAAAAATGAACCCGCCAGTGCCGCAACCAGTACGAAAAACATGGTTTCGACATAAACGCATTCAAAGTTTGTGAACAAAGAAAAATAAGGTAGAAAAAGAAAAATGCGCTCTCACTTATCCGGCTGTAACTTTTGAACCCGTAAGAATTTTTCCATGAAATGTTTTTTCTTGGAATCTTAAAAATATTTACTTAAATACAAAATTATAAAAAAGTTGATTTTAAAAAACGGCCAATGTCATGTCCCCCCTTTAGTCGCATTCATAATTCGATTTCGTATCGTGTCGTAAATTTAAAAAAAGTTGTAATAAAACGTTGATACATGCCTTGAGTAAAGTAGTTTGTTATGCTTCTTTTAGAATTTTTCTTTAAAATTTTTCTTTAAAGATTGAAAATTAACTTCTTTTACTTCGCAAACATTCAGATCTATAGAAAAGGCAAAAATTATAAGGAAAAACGTTCGTTTTTCTTTGCCTTTTTTATATCAACTCCAAAGAAGTTAGTTATTTAATTGAAAAAATAACTTTCGGCAAATAATGACTGTTAAAATTTGCACAAAAATTTGTCAAATACAGTTTGAATAGAAAAAAAAGTCAGACAATTTCTTAGAACTAGATACCATGGCATCTAAAAGTATGCTTAGCTTTAATGCATGTCTACATTTATAATGAGCTTTAGCTAAATATGCTCGGTTACTTGGAAAAAACTTTTACTATTTAAGACAAGCTTTTAAAAGTTTGCCTCAATGTTGCCTTCGCAGCATTCTCTATTAAGTGCCATCTTCACTTTATGCCATAATTTAATTAAATGTTTGTTCATCTAACGTTTCGCAGCATGTTGCACTTTAAATAGCTTAACTTTTTTTATTGCATTATCCTGCTTTTGCTTTGTCAAGATTTATTTATATTTTTGCCGCAGCTTTCATCACTTCGTCATCTTTTGTTGTCGTCTTGCTTGTTGTTGCGGTTCCTTATTCTTTTTTTTTCTATTTTTATGTTTGATATTTCTTATTTAAGGAACTTGAAGCAGTTCTAAGCTAAGCCAGTGTTTTACTCAGACTCATGCTCATGTGCTCGCTGCCAGCTTCCTTAGTAACAAAGGACACGAAGAAGAAAAAACATGTCTCTGACTTGAGTTTACGTCACTTGGTAATGCATGTTGTCAGTCATGCACACACGCAATCCGTCAGTCAGTCAGTCAGTCAGTGAGTTCGTCATTTAGGCATAGTCAACAACACAGCTTCATGTTCTAACATTATTAAGTGGTCGTGTTTTATGTCAGTTTCGTAACGTATACGGAAGGAAACAGGCCTACACACAGACCTCAAAATAATTATTTGTACAGGTAGCAGGAAAGTGTGGCACTCCGTCATTGCATCATAGTGAGTGTTGATGTGGGTTGTTTTTTTTTTTTTTTTTTTGTTTTTCTCATAAGACTGTTATTGTGTTCTGGCAAATAGTGTTTGGAGCTTGTTTCTGTTCTATCTTTGTTTCAATTTTGACCACATATTGTTTACTTTGATTTGTACTAACAAGAAATTTCATAAGAAATTCTATGGCTTTGGAGCGGTTTTTTTGACAAAGAAACTGTACAATATGAAATGCTTGTTATTTTTTGACGTTTCATTTCAATCACTTGTCAGTCGGAAGTGATTGATCACTTTACGCACAGAAAAACATTTTTAGTGAGCTAACCTAGGTTTTTTATTGAAGTCTTACTCCGGATATTGTTTGAAAGCATATCGAATTAAAGTCCAATTTTTATTGTGTGCCTTTATTTTACTTAAGCAAAATCAAGGTTTTATTTGGATGTTATTGAAAAAATAAAAATAAATAAAAAATTACCACAAACTGAGCCCTATTTATATAAGGCAGGCGATAGGAATATATAAATTATTCCATAATTTTTTATGTGATATATCAAGTCAATACATTACATTTTGAGGAATTTATGAAGATTTTGATATATTAATGACGTCACTTTGTATGGAGTGATGGGTAAAATTTTGTGTTAATACTGCCCAATTTCATTGCGTTTTGAAAGCTTTGATGTAAAATATTAAGTCATTAAATTTTTTCTTGTAGAAGTTAAAGACTTTTTACGTTTTGATGATGTCACTTTAAATGGAAGGTTGGCATGGGTTTCAACCGATTTAGCTTATTTTCAAACTTGATCTTCATTTTTGAGATAAAAGCTTAAAATCTAATTTCATTTCGACGCTTAAATAGATAAAATGATCGAAAAGTATATTAATTAAAAAAAATTACTTGCAAAAAATAATATTTTACAATTTTAGTAGAAAGAAAACAGCACTTTTGACGTTTTGTTTTCCCGCTATGTTCTTTATAAGTTACCCGCCCGAGCACTGTTGCGTTCGCATAGTGAAAAAACAAATAATGCCTATATTTTTGAGTAAAATATTATGAAAAATTTGTACAAACAAAAAAAAAGAATTGTTTTTTGACTGATTTTAAGATTCAATGGAATACAAATAACGAATTGAGGAATATTTTTTTGAAAAAAAATTGGTTTGGCTAAATTTTTCCCATCAGCTTTGATTGTACAAAATAAAATAAATGCGGTCTCAAAGAAATATTTTTTGAAAAATGCAACGAACAAACTAAAAATTTTATATATTAATACGTGAACATTAAAGTTTGTCATACACTAAGGGAAAAAGTTATGTAGTCAGTACAGAGACAGCTATGTAAAATCTATGCACTTCAACTTGTATGAAAACGCAACAAGAGCAGTATTTACTGAGTAAAGGGAGCGTGTACTGACTACATATCAATTTATTCACTTTTTAAAATGAATAAAAAATGTATTCAATACATCATGTTATGTGTTGAATACATAGCAGACTTCAATAGATACAAGCAACGTGTATTCAATCAACGTGTTATGTAATTTTTTACAAAAACTTTATTCAATACATAAAATATAGACTCAGTACACGTCCCCCTTATACGATTGAAGTGACACATTTATTCAGTACATAACATATGGACTCAGTACACGTATCTGTTGCACATCGGCACACGATTTTGCTATTTTATGTCATTCGTTTCTTGATTTTCAAATAAGCAACACCTCTAAAGTATGTAGAAAATCAGAGCGTTGTTTATCCACTGTACTCTAGAACAAAAGCGATGATTGGATAAGAATTAAATGGCTGGGTTTCTATAAGTAATTGCCAATTATTTTGTGATATCTAGTCATTTCTTTATAAAATTATTTTTTGCATTTGTTGAGAGGGTGCTTTAGGCACAGGCATGAATTGTGTATATATTCAATACATGGAATTATGAACAAAAAATATATAATGAATACATTATGCATGTACTCATTGCATAAAATTATGTTTTTAACATATGTAATGAGTAAATGATGTATGTACTCATTATATAAATGCATGCCCTAAAAATATGTAATGAGTAAATTATGTATGTACTCATTACATAAAATTATGCATTTAAAATATGTAATGAGTAAATAATGTATGTACTCATTGCATAAAATTATGTACTCCAAATATGTAATGAGTAAATTATATATATACTGAATCAATAATTTATGTAATACGTACATAAGATCTTTACTCATTACATAAAATTATTTGTAACAGTTTGCGTTGAGTACATAAAATTCTTTATTGACTACATAACCGCTTGAAAGCATTATGTAGTCAATAAAGATTTCAACATGTACTCAATACATGAAAAATGTAAAATTTTTGTGTGCAGAAAACTATGCGATGAGTACATAAATTTATGTATTGAGTCCATAGGTTTTTCCCTCTGTGTACGCTTTTTTGGTATTAATTAAAACTCAAAATAAATGAAACTTATATGATTCGAAAGGTTATAAAGGTACTTACAGAACACTTACAACATCGATTTATAACACCTTTAGATGAAAAAACGCCAAAAAACCCAAAAAAAACGGTTTTTTTTGAAAACCGTTGAAATTTGACTGAGTTGTTTGCTCGGAAAGTGGAATTTTTTATTTTGGAACTGCATTTTTCGGACAGTTGACATTTGAGGAATGCATAAAAGATAAGTTTGGTTAAAAATTTTTAGTTTTGAAAAAAACTCAAATTCGATCAATTTATAAGCTCTTCTCAAACTAAATTTCAAATCGATAAAATAACGGATTTTTGTACAAAAATTTTATTTCTGTTTTAAAAGGTTGGGAACCCCCTGAAGTGAAATCACAATTTTTAAAAGTGGTTTGCACATATACAGCCTAAACCTGATTTAATGACATCTAAATCGATAGAATCGGTCCATTGGTCTGGGAGGAGTTGAAGTCACAAAAAAAACCTTAGCCTATTAATTATATAGATGTTCTCATAAGCTTCGATCCAATTTTATTGAGAACAAAAATTGCCACAAAAAAAAACCTTCAAAATTTATCCAAATCAGCATTAGATCTGATCATCTTCATCTTGTATTGGATGAAGTTGATAAAAACGATGACGATGACAATGATTATGGTAATAAAAACAATGATTGTAATGGCGATATCTATAATGTCAATGATGGTAATGGTGATAATAGTTATGATAATAAAGATGATTGTCGTAGTTAAAGTTATGATGATGACGTTGATGACAACAATGATATTCAGCAATATAGTCAAATGATAGAGGAAATGATGATGATGATGGCTATTATAGTAATGATAATGGTGTTGATGATATTGATGATGATTATGATGTGCGATTTGTCCATGAAAAATTTAAATTTCAAAAGGATATTATTAGAAGGTGTCTTCTAGGTATCGCAAGGTGTCTTCAATCACTTCTCAGGCTATGCAATCCTCAGCAATGCCTTCTGAATCAAATAATGAAGTCATTACACCATCGCCATTAAATATTCCTCCATTGACTAACAGTCCAATTTCAACTCAGCCCAATAATGAACTAAATTTCAATTTAAGGGCAGTGTCGAGGAAAAAAATAATATTTATTTCACGCCTTCAGCCCGACACAACTACTGAAAATGTTTTGACGTTTGTCAAACAAAATAATTTAATACGTCATAATGCATTCTGTTCATGCAAAAAAATAGGTAATAAACCTTCCCACGCTTCCTTCATTCTAACAGTTGCAGCTGAAGAGTTTGCAACTGTTTTAAACTCTAATTTGTGGGGCGATAATATTTTCGTTTCTGAGTTTAAGCCTAAAAATAAGTCTGAAAGGTTGAATAATATCGTCCGTCAGACCCAAAAAAACTGAATAGGCTATCCCTTTACTATCAAAATGTAAGGGGATTACGTTCTAAGACGCGTGACATATTTTTGTCAACTCAGAATTTTTCAGAAGATATTATTGCGTTAACTGAAACGTGGCTCAACGGAAACATTACTGACCTGGAATTGTTTGACAATAGTTTCCAAGTTTTTAGAAAGGACAGATACGCTGACAGTTCTTCTACTGTTGGTGGTGGTGTCTTATTAGCTGTCAGGAACTCTTTTGTTAGTTCCTTTATTGATATTCCCTGCCCTTCGAATATCGAACTAATATGCGTTAAGGTTGTACATTGTAATTCCAATGTATATGTTGTCAACGCGTACATTCCTCCAAAGAGCAGTGCTGACGTCTATGCAAACCTTGCGGATTGCATAGAATACATTATAAATTTACTTGACGTCAATGACGACATTTTATTGTTGGGTGATTTTAATTTGCCTGACTTAAAATGGCATTCTTCTGACGATGATACACATTTATGTGCTTCTAATTCGAAGACCCGCCAAGAACATATATTCGTTGATAATATATGTTCTGACTTACAACAAGTGAGTTGTATTTATAATAGTCTTAATCGACTTCTTGACCTGGTCTTAACTACAGACAGTAACAATGTCATTGTTAAGAGGGCCTTCTATGCTCTTACAACTGTTGATGAATACCATCCACCATTGAGTATATGGTACAAATCAGATAGAGAAAACATAGTTAATTCAAATTCCATAGACAAAGTTTATGAATTCAACTTTAGAAAAGCTGACTTTTTGAAGTTGAATAATTTAATTCATAGTAAACTCAATGTAATTTTAGAATACATAAATGAAAATAATCTTAATAATTCCATTAGTTATTTTTATTTGGAACTCTTTGCTTTGTTTTCTCAATCTGTACCATATAGCCTCAAATTTGCGAATAATTCAATGTACCCCTGGTACACAAAGGAATTAAAAACACTTCGCAACAACAGAAACAGAGCATGGAAGAAATATGTCTGTAGCTTAGACTCAAATGACCTAGAAACTTACAAATGTTTGTTTCTGGAATTTGAAAATTGCTCAGCTACGCTTTATAATGAATATTTAGACAATATTAAGGTGAGAATATTGTCTGATCCAAGGAAATTCTGGGGATTCATAAATACAAAAAAGAAATCCGATGGATTCCCCTCATCATTTAAAACTCTAGACGGATTTACTGATGATCCCGTCATAATCTGTGGCCTATTTGCTACTCTTTTTAAAGAATCATTCTGTTCCGATTCTTTCAACCCTGATGTTGGGTATTTTGATTACATGAGTTCTACACCCAAGGTTTCTTTGGAATCTATATCCTTTACCGCTGAGGATATTTTTAATTATATTGGATCGATAGATGAAGATTTTAGTGCTGGACCTGATGGAATTCCTGCCGCTGTGTTAAAACAATGTGGTTCTTTTTTATGTCAACCACTTTCTTTGTTGTTTAATAAATCTATAAATGAAAGCCATTTTCCTCAATTTTGGAAAAAATCATTTATAAGCCCCATTTATAAAAAGGGTTGCAGGAATGATGTTACTAATTACAGGCCCATTGCTAAACTATCATCGATTCCAAAACTTTTTGAGAGAGTGGTATATGATCGGGTAAGGGGATACTGTGGAGAAGTCATAACAACTCGTCAGCATGGTTTTGTCAATGGCAGATCCACTGTGTCCAACCTTCTCGATTTTACATCTTTCTGCCTTAATACAATTGAATCTGGTAACCAGGTCGACTGTATTTACACCGACTTTAGTAAAGCGTTTGATAAATTACCACATAATTTAATTTTATTCAAACTCAAGTTATTGGGATTTCCAGAATATTTTGTTAGCTGGATTAAATCGTATTTGACAGAACGATCTTATCAAATACGATTCCGAGGGGTTCTGTCTCCTGAATTTGTTGCGGAATCAGGTGTTCCTCAAGGCAGTCACTTAGGTCCACTTCTGTTACCCACATTATTAAACACTCTCACCTGTTAATTTATGCAGATGATATGAAAATATACAGAACAATAAATTCCAGAGACAACTCCAACCTACTTCAGGCTGACCTGAAATTTTTTGAAGTTTGGTGCTTTAAAAATAATATGTTTCTAAATCCTGATAAGTGCCAAACTATGACCTTTTCGCGTAAAAGGAATAATTTTATTTTTGATTACAATATAAAAGATACTGCTTTAAGTCGAGTAGGTGCCGTCAAAGACCTTGGTATATGCATGGATTCTAAGCTATCGTTCAACAATCATATTGATTCCATTTGTAAAAAAGCATCTTCAATGCTTGGATTTATAAAACGCTGGGCCAAAGAATTCAATAGCATGATTACAACTACAACGTTGTATTATGCAATAGTGCGCCCTCACTTGGAGTACGCAAGACAAGTTTGGTCCCCAAGTTATAGTGTTCATGTTGAACGTATAGAGAGAATCCAAAAACGTTTTGTTCGGTTTGCTCTTAGGGGCTTAGGTGGGATTGATTTGTTTAACCTTCCTCCATACGAGGATCGTTTAAAACTATTAAAAATGCAATCTAAAGTGAACGAAGGAAGTGTGCGGATATCGTCTATCTACACCAACTTATAACCGGTGTATTCAATTGTCCGGAACTACTTTCTCTTATAAACTTTAACTCTAACCGTAGAAGTAGTAGAAATGCTAACAACTTAATTTATCTACCATTTAGTAGAACAAATTACATGGCTACTGCTCCTTTAAACCGCATGAGTGCCTCTGTTAACAACTGTGCATTTTTTGATGTTAGTTTGTCAAAAGGTCAACTCAAAAGTAGATTGAAAGCTATTGTGTAATTAGATCTGTATTTGTGTATGCATGGTTAGTTGTTATGTCCTGTGTTGTCCTGAGCCCAATCCATTCTATGGTGGGTAAATTTTTCCCACATTAACCTGTTTTGAGCCACTGGAATTCAAGACATTGAAATATTTTAATGAGATCTGGATTGTGGCTTTAAATAGATTAATGCTGAGAATGTGCGAAAAAGCTGTAGTAGCTGAACTCTATTGTTATTGCATGTAAAAAGAAAAGTTATCTTTATAGTGGCAGCCACAATTGTAATATAATAATGATATTTAAACAAACTATTATCGTTATCTTTTCCACGTTTTTTTGCAGAAGTTAGCTTGTTCATGGCAGCCATTTTGAAACCGTCAATTTGAATGCCAAAACTTTGACTTAAGGTTCGTGATCAGAGGAAAACTTTATTTTCAGATTCGTGATCAAACCCCTACAGTATCATTTTTGTCTCGATGAGTAGCCGCTGTCAATTGATCTCTAAATTTGGCTCTGTTTCCCCTCTGTGCGACGTACATGACTTAATCGACTATACTCTATATGATAACCCGAAACTAAAAATGGCATGAAGGAAACATTTTACATACATTAGACCACCATTCAAATAATTAACCATTGATTGCACTTGATGAAGCAAGATTGTTAACTTTTCTGTCTTGATTGTTTCTAAGTATTTACTTTGATTTCTTTTTGTTCTAAATAAATAGCTCAAAAACGCTCCCAAAGCTATAAAACAGCCAACAAAGCATTTTATACAACATTCAAACGGGTAAGAAACACACACAACACATCCTTGAAATCATCTTGCATTGATGTTGAAGGTGTCACATTTACAGACATACGTTCATGGATACAATCGAAATGTAATTGTAAACAAACCCGTGCAACTGTGTAACATTTACTTTTTATTTTGTCGTTGTTTTTTTTTTTGTACACTCTTTTGCTGCTCATTTGCAGCAACATGCAATGCTAGCTCACATACAATTGTTGTCCCTTTGGGTGCCGCTTTGCGTTTTGGATAGAAATGCTTGGTTAGAATGACGAACAGAACAGCACCGGATGCTGCTGAATGCTTAAGTGTTGTGTGTTAAGATCTGTCAATGCTGCTTCTGCTTCTCCAGCTGCTGTTGGGTTGAATTCAATGACCAATGACCAAGCCTTGTCCGTTCCAAAGAAAACTGTGCAAATAACAACAAAAACGAAATCATTTCTTGTATTTTTGTTGTTTTTTATCGACATTCAATTTTCAGAACTTTTTCATGCTTGTGGAACATTCAAACTGTGTGTGTGTATGTGTGTGTTTGTGTGTGAATATGTGCCTGCAACAATGGCTGTGCTCGGAAGCGTTGATGGCCAGCTTGACTGGACCCATGAAATGTTGATTGAGGGTCAAACAGCAAGCAATGTGTTAGAGCCGTCTTTTGTTAATTTTGTTGGCTTCAATTTTATAGTCAATATTACGAATTTTTTTGCTCTGGCCGCAGGATCCAATCTTCTTCTTTTTTTTATGTTTTTTGTTTAGTGTTTCCTATTTTGTATGTCGTAGAGTTTTTCATATGTTGTGTGAATTTTGCTCCTGTCTCCGGCATTATTATGCAAGATGAGTTAGGCTGCGAGGGAAATACGAGGGATGGGTAGTAAAACAAATAAGCTAGGCAAAGTAGTTGTTGATACATTAGTCGTTGTTACTTTTTTACGATCTTTTAACATTGTTTATTTTGAGTTGTGGGTCTAGCGTTTTTTTGCACTATACTTCCGTTTACTTAACTCGAGACATAATAGCGAAGACATGAATGAAGGATGAAGTTGGTTAGGCAGTGTTGAGTTTATTTGTAATAAATAATTTTCAGTGACTTAAGGCCTTTCTTAAGCTGAAAATTGTGAAGAATTTACGAGTAGATTTTTGTGGATTTTGTGTATTGTTGATATAAAACCGGCGAAATAATATATTACTAGTTGAGCTATAAAAGTTGTTTGGCAATCATTTGAAACTATTTGTTGCTTAACTCAGATGTATGAAAAAATTCCTTCGAAAGCAAACAAAAAAATGTTTTTTATCGCCATAAATAACTGTAAAAACTGGCAGAGATCTTCTTAAAAGTAGTAAAAATATTATCGTTATGTAAAAAAGAAGGCAACAACAACAACAATAATTGCAACAAAAAGAATTTGCTACTAATAGCAACATGCATATGAAAAATCCTTTGCAGTCAACATGCTGTCACACACACACCAACACAAAGCAATATAATATCACGCTTTTCATGCATAAAAATTTCAACATATATAAAGAAGAAACAGCAGCAGACGAAGAAAACGAAGAAGTAAAATATGTAAGAGCGAAATTAAATTTATCTGCAAAAGCCAAAGAAACAAAATTCAAACAAATTGTGGCAACATCAACAGCAGCAACAGCAACAGAAACAGCAACAGCATCAGCAGCAAAACAGCAACGGAAATAAACTTTATGTTGCAGCAATGAACCGGCGGCAGCAACATCAGTTTCAGCACCAACGACATAAAAAGCAATTTGTGCAAATTTCTGAATAATGTAGCAAGCAATATAAAAATAGCACACACACACACACACACACACACACACTCACTCTACCAGATGCACGCGCTCACGCAAACACAGCCATTGCCAACGCCAGCTTCGCGGTTACAGCATCGGTAGAGAAATAAAAAAATCCACAACACAGTAAATAATAAAAAAAAAAACACCAACCCCGAAAGCTGTCGGTGTAGAAAAAATGATAACAATTTCGATTTCTATGAATTTAAAATAGATTCATTTGCCATTGTGTGACGACGACGACGACAAGGATGACTACAGAACAGAACAGCACTGACTATAACGCATTGAGTTCGTGCTGCTTGATGGTATGTGTAGCGGAAATTCGTGTGTACAAATAGATTGCGAAGGTTGCCACATTGCTATACTACTATAACTCTCTATTTAACCAGCTATAGATGTGTGCATGCTGCATGCATTTTTCATCCATACAATTGCAATTTATGTGACAAAATAATAACGTAAGCATATAAATAATGAAGATGATTTCAGCTGAGCTCCCTACCAAGCTTCAATTCTTTCTACATATTTATAACTTATTTTATTTTATTTTATTTTATTTGTCTGCTAAGGCACGCCTGTGCTATGAACACGTATCTTGAAGAATTCCTTGTAGTAGCTTTGTGTGTGTGTGTGTGTGTGTGTGTGTGGTAAAGTTCAAAGTATGTCGGTACATTGAAATTTATTTAAGGTGTCTCATACAAGATGCTGATATGCTCAAAACATATATTAGTATGCAAGATATTTGTATAATTCAAGGAACTGGTAGAAAAAGTTGAAGGATGAAAACTGCTCTTATGATTATGACAGATTTTTAAAGAAATGTTTTTTTTATTCTTGAATTCACATAAATTAAAAAAAACGGAAGGAGGTCAATAAGTATGCCATAATTCCTTTGAAGAGTTCAGTAATAAATCTGTTGGATAAGTAAATCGCCAAATAAATCAGCTGTTTAGATTTTAACAAAGACCAAATAAACCAACTAATAAACAGTATTCATGTTTTTTCGATAAGCTTTGGATTTTTTAAAATACTCATTTTTAACATCAATTCATATTTGTCAGCATCGTCTGTGGTGAAAATTTGACCAATTTTCTGTTTACCTATTTATAATTACTAGTAAACCTGTTGCCCGAATTCGAGCAATTCAATAAAAATTAATTGTTAGAAACGATATATTGAGTCTCAATAATGATATAAAAGATCATTATCTGAATGGTTTGACTTTAAACGTTTGATCTGACACAAAATTTTTTAATGTAACTGTCAAAATACGAAGACGGACTAACACTAATATAACAACTGAGAAAAACATTATTACTATTCGAAAACATTGCAGCTTAACTCTTCCAGCTATAAAATATAACTAATGTTAAAAAAAACGCATTAAAAAAAAATTTAATAAATAATATTAAGATATATTTCAGAAATTAATAAAAGGTACTTACAGAACACCTACAATATCGATTGATGACACATTTAGATGAAAAAACACCAAAAAACCCAAAAAAGCCAAAAACCCGTTTTTTTTTTAAAACCGTCAAAAGTTGACTGAGTTGTTTGCTCGGAAAGTGGAATTTTTGATTTTGGAACTGCATTTTTCGGGCAATTGACATTTGAGGAATGCATAAAAGATAATTTTGGTTAAAAATTTGTAGTTTTGAAAAAAATTCAAATTCGACCAATTCATAAGCTCTTCTCAAACTAAATTTCAAATCGATAAAATAACGGATTTTTGTACAAAAATTTTATTTCTGTTTTAAAAGGTTGGGAACCCCCTGAAGTGAAATCACAATTTTTAAAAGTGGTTTGCACATATACAGCCTAAACCTGATTTAATGACATCTAAATCGATAGAATCGGTCCATTGGTCTGGGAGGAGTTGAAGTCACAAAAAAAACCTTAGCCTATTAATTATATAGATTAGTTTCGCCGGGGTCGAAATTCGACCAATTTATTGATTGCCTATTTAATATTATATGTGTGATGGTTCAAGCTCGAGGCTATAACTCTTAATTGATTGGAGGTATAAAGCTATTTTCTTCAAAAAAAATCATTTTTTTAATATGATTATTTTTTTCAAAAACAGAAAAAAAACATTTTAAAAAAAGCCATGATTTTGATTTTTTGATGGCATGGACAGTTTATAAATTTAGTGTCAAGACAAAATAAATTCACCTAAAATCCGGTATAGATTTTGAAAGATAATCAAAAATGCAATTTTGAGTTTTTGTTTTTTTACAACAAAAATCATTTTTACCCCACATTTTAAGAATAAATCACATATTGTGGTCTTTTTTTAAAAGAAATAATTTAAATACAAACAAAAAAAAACCGTTTTATTTTTAATAGTTTTTTTAAGCTTATCAGGCTTGAATACAAAAAAGAAATAAACGAAATTTATTCACAGATGGCGGAGATATTGGTTTCCCAATTTAGAACATTCAATTGGAGACAGTTTTTTTCTCTCTCTTGGCATTTGGTTGAAAACACACGCTAAATAAATAACGACAATATTAAGAAATTTCATTAAAAATACTTTTGTTTAGAACTTTGCTGTAACTTTTATCACATTTGAAAGAAAATTTAACAAACTTTCAGAAAAAATTAAAAAAATTGAAAAACCGTTAAAATTCAACCAAGATATTGACATGGGAAATCAAATTTTTGAATTCACAATACATTTTTGTACTAATTTAACAATTGACAAATGCATAAATCTAAATTTTTTTAAGAAATTATTACTTTTAAAAAAAATTCAAACTCGACCAACTCAAGAACTCTTCCCCAACAAAATTTCTTTAAAAGCGAAGAGAAGATTTTTTCTCAAAAATTTAATTTCTATCTTAGAAAGTTGGGAACCGCCTCTATCAGATATATCATTTATATAAACATTCTGCACATCTGGCCAACATAACCTTTCGAATGATATAAGTTTCATTTATATTGAATTTAAATTAATACCAAAAATGCGTACGCCAAACTTTAATGTTCACGTGTTAATATATAAGATGTTATATTTATGCAGCACAAGCGAGATGTTTAAAATAAATTCGAGACTATAACTTTTTATTTATTTGAGTTATAAAGCTATTTCTGTCTAAGAAATTATTTTTGAATTTTATTTTTTTTTTTAAATACAAAAACAACATTTGAAAATAAATGTTATTTTGTCAAAAAAACATGATATTTTGATGGCACGGATAGTTTATTAATTTAGTGTCAAGACAAAATAAATTCACCTAAAAAACGCTCTAAAGACCATGAAAGAAACTAAAAACTGCAAGTTTGAGTTTTTGTTTTTTACAACAAACCCCCCTTTTTTACCCCATTGTTTGCGAACAGATCAAATTTTGTGGTTTTTTTTAAAAGGCATAATTTAAATATAAACAAAGAAGCAACGGTAAAATTTTTATAAATTTTTTTGAACTTAACTAATAAGACTTAAATTAAAAAAAAAACATAAATGATATCTATTCAAAGATGGCGGACATATTGGCTTGCCACTTAAGAGCATTCAATTTGAGATAGTACTTATTTTCTCACCTTGGCATTGGGTTGAAATACACGCTAAATAACTAACGACAATTTAAAATTTGATAAAATATTGACATGAAAAGTTTAAGTTTTTAATTCAAAACACCTGTTTTTACAGATTTGACAATTAATGAATGTTTAAAACTAAATTTTTTTTTTTGAATAAAAACTTAAATTTGACCAACTCAAAAGCTCTCTGCAACCAAATTTTATATTAACCAAAGAGCGTGTTTTTTTCTTAAAAATTTGATTTCTTTCTTAGAAGGTTGGAAATCTGCTCCATCAGATATATAATTTATATAAACATTCTGCACATTTGTGTAACAGTACCATTCGAATGAAATAAGTTTTAATCATCTTGAATTCGAAAAAAAAAATAAATGGTTACGTATTAATATATTAGATAAATAAAAAAACAACAGCTTTCCACTCAAAAAAAAAACAAAAAACTGAACAAAAAAAAATTGTACAGATTAAAACGATAGCTCATTGCAAAGTTCAATGTTTTTTTTTGTCGTTTAGAAAAATCTGTATTAAAAGCGATTATAAAAAACTGTATTAAAAATTGCCTTTTAGTCAGCTGGTTTATATATATTAACTTGTTTCGTTTTGGTTTTATGTCTTTCAATTTTCATTTTTTTGTCGTTTTTCATAAAATAAGATTTCGTTCAATTTTATGTTTTTTTTTTCTTGTGTGTCGTAAACAACATACCTACTTACAGTGTAAGGCAGACGTCATCTGAGTTTAAGTGATAGACTTGTCTCTGACGTAGCGTCGTTAGTCAAAATATCTAGTTCAAAATATCTAGGTTTTTATGAGATGCACAGAACTGATTTATTCCATAGACGAAAATAAACATTGTAATCCGTAATTTATTATGGGCCTAATGAAGATACGAAATGTAGCAAAATTAGTACTGCAAAAATTAAATTGTAAAAGTGTTGTTTATTCACAGAAGTAGACTGATTGTTCAGAACTTTTAAGAACACATAATCACTTTTGCTGATATTAGCTATATGACAATTTTTTAATGATAAATTATCAGCGTTGGTGAAATTTGAACTAAATTTTTAAAAAAGCACTTTCAACGAGACTGTTTTTTAATTCATAATTAATCTTATGTCTTCAGTTATCGTAGAATACAATTAAAGTCAGCTAGAATATACGATTTTCAAATTTGAAATTCTTGATGTTTCTTAAATATTAAGATGTTCGGTGCGCAAACAAAAAACAAAAAACAAATTGGCCATTTCAGCCCTTGAAAGGACTTTGACCGAGCTTCTTATGATCAATTGTATTGTGTGTGTTATTAAATATTTGCACACAATTGACCGAGAACTGGACCTACATGTTTAATGCTGACTCTGAACAGCTAAAGTTCATGTTCTCAAGTAGCTTTACATGGCATTATTTACTCTCTGAGGTTTGCCATTGTCTGCAGAGAGGTGATGACCGATCAGAAAAAATTTTTTTATTGAAAAAACTTTTCGCCGCGACTGGGGATCGAACTCGGGCTCCAAGCGTGCTAAGCAACATACCTAATCTGCACGCCACCGCCACCTGCTGCATTCTACAATAACCACAATTCTTCGTCTCAATGCCCTAAAATCTATCTAAATGGATCACATTTTGATTGAGAACTACATGAACAAATAGTAGAGAACTTCATTATTACAATTTTTTAACTTTTTCAAAAATTTTATAAACTTATATATCAGGGTTGTTTATATATTTTAAACCTCATAGTCTTATTTTGTCAAACGAACGCAATCACCTCACATCTGGCTGTCTTCGTTTGGAAAATTTCTTATGAAATTGGAACTACCACGCAAAGAAATCCCAAGTGAAGCATTTGCGTTCTGACTCAAAGATTATCTGTCTCGAATCACGGTCTTATGTGCTTATATTTATAAAAATTTGAATATTTCTTAAAAAATGCTTACATTCTGAGGTTCAAATTTTCTTCGTACCTCTTTTATAAGTTTTATAAAATCAGCAGGTTTAATACTTCTATACTTTGAGTCCTTTTCTCAATATTTAGGTGGACATTAACACACTCTATTTATATGTGTTCAACACTTATGGCGTTTTCGTTTCTACCAAAAAATGTTGCCCTGTCGCAGTGCAAAATGTTTTCAATGTTGCCCGCAACCCTGTAAAAGTGCATGTTTTTGCCTACTCGAAAAATGTCAACTTAAATAAACGAATATAACCATCCTTGTCTAACGCACGCATGTCATAATATTATCGTTTTAAAAACAGCTGATATGCAGGGCAATCATCTACCCTGAGAAAATTTGCAAGGCAGAAAATGCGCCTTTTTTGCCCTCTGTGAGTGTGACATTTTAAGAAACGAACACAGAATTTACTCACCCGTTTGCACTTATTTTAGAATCGAACACGAAAAAAGGCAAGGGCAATGAAAAGGCAACATTTTTTGGTAGAAACGAAAACGCCATTAGAAACTTTTAAATATTTTAATTTAATGAAGTTTAAGAAAAATACTTTGAAGAGTATTTTAAAGAGTAAGAATGAATTTTTTGCACCACATCTATCACTTGATAGAGCAATTGGAATGCCAGTTGTATTCCCAAAAATTAATAACACATGATTAGAAATTATTTGTGAAACTATCCGCAAGTATTTGACGTTTTTTCAAACACTAAGAATTTTTATACTATATGAGGTTGTTGTATACACTTTATATCATATTTTTTTATATGAGATTCTTGAATACACGTTTTTCATCCAAAAAAAAAAATACCCTAAAAGTATTGGTGTACCAATGGAGGACCAATTAATAGAGATATTAAGTTAAGGTTAATGAGGTTAAGTCAGAGACCGGTAATAATTAATAAGTAATAATAAATGAAATTAATACCTGTTATATATTTAGGCCTTGGGTAGCTCGTATGTAAAAAATAATGGTATATTACAAAACTTACTACTAAAGAAGCTCATCCTGCCATGGGTTGAAACAAATACGAGTACAAAATACAGCAATCAATTTATTCGTTTAAACACATCACCTTAAATATCTAAGTTAAGACACAATTTTTGCGATTTCATTCAACAAATAACTTTTTGGTAGATACAAAATTGAATATATATATTTGTGGTTAACGCATAGTTTTGCAATTGGTTTTTCCTTGAAACTGTCGTTTTTTACCATAAAATAATTATATGAGTCAAAGCCTTTGAAGTTCATTCATTATTTCTGGCACTCACCTTGAATTCAAATAAAGTCTTTATGACGGTCTTTAACTTTTGACAAAAACAGTTTCAAAAACGAAATACTAAATTGAAGTTGAACTGAGCAAATGAACTATTAAAGAGAAATTCCGCATAAAACTATAAACAGATTTCTTGTCAAAAAAGATAATAATATTTTAAAATAAAGCTTCATATTTACAGAAATGTAATTAAACAGATTTTGAACCATGACTGCTTATTACCAGCAGCTATTTTTAATTTTTTCAACAGAACATGCAAGAACAAAACACCACAGTTACAACAAATAGCAGTAGAGGAAAAAGTAATTTCTTTAAAACCGTAGCATTTTAAATAGAGGACTGCAGCAGAATTAATTAACTCGAAGTGGAAACAAGTTGAGTTTTTGCCGTTTAAATTCCAACAAAAGCCAACCGGAAACCGGATGCAATGGACTTGGCTTTGCCAACAAAATTTACAAAGAATCAATGAATCAACAAGCAGGATTGGAATAAATAGCTAAAGAAGCTTAATGCTAAGCAGTAAAATGAAATAGTAATATAGAGAATAAAAATGTCAAAGAAATAAAAAATTAATTTTCTAATTTATTGAAGTAAGAAGATAAGCATTCGCTCACAGCAAGCAATTTTATTAGAAAATAATTGCTGAAATACAAAAAGTTATTTAATCCTTTGAACAAATCATCTCTTTTATAAGATATTTACAATTTAATTTATCTAGACGAGGACTGATCAATAAGTTCATGACTTTTTAAATGAAACACAGGTTTTTTGACAAAACATAACTGTTTTGAGTTTTAAACACTTCGTCCAACGGTTCTCCATTTTTTTAACACTTTCAAAATTTAGTTTTGTTGAAATCCACCAAATAGGTAATTGTTTGTGAGATATTTCAGCATTGAGGTCAAATATTTTTCCGCTGAGCCATTTTTTAAGTTGGGAAACAGAAAAATAGTCACTCGAGGTTGAATCCGGAGAAAAGGGCGAAAATTTTATGAAATTTCGCCATGGAGTTAGCACATGTATCCAACCTGCATTGCCTTGGTGTAACAGAACTGTTTTCTTGGCCAAATGCGGTCATTTTTTCAACAAATCGTCATTACCTCGGTCTATTAAGTTGCCATTTGACATTGATTTCTCTGCCCATTTGAAGGTAATCGATGTGAATTATACCGCATGCATCTTTTGTCATGAATTTATTGAAAAATCCCCTTTTGACCTACTTCGGTGCCGATTCGCGCGTAGAAACTTAATGTTTTGACTGTTGTTTGGTCTCTGGTATGTGGTGGTGAATCCATGTGTCGTCGACGGTTTGGAAGACTCGTCCATATTGCGATTCAACAACGCCAAACACTCCTTCGAAGTTGTCACACGAATGCGTTTGTGGTCGATTGTGAGCAAATTGCGGCACTCATCTTGCGGCTACTTTTTTGATACCCAAGTAATTATTCAAAATCAAAACCACTGAGTCATATGATATGCCTATGGCTTTCACAATCTTCCGCTCAGCATAATATCAGCAGTCCTCAACATATACACAGCCACAATACACTTTTGTAGTTTCTACTTTTCTTCTTAAGAGTTGAACCAGGACAACATATACAAGCTAAAAAATGTTAACAAAATTCTATCAGATCTTTAATGTTTTAATTTGAAAACAGCTATAAGTAACATATATAATGTTTCACAACAAACGACAACAAAATTTCTAGTTAGGTTTTGTTAAATATTCAATTCAATTTCCAGCTCGCTGCCTGCACAAATCGAAGGCAACCGTCTTTATATTTTTGATATTTTTTTTCTTAAAATTTCAACTATGTTTCATATGACTACTTTATAGAGTCTTTTGTCAATATCTATTCAAGTGAATTATCTCATTGACATGGATTATTATGAATGTGTTTTTGTTGTTTTTTTTTTCTTGCTGCCTTCATACTCATCATATTTGTTGTGCCAAATGGAGTGTTTAAAATGCCATAAATATTAATGCTTAATAATGTTTTTATATATTAGATTTAGTTAACATTCTGAACACTGTTGTTTATGTTTTTGCTAGCAAATATTTCCTGAATTTTTATTATTAATATGTTTATTTATTCGAACGTATGGTACCAATTACCACTGAAAATTACTAATTTTTTTAATATTGAAAATATTTTTTAAGTTATTATTGTAAGTTAAGTTGTTTCTTTCAAGTTATTGCCTCTATGACGTTGATTGGTTTTAATAAATTATCTCTTTATTTACAAAGATTAATTTAATTCATGACTATTGGTAATTTGAGAAATTAGTCATAAAACAGTCGGTTATTCTTGATATCAATGTAAGAAACGAACAAAAAAAAAAACACGAGGATAGGAATATTTCATAAATTTAATGTTTTAAGTTCATAAATTGCGTGTAAAAGAAACGTAAACCAATAAAATATTTCGTAAATATTTCAGAATAAATGCATGAATCTCATCTTTACTATTATATAAAACTGAAGTGGAAATATTAAGTGTACAGTAGACTCCAAAATGACTGGACCTTTTTTTATGAAAAAATTTTAAAATATCATATTTGTGCTACAGAATTACATAGGCGGACTTGCTATAAGAAAATTTACCAATAAATATATTTAATTAAATTTAGTTTTGAACCACGAACCTCAACTACACGTGTTTTTTATTCACGTACTACACGTGGTTTTCGTATTCACGTGAATAGAATTCACGTACTTTAAGCAGACCCGAACTTTTAATAGTTTTTTTTTTTTTTTTTGAGTTTCTGAGAACGAGTAGGCCAAAACTAAGTAAAATATATGAAAAAACAGAAGGAGGCTGATATTATCAAGACGCGTAGATAGAGGGTCACTATAAAAAACTTTAAAAAACAGGTAGGGCAAAAATAAGAAAAAGTCAGCCGGACACCGACTCACAAGTTAGATGGATTCTGAAAAACTAATTGCATCACTTTTTTTTTACAATCAAAGAAATCGCCATGGAGTCGTTTTACTTCTCCTAAGCCTTTTTTTTTCCAAAAAATTTATTTTATATTAGAATTTCATGAATCGGAAACAGAAACTCAGCATAATCTTCTTCGGGTTTATTTTTAAATTTGGCTTGCATTTTTAATATTATTTTATCGGTTGCCATTATTTCCATTTGTTTGTTTTTATTTTTTAATATTTGTTTCTTTTTACAATTCATGCCATGTTTTTTGTGTTCTTTAGTGAAAAAAATTCAAGCCGTTAATGTAGTTTTATGCCAGTCTTTGTGTTTTAACTTGCATGAAATGGACCGAGTATTTTGCGTTGAGGTAGCATTGACGATAACGCGGACATTGACATCGAAATCGACATCGTCATCGACATCAAGTTGAATTGAATTGATGTTTTACTACTTCGACTACTACCAACACAGTTTCCTGCAATGCAACTAAAATATTTTTTTGTTTTTCTTTTGTATTGTTACTATATATTTTATTTCATCTCTGGCTCCATTAATATTTTGTATAGTCATAGTGGAGCATATTTTATTGTTTGTTGTAAAAATGCTCAACTCAGCTGAATGATTGGATGAATGAATGAATGAATGACTGACTGAATGAAGAAAAGAATGACTGAATTGATGCATTTGTACTTCATGCTATTGTACTTCAATAGCGCAAAAATCAACATTAAAATCGCGACGTCAACTTGTTTTGAGATTGAATGAATAGGTACGTATATATATATATATATATATATTGTTTTTTCAATTCTTTTGTTTTATTTCCTGCACTTTCTGGGTTCGAAAGCATGGCTATTCTTTGTGTTTTATATATATTATTTTTTTTGTTTTTTTTTTCTTATTTTATTGCCATACAAATATATTTTCTCTGCACTTCATAGACTTATTGTAAGCTGCTGTTGTTGTTATTTGAAGCATGTTGGTTTGAAATTTAAATCTAAAATCAAAGTTTTGCGTTGCACATAAATTTATGTCAGAAAAATTTAAAATACCGAGTGCTAATTATTTTTAAAAAACTCAGAATATTATCATTTGTTTATAAAAAATAAGAATATTTTGATAAAATAACCGGGAGAAAAACAACTTGGTCTAAGATACAGAAACACCAAACATCTTCTTAAAACAACAAAATGCTGCGATGGATATTATATATTATATCCGGCCTAATTATTTTAAATATATTTGCTAAACGTTTTTCTCATCCTTGCCATCAATAAACATTCGTTCCCAAAAGTCATCTGTACAAACATGACTTTATCAGCTTCTCTCCTAAACATAAACAGAATTCTTATCTGCTGAGTATCTGTATTATACATAAATTTAAATAATATCCTGTTCGTTGCCATGAAACTTCAAGGACAACTAAGTCCGGCCAACTCCATTGGTAGCAGCAAACATCTAGACTGAATATGCTGTCCAAATGTATTTGGATTCATTTTGTAGTGTTCGCTCCAAAGAAATTTAAATAAATGAGCTGCCATTTTGTAGTGTCTTTGTGCATGTGTGCGTATGTGCGTATTTTTAAATGCACCGGAAACGAGGAAAATTGCGAAATTTTAATACAGATGTATTACCAAGGTTGTTTATCGCTAAAAAGGTTTCGCTAAATTAATTTTGATGGTTTAATTATTTTAAGTGCTCGCATTGTCAGCAGCAGGAAAAAAATCAAATGTTAAACAAGTTGTTAACACAACTTTGGTTCAGCAAGAAAATTTAATTTCTCATGTTTCTTTCTTTAATTTAATTTCTTATGTTTTTTAAACAACATACAAATATAAAATACAAAAAACAAAATACAAAATACAAAATACAAAATACAAAATACAAAATACAAAATACAAAATACAAAATACAAAAAACAAAATACAAAATACAAAATACAAAATACAAAATACAAAATACAAAATACAAAATACAAAATACAAAATACAAAATACAAAATACAAAATACAAAATACAAAATACAAAATACAAAATACAAAATACAAAATACAAAATACAAAATACAAAATACAAAATACAAAATACAAAATACAAAATACAAAATACAAAATACAAAATACAAAATACAAAATACAAAATACAAAATACAAAATACAAAATACAAAATACAAAATACAAAATACAAAATACAAAATACAAAATACAAAATACAAAATACAAAATACAAAATACAAAATACAAAATACAAAATACAAAATACAAAATACAAAATACAAAATACAAAATACAAAATACAAAATACAAAATACAAAATACAAAATACAAAATACAAAATACAAAATACAAAATACAAAATACAAAATACAAAATACAAAATACAAAATACAAAATACAAAATACAAAATACAAAATACAAAATACAAAATACAAAATACAAAATACAAAATACAAAATACAAAATACAAAATACAAAATACAAAATACAAAATACAAAATACAAAATACAAAATACAAAATACAAAATACAAAATACAAAATACAAAATACAAAATACAAAATACAAAATACAAAATACAAAATACAAAATACAAAATACAAAATACAAAATACAAAATACAAAATACAAAATACAAAATACAAAATACAAAATACAAAATACAAAATACAAAATACAAAATACAAAATACAAAATACAAAATACAAAATACAAAATACAAAATACAAAATACAAAATACAAAATACAAAATACAAAATACAAAATACAAAATACAAAATACAAAATACAAAATACAAAATACAAAATACAAAATACAAAATACAAAATACAAAATACAAAATACAAAATACAAAATACAAAATACAAAATACAAAATACAAAATACAAAATACAAAATACAAAATACAAAATACAAAATACAAAATACAAAATACAAAATACAAAATACAAAATACAAAATACAAAATACAAAATACAAAATACAAAATACAAAATACAAAATACAAAATACAAAATACAAAATACAAAATACAAAATACAAAATACAAAATACAAAATACAAAATACAAAATACAAAATACAAAATACAAAATACAAAATACAAAATACAAAATACAAAATACAAAATACAAAATACAAAATACAAAATACAAAATACAAAATACAAAATACAAAATACAAAATACAAAATACAAAATACAAAATACAAAATACAAATTATTATATATAACAAATTAAGCACTTATTATGAAAAATATTTCTCGTGTAACATGATTAATAATTTTCATACCTTATTTGCTCTTCGCTCACTTACATTTTGACTCGTTGCAAAGAAAGTATTTTTTTTTTTCCTTATCTTTCACGCATTTACTTCACATCCAGTTTGAAAAAAAAAACCCGCGTCTTTTAAGATACATGTTTGGAGGTTATAAGAAGAAAACAGAAATTACTAACGAAGGTTGCATACTTAATTTTATTACATAAAATCTTATTATTTTTGTTGTTTTATTTTATATATTTTTTTTATTTTCTTCTTTTTTAAATAATTGTTTCTGGTTTTTGTCTCTTTGAAGCATCATTTGGCATCATTAAAGCCTGCAAACAATTTGCATAATACTTGAAAATAAAGCGAAAAAAAATACATTTATTCCTCTATTCGCTGCTTGTTCAAGGTTTTCAAAGATATGCTGTTGAGTAGTGCGGCGGTTGTTGTTGTTAACGAAGCAACCGACAGCACCAACACCGCCACCAAGGCAACCGCCAGCAACATCAACAACAGCAACACCAACAGAAATGTACATCAAACATTTCATTCTTGCCATGGTTTGTTTTTATATTTTTTTTTTTTTTTGTTTTTGCTCTGCTGTCCTTATTTGAAGAATATTTTTTGCTTGTTTATACTTTATTTAGAACGCAAAATAAAACACAGCGAAAATAGGCACAAAAATAAAACAAAAAATATATGCAAAAACCAAACAAAAAAAAAAAACAACTTAGACATCAGGCTAGTGTTAGTGCAGAAATAAAAACAGAAAACAGGGAAGAACATGAGCAAACAAAATAGAGGGAAAAACGTTTATTGCATTTAATTAAGTGAAATTGCCCCATTTATGCAAGGACACGCACAGTCCAGCACTCAAAGGATAAAAGCAAAGGATGGCAGTACTTTTATTTTGGCAGTTCTCTTATTTTCAACATCAACGCTGAACTGAATTAGATAGGTTTAGGGAAAAACGCTGACCAGTATTATTTGCTCTCTACGTATTGACGATGTCGCATGCAATTAAAAGGATTTCGTTAAGCTGCGGAAAATCCCTGTTAAGAGGTTTCATTCTCGATTATATTTTTGCTCTTGGTTACAACAGACACCAAGTGCCAGTTCTAACATTTAAGCGGGTTTGTCTTCAATTGCTTCATTATATGATTCCAACTCATAACACAGAAAACAACAACACAGCAACATTAGAAACACAGCAGCCGCAACAACCATATTGGCAACATTTTAATGATATGCAATCATGTTTTTCAAACATCATCATTCATTTACAGTCAATATATAACATCGTAGAGACGACATGTAATATCAGCGATCATACATACACACACACATACACCCACATACCGACACATGTAAGCTAGCTACAATTTGAGTTATATAAAAAATCTTTTATGTAGTGCTTATGAGCAGACAGTCACAGCTTGTTCTACTTCTTCTTCTTCCTCATCTTCTTCTTCTTGTTCTATGCTACTTTGCTGCTAATGGCGATGTTTGCCAGCATTAAAAATACCTAAATTTTATCTACGTCAATTAATCTTAATCTTATTCAGCGTGCACTTTACATTAACTATATATGTAGATACTTTGAAGATGGGTGGTAATGAGGTGGTTGGTGTTGTGTTAAAGGTTATGTACATACAGCGTTTAGTAAATATTTTTGATTTAATTGAGTCTGTGTGTGTGTAAAGTCGAGTGTCTAGCTCAACTCTAAAACAGACATTTTAAAGAGGCTTAGTTTGTAATAAGACAGAAAATTGGTTTTCAGTATTATATATATGAAATGGTGTTTCAGTATTATATTAAAAAAAGTATTTTATTAAAAGTATTGGTATTAGTATTAGTAAAAGTTTCAGTATTATATTAAAAAGTACAACAAGACGCAAATATTATTCGCAATACTCTTCCAAAACTGCTTCACTGGCTCATAAGGTGTTGAGTAAAAATTTTTGATAAAATATTTGTAAAAATGAACACAATACATACATACATCTTTAAACAACCTTCGTGATGAGTAAGTTTGTTTCATTGAGCCAGCAATGATTGGCTTAATTATGCTTAATCCGTTGAATTACAAATTCGCATGTCAATATTTAATTAATTACAGCCGCAGCAAAAACAGCAGCAACTGCTCTAACACAACTGCAAGATAACATAATGGCAAACACACTTACACACACAGCACACATACAAACACACACACACACACACACATAATATACACAACGTACATAAAACGGAATTCGGTATTTCTTCATTATATATATAATCGAATACACGCTACAGAAACATTAACTTAATTCGAATAAATGCATTTTATGTCGGGTTTCGAGTGTCGGAAATCGGGTTTTGTCTCTGTAAACAGTCACTTGCAATACATAATATTATTAGGATGTACAAAATTTAATTGAGCGAAATAGCAATAATATCCGTTTAGCTGTAACGCAAACGCATATTCTGAGCCAAAGACAATTATGGGGCACAACATGACTGATGATTAAGGACCGATAGTAACAAATGAACTATTTGCAGTGGCAGAAGGAAGCCCAATCAGTTGATGAAAGTGCTCATGCTTCGTGTTGATTAAACAAACCGGAAGTGGCTTAATCTAGTGAGTTGCATTAAGTTGCTGTTGAGCAAGAATTAAGTGTAATCTGGCAAAAAAAAAAAAAACAAAATTAGATTAACACTAAAACATACCACAATAAAAAGTTGCATAGCTAAGTTAGCCAAAAAGTATGCTTCAAAATTTTTAGAGTTTTTAGTAATGTTGTTTTTAGTCTTGTGGTTCTTGGCCGCGTTTCGCTTGGAAACATTTTGAATTTAATTAAAACAGAAAATGTGCTTGCATTTCATATCAAGCGTCAGCTACAACAAATGCTCACAGCTGTTTGTGGGTGTATGTGTGTGTGTGTGGTATTGTATGCGTGTTATAGACGTGAGTAAGTAAAGAAAAGCAAGTTTTTCGCGGGCTGCCCAAACCACGCTGCGAGCAAAAGAAGCGTCAGCAATTGCAGCAAAGGCCGCTGCATAAAAATACAACACATGCATTCCGCAAATAATGTGGCAGCACTCTTCAACTTGGTTTGTCTCTAGTTAACGCTGGCAGCTTGTGTGTGTGTGTGACTGCTTGCTTATGGCAGCTTGTGTGTATCATCTGTAAAAGTGTTGATGTTCAGCTCTTCATTACAACCAAAGCCACGCATTACTGCAGCGCATTTCGTGTCATTTGGGGCGTGACACAATTTCGCTGTCTTTCACACTGAACTATTTTTCTCGTGTGTGACTGTAAGTTCTTGCCTATTCTTGCTATTCTTGCTATTGTTAATGATGAAAAACAGAAAAACTGACGCTCACTCGTACAACCAGGACTCTGACAGACGTTTTTGATTATTTTTAATGCTCTTTTGTTTGAAGGTTTTTTTATGTTTTTGTCTTGTTTCATTGTCTTAATGATTTCTCACTTGAAAGTCTCTTGTTGTTGTTGATGATAGCTAAAGTACGATGGTTCTATTCCACAAATGGGCATCTAAACTTAAATTCTATTTAAGTAAAAAGTAAGAAATAAGAAGTAACAACTAAGAAGTATGAAGTAAGAAGTAAGAAGTAAGAAGTAAGAAGTAAGAAGTAAGAAGTAAGAAGTAAGAAGTAAGAAGTAAGAAGTAAGAAGTAAGAAGTAAGAAGTAAGAAGTAAGAAGTAAGAAGTAAGAAGTAAGAAGTAAGAAGTAAGAAGTAAGAAGTAAGAAGTAAGAAGTAAGAAGTAAGAAGTAAGAAGTAAGAAGTAAGAAGTAAGAAGTAAGAAGTAAGAAGTAAGAAGTAAGAAGTAAGAAGTAAGAAGTAAGAAGTAAAAAGTAAGAAGTAACAGTTAACAGTAACGCAAAACAAAACGTTAATAAATTCGGAAACAGTGATGGTCACACGGAATAAGGCGTGGTAGTTAAATTTTAACGCCCACTTTTTACTTTGCTGTCTCACAAATTAACCTCTCTGTCAGTTTTCATAAATAAATATCAATGATAGGACGCTATGGACATCATGTGACCTATATTTGATGGGCATGGTTTCACATTGTGTTTAATTATAACAAAAAAAGTGTTCGTGAAAATTTTGATCGATAAATTTTGTAAAGTTTAACTTACTCTAAAAAAAAATTACTTAAAAAATCCTTTTCTGATTGTACATCAGGCCGGATCAATCTTGTATGGATTAAAAAAATGTCAGCCGGTCGGGGCCTCAAAAGTTAAAGAGACTCATAAAAATGATTTCTGCACACCTTTTTTTTCAAATCGGAGAAAAACCGCCGAATCAATTTTGATTCTCCTGCAGTTGCTTTTTGATAAAAAAACATGTTTTTGCTTCTAACTTTTTATTTTTCACAGAATGCATACCCACATCTGCTAAAATGTTAAATTTCTTACTCATACCAACATTTTGACATAAAAAAAAAGTTGAAATTTTGTTTCATTATAACTCTTATTGACCACAAAAAATTAAATTTTTTTGCTATTTTTAAGATGGCTTATTTTTTAAAAACGGTGTAAGAGACACATTTCTTATTAGATTTACGTGGAAATTGATATTGTTGAAAAAATATTTAATTCTTCTCTCTTTCTGCATACCGCTTTAATCAAAGCTATGAGATTAAAAAAAAAAATAATCCAAAACAGGACGATAAAGCAATGAACAAATAAAATTAATTGTTTGTAAAAACAAGAAATGTATAATTTTATCAGATTTCTATATTCGATTTCTAACGTTCTGCCAATTTTCGCACACAACTTTGATTAAAGCGATGCACAGAAAGAAAAAAGAACTTAATACCTTTCCAACAATAACAACTCCACGCAAATCTAAAAAAAATAGCGGTTTTAAAAAAAATGTGTTTTTGAAAATACAAAAAAAAACCATTTTTGGTGGTCAATAAGAGTTAATATAAATCATAATTTTTGAATTTTTTTATGTCAAAATAATGGCCTAAGAAAGAAATTTAATATTTTAGCAGATGTGGGTATGCGTTTTTTGAAAAATAAAATTTTACAAGTAAAAACATGTTTTTTTTTACCAAAAAGGACCTTCAGGAGAATGAAAATTGCTTCAGTGGTTAATCTCCGATTTGAAAAAAAAATATGCAGAAATCGTTTTAATGAGCTCTTCTAATGTTTGAGACCCCGACCGGTGGAATCCAAATTTCGATCCGGTCTACTGTACAGTCATAAAATATGTACCAAACCAATCTATAAATTCGTCATTCTCAGGTTTCCGCTTTGAATTGAAATTATTTGTCATTAAAGAGTGAGTATTTGATATCGCTTTTTTAGAATTTAAGCTCATATGAAAAGTGGTAGTGGTAGTTGATGTATGCCGTGCCATTAGTATTCTGTTATTTGTGTACTTTTAAACTTAAGTTACTTGAAACTTTTTCTTTTCCTCTATCATAGTTTCCTCGCTCTGATATAACTATGGAAGCCCAAATTTATCCAGGCATAAAATCGAAAAATATAATTTTATACAAAATATAGTTTTTTATTATAAAAGTTTGATTTTTCCTTTGTCAAAAAGCTGAAAATTTATAACCACAAACTAGAAATATGCAGGCGATGGCATATTCAAGTAGTGTGCTGATGTTATTATTGTTGTCATTGGTGTTGTTGTTGAGAGTGTTTTGCTTTAAAAAACTTTCAAAAACACTTTGTTGTTTTTAATAAGGAAATTTTGAAACTTTGTTTTTATTATTGCATGCTTCAGCAAAATACACCACATTCTACTGCACATAAATACATACAAACATACAAACATACCAAGTGTTCTTTATACTAAAGTAAACTTTACTCACAAAACACACTTTCGTACAACTTGCTTGACTATATTTGATGCCTGTCTATCTGCTTAACTGCACTCAACAACTCATAAAACATGATAATCATGGCTGTCATTGTCATGGTAGTTGTGTTTGTGTTGATTTATGTTTGTGTGTGTGTGTGTGTGTGTGTGTGTGTTTGAATATGTGCTTGATGTGAGAACACAAAAAATCTGCAAGCAAGCAACGCTATGTTTTGCAAATTAAAAAACCACACAAATTTCACTTATATCCAAAGCTTTTCGTCTGCCTCCTTGTTCAACAAAAACACAAACACACACACCAACACATACACATACGCACATTCTCAAACACATTAGCTGTCATAAAATAGTTTTTGATAAATGTCAACATGGAAAGCCAGTGCTTGGCTCATCGGTGTTGCCATCATAAACATCATTATTAATCATGTTGACTTTGCGCGTTGTTATTGTTTGGTTGTTTTATTTTCTTCTTTTTTTTTTCTTTCTCTATTTCTGCTTTTACTTGTTTTATTGTTCACAAAAAATATAAAATGTTCATTTCACTTGAATAGATGTTGGTAGCTACATATTTTAGTTTTAGCATCATTAGCTAGAAAATTTTTATTTATGAGCCAGCTACATACAGCAGAAGCAAGCAAGTCTTGTGCATTGATGTAATTTTGATGACTTTCGGCATTGTTATGTTGAAATCCACTTAAAATCATACACATGCTCAGACATATACACACATGATCTATTCTGGAGTATATTTGATATACTTGAGTTATTCACCAGTATAATATATCAAATAATTACCTATACCAACATTAATCAAATTCATGTCGAGGTCTTAACAGGAATCTTGTGAGGAATAGATTGAAAAGCTAAAAAAAAAATATATTACAAGGATGTTTTCTTTTTATATGATTACACTATATAAAAGAAAGATACACTTTTGCTAGCGATGTTTCATTAAGACATCATTAAAATACGATTTATAAGATTTTACAAAGAAACCTTTAACCAGCGGATTGGCATCATCTAAAAGTTAGTGTCTTAGGCTAGATGTTTTTTTTTTCAAGTCATGAAGTCAAGTGATATATATAGACAAATGAGCTAGTTAAGTTGGATGGCAAAACTTTTATATTTGTAAAATCAATTAAGTTTATAAGCAATGCATTAGTTTATTTAAATCAATAATTATTTTTTTTTTAATATAAGCCATATCGCCCTGTTCAGACAATAATATATATAACTAAGCTAAGTCAAGCCAAATAATCTTTGAATACAACTAATATATGTAGATAAATCTTTTGATTTTGAATACTTAATACATCTTAGAACCTTATATTTTTTAATACTTTAAAGGTTTTTGATTTTCTAATGTTTTAATAATTTGTTGACTACACTCAGAAAAAAGTGTCTCGGAATATGATAAAAAAGGTATCATGTTTAGAGAAAAATGGTATAGAGTTTGCTCCAGAGAATGCTATTCTCTAATTGCGATACTAAAAATTCTCTAAAAATGATAAAAAGCTACCATGAAATAGAAAAATATATCATTTTTAGAGAAAAATACTTTTTTTTTTGAGAAAATATTTTTTTTTATATTGAAGAAAATACTTCTCATAGTGAATTTTTTATCAAAATATAAGAAAAGTTTTCCATTTTCAATAAAATTTCTCTAAAAATGAGAAATTTTTTGTGCGAGAAAAATACTTATCATTATTAGAGACATTGAAATGTTTCCATTTCCTAGAAATAAAGAAATATTTCTTCGAAAATGTGAAAATTTATTCTAAATGAAGAAAATTTTATTTGTAAAAGAGAAAATTGCTATTATCAAAAATAGAGAAATTTTTTTACCGGAGCCAGGTATGTGTTTTTTTCTCAGTGTACTACTTCAAACATATCAGCGTGATCAGGTAATTTTAATCATTTAACAGATATATATAATTTCTTAAAATTTTGAACCTGACCCAATCTATACCAATTTATTTAAAATTTATTAAAACCTAATGTTTACATGTAAGACATAGTCTTTTAAATGCAATAAGAATTAACAAATAGTCAACAAGTAAAAATATAGACAACCAAAAAAAAAAAAATACATACTAGTAAAGCGAAGAATTAAGTTATATAAAAATAAATGATTTGAATAAGCAAACAATTAAAACAACCGAACATAAGTTAGTTACAAATCAGGACTTAGAATAAATAATGAAAATATTGATAGAAAGATGTAGACAGTATTAAGAAAAGTATAGAAAAATTTCATGCTTAAAGGTGTGCTTCTTATGGATACTTTTTATTCTAACAGGCAACGAATTTCACAATCTGATTGCATTCACGTAAAATAATCTGTTGGAGTTATAAATAATTATAAACAGGGATAGTGAGGTTCAGATTTCTATTAGATCTACAAAATTGAAGCTTTTTATATAGGTAATTGGGTGTTTTGGAATGTATCAAATTATATAAGAATAAGAAGTTCCTAGCATCCAGGTAATTAAAAATATTGCAACCTAGAATTTGATTACCCATGTGACTGATACGGTCAAACTTCCGAAGGCCATAAACATACCTTACTGCATTATTAAAAGCATGTTGTTAGTTTGGACCTGGAATCAATTTTACTGTATACAACATCTCAAAAAGTTATAATAGGTATTATGAGCTGCTGTACTAACTTTTTTCTAGTTGCAATGGGAACAAATGACGCAGTCCATCTTAAGTTTTGCAGGACTTAATAAACCTTAATTACAACTGAATTGATATGGTTTACGCAGGAAAGTGAGGTGTTAATGTGATAACCAAGATCCTTTACTTTATCAACAAAGTTCAGTTCTACTCCGTTAAAGTAAATAGCTGCTATCCTAGAGAAAGAGTGACAGTATTTACAAATCGACAAGACATATGATTTAACGGGGTTGAGCTCGAGCCTATTAGACTCAGCCCATTCAATTATTTTCATTAAGCTTTCATTCATCTTAATACACAAATCATCAACAAGGTTAATTGGTCTGGACAAGTACAGCTGAAGATATGTACTCAGCATATGCATGCATGGTAACATACCGACATTTGCTGAAGATATCGTTAATAAATATTTTAAATAAAAGCGGACCAAGTACAGAGCCTTGAGTATCTCCACAGGTTAAATTACGGAAAGCAGTTAGACTATTACCCACCCTTACACGTTGAGACCATCCAACTAAGTAATCGTATAACAGACGGTCAGCCGTGCCAAAAAAAATTAAGGTTATTTACAAGTTTCTGACACAAAAGAGAATGGTCAACAGAGTCAAATGCCTCTTGGAGAAATCCAAGAGGCAGAGTAAATTTATATGCCCTAAGTCATATGTCAACCTTATGTCATCTAAAATCTTTAATACTGCTGTATCGCAACTGTGGCCAGGTCGAAAGCCAGACTGAAGTGGAGACATAAGGTCATATTTTCTAATGTGTTCTGAGATTTGTAACGCCATGAGAGACTCAAATACTTTAGATAATGATGATAGCAAACTAATAGGCCGAAAGTCAGATGGGTCACGGGCATTGTACTTTTTTGCAATGGGAACAATTGTCGCTACTTTCCAAACCTCAGGGAAGCAAGAACTTGTAAAGCAGTGATTTAGAATGTGGGTTAAAGAGCTTAAAACGTGCGATAGAATAATTTTTATGAATTCAATGGGTATTCCGTCTTCACCCACGGCATTTGATTTTATTTTGTTAACACAACGATCAACGTCACTCTCACTAACAGCAGCAAACTCAAAACTAAACACACTTACTGAAGGTTAAGTACATGGAATATAAGTCGACAAAGTATCAGAAGACCCTGAACTACCAATGAAATAATCATTTAGAATATCAGTATCAACGTCACAATCATCAGGTTTAACACTGCATACCCCTTAAATTGATCTAAAGCCTGCCTTAAATTGATCTAAAGCTTTTTTGAGGGCAATGATGAATCTAACTTGTTCATAAAAAAATGGCGTTTAGATAATTTAACAGGTGAGTTAGCTTCCTTTCTTGCTCTTTTGTACTCCTCCCAATTAGATATTGTGGGATTTCTTTTCCAACGGTTGTAAATTCTTTTCCGAATTTTAATGGCTGACCTAACATTTCTGTTAAACCACGAACAACATCTGCTAGAAACCCGCCGAGTAATAACCGGAACATGTACATCAAACAATGCGAGAATTTTATTTATAAAAAAGTTAAGCTTGTCATTAACTGAGCTAAGAATCGAGCATTCTGCACAGAGGGAAAAACCTATGGACTCAATACATAAATTTATGTACTCATCGCATAATTTTCTGCACACAAAAATTTTACATTTTTCATGTATTGAGTACATGTTGAAATCTTTATTGACTACATAATGCTTTTAAGCGGTTATGTAGTCAATAAAGAATTTTATGTACTCAACGCATAAATATGTGTCGTGAATTCATGAATGTATGTGGTGAGTACATTCACACTGTACTCATCGCAACCTGTTACAAATAATTTTATGTAATGAGTAAAGATCTTATGTACGTATTACATAGATTATAGACTCAGTACATACATAATTTACTCATTACATATTTGGAGTACATAATTTTATGCAATGAGTACATACATTATTTACTCATTACATATGTAAAATGCATAACTTTATGTAATGAGTACATACATAATTGACTCATTACATATGTTAAAAACATTATTTTATGCAATGAGTACATGTATAATGTATTAATTTTATATAGTTTTTGTTCATAATTTCATGTGTTGAATATATACACAATTTATGTCTGTGCCTAAATCACCCTCTCAACAAATGCAATGATTAACTTAATAAAGAAATGACTAGATTTCACAAAATAATTGGCAATTACTTATAGAAACCCAGCCATTTAATTCTTATCCAATCATCGCTTTTGTTCTAGAGTACAGTGGATAAACAACGCTCTGATTTTTTATATACTTTAGAGGTGTTGCTTATTTGAAAATCAAGAAACGAATGACATAAAACAGCAAAATCGTGTGCCGATGTTCAACAGATACGTGTACTGAGTCCATATGTTATGTACTGAATAAATGTGTCACTTCAATCGTATAAGGGGGACGTGTACTGAGTCTATATTTTATGTATTGAGTAAAGTTTTTGTAAAAAATTACATAACACGTTGATTGAGTACACGTTGCTTGTATTTATTGAAGTCTGCTATGTACTCAACACATAACATGATGTATTGAATACATTTTTTATTCATTTTAAAAAGTGAATAAATTGATATGTAGTCAGTACACGCTCCCTTTACTCAGTAAATACTGCTCTCGTTGCGTTCTCATACAAGTTGCAGTGCATAGATTTTACATAGCTGTCTCTGTACTGACTACATAACTTTTTCACTTAGTGTGACAAATCAATAATAGACAAATCGAAAAATAGAGACCTGAAATCTAAAGATTTATAATCCCGAAATGTGATTGTTTTATCAGTGGCAACAGTTTAAAGATTTACATTTATAGTACAAAAAAGAATATCATGGTCGGAAATAAAAGATATTTGGTCAAATAACTAAACAGAAGAGACATCTGAAACAACAAACAGATCTAAAAGACTCGGAGATACATTATTTGCGAAGCGAGTGGGCATACTAATGTGATTTACTGTTTGAAGACCAACTTCAGTAAGTTTATCAACAAAATGGCAAGCGACGTTGTCTTTGGATAACATATTAATATTGAAATTCCCACACATAACAAAATGGTCGTGATCAATAGCACAGTTTGACAAAGAGGTAAACAGTTCATCCAGACAACAATTACGATCTGACTTATAAATACACGACAACAAAACTTTAACGCAATTGTTATAGATCACAATATTAATAAATTCGACACCATTCAAACTATTCGACATTCCCAATAATTTTACATTTAAATTATTTTTAGTATATATTGCAACACCCAATTCTTCCTATATATTTTTCAAAATTCTTATTTTGCAATAAAATGTTCAATAAAATTCATAAGCAGTTTTTTTAGGGTGTTTAAAAATTGCATTAAATCGAATAAGTTTTTGAAATTTTGATTGGTAACCAAATCAAAATAATATAATTAACCATATTTTACCACTCATCATATTTATACCTAATTAGTCATAGAATAGAATAATTTCTCACTTATACGAATAATCTTACTCTGGTCTACTTTTCAAAAAACATAACTATTTCTAACATGGCTGTCTTTAGATATATTTTTTTAATTTATAGTTATTATTTTTTATTATACTTTAGGCTTATAATAAAGTCTTCACTGAATGAAGTTTTGCAAAATATTAAAAAAAAAAGTGAAAAACAGGACCACGCCAACGCCTTCAGCTGCTGCCACCACATAATTAAAGTACAAACAAACAAACAAAACAAATTGGCCATTTCAGCCCTTGAAAGGACTTTGACCGAGCTTCTTATGATCAATTGTGTTGTGTGTGTTATTAAATGTTTGCACACAATTGACCGAGAACTGGACCTACCTGTTTTATGCCGACTCCGAACGGCTCATGTTCTCAAGAAGCTTTACATGGCATTATTTACTCTATGAGGTTTGCCATTGTCTGCAGAGAGGTGGTGACCGATCAGAAAAATTTTATATTGAAAAAACTTTTCGCCGCGGCTGGGGATCGAACCCGGGCTCCGAGCATGCTAAGCCACACACTTAACCTGCATGCCACGGTCACCAAAGTACAGTCAGTATAAAATGTTTCCAGCTCTTAGCTAACATCGATAAAGTTTTCACAAACTTATTTTTATGATTTCTCTCAATTAATCATGTTTTCGAGAATTCAAACATCCAAAACCACTGCAGCTGAAGTTTAAAGAACTGAGAAAATTTAATTCAGCCACAAAATAAAAAAAAACACACAACAAAGCAAGTTTTGTTTAAATTTTAAAGTAAGCTGCACTTGTGAAAATCTCAGCCAGTCTGACAACCAGAAAGTAATGCTGCTTTTATGCTTCACACATAGCTTACTTTATATTCTTATTATTTTCTGATATGCCAGCACTTGCAAGGTATGGCTGAGCTTTTGGAAAGTCATTTGAATTCGTTTTTTTCGCAGTCTGAGATGAACTGATATCAAGCTGTTGTCTTTGGCTAGAGTTTTACTGAATTTTACAGCTCATCAGTAGTACTTGTAAAGCGCGCTGCCAGACTGAGTTTTACTATTTGTCGAGTACAAAGCAGGGCTGCCGTTTTAAATTTTTTATTAGTAGGGAAATTTCAATTTTTAGGCACAATTTTTTAAGTTATTTTTGAAAATAAACTGTAAATTTGTGTTTTTAGATACAATATTTTAAGTCATTTTTCAAAGGAAAGGATGCTTTTGGAAAAAGGATTGATTTTGAACTAAAAATTTTAAACTTCATTAAGTTGCCATTTATTTATGTACGATCAAGGATAACATTTTGCAATTATTTTCTAATACAACTTCGATGTTATGCCAAACACAGCTGAATCCAATGAATGTCATTCAAGAGATAAATTTATAGAGCAATTTTCCAGGAATTTGTGGCCTAATATATATGACATTATATGAATAATGCTGACTTCAAATGCATTGTTTCTCTCCCTGTTTCTCTCACTTACCCTTTCATATACTACGCCTTAATGCATCGTGTTCGTTTTCTGGCTGTTTATTTCAGTTCCCTCCAACTTTTGCTACGATGACTGGCCTTGCGTTTTACTGTTCTCCTCCAAATTTCTCTTCATTTGACGGTTGGTCTACCTCTTGAGTCGAGTAATTTCCACTCCATTGCTTTTTTTTGTAATACTGCTTTTATTCGGTTCGGAAGGTGTTGCCATCCATCCATCTTTACTTTTGTATTTTGACCGTACAAAGGCTCCATGTTTGTTCTGCGGAGCAGTTCTTTATTATGGTTCCAACATTAGAGGGGTATGTAAGATAGGTCCACACCAAATTTAAAAATAATAGAGTTAATTAGAGCTTGGCAACTCGCGTCTGACGTATTATAAAAAGTACATTCCGAAAAAAGTATCTTGGAATATGATAAAAAAGGCATCATATTTAGAGAAAAATAGTAAAGACTGCTCTAGAGAATGCTTTTCTTAAAATGTGATCATATAAATTCTCTAAAAATGATAAAAAACTTATATGAAAAAGAGAAAAATATATCATTATTAGAGAAAAATACTTTTTATTTTTGAGAAAAGATTTGTTTTTATTGAAGAAAATACTTCTCATAGTAAATTTTTGTATGTAAATAAAATGATAAAATATGTATAAAATGTACTAAAAAATTTTTCATTTTCAATAAATTTTTCTCTATAAATGAGAATTTTTTTGTGCGAGAAAAATATAGCCTGTTTCAAAAGAGAAGAACATTTTTGCGCATGTTTGAGAATAAAAAAATAATTTTGAGAGCGTTCTTTATTCTGATTTGTCGACATTAAAAAAAAAAATTGAATATTCTCTGAGCAGAAAAATAAATGAAAAAAAATTAATGTATATTCCCGAATTTTGTTGTTCATCGCAATTGCGCTGCGGAAGTACTGAATTTTATTTTTCAAATTCAACCATTCAAAATTGAAAACAAAGGGGGCGTCTAAAAATAATTTGTTAGCCAAAATTTCACTTCACAATTTTTTTCTTCAGCAAATAATTTATTTTTTATGTAATTTGTATTTGATTTCTCTTTCAATCGTACTTGTGCGAACATTTGTTCTGAATGTGTGCGCAATTAAATATATAGAAAAATAGTAAAAACACTCAAAAAAGCATAAAGTTCAGCGAACAGTACAAAAAGAGCAAGAAATTAGGCTCTTAAAAAATTTTCTAGCTTTAAAAATAACTTCTCACAGCGCATCGAAAAATGAAACTAAAAAATGTTCTTCTCTTTTGAAACGGGCTTTACTTATCATTATTAGAGACATTGAAATTTTTGAATAAAGTTTTATTTGAAAAAGAGAAAACTGCTATTATCGAAAATAGAGACATTTTTTATCAGAGAAAGATATGTGTTTTTTCTGAGTGTAGTAACGAAATAAACGCGTTTAAAAATTTCAATTTACATTATTTTTAAAATTTCTTTTTTTTTTGTTAAAATTGTATTGTTATATTATGAATAAATATCTTATAGAAAAACGGCTACTAAAAATATTCTTACCATACAACGCCAGTTATTACAATCCTTAAGATCTCCTGTCTTCACAAATTTGAACGTGAAAATATCCTTTTATCGAAAGTTGCTTCAATAAGTTAATTGTTTATGGTAGTTATTAGTTATTTATGAATGCAGGATGTTTCCATCATTCTGCTGAAACAACCACTCTTCCATATTTAGCTATTTGATAGGAGAACGAAGATGTGATACGTGAGTTATCCTCATTTTTTAAAAAATTTGGTCTGATGACTCCAAAAAACCACAAATCGTACCAAACAGAGCATTTTTTATTACGCAATGGCGTGCCTTTTGGCTGGATCTGATATCCCCGAAGGCCAATATATGTGCGTAATATTTTCCATAGAGTGAACGAACAAAGACCAAGCTGTAGTGAACGACGCGCAGTTTAATAAGCAGGTATATCAAAAATAGTGCAAACGTTGTAATAGCAGCAAAATACTACTATTGCTCACTTTCGTCAGCACTGGCATCTCGAGAGCAGAACAACAGCAAATCGTAAAAAATACACACAGCTATTCATGCAATATTTCGGATAATCCTTTATTATTCGTTTTTTTCTTGATTACTTTTGTATATGTTGGCATGTATGTGTGAGTCTGTTTTTTTTTTTTCTGGCACATGAAGCAGGTGTAAGTCGTTAAAAAGTATGCAAAGTATCGAGTTGGAAAAGTTTTGTTGCAAAAACTTTGCTAAAGTTATTCGACGTACGTTTGTTGTTTGTGCTATTTTGGCTTTTGGCTTCATCATATAATATCATGAGAAACTTTGTAAGTTTAGCACTTCTAGGGTTGTATTTCAAGTTGGTGTTGTTGTGCTTGTTCTTCTACTACATGTCATAATAAACAGTTTTGGAGAATGATGCCGCCGCCCATACTTGACAATAAAAAAATAGTGATTTTCTAGTGATTATCGGCTAAAAGTTAAAAAATTTCTTCTGTTTTCTTATTAATATTATATATACATATTATTATATAATATATATATCTAATTAATTTTATAAATAGATATGGTTTATTTAATTAAGTAAAAGATGCATAACGTGTGCTTTATTATTTTAACAAAAAGGCTAAAATTAATCATCGCCCTTTGTAGGCTTAACCCAAACTGAATTCTGCCCCTTTTTTGTAACCATAAACTTAATAAAACAAATACGCCATGTTAATTACGCTTCCTTTTTGGGTTTTGACTGAAGACTGGTTTTTTCATTTTTTTCGTTTTTTTTTTTTTTTTTGTTTTTTTCGTGTTTTTTGTATTCGGGTACTTTATCAGCTTCTAAGCTTCCTTTTGTTTTAATTTCTTTGTGCGAGGTTTTTCCACTCGCATTGTTTGTGTAACAATTATTTTTTTGTTTGTAGTCGTTTTCTTTTTGCACACAGTCTTAATTTTCAATGATTTTTTCTTCTACTTTGTTTTTGTTTTTGTTTTTCTTTCTAGTGAATGTTTTTTTTTTCTTTTTTTGAGTTCGCTTATTTACTGGGTGGGGCTTCATTCGGTACGATATGCCAAAGTAGAACAATAAAACATGAAAAACCATGCGGAAAAAATATAAAGTCCTTGTTAAGCGCCGTAACGTCAAGAGTGCGCGCAGAAATTAAGACCGAATGTAATACAAGCCAATTATTGAAATAATGTTTTTATGCGATTTCATTATAATTTAATTTTTCTAAAAGAAGTTTTTGAAAGCAACAGCAATGCAAATAAGCGGAAACGAATTAGTGGAAGTAGTCGTAGTAGACGGGCAAAGCAAAGAGAGATGGTGTGGTAGAGTGGGATGTGGGAGTGGCTGAAGTGTGAATAATACTGCCCTGAAGCAATGTTTGCTTTCTGGCATTTAAAGCATGATAAACAAAGTCATTTTTTTCTATATTTATTGTTATCTGCTCAATGATGAAGCCAGATGGTTTTCAAAAACAAAAATAATAAATTCTAATAATGAGGCGAAACGAAGAGCGTTGAAGAAACAATGCGAGAAGCACGAGGAAAATTAGCTTGGGCTGTCATTTTTAAGAGGCCGAGAGAGAGAGAGGGAGAGAAAGAGCGAGAGTTTTCTGCTGTCTTAATTAAAAAAGCAAACTTAAGGCAGTTCATCTAATTTTTACCAAAATTGTAAATATAAATAAAACTTTTTATATTTATCTTGAACTTAAAAATTGAAAATATATGATCCTTGTCTTGGTAGTACAAGCTTGACTAAATAAATTTGTAGTACTACACCAGTAAAAGTTTAAAAAGCCAACGGAAATATAGTACAGTTGGATCTGTTACTAACTAATAGAACTAGCATTGTTTAAATACTCATGAAAAATATTGTAAAGTCATTCTCCATAAAGAGAACAAAATGTGAGGCAACAAAATTATGAATAAAGCACATGAAATTGCAAAAATTTAATGTTTTACAACAAACAGGAATCCCTTAAATATTGTGTTAATAACTCGGCAATTTGACTACTCCTCCTGTAGTGCTGCAAAGGCTGATTTAGTCATGGACTAATTTTATCATATAGTGAGACATATTTTGCTGATATTGATGTTAACGACATTAGCTCTGCGGTTTCTTTAGTTCAATCCTCGATCTGCTAGAAAGTGTTTTCAATAGAAATAATTCTGTTTTTTATGGTTTGGATTTTTGTTGTTGTACTAATGTAATAGTTTTTATCAAGTGATTTCATAAAACTTTGAGACAAAAAAAAAATTAAACAACAACAACAGAATTTAGCAATTTTAAGCGATATTTACATAATTATTTTTTTGTGATAGCAATGCGTCGGTACCAGCTCATTTTTTATAAAAATGTATTGTGTTTTAATTTTCATATTTCTGAATGTATTTGAAAAAATTTGATGTAAAAACAAACATTTCTTATTAAACTTACTATCAGCTTGAAGTTGGGTTTTTTATCATTGTATGACTTAATATGAAATAAAGTTAATTAGAGCTAAATATATAAATATTATTTAATATTTTCTTATTTACCTATTTATTTCATGTGATAACCATGAACAAAGTGTTGGAATCGTAATTTTTGTTCTCAGCACACCTGTTTTTCTTCGGATTCTCATATTGACCGCTTGACCCGGAACTAATTTACAAAAAATATTTAGGTACAAATAAAAACTTCTTCGGAAACAGTTACATTTTCAGCAATTTTGTTACCTATCTCAATTAAATCATTTTGCGAACAGTGGCTGGACATTGCATTTTTGTATGGCAGTATAGATCTCTATGAAGACAATGTATCATTCGATCATAGATCATTCGACAATGTATTAAATTTCATTAGCGATACGCAATCAATACATCAATAATGTCGAATATTTAATACATGTATAGAATTTATGAAAAAGACATTCTACAAAACCAAATACACTGAATGTTTTTTTATGACAGAATAACGAAGTAATGGTTAAAGATATTAACTTAAAACTTTGAGCACTTTTCAAAAAGAATTTTAATTTTTCAAAAATTTTTCGTTTTTGTGTTTGTGACGTCACCTTCTGTATTACTCCAAGACTCATCAGCTGATTGACTTTACATATTTTTTGGGCCGTTAGCAATTTATTTTTCTGTTATTGATGTCGAGATATTTTTTTTTATGGTATACAAAACCATTAGTATTTTTGCCTTCAAGCTAGAAGTAGTTTTTAAAAAAGTTTTACCGCGAGTCATCATTTTGTGTACAGGCAAAAATTTTAGGAAACCCTATACTTATCTCTTGTCTAAAGAGTTTACTTCAGCAGGAATTTTTTTTACAGATTTTTCACTTTTTCACACAGAAGTAAAAGTATACACAATAATTTTGAATTTTTACACGACTTTCATGAATATTGATAACAAATATATGACGTCAAAAACAAATTAAAATTATTATTAACCCTAGAATGACTTACTTATTTTTTATATATAAAGGTCATGCTTCGTCGAATCGACGACACCATTTTTTAAAAGGCCCCTACCGATGTCCTATGCGGAAAAGTCTTAAGAAATGACTTGTTTTTGATTATTCAGATTATTTAAAATAAGAGAAAATACCAAAAAATTTTATGTTTAATAGTTTTTAATAAAAAAAATAAATCTTTTCTGTTTGGGTTCATTTTTCATTTTTTTTTTTAAAAAGGTACATTAAACAAAATTAAATATTAACTTCTTTAAGCTACATTGAATATAAAATTAATTTTTAACTTGAAAACAAAGCTCTAAATTTTATTCAGATGAAGTTTTTAAATGGATGAGATAATACTATAGGCAATAGGCAGTTTAAATTTATAAATAAACTGTGGATTTAGTGTTTTTTACATAAAAAACAGTCACTTTAAATTTGGACGATTATATCTCCGTTTAAACAAAAGATACAAAATTTGGCGATATTTCGTTTGATAATCTCTTAGTTATAGCTCCGCTACAACACATAAAACAATAAAAGTTGATATACCGTTGAAACGTTTCATATTTTCTCTAACATACAAAATTTAATTTTTTATCTTATGGTGTGTTGTTTAAATTCTGGATTAATAAAACTAGACAAGTGTAAAAAGTGTAAAACACCCTGTATCTTGAAAATCCTACCACAACAGTAAAAATTGAGTACAGATTTGGAATCAGCGTTGAAAGGTCATATAGAAATTATTTTGGGTTTTCCGGATCCTACTTTTTTAGACTAGTATTATTTATTCAGGCATGTCTGAATTTTAGAGCACTGCTATTATTTTGACAGCAACTGTATATGTTTTCGGTTGCAGATTTTGCGTTCCAGCAATCAAAATGGAATATTAATACAAAAACTACAAAATACAACCCAAAACATGACACTGAAAAAGTTACTCAAAAGCCATGCTTCGTCGTTTCGACGACGATAATTCTTAAAAATCATACTTCTAAATTATTTTTTCGGTTCTACGTCTGAGCATACTTTCAAGCTAGACTTTGACTGGTGCTATAGGAAAAATCAGAAGAAAATAAAATAAAACAAGGAAGAAAAATGATTTAATGTAACCATGCGTCGTCGATTCGACGAAACATGTCCTTCTAGGGTTAAAAAAATTACCTGATGCTTTCATAACAAACAGCTTCACTTTACATAAAAATAAGATATATTAGTTCCATTACAGCTTTATTGAAAGGTTGAATTGGATATAAGACAAAGCCCCGATTTGGTATAAATAGTACATAATATTGTCAATAATATTTGAACTAAGTTAGCTAAACTAATTACATGACATTCACAATGAGCTCTTTTTTCCACAATACACACTATAATCACGAAAATTAATACACTAAGAAAAAAAACATACTTTAATATTAAACAAAAATTTTTAAAATATAAATTTAACGCCTTTGTGTTTCTACAAAACAAAATTTAAAACAATTGTGTTTAAATTTCAACTATACACTCCTTTCAATTTTTTTCATTCATTATTTCTTTGAAACTTTCTTTGACATTTTTTGAATTTTGAATTTTCATTGGTTTGAAAAATATCGAACATAAAATAATATAAAAACTTGTTCAGTTTTTCAATATTGAAATATTTAAAATGCAAACTTCATTGAAAGGAGTTGAGATTCGGTATTCGGAGGGTCCCAAGGATCGCTGATTACGAATCTGTCATCAAAAACTCGGAAAAAATTAAAAAATGGCATCGAAAAAATTATGCTTTAAAACATTTGTTTTAAATTTAAAAATTTTTGTTTTAAATTTGTTTTCTTATTTAAAAACATTGTTTTAAAAACAAAAACCCTTGTTTTAAATTTAACTTTAAGAACAGTTGTGTTTAATTTAAATGAATTTGTTTCAAGCTCTATTTCAAAAACAAATTCGTTTAAAATGAACACAATTTCATTTAATTTTAACACATATTTCCCTCAGTGTAGGAATAGAAACTTAATATGTTCCAAACTAAATTGGTTTATTATTTGTTTTTCAATAAAATTATTAACCTTTTAAGTTGTAGCTTGTAGTAAAAACTGTTTATTATCATTCATAAAAATTGTTGAAATTCTTAAGTAAAGCTCATCGCATATCAACTTATGCAAACATTTTATGACAAAACTATTTAAAGCAAGTTTGAAGAACTCTTCTGAAAGAAAAACATTTCGCGCATACACACACACACACACACACACACACATGCTTGGTGTGTGTATAAACGAAACAGAAGGGAGGGAAAAAACCAACACGTTATATATTAATATATGCTCAACAGACAAAAGAAAGGATAATCCAATCAGAAAAGTTTTCTCATTTATATGCATTCGTATTAATTTCAGCTGAAAACTCAACAACTTGTCATAACTACGAACAGCAGAACAAGTTGAGATAGCACCAATGGTGATGCGCTAGAACAAGTATAACAAACGAACCACAACAGTATAGATTTATAACGTTGTTACACGCTCTACCTTGTTATTGGTGTTGAGCATTATAAGGCTTTAAGTAGATTTTGTTGTGAAAAATATGCTGTTATATTATGTTGAAAAATATAACAATTCTGCACTTTTTTAATTTTGCCTTCGTTAAAAGGATGACTAAAATATTTTCAATGTTGCTGAAACATAACGTGAAGCTATAATAATTATTCTAAACAATTTATATTAAATTTGTATTCACGATAACTATTCAATTATTCGATATTTAAACTGTATCAAATGGTTTTTATTAAAAAAAAACAAATTTTGGCTTCGGCAGCCAATATAAGATCGTAATACTTGCTGTAAAATCAATTTCTTGTAAATATCCATAGTAAAAGTATCCTAATAAGTATCACATACAGCCAACTTATGCAGGTAAATACAACCTCAATACATACTCAAAATTTTTTGACATCGACTTTTTGTTATAAATCAATTCACAAAACACATGTCTCACTATCTTTTTCATTTTTTTCTTCAATAACTGGAAGAATAAAGTTAGTGAGTTTAAATAAAAATTGATTTTCTTCTGCAGTTTCAACCAAAGAGTTCTATTTTTCGCATCTCCTTATTAAAAGTAATACTTTTTGAGTTGTGACTGTTTTGTTTTTAGTGTGCGACATTTTGTACCAACTGTTACCTCGTTTATCCACTTCAGGCACGAATTTTGCTCAGAACATGTGTGTGTGTTTGGACCGAGTTATACCCTGCTAGAAATACGTTCTCAAAACACTCAAACGTAAACATATAAAAAAAATTCGTTTGAAATTTTAAACAGAAATCAATTAATTCATTTCAAAAGAACCAAAAAACAAAAAACACAAGTCATTTATTTTCATCAACTACTTCGGAGCAAATCTTTTGGCAATCGCCTTTGCTCCGCCTATTCAACACTGATTTTGACGTTTACACGGAAATACTTTAAATTTCATCTGCTGGTAAGGTTGAAGAATTTTTATGCGTTGCGGAATTAAATAAGTTTCTTGGCTCTTGCTTAAATTTATAGTAATTTTTTTTAGATGGGTTTGAGCAAAGCCTTCATTCACATGGTCAATTGTACAGCTGTTAAAACCGCTTTGCCACTCATCTGCATTGTTGTTTTCGCGCAAATTTTTAGTAACATCCGATCATTTATCATTCGGTTCTTTTTCTCACCCATTCTGATTCTCATTAATTTTCAACGTACGTAAGTTGCGTGAGTGAGCGCGGCATCACCTGGTTTGACGGTTCACCGGATTAGCAGTTCACCGCATCAACATTTGGCCCTGCGGCCTTACCCTACATTATGTACAGCTTGCTCACCCACTAGCTTCTGATAGTGATGACGATGATGATGATGATGATGATGATGATGATGATGATGATGATGATGATGATGATGATGATGATTGTTGCCATGGCAATGTTTGTGCGTGGTGCTACAAATCGAATTGTTTCTGCTACTGCTGCTGTTGCTATCTTGCTGCTGCTGTTGTCGTTGTTGTTCCTGCTGCTGCTGCTGTTGTTGTTGTTTTAATGTTGGTGCCTATGATATTGGCAACAGCGTTCGTGCGCTGGCCACTTAATTGCTTTGCATTTGAATGCGGCAACCAACAATTTAATCAGCGAGTTGCTTCAATTTAGGACACTATGGATGAATGAATGGTTGGATGGATGCGATTCAATCAAAATTTAATGAAATTCACGTCACGGGTAACAGGCTCATTAAGCATCAAGACCAGCCTGGTGACCTGAACTGGCAAAATAGGCGGCAGCAGCGGAATAAAATGTGAAAATTAAATAAAACATAAAAATTTAAATAATCCTGGCTTGCTTAAAATATTAAAATAAACAGCACGAAACTATTCCATTGAGCGCACTTCCTGTAGCAGGATGTGAAAGTTTTAACTGACGCGTTGTAGGCAAACATTTTGATTTTTAATGCTCATGCCTGCCAGATATATATAATTTTTAGACCGTTAAAAGCGCCCTAAGTAAACTGCACGTGCCACATGGAAACCTACGCACTATCAAAATCTCAACCCTGGCAGCTAGCTCTGATTTGTATTATTAACTAAAAATAAAATCTACAACTCAACAACAAAAATTTTTATTCTCTTAGAGCTTTTTATGGTTTTATGTCAGTCAGTTTAATTATGTTAAAAAGTTAACCCAAACCTTAGAAGACGTTTTTAAAGAATTATTTAATAAAATTAACAAATAAAATTAAATACCCAAAGCTTTATTTATTTATAGTTTTTGAAAAGTGAAAAATTTCTTTAACTTACTGTTGATTTGAACAAGAATTCGGCAAGCCTAATATTTCCGAACAACATAAATATTAAACAATTTCTTCTAGAGTCTCTCTCGTTGAATGTGTTTTTAATATAAATGTTTGTTTTGGTGTGCGTGAATACTAAAGTTGGGTAGTTATCTCTGCGGAAAACGCAATTTATTGACAATTTGAAGTATCAAGACTTAAAAGTTAAGCGAAAACAATTGAAATTTTGTCAGAAGTGAAGAAAAAGTTTGTTGTTTTTCATACTTTTTAGTGTTTATGATAAAAATTTCTAAAGTGTCACATACTCATCAGCCAATACACTACCTTAAGATTTCTCTACAAACTTCCGAAGAAGGGAATTTGACTTGTACGTTTTCATATAATAAAATAAAATACGACATCTTAGGTTACTTTTGAATCAAACAAAATTTAGATTTCTTGCTTTTATAGCAGCTGAGCATATTTTATACTTGTTTTTTTTTGCATACAATGCAATGTATTAAAAGGAATAACCTTATTTTTTCTTCATATAAATTTATTAAAATTATCGTCTCAATGTCTTTTGTACCAACTTAATTTTAAATCAAGCGAAATCATTAAAAAAAAAAAACATTCATTCTAAATACTTTGCTTTACCTACTCAGTTCAGTGAGCAGCAAACCGAACTAAAACTGAAAGTTATTTGCTGCTGACTCTGCCATAAATATCTCGCTAGCATTTTGCTTAAAATGCACTTAAATCGTCGTTCTGTGTGAAGGCTTGTTCAAAACGTGTAAAACGTCTGTTTTGCTGGCTTTTTCTAGTCTACTTTAATATCTGTTTCTTTTTTCTCGCCGTACTAAAACCGAACACATCACATCGTATCCTGTAAAACGACGCCATCACAACCCTTTAGCACCGGAAACAAACTTTGAACTCTATCGTTTTCTTTTTATTTTTTTTTTTTTTGTTTTTTTCTCCATCTAGCTACTTCTTTTTATTTTATCAAACCTTTTTATGCTTTCGCATAACTTTTTCTTCATTAGCCTGTTAGACTTAGGCAGCGCGCGCGCGTCTGTTATACGACGAGAGTCCCCGCATTGATTCGATTGTTGTTACACTTCCCTTGAAAAACGTAAATCTAATTTCCGTTTTTCTGCAGCATTTGAACTCATTTAAATCAAACTCTCGAGCAGACATAAAATAAATTATTATATTTATAAGAGCCAGCAAATGCAACCGAGTGAGTGGCAGTGGTATAAGAAGAAGCAGAAGAAGAAGTAGCAAAATTATGGCAGTGTGTGTGAGTGTGGGTTGGTTTGAGTTGGGTTCTGATTCGTGTGTAAGACTGAGATGCAAATGTCAAAAGATGAAGCCGACTTTATTTAATTCAAAAGTTCTTTTATTTTTTTATGCTTTTTTTGTATTTTTTTTTTTATATTTTTCATTCTCATGGAGCTTCTCTGAAGTGTAAAAATAAAGGATCAAGTGTATTTTTTCAACAAAAATTAATTGAAAGCAACGCTGGCTTGCAAATAGTTGAAAACTTTTTATGTTTTATTTTTTTATGCACTTTTTTGTGTTCGTTTTATTTTTTTATATTTTTTTTTTCTTCATGTTTTACACTTGTTTGCTCTTCTTCCACATGACTAATGCTGGCGAATGTAAAATATTATTATGAGTGAAAAGTTTTCAAGTATAAATTTTATAAAATATGCAGTTTCCTTGATGATTTAATTAAGTTTTAATTAATGCCTTCCTTTTACACGCTGACTTATTTGCCTTTTTGTGTTTTTTGTTTTATTTTCAGGTGAAGTGGAGCGACTCCTGAAAGAGTATCGTCAGAATCAGGAGCTGGTACGCCGTATCGGCGGCCATTATTATCAAATAATATATCCGGTGCAGTTAAGGCATCACGAAAAGATGGGCATATCAACGCGTGAAGTGAGCCCACCAAAGGTACGCAATCGTATACGTAAACGAAATATTAGCAATTACACAATGGTATGTTCACAGTCATTCATTCAATCGATCAATCAATCAATATACATACGTATCAGTCAGTCAGTCAATCAAACAGTTTAAATTTAACACAAACACTTTTACACAACTCTATAACCTGTACACAATATGTAGTTAAAGAATTATTTTAAGATGTTTTTTTTTTTTTAGGGTTAGTAAGAGGTTAATGTATGTTGTGTTTATGAATTAAAAAAAAAAAAGAGAGTTCTTTAAGGTGGGACATAACATTCGCGGCAGAGAATGCAGCGCTTGGGAGTCGCTAAAACTGTCCGATTTGGAAAAATATTACTTTTTTAAATTCTAACGAAATTGGTTATCGTATGACATGAGTTTTTTTTTAAATTTTTGGTGATGTTGCAAATTTGGAAATGTGTTTTTTCGAAAAAAATATTGACTTTAAAAATTCATACAAAAATTAAAAAAAAACTCGTGTCATACAATAGCGAATCAAGTTTGAAAAAATACAAAAAAAAAATTTCGTCCAAAAATGAACACGCAGTGCCGCAACCAGTACGAAAAACATCGTTTTGAGATAAATGCGTTCAAAGTTTGTGAACAAAGAAAAAAAAAAGGTTAAAATAAAAATGCGCTCTCACTAATCCGGCTGTAACTTTTTAACCCGTAGGAATTTTTCCATGAAATTTTTTTCTTTGAATCTTAATTTACTAAAATACAAAATTATAATAAAAAAACGGCCAATGTCATGTCCCCCCTTAATTTTAATGCTAAATATATTGCCCTTCGATTTTGACTTAAAATGTGTGATTTTTTTGTTTTTTATGCATTTTTATGAACAATTTTTTTTGTCAAAACACCATTTATCACTTCTGGACTAAAACATGTAATTCAGCCTGAGTAAGGCAGCATTTCATAAAAATATTGGAAATTTTGTTTCGGAAGTTCAGTTTTTGTAGCAAATACAAAATATACAGCCTAATTAAATAGTGCTGAAAGATATACATATTTAGTATATTAATTTTTAAACTAAACAAAATTTTAATGTTTAGTTTAAACTACCTGATCAAAAATCAGCTGATTAAGTTTAAAGAAGCTGATCAAAAATCCGAAGTTTATTTTATAAATTAAAAGGTTTAGAAACATCAAGTTTCAAGAAATTAATAACAAAATGCTTAACTAATTGAACCAGCTGCAGTTTTAACCATTTCGCTACTGTTGTCCAGTACAGTGGACACTGCTTTGAAAGTGTTGTTAATTAAAATTTTATTTTTTTTTTCAATTGTTCTATTAGTTTTTCATTTGTTTTAACACGAACTCATTTAACGGTATAAGCCGCGAGTATGTTTTTGGTTTCAGATAAATATTTTCTATATCAATCAGTTTTTTGGCATCTTTCTGGAAGGTTGTTGTGAAATTTCGTATTTTTTTATTTTGTAATCTTAGTCGCCAAAAAAAGTGTGTATGATAGAGTGCATGCGTAGCAATTGTATTTAAGCAAAAAAAAATAAAATTTAAGTTCAAGGAGGTTGATCACAACTAAAACCCATATCGCACGCTAAACACAAAACAGTCACAACTCAAAAAACATGACTTTTCAGGAGAAGCGAAAAATAAAACCCTTTGGATGAAACTGGAGAAGAAAAGCCATTTTCATTTGAACACACAAACTTCATTCTTCCTGTGAATGAAGAAAATAATGAAAAAAATAGTGAGACATGTGTTTTTTGAATTGATTTATAACAAAAAATTGATTTAAAAAAATTTTGAGTTGTGACTGTTTTGTATTTAGTGTGCGATATGTCCCTTACAATGGACATAAGTAGTAAAGAGTTACGAAGTTAGTGTAAATTATATTCTTTTCGATACAAAAACCTCATGGATCGACGTAAGTTACTATTTGAAAATCAAAGAGCTAGAGCTTTTTAGTAATTTCTCAGATCTAAAGGATGAATCAGACCAACATTCAATAGCCTACCATCCTACCAAAAGGAAAAAAAGCTACTAGTTTTGGTTTTGCCCATGTATGGCAACACTGAAGTACATCTCTTGTAAGAAAACAATACAAAATGCGGATTTAAAAGTAATAGTTTCTGTGTAACAGCCACAAACAATAGACAAAATATTACATAGACATAACTTTTGTAACAGTAACAATATTTCGGTTGGATATGAGAATACTAAACAAAAACTATGCTTTGGACATTTTTATATAGGAAGATGCTGTTAAAGCGATACCAAACTTTGAATCGATGCTTTTCTACCTACAAAACACATCACTATGACATAATTTATAAATGAGGATACTTTTATCAGCTGAATTGGTCCCTATTTTAAACGATACTTATGATTTTGAACAATTATGTAACTTTGAAGGATATTTAAGAACAAGAATATGACATCATAGCGCAAAAAAATTTTCTTTGAATCAATATTCGACTCCGTTATGTCACTTCAGCAAAAATCATTGCAATATCATCAGCAATATATACAGTTATTCTGTATAATTAAATTTACTTTGAGGATGTAAGGAAGATGTTATCAGAAAACAATCTTATGCAAATGTGCAAACGTTTGTAACGCATAGAACGAAGCGAGTCCGGTATAGAAAAGTATATATATTCTTGATCAGCGTCACCTTATATAGCGTATGGATATAGCGTATACACAGGATAAGAAGAAGGAGTAGAGATAATTGAATAAAACTCGGTACACATGGTCACATGCACCCAAATATCTGCACGATTGAATATTTTTGGAATCCGCCCACGGACACGCCTACCTCCCATACAATGCAAAAATTTAAAACAGCATAACTCAGCTCATAATAAGCCTACAACAATAAAATTTGATATGTATGTGCTTTATATCAACACAAAGATGTTTTAAAAAAATGAACGTCACCCGCTCACAGACACGCCCACCTCCAATACAACCCAAAATTTGAAAACGAAATATATATAACCCTCTGTTTAACCTACAGAGCTTAAATTTGACACATAAATTTTTTATAACAAAACAAAGTTTTCTTTGAAAAATGGACGTCATCCGCTCACGGACACGCTCACCTCCCATACAACCCAAAAAGTTTAAAACTCAATAAGTAAGGTTATGTTTGTCATAGAGAAATTATATTTTGTTTGTATGTATTTTATAGCAAAACTAAGATGTGTTCAAAAATTGCGAGTAATCCGTCCATGAACACGCCCACCTCCCGTAGCGAAAGCACAATAAAGGCATTAACTGAGAGCTATAGGAATAAAAATGGGTCTGTGTAAATTTTCCATCAACATTTAAATGCATATAAAATATAGGCTTCATCCGCCCTTGGAGACGCCCATTTACAATAAAAATTTTTTGCTTTTGAAAAGTGGGTTTAGGGTATTTCATAGTCGGCCTTGACCGACTTTAGACTTTTCCTATAAGTAATTGTCAATTATTTTGTGAAATCTAGTCATTTCTTTATTAAGTTATTTATTGCATGTGATGAGAGGGTGATTTACGCACAGACATTATGCATGTACTCATTGCATAAAATTATGTTTTTAACATATGTAATGAGTAAATGATGTATGTACTCATTATATAAATGTATGCACTAAAAATATGTAATGAGTAAATTATGTATGTACTCATTACATAAAATTATGCATTTATAATATGTAATGAGTAAATAATGTATGTACTCATTGCATAAAATTATGTGCTCCAAATATGTATTGAGTAAATTATGTATGTACTGAGTCAATAATCTATGTAATACGTACATAAGATCTTTACTCATTACATAAAATTATTTGTAACAGCTTGCGATGAGTACAGTGTGCATGTACTCACCACATACATCCATGAATTCACGACACATATTTATGCGTTGAGTACATAAAATTCTTTATTGACTACATAACCACTTAAAAGCATTATGTAGTCAATAGAGATTTGAACATGTACTCAATACATAAAAAATGTAAAATTTTTGTGTGCAGAAAACTATGCGATGAGTACAAAAATTCATGTATTGAGTCCATAGGTTTTTCCCTCTGTGAAATATAGGCTTCATCCGCCTACGGAGACGCCCATTTACAATAAAAATTTTTTTTTGTTTTTGAAAAGTGGGTTTAGGGTATGTTATAGTCGGCCTAGACCGACTTTAGACTTTCTTTACTTGTTTTTAAATCGATTTTCGTAATTTGGATATCACTGAAAAGGCTATTTTGTCTTTTTTCAGAAAAAATATAAAACTTAATTTTATATCGTTGGAAAGATGATGAAGCATAAAAAAATAGAAATTATAAAAATGAAAACAACTTGTGGCGGCTTTTGCTGGCATGGCATTAAAATTTGAAATTAAAAATTACTGTTGTTGACTTACTGCAAATTTTTCAAAAGTCTTATATTTTCCCTTAAAAAAAAGGAAATAGTCTTTTAAATTGACAGAGCATATTTTGGTATATGCATGGCTGTGGGTGCGCGAAAAACAATACGTGAAATCTCAAAATCCTCATTTTGGTTTTTTAAATAATAAGCCAGCCAACCTTATAAAAAATTATTGAGCCAAATCGGAGATACTAAATGCAAGTTTTATTACACATCAATACGAAATGGGCGTAAAATCAGGTACTGATTTTTGTGCTAATTTATAAAAATTTGTTCGTATTGCCAAGATAAATTTCTAAAAAAAGTCATAATATATAATACTAGCTGATACCCGGCGCGTAACTGCCGTCCTAGTCCAATGCCTGCCCAGTTTGCCAATAGAAGGCCATCAACAAATAGTAACTCCACTCTGAGTTTCAATATTCTGTGATTTTTATTTTCAAAGCTGTTAAATATAAAAAATTGTCTTTTATGGGTAGAGCCAAGCCCCTAGTTCAATACACGTTTTAGTTTGCGAGTACCTCCGAGTAGAAGTATACCGCCAAATAGATACTTCAAACCGAGTTTCTTTATTGTGTGACTACTATTTCCAAAGCTATTTAATTTAAAAAAAAATGTGTCTTATATGGGTGGATCCGCACCCATTGTACAATGTCCGTTCCAGTAGCAGGACACCACCAAAAAGTAATTCCATTCTGTTTTCCAATGCCCGTGTCTGTTTTATAATTGAAAGACCTGGCCAATTAGTTACTTCAATGTTAAACGACATTTAGTTAAAAATTTATGCGATTTAAAAAAATTGAATTTTATGGGCGGTAGCATGCCACCCTTTACAAAAATCGCTAAAATTTTACTGTCGAAGGCCAAGACTCAATAGTAAGTTCGTACCGAGTTTCATTGATGTGTGATTTATAAACGAAAGTTAAGCCGAAAATTTGTGTTCTTGAAAAAGTGCCACGCCCCTCGCGGGTAGAAGGTTGAAAAATACCTTACGACCTATTCTCATACCTGCCAAATATACAAACAAAATTTCATTAAAATCGGTTCAGCCGTTTCGGAGGAGTTCGTACACTAACACCGTGACACGAGATTTTTATATATTAGATATATTTTCTTTTATTTTGGTTTCATGTTTATTTTTTCAAATTATTTGCATAAATTATATATTACATTTTTTAACATAATTGTTATTAAATGAGATATTTGTGGAACTGACGGTAAAACAACATTTAATTAACTATTTGTTCAATACAGTCCATATCTACATATGGAGTTTTATCCTCGTAGTGTAGAAAAGGCCTTACTTACTGCGATTTTAAATCCGTTTTAATTTCTGAACTATTACGGAACACTGTGTTTGTTATCTAAAAAGCATTATCAGATTATATCTATAAGTCACTGCGTAAAGAATACGAATTGTTACTTCCTTCTACACAGTCAAGAACTGCAAAAAGTTCGACAGTTTAAAATATTGATATTTGCTGGAAGTCTTACTCATAGAACCTTATAAGGACTGTTTAATATCCTGGATAGTATTTTTGTATAGTTCTGCTGTGAAGCACAGAAAAGACAATATCATGCAGCTTTAAGTGGCAGCAGATAACAGCTTAACTTTGGCAGCAAACAAATAAACAGAAAAAGCTGTAGGCTGGTTTCATGAACAATCTATATCTAATATAAAGTCTTTTGTTTTTGCCAAAATTTAACTTTTTCTTATGAATTATCGAAGCATTCCAACAATAGAACCATTTAAAATATAATAAAACACCGTAGGTGTATATTTTTAACCAAGATTCCTGCATAAAATGTAACTTAACTCCTCTTTTCTCCGCAGCTTTTTTTGGAATTCAAGGATTTATTTTTAAATTCTACAATACAGCTACAGTTATGCCTATCTACTGTCAAAAGTCTTGTATTTGAAAATATTTATATCTATAGCCTAAAGCGAATACAACAACAACACACCCACACACATACACTCAATACAATGCAAATTTCAACAACACACAAACAACAACATTTTCTGAAGAATATACCATTGTTTAGTGTGTATAGATTACATTTTAATTCTTCTCAGTAGTTAGCTTTGCAATTTAATATTATATTTAGAAAACTTTGTTCTTGCATGTCTACAAACAGTTTTTTTTTTAATCTATGTATATGCTTTTAACGTATTCAAAAGTTATGTCCTGCGGCTATGTTGCAAAAATTAAATTTAATCATTCAACATACATGCAGCATTTAAATTTAAACAAAACAATATCAAAAGTAATGCCAACTTTTAGATTTTTACACACGAACTACAAACAGGATGCAGGATATAAGCAGAAATAAACTCCAAAAATACTTAAATTAATCCTACGAGATGAACGACTCAATCGAAATATAAATTCAAGTTAATTAATATTTGGTTGAAAATGGTTTGAAAATAGCAATGAGCTGTAGCAGGAGCTAACGGTGCTAGTAAGTCTCCGGAGACGACGTTGAGCAACAAAGTATCAAATAGCTACAGCAAAATTTTAACTCGATTAAATTTTATTTTCAAATATTAGCCAGCTGCTGTGTAAATTAAGCTAGCTCTAAGCATAAAATAGTTTAACTTTATATCTATTAGCTTCTGTGAATTTGTTGTAATTTATACAGCTTTTTAAAGAAAAAAGCAAATGAAAAAAAAAAAAAACAACAGAAACATTAAAGATGGCAATTAATTAATAAACCACGCTGTAGCTAAGCGCAGCTATTCCAACCACTTTGGCAGCACTTTGCCAAAAACTTTTCAGTCGCCCCCTATCACATAATCTAGAGCACGTTATAGCAATTCAAATATTTCATTCGGAAGTCCATGACTGCCGGCGCTATGAAGGCAAAGACGACTTTTTCTCACTCACTCTCTCTCTCTCTCTCAAGCTCTCTATATTTATATAGAAAGTAAGAGGCCGGCCGGGCTGGTGTTGTTTAGGGTATTGTGTACCAAAAAAAAGTTATGGATGATGGTGTTGTTGCGATTTAAAATTGGTTGCTAATGAATTTCAATAGCAAGCTGGGGACAATTGCTGTGTTCAACAACAACAACAACAACAACAACAACAACAAGAAGAACAGCATAAAACAACAATTAGTACGCCACTTTAGCTTAGCTGATGCTTACCGTATACCAAACATTTAACGAGTGGGTGTTCAAAGAGTTACTCTGGCAAAATAACTTGAAATAAATGCAAGGGGGGAACACTTTGTAGCAACACTCTAAGATGGGACATCAATTAATGAATATTATGTTGATTCATAGAATGGCAACAAATGTTTGACAAATTATAATAAATTATTTATTAAATCGTTCAAGGGCACTTTATTAATACTCATTGAAAACGTATTCAAATTGAAATTGAATGAAGATTAGACGAATTGCTAGGAAACAGTAGATTAATTTTCAGATCGGTTTTCGTATGAAATCAGAGATTAAGTATTTATTGCTTTGAAAAAGAAAATATTATGTATTGCTACACTTATATATACACTTCAGGTGTAAAATTATACAAGTTATTGTGTGAGCTATACATGGTACCATGTATATGGATAATGGTGTAGTTGGTACCATTTATAGTTTCAACAATAGTATTTGTTATTGTAGATAAGTTAATTTTTTGTTCCCAAAAAACAACTTGTTTTATATAACATGGTATTTTCTCACAGTGTACACCAAAAAATAAGCCCTTCGAATATCAAAAGTAAGAAGAACTCAAAAGAAGGGTTTTTTCGTAATTTGTTGGTTTTTTTGTTGGAATTTTAAAAAAAACTACTGTTTTTTTGCAACAACTTTTTATGTTTCACAGAAATTATACATAAGGGAGGATGGGGAAAATTTTATAAAAATTTTTGCATAACACCAGTAGTAGCAGATGCACGATTTCATTTATTCGAAAATATTTTTTAATTAAATTTAATAAAGAACAAAATTTTAAGTACATATTTGCGAATTTTTATTGAGATGAATATAATTTAAAAACAAGTAAAGAAAGTCTAAAGTCGGTCTAGGCCGACTATGAAATACCTTTAACCCACTTTTCAAAAACAAAAAAAAATTTATTTTTTATTCAGTTTTATTCCTGTAGCTCACAGTTAATGCCTTTATTGTGCTTTCGCTATGGGAGGTGGGCGTGTTCATGGACGGATTACTCCCAAATTTTTAACTCATCTTAGTTTTGGTATAAAATACATACATACATAATATAATTTCTCTATGACAAATATAACCTTATTTATTGAGTTTTAAACTTTTTGGGTTGTATGGGAGGTAGGCGTGTGCATAAGCGGATGACGTCCATTTTTCAAAACCATCTTTGTCTTGTCATAAAAAACACACGTGCCAAATTTTAGCTCTGTAGGTTAAACAGAGGCTCATTTATTGCGTTTTCAATTTTTGGGTTGTATCGGAGGTAGGCGGCTCCGTGAGCGGATGACGTCCATTTTTCAAAACCATCTTTGTCTTGTCATAAAAAACACACGTGCCAAATTTTAGCTCTGTAGGTTAAACAGAGGCTCATTTATTGCGTTTTCAATTTTTGAGTTGTATGGGGGGTGGGCATGTCCGTGAGCGGATGGCGTTCATTTTTCAAAAACATCTTTGTGTTGATACAAAACACATACACACCAAATTTTATTGTTGTAGGTTAATTTTGAGCTTATTTATGCAGTTTTCAATTTTTGCGTTGTATGGAAGGTAGACGTGTCCGTGGGCGGATTCAAAAAATATTCAATAGTGCAGATTCATGGGTGCATGTGATCATGTGTACCAAGTTTCATCCAATAATCTCAACTCCTTCTTCTTATCCTGTGTATACGGACAACACACAGACGGACAGACGGACGGACAGACGGACGGACATAAATAGCTCGACTCACGTGGTGACGCTGATCAAGAATATATATACTTTTCAATACCGGACTCGCTTCGTTCTATGCGTTACAAACGTTTGCACAAAGTTAATATACCCTGACCTTTCAGGTTTAGGGTATAACAAGAGGTCTCTTAATTTATTAGAGAGTAGCAAAGTACAGAAAGGTGCACTCGTACATAGCTCACTTTGCCACACGGTCGTGTACCTATTAAAACATCTTACGTCTAATGTTTGTTTTCACTGCAAAGAGTGATTTTCCTTATAATTCAGGGTAACTTTTTCGTTTAAAAATATGACATAATAATGACTTCTTAATGATTAAAAGAATAATCTTATTTAAAAACAACAAAGGAGAGGAGAATATATCGAAAAATAAATAAACAATAGAAAAAGGATTAAAACAAAAAAAAAATTGTTCTATACTTTTGCTTTATAGCTTAAGAAGTGCTTCTATAAGGCCTTATTTGAGCAATGAGAGCAGAAGGCCTGCAAAATTTTCCCATTTCATATAAAAAAGAAAGTATGCTTGTACACGCAAAGAAAAAAAACGTTTATCGACAGCTTGCTGCAAATGAACTCGTCTTGCTTAAAGCCATTTTTCGCAAACGTTTGAACAGTTGTCATAATAATAGTCAGTTGCGGGGAACGCGCTATTTAGTTGCAAGAACTTAATTTCGTTTGCCATTAACGTAAGTTTTTTTAAATTGTGCCAACCGAAAAATTTGTTTTGTTCAACTGAAAACTTCATTTGTAGAAATTAAAATCCAATTCTTATAACATACACATTTGTAATCTAAAAAAATTCATTCTACACAATATCTCACAATAGCTCAATGGAAGCGTACTAGACTGTCATGCGGAAGACGTGGGTTCGAATCCTGGCTGTGTAAGTATCAAAAATTTTAATTTTATTATTGAAATGCTAATTCTTTTTTCTTAACTTCATTTACCATCAAAATAAGTTTTACTTTAAAAACATTAATTAAAAAAAAAAACCGTTGATGTTCTTGTTGGGGATTGAACCCAGGTCCATCGAGACCTAGGCTCGAAAGCCAGCACACTCGGCTTAAACTTGAGCTTCCAAAACAATGATAAAATTTCATTACATAAGTTCGATGTTTTTTCGTTTCAAGTAAGAATATTTTTAAGATGATGAAAACTGAGTATTCGTTTGCAGCAAATACAGTTCGCAAGCGAAGTATAGTTGGTGAGTTTTACGGTAAACGAAAAATTTCTTTGCGTGTATATTAGAGCACACATGAAATATATGGGATTTGCAAAGTGCTAAATTTTTTCGCTACCCACGCATTTTTAGAGAAAATGGGTGTTAAAAATAAGATCTGCAAAAAAAACCAAGCATTTCTAGTGGTAAAAAGCCAGTCGCTTTTGAGTTTTATCTCAAAGAATACTCGAAAATTTTGTGAAAAAACTCAAAAAACATAATTAACATAATAACGTAGTTTTTAAAATATCAGTACGAGGTGAAAGGCGACTATAAAAGTTTTCATTTAAAATTATTCAATAATGATGTTTTTGTCATTATTTTACATTTTTACGCATCCGGTTACGGTTTTTTGAAAGGTCAAACTTAAATTTTTCTACTACTCTCGTAGTATACAAAACAAGTATATGACGGTAGGAGACGAAGGGTCATGATCTCCAAACTTCCGTATCGCCGTGATATACATATTTGCCAAGTAGCTGTATTAGAAAAAATGCTTTTCCTAATGGGTATATTTATGTCAAGAAAGTGTTAGTTATAGCATGTTATAGAGTGTCTCTGTTACAACAGACAAGCCAAAATATCAGCAGGATTGCCAGATTGACCTTTAATAATTTTTATGAACTTTTTAAATTCTGCCTTGGATTCAGTGACCCATTATCGAATTGTTAAAAACGTCCCAAGCGCCATCATGAATTTTAATTCTTGACATACCCACGCTACCAGCACTCAACTGATTTAACTTTACGAAGAATTTTTGCATATTTTTTTAGTACCAATGAATGGATATATAAAATACTCATCATCGAAGTCAGAGTCATGAATACTTGCCCCTGTCGAAAAATAAAGTGTTTGATGAACTTTGTCTAAAATATAGCTAGGCTCATTGTTATTTTATTCATGAAATTATTTGGCGTTGTGTTGACCCATAGGTTTCTTGGAATTTTTAAAAAAATTTCCTTTTTGGGGAAAAACCAGTTTTTGTATGAAATACTTTTTTTAGTATTATAAAAAACAAAAACTTCTTAAAATTAAGCTTAAAAAATGATTATTATTAGAAACCAAAATTTTGTGAAATCTGCTAGTTCAGGAAATTTTTGTGGCAATTTCACTATAGTTCTTAGATGCACTAGATGGAGCCAAAGAATATTTAAGACCGAGTTTATGAAACATTTTGTGTTATTTTTTTTGTATGAAGACAGAACCGGCATAATGAGTAGATGATTCTCCTCGTACACTCGTTCACTCGTTGAGAGTGTATTGAAAAAGAGTAGGAAGCGTTGAGGGTTGAATAAATACGTAAACTTTTTAGAATGTACTTTAAATAGTGGAAAAAATGTGAAAAATCACTGCAGTTCTCTGCATCGTACACGTGCCAGAAGTGAAATTTCTAACAAATAAGAAAAAAGACAAGACACAACCCTTCAATTCATATAGAATTCTAAGGGCATCAATACTTACAATTTTTTCAAAATACTAAACAACGAAGTATTTAATAAAAAATATAACTTGTAGCCACAGGTGTATTTTGTTAGCTTTTTTTTTAGCTACGCTTTTATCCTAATTTTACCGTTTTTATTATTTATATCCTTCTTATTTTTTTCTTTTGTCTTTATAACTTCTCCTTGTTTAAAAACATGAGTTTTCAACACTACACAATCGATCTTAATATAGGAGACAAGATGCGTTACTTAAATAGCGGTTGTGAGTGGGTGGCAAACACTCAACTCAACTCAATTGAAACACTCACAAAACAATCAGACCCTTATGTTTGCCCTTGCAATCAATCATCATAAACCTACCACAAAAACATATATAAATTTAAGAATACTGTACTTAGTCCTTCTTAGAAATGGACCTCATCTGATGGGTTTATTACAGAAAAGTTAGAACATCGCTAGATGTGTGTGTGTGTGTGAATGTGTTTAAAGTATTATAACGAAAAACGAAATTTTAACAAGCATTTACTTTAAGTTAATTTTCTCATAGCAATTTGAATAAAAAAAAAAAAATTACTTTTATTTAATTCATCACAAAACAAGAAAAAAAAAAACAAAAATCCTGCTTGCATATTTTTGTAACTACTAAAATTATTAATACAAAATTAATTCTCTACTCGATTTTAAAAATATTTATCTCTAAATGTGTTTAAATGTACCATCTTAGAAAAAAAAATATATATATATATTTTTGTACGCAATCGGCACGAACACATGCTTTATAACTTTATTCTTAAGTTTTTTGTCATTTTCATAAATTTGGAGAATTAGGTCAAAGGTTACAGTGGCCAAGGTAAAAAAGCTTTTTTCACAAACACTTCCATTATATAATTTAAAAATTTTTCAAAATGATTCCGTAAATTTTCTTATTTTTTCTAAAATAAAGCGTCAATTTCACTATATTTGGAATCAGCGCTTCAAAACATATACAAAAAAGTTAAATCTTTTATTTAAAAAAAAAAAAATGTTTTTAATGATATTTAGAGCAGATGATCTCTTGCTTATCATTACTTCTCTTATTACCGGTTATTTCTAAATAATTTTATTATAATAATTTTATTACTGTTCACTATCGTACTTGTTCAATATTGGTTTTTCTTTCTTGCTCGCTACTATTTCACATGTTTTCGATGCTTTTTTCAATACTTGTCATTATTTCCTCAATATGTCTTCACTTCTCTCAATACTCGTTTCACTATTTTTGACACATGCTTTCTGTTTTTTTCAATTCTCATGACATTTTATCTTTAAAATCATGAACACAACACATTCCATACTTTATCTATAACTGTTATTCAAAATAAAAACCAAATAAATAAAAGCAATAAAATAATTTACTCATTCATAATAAATAAATGTTTTTTAATATTATTTATCGATCAACACTGTTTCCACCGTGCCAAAATGACAAGAGCAAGAGATAAATGTTATATTGTTTCTGTTGATTTCCATGATGAGAAAAATATAACAAATTTACTCTCCATTTCAGAATAATACTTGTCATCAAATTTATTATATTTAATTGGAGCTTAATTCACAAAATATGTTCTTGAGTAGAGCTTTAATATTGCAGCCGCAGGCAAAGCACTTCAAGAGCAGTAGGAAAGGAAGAGGAAAGGTGGAGAAAAAAAATGTGTTGTCCCTAAAATAAACAACACAACAAATGACATCATTTGTATTATAGCAATATAAAACTGAGCCCTCTCGCTCGCCCACATAAACGTATAGGTATAAAAGTAAACTATATAAAAGCAAAACAAAACAAAAAATTGCAAAAAAAAAACGGAAGAAATTTTTTGATTTATTACAAAGTGAGGCTCTGCGTAACATTTGTTAATGTAACTCAAGAACACAAGCGAACTTTTTTGTATTTTTTTTTTCATTTTTTTTCACTTTAGTTTTTGCAACATTTTATGTTTTATTTGTTCTTCTGATTTTGTTTTTTGCGTGTTTTTACTTTACTATCTGTTGTCCATTTAAATCCACACCCCCATAGCAACTAAGTTCATGATTTCTCTTTGTCGACATGCTAACAATTCTTATAACCATTACATGAGTTAGCCGCTAGCTATGACTATGGAATCATTTTTCTTTTGTTTTCTCTGCTGTTGCTTTTAAAGCGAAGAAAAACTCTTGCAGCAGATTTATTGAAAAAATAGATTAACAACATCATCGCCAGGACTCGCCCTTGCTTTGCCTCATAATATCCGCAGGGCTGCTATATTTTTGTTTTGTTTTATATAGAATTTACTTTTTCTATGTGCTCCATAAATTTTTCAAGTTTTCCAGCAACAATTATATAACAACTACAGCAACTTATGTGAACTTGATGTCATCTCTCTAAAAGCTGGACAAATCTTAAAAAATAAAAACAAAAAAAAAAAAATACAGAAAAGCAAGCAACACGCCGTGTCCACACATTAAATGTCTAATGATTACGATTTTTATTGCAGTGTAACTTCAATTTTCTCAACATTTGGCACAATCATAAAATTTTCTCATTCTCTCTGCGTTATTGTGCAATTTAATATTGTTGCTTCTACTCGCCATTCCTGCTTACGCTGCCATTTACTCTACCCACCCATTCATGCTATTCCATACTGTCGAAATTTGCTGACAGCCTCTTCGGCAATCAATCTAATCACTCAATTACTGAGTGGGTAAAGAAACAATGAGTGGGTGAGGAGAGGGTGTTGGGGTATTTTATTGCCAGCCAAGCAGGCGTTTATTTCCCGTATTATTAAGATTTATTTAAGCCACTTTTCAACAGGCTCAAGCAATCGATTATGCAGCAACAAAAGTGCTTTTAAATTTGCATGATTTGGCTGCAGGCTAGATATTTTGCCATTATTTTGATATAAAATTTGAAAGCTTTGTTTTGTGTAGATATCGTTGTCAGAAAGTGTGTGTGTGTGAGAATGTCACAAAAGGTATGTTTCTGCAGATGAATTATTTTAATTTACATAATGAATACGTAACTAACAATACGTCATAATCCATCGATAAACATTTAAAGTACAAATATAAATTATATATCTGACAGCTTATCAGGCTTTAGTTAATAAGTAAGTAAGAGAGTGAGGATGAGAAGAGAGCAGTTAAGATGACAAAACAATGACCTTCATTTCCAATGCTAAGCGCTGTCAGCTAATGTCAATTATTGATGTTTCTTATATAATTAACAAGAACTGAAGACAAAATATTGAAAGATAATGTTTTTTCTGTCTAACTGACAATAACAACAATTTCAATTTGTATTCAGTTGGTTTTAATGAGTGCAAGTTGAGGCAACTGATTGGTGGTTCTGGCTTTAAACAGCCAGTTTTGCTTATTGTGTGAGATATCTGGCCAAAGTTAGGTTATGCAGCCAAAATAATGGCCTCGGAATATATAGATTAAACAGAGATGGTCTCAGAGATAAAAGTTAATGCTAGTTTGATCTAGCCTTGTTAAAGCCTTAAAAACCCTTGTTGGAAATAAATCAAAATTTTTTATAGAAATGAAGAGTTACAAGTTAGACCTCAGAGGTTTGAGTGGCATTAGAACGAAATAAAGTGGAACAAAATATCTGACGTATATATTTACACTAAGATACTGAGTATAGGTAATATAAGTGTTTGAGTTAAAGAAGGTGTGGACGTTGTGACAAGCACAGAAAGTAATAATAAGTGATTACCCGTGGAACCAATACAAAAAAGGAAAATATTTAATCATACAGGTTTATGCAACAATAGAAGACAGCTCAGTGTAACTAGGAATAGAAATCATTTTAAATAGAGTTTCAAGGTGTCACTGACAAAGACACATCAGCAAGAAGAGTTACAATTGTAACCGGGGCGACAAAAATTAAGCCTATGATACCAAGGAGAGTGTCGGAGGAGAGAATATTATGAACGAGAAAGGTAGACGTCACAATGAGTATTTTTATACCCTAAACCTGAAAGGTCAGGGTATATTAACTTTGTGCAAACGTTTGTAACGCATAGAACGAAGCGAGTCCGGTATAGAAAAGTATATATATTCTTGATCAGCGTCACCACGTGAGTCGAGCTATCTATGTCCGTCCGTCCGTCCGTCCGTCCGTCCGTCCGTCCGTCTGTGTGTTGTCCGTATACACAGGATAAGAAGAAGTAGTTGAGATAATTGAATGAAACTTGGTACACATGGCCACATGCACCCAAGGATCCGCACTATTGAATATTTTTGGAATCCGCCCACGGACACGCCTACCTCCCATACAACGCAAAAATTTAAAACAGCATAACTCAGCTCATAATAAGTCTACAACAATAAAATTTGATATGTGTGTGTTTTATATCAACACAAAGATGTCTTTGAAAAATGAACGTCATAAGCTCACGGACACGCCCACCTCCCATACAACCCAAAAATTGAAAACGCAATAAATAAGCATGTGTTTAACCTACGAGCTAAAATTTGGCACGTATGTTTTTTATGACAAGACAAAGATGGTTTTGAAAAATGGACTTCATCCGCCCACGGACACAACCATTTACAATAAATTTTTTTTTTTTTTTGAAAAGTGGGTTTAGGGTATTTCATAGTCGGCCTAGACCGACTTTAGACTTTCTTCACTTGTTTTTCTCTGAATTCAATGTTAAAAACAATCAAAATCTGACACAAACTACTCTTACCTCACATAAAAATGTCGCAATCCGATTTGTGCTTCCACACTCAGAAAAATTAATTACCCTAAAACATAGAAACTTTAGCTTCCATTCAAGGGCATGGATTTTTCACTATTTTATAGAGGATTTTCCCTAAATGAGAGAAATTTTACATGGTTTAGGTCACGAGTCATAGCAATGTAAGCAGCTTCATTTTTTAAGGATTTGATTTTACTTAAATAGCAAATGTCCCAACCAGCAAGAAACGCTCTAAATTTGGCTTATACAGTGAATTCTTTAAGTAGCTTTGCAGTGTAAGCAGCCCAAAATTTAAGTAATTTTTCGTACTTTGAGGTACCAACAAGTACGTTGCATAGACTGCTAAGCAGCTTTCTAATCGAACTTCGAAAATTTTCAAAGATCTAAAATAATCGTCCAAATTCGAATAGGCAAAGCTTTTTTTAAAAAAAAATATTTTCCTCGTTTAATTTTCGATTTCCATTTTTTTCGTTTTTAATTTTTTTATTTTCTTCTTTTTCTACCATTATCGCGTTTGTTCTCAACTTGTCTGATTTGCAGTGAAAACACTTTTTTATTACAATCTTGCCCCTTTGCCAGGGTTCGATCCCGTGTCTCGCCGATTTGTAGTCCGACGCCTTAGCCATTCTGCTATGTAGCTTTACATCGAAACCAATATTTTTTCATTTATACAGCTAGTTCTGTCGTAGGTACCCATAAGCAGCGTTAAAGTGCAAAATTAGGTTCCATCGAACCATTAAGCAGCTTTAAGTTCAAAATAAATGTAAAGAAGATGTACAAGCGGCACTTCAGGACTCCTTTTGAACTTAATTATCTTAAACCTACACAGAAGTATAACTTGTAACTTTTGGTACTACAAGGTCTATTGCCTGAAATTGACACCATAAAGCAGCTTTTGGTGTGGCAAGTTCTACAACGTACCTTTAAGCAGCTTAAGGCGAGTCAAGTTCTACAACGGACCATAAAGCAGCTTCGAAGTGCCATGGAACTTATTTTGCCTCTTAAAACAGCTTTAAAGGGAACTCATACGTAAAATTCTATTCATTTTGTTGGTTGTGGTATAGTTGGCTATGGTTTTTATTTTTAATTTTTTTTTAATACATTTTCCAGAAACTGAAGAAACTCAAAATCAAAAAAAAAATATTTTTATCTCATGCTCCGTTTTGTTGTTAGTCTTATTTTTCCTATTCTAGAAACAGTGATTCAGAATGAAGGCCTGGTTTGGTAACTCCAATGATGGAAATACAAGCCGCAGATTTTTCGCTGATTTGAATTTAGCAGCAACCATTTTTTCAATAATAATAATTGTTGTAATGATACTTTCTTTAAGGAACTTTTAAAAGGAATTATAATTTTAAATACAACATATAGGCACACACAGTATTTATTTTTTTTTTGTTGACAAAAATGACTTTAAACTCAAAAATTGTGAATTTTTCCAAAATTTCCTGATTTGACCACAATAAAATATATTTTTAACCCTCACTTTGGCACCAATCTTTTACTACGTAATCTGGCACATATTTACATTTGTAAATATTTTTTTTTGTCATCATTAAAGATAAACAGAACCTCTGAATTTGCATGATTTTTTAGGTGGAATATATGTATTAATACCTTCTTAGTTCAATTCCGGAAAAATTTCACACCGTTGTCAAATGGTTTAGAAGTTATAGGGTTCGCAAGTTGGGAAAATGGGCCTGGAAAAGTCGTGTTTTTTTTTCCAACAATATCTAGCTTTATGGGTATCAAAAGAAAGGTTTTTCTGTAACCTATTCAAAAAATTATTAACCAATCAAATCCATGCATTACTTCTTACGATATAGCGTTTTACATATTATGCACACTTGACGGTCCAGCCCTTTACCAATAATCAAAATGTAAGTATGTAGATCAAATTAAAAAAAATTTATAGTTCCAATGAATAAACAAAAACCCATTTCAACAGAAAATATACTTTTTTTATTAAATTAGTACTTCCAGCAACAATATCAGAACATGACATATTGTTGTGCCAGCGAACCAAAAATTTTTGTTCATTAATATTTTCCCAATAAAAGCTATCAAATACGAAATATGTGTATATAAAAAATATGTGAAGAGTTTTTCCTTATCATTTTTTTCTATAAATAATACAAAAAATGCGTTAAAACACCAGAAAAGCCTTTAAAATACAAAATATTTACATATGTAAATATGTACCAAACTACGTTATAGAAATGAAAAATTTTCAAAAAGTATCAAAAAATTCTAAAATTAAAAACAACTTTTGAATTTTCAGAAAGAAAACAAAAAAATAGCCACAGAGTCCAAGCCATATTCAAATCGAATAAAAAAGAAAGAAGTTATGGCAAATTTAAAATTGGGATATTTACATATGTAAATAGTGCCAAAGTGAGGGTTAACTAAAATTTCTACTAGCAATGTATATTTCCAAATGAATTTTTCCATTTTTCCAAAATTTCCTGATTTGACCACAATAAAATATATTTTTAACTAAAATTTCTACTAGCAATGTATATCGTTGGAAAGTCCATGAAAATATCTTTCTAAAACGTCTTTGAAGAATGTTCTGCATCAAAAACTTTCATTGCTAAAGCATTTTCAGTGAAACAATCTCCTATATCCTAAAAATTAACCCATAGCTGCCCAGGGTCAATATAGACCTCCACTTGTTATACAAAAAAAGAAAACAAACAGTAGAGTATAAAACAAAAATGGAAAAACCGAAAAGATAGGTAACAGGAGACAGCAGAACAATATGAGGGGAGAAAAAAAATATTCACACTAAGAAAAATAGAACAACGTGGTTAAAAAAGGGCTAGAGTATATTAAATAGGAAATTAGCTAGACCTTAGCATCAACTAGATCCATATAATTCGATAAAGTAAGACTTTGTTTATCTAAAAGAACAATAAGTACTTTCAGAAGAATTTTAAAGGGTCCAAAAACAAAAGAGAGGAAAACCAATTGAATACTCAAAAACAACAACAACATAAAAAATATATTGACAAATTCAGCCTTTAAAGAACCTAAGCCGATCTTCTTAAAATCGATTGTGTTGTTACATATTTGAACAAAGTTGATGAAGAACTGGACCTGCGTTTATTATACCAACTCTATACAATTAATGTCCATGTTCCTAAGAAGCCTCACAAAGGATTATTTACTATCTGAGGTTTGCTGTTGTCTGCAGAACAAATTGGCTGTAGAGTAAAATATCTTTCAATCGAAAAAATGTTCTATATAAGATGGAATTTGAACCTGACTGAAGCACTGTTCTAACCTAGAGCACTAAGGCTTGCGGCCATAGCAATTATATGACGTAAAAAGCTTCATTACAACAACAATTTAATCAAGGGGGTAAAAAGTAGAAGATACTTCGAAACAATGTTATAAGAAAAGTTCGAAGCAGATGAATGAACGAAAATGGATGAAATTATTACAAGACAAACAAATCGAGGCACCAATTACCGACGAAATATTTGAGAAAGTAATTCCATGACAACTGATAAGCAGCCAACATTACTTTGGGCCTAACAAAATATTAAACAAATTATATGCGAAAGTGCTCCTAAAACATTTGAAGTAATAAACAACGCATACCATCGATAGAAGAGTACACAGAAGCTGTTAAAACAGACGGCTTTTCACTTCTCTTAAAAATCCTTGATAAAGATGAACCCGAAAGCCACTTGCGAGGTAGTACAAGTCAACACATATAGCAGATATTTTAAAAAAAATTTCTAAAAATTAAACCAATGTCATTTTTAATTGAATGTTCTTCAAGTATTTTTTGAAGACTCAGTCAATTTAAGCTTAAAAACATATCATGCGTTGATTTCGATTACTTTGAATCCAGTTAACTTAAATATTTAAGGTCAGTATTTCAATAACTTCAGCTAGCTTCAAATAAACTTACTTCATGTTGAAGTTCAATCAGGGGCGGATCTGGAAAAAATCTTGGGGGGGGTAAATTATCAAAGACACACATTTTCGATTTGAGAAAATTTTGTCTTTTTACATATAGACAAATTGTACTTTTTTGAATTGAAATTATTGAATTGTTTAAAAGGCATTTTTTCCAGACACATACACGCACATTTCCGTATTTATTTATTTCACCCTTTTTCTGGAATAATATCTTAGCGAAAAGTAAATAAAAACTCTAACTATAACTTATTTTAGATTTAAGGTTTATTTATTCCAATTTTTCACATTCATTCCATTATAAAAAAATTGCACAATTATATTTTCAAGTATGTGCAATGAAAAAACATAGTTCTTTTCAATTAAAAAAAAATTAAAGGAATTTGAAACTCATTTTTTCAATACAAAATGATCTTGAATTTGAAATGAATTTTTTTAAATCTATTATATTGATCTACCGAATTGTATTACTATGACTGATTTCAACGAAGATATACTAGACCTTTCAACTTTTGCACATTCAATAACAATATATTCGACAGTTTCGAAGATATCGACGTTCAAAGTCGAAAACATTTCACAATTTTGCGTAGTCTGCTCTTTTGAAACCCTTGTATCTTTGATATTTTTCAACGAATTTACAAAAACTTTTTTTATTTGGTAGAAAATCTCTGAATTTTAATAAGCATTTTATTTTTTTTTATTATCTTGCATATTTTCAAAGAAATTGAAAAAACAAACAGTTTTGTACGTTAAATTTTATTCAAATGCACACTACTTTTGTATAAAATTATTTTCTACTTACGTAGGACTTTTTGAAGTGAATTTTAATAAAATTGAGTGTACAAAAATTTTTGTTTTTTCAATTTGTTTGAAAATATGCAAGATAATAAAAAAAAAAATAAAATGTTTATTAAAATTCAGAGATTTTCTACAAATTAAAAAAAGTTTTTGTAAATTCGTTGAAAAATATCAAAGATGAAGGGTTTCAAAAGAGCAGCCTACGTAAAATTGTGAAAGTTTTTCGACTTTGAACGTTTTTCGTCGATATCTTCGAAACTGTCGAATATATTGTTATTGAAAAATTAAAATTAAAGTAAAAATTAAAGTCTAGTATGTCTTCATTGAAATCAGTCATAGTTATACACATCGGTAGATCAATATAATAGATATAAGAAAATTATCAGAAAAAGAACTGATTTTCATGTTTTTGCCTATAACTCAAAAACTCAAGCTGATGGAGAAAAACGAAGTCCATTTTTGACTTCATTGGGCAGCCAAAATTTATTCGGAATTGTTTATCGAGATCTCTGCACTTTTTATAAAGCTTAATTTTGTTACTCTGTGTTATTAGATAGTCATTAGATAGAGACAAATTATATGACAAAATTATCGCAAAATTATCAATAACTTCGTTAATATTTATGTTAATGTCTCTAAGTATATGCAATAATGCGAGTCCATTCAATCGTTCTTCTTGCATAGTTGAACGTAACCATGTTTTTAATCGTCGCAGTGTAGAAAAACTTCGCTAAGCTGTTGCTACACTGATAGGAAGCGTGGCAAAGATAACAAACGTTTTAGAAATTAGTGGAAAAATGTCATTATTACAAAGAGTAAAACGGCGTTCATATCAATAACCTTAGTTTCGCTCACCTTTTTACACTGCCAAATTTAAAGTTCATGAAATAATTGAATAATTGAATTAGTTCCTTACTAAAAGTGGACTAAACGTGGCAGTTCCATTTCATTAAAGTCGGTTGTGGTAATTGGGTTGGTTTGTTGCAATTATAATTACTAGTACCGCCTGGGGTCGAAAATCGACCAATTTTTGTTTGCTTATTTATAGTTGTATAAAATAGTCGGTGCAGTCATAGAGTTCTCCGCACTCTAATTCATTTAAAAAAACAATTATCAAAATCGGTTGAAAAACACGGGAGAAAATGGTTCTTAGTTGTTTTCACTACGCCTATTTATATTATGATGAAGTTAAGGTAGGCTTGAAAAATTTCAGAATTACAAAAAATTAAGAATTAACTCAAACAAAAATAAATGTATGCAACAAATTTTTTGCGCAGTTGATACAATTTCAGCAACTATAACCTAACATTAATTCACTTCAAAAAAACACTGTTATATAAATATCAAATATGATAAAAAGTATTACAGATGTTTATAATATTTTCATAAAGACTATAGCTGAAATATTTCTGCAAAATATTTTAACTGTTGATGAAATAATTGAAGTAAAAACAGACTACTGGATTTTACATTGTTTGAACTTTTTTTTTTTGAAAATTTATAAAGTGAAATCTGAAAATAACAATGCACGTATTGTTTTTTTATGATAAAATTGTTGGCCCACAGGTTGCAAAAAAGTTTGGCAGGTTTTCACTAAAAATTTAGAAGAATAAAATATTTTAAGTGGCAACTATGGTCTTCATTGCCAAAATCTTAATTGCGCTCATTACAAATCAAAATCAATGTTACTTGCTCAATGATTTCATATAAAGGGCATTTTTAAACTAATCGTTAATGTTTTGTAAAATTATAATTATTATAAAGCAAACACTTACGCTGAGGTAGTGACTTCAGGTTTTTTGTTTTATTTTTATTTGTAAGAAAACAACGCGTCTTAAAAGTTGATTGTTTAAAACATGGCTGTAAATTTTAGTACTTAAGGAAATGTAACTTTATTTTCAGGATCATTTTTAAAAAAGGCAAAGTTACTACCTCGACTTAAGTGTTTGCTTTACATATAATTATATTTTGTTTTTTGAAGATGACTACAGATCGTGTTAATCTACTAGCAAAATGGTCCTACTCGTCTCGCATCGCTTCATAAAAACGTCACCTACACGCAAATGACGTCACAAAACAAAAAAAAACAAAATTTTTTTTTTAATACTTTAATAATCGTTGAAATCAATAAAAAAACTAAAGTTTAACAATGTCTCTGACCATTTTTTTGTAGTATTCTTTCAAAAAACGTCTTCAGAATCGCTTATGTATGCATAAAAGTACCCTTAAGCTGTGAGCACAATTATTTTCTCCAAATAAAGTATTAAAAAGTTAAGTATTTAAAAGTTCTTGGGGGGGGTAATTACCCCCTTTACCCCCCCCTTGTATCCGCGCCTGAATTCAATGAACTCAGGATTGTTAGAATAAATAAGCATCGAAGCCATAATTTTTGTACACTATTTCACAGACACAATCCTATGTAAAAAAATTTAAATAAAATTTGTGATAGAATTTGCAAACAATTAATAAAGTGCCTCTTCATTGTGGCATCAAATTTTGTGAAAACAATTTATCACAAGCATTTAATAGCAACCATCCGGATACTTTTTGATTAATTGGCATCCTGATTATCAACATTCTATTAATAAATATTATAATTAATCTCTCTGGGCAGAGATAATCTGATAAATAATTGAAAAACAAACAAAATATTCATAAAAAAAGAAGAAGACATATATTGTCCAAAAAGACTTAAAGAGAAGTTTTACAAAAAAAAAAAAAAAACAAAAAAAAATATATAGAATATTTCAATATGGTTTTAAAAGAGTATCAAGAGATACATAAAAAGAGCGAAAACTGATGAAGAGTTTAGAGAGTGTAGATATATGACTAATGAAAGGGATTATAACGATGTTAAAGTATAATTTAAGTCAATAAGAATATCAATTTTTTTAAATTTCAAGAGCAGGCATGATCACAAAGGTGACCCTTGTGGCCCTTGTATTAAAATTAAATAAAACTCACATTTTGCTTGCGTCAAAATTACGAAGATGTGCACGTGCGAAAATCAACAATAACAAACAACAACAACATACGCATCGAAACACACAAACTGCGCGGCGCGACCACCAAACCCACACCGTTGTTGTTGTGCGTATGTATTACCCCTTTTACATTAGTCAAGAATTGAAGTCAATTTTCTGAGCTTGTAGGCCAATTCGCCGCAAATAGGAAGCGACGAAAGAGGAAAAAGTTGACGGTACACAGTCAAGTGTACTTGCAAGTTTTTCGAACTCGAAAAATTGCTTCCATTTCTTGACTAGTGTAAAAGGGGACTATGTGTTTTGTTAGTGGAATAGAAATCCAAACGATCTTGACAAGTTTGTCGCATATATGTTTTGTTTTTGGAATTTTTTTTTTTATTTAAGTTACTCTAGTATTCCGTAGAATAACTAGAGCTGAATTGGTCAATCCGAAGAATTATAACGCCATCACCAATTATGATTATTGTATCCTTTGTTAAAATTTATTATTAAATACATGTTATATCAAACGATAACATTTCAAAAGATCGAAGTGGGACTTCCGTGCGACTGACTGTATTTTTGCTTTAAACACTTCGAAACTTTTTATGATGTTTTTAATTAATATGAATTTTTTTTTATCGATTGAAGCCTTTCACCCTCCATGGTGAAGAAATTAACCGGAAGTCGTTGGGATTTTTTTATGAATATATTCTTTGCACTTGCGAAAAGCAACAAAGTACATTGTCGTCGATGGTGGTGACGCTAAGGCCGCGTTCATAGTGGAAGCTGAAGCTGTTCAGCTTTTGCTAGCGATATCATGACGCTTTTTCGCGCTGTTGCTGTTCATAGTGGACGCTTTTTGCCTACGTTTTAAGACAATTTTTGAGCTAGTTGCGATGCTTTGATAAGAAAAAAGTACTCAAAAGCGTGTTATAATAAACTGCAGATCAAAACATAAACAAGAAATAAAATTAAAGCCTCAGAATTATGCAAACAAACGAAAAAGAAAAAAAAAGTGTTTAAAAGTATGAAACAGCAAAGCATACGTACGACATGAAACAAAAAATCAACACTGTGTACCGGAGCGAGATAGAAGAAAGAAGTATCAAAAAGCCTCAAAAGTGGCGTAACCTTGAATTGAAGCTTGCACTATGAACACTTTGCGCTTTTTCCATATGATTGTACATAAAGCGTTTTTCAGCAACTGTAAAAAGTTTCAGGCGATTATCTTTCTTTAATTAGGCTTTGGTCTTTTCATTAATTTCGCTGATCGAGCCTGTTCTAGAGTGATTTACATCCTTATTTTTTTTTTGTTTTGTATCATCTACAAGTTTTTATTCATTCCGAATTTATATATTAAATTTAATTGCAGCGGGAGAGCGAAGCTCCCATGCAACAATGGAACAACTTGTTTGAAGCATGTTACAATTCGCAGAACTCTGAAGTGGGTTAAACGATTTGAATAATTTTATTTCTAAACTATTCAAGGCTAATAATGTCTTCTCGAAGCCAAAATTTCAAAGTTCTATTTAATTGAAAAATTTGTTCAAAACTATATTTCTAAGCCATTCGCTGTTGATACTCGCTGAATTCATTGTGATTCTTCCCTGCTTGTATCTAGCTATGCATCTGTTAATAAGAAACCGAACGATATGAAACGGCAACAAAAATTTTGGAAGAATGTTGTTTGCTGCAACAGTAGTTTATCGATAAATTGTCAAAGATTAATATCTTAAAATTTTATTACTAAAAGAAAATTGTAAGATGAAAAATAAAACAAAAAAAAAAACACGAAGTTTGTTCATTGTTTTATTTCCATGTATGGGTGAACCCTCCCAATAGGCAATTAAGCCTTCGCTCTTCAAACAAAGGCCTGCATTGACTGCTTCTTTTGAAGACAAACACATTCTTTCCTCGCTGTTCTCATGAGCCCTTCTTGAAGGCCTTCTTTTTTTGCACAAAAGGCAGCACAACAAACTTTTTTCCCTTCAAAGACTAACTTTTCATATACTTCAGGGCAACTTTTTCGTTGAAAGTCAAAATATATATCAGTTTAAAAATATGACATATAATGGTCCTTCTTACTGCTGTATCAAAGTTTATAGATTGAAATTAATCTGACATAAAGAAACATAGGAGAGAAAATAAAATAATAGAATTTATAAAAAAAAAGAAAAAGGTTTAAAAGTAAAAAAAATTTGTTTCAATACTTTTTGTTGACCCCTTCTTTTAGCCATTCTAAAGAAGTGCTTCTATCAGGCCTCTTTTGAGCTATCGGAGCGGAAGGCCTGCGAAATTTTTCCACTTCATATAAAAAAAAGAAAGTGTAATTGTATATGAGTGCGGCAGTACTACGAAATCCACAGGAAGGCCTGCTAGCAGCGCTGTAATTGTCTACTGGGCTGTTATATAAAACAAATTTACATGTTTTGGAAATTTTCATTATTTTATGACTTATTTCATGTCTGATTATTATATTTAGAACAGTTGTGATAGTTCTGATATGATTTAATTTGATTATTTTCAATTATGACGTATTATCCTGATCTCTTGTTCTGCAAATTATAACAAAAATGTTTGGAAAGTATATCTAGAAGCATGTTTAGCCCAACGAAGGCTAAATTATGATTTTAGGTGTCTTTTCCAAGGAAATTTTAATTTTGGGAAAAATACAAAAAGTGCTTAGTTAAAGTAGTTTCTACTTCAATATATTTGAAACTATACACTAAGGGAAAAAGCTATGTAGTCAGTACAGAGACAGCTATGTAAAATCTCTTCACTGCAACTTGTATGAGAACGCAACGAGAGCAGTATTTACTGAGTAAAGGGAGCGTGTACTGACTACATATCAATTTATTCACTTTTTAAAATGAATAAAAAATGTATTCAATACATCATGTTATGTGTTGAATACATAGCAGACTTCAATAGATACAAACAACGTGTACTCAATCAACGTGTTATGTAATTTTTTACAAAAACTTTACTCAATACATAAAATATAGACTCAGTACATTTCTCGCTTGCAACACGACATCGTACATATGCTATAGACTCAGTACAGCGAACGTGTACACATCAATGGAAGTAATAAATGTACTCAATACATAAAATATAGACTCAGTACACGTCCCCCTTATACGATTGAAGTGACATATTTATTCAGTACATAACATATGGACTCAGTATACGTATCTGTTGCACATCGGCACACGATTTTGCTGTTTTATGTCATTCGTTTCTTGATTTTCAAATAAGCAACACCTCTAAAGCCTGTAGAAAATCAGAGCGGGAATGAGTTTATCCACTGTACTCTAGAACAAAAGCGATGATTGGATAAGAAGTAAATGGCTGGGTTTCTATAAGTAATTGGCAATTATTTTGTGAAATCTAGTCATTTCTTTATTAAGTTATTTATTGCATTTGTTAAGAGGGTGATTTGGGTGATGTACTCATTAAATAAATGTATGCACTAAAAATATGTAATGAGTAAATTATGTATTTACTCATTACATAAAATTATGCATTTAAAATATGTAATGAGTAAAAAATGTATGTACTCATTGCATAAAATTATGTACTCCAAATATGTAATGAGTAAATTATATATGTACTGAGTCAATAATCTATGTAATACGTACATAAAATCTTTACTCATTGCATAAAATTATTTTAACAGTTTGCGATGAGTACAGAGTGAATGTACTCACGACATACATCCATAAATTCACGACACATATTTATGCGTTGAGTACATAAAATTCTTTATTGACTACATAACCGCTTAAAAGCATTATGTAGTCAATAGAGATTGCAACATGTACTCAATACATGAAAAATGTAAAATTTTTGTGTGCAGAAAACTATGCGATGAGTACATAAATTTATGTATTGAGTCAATAGGTTTTTCCCTCTGTGTACAATTATACGTGGTAACATTTTTAAGCAGTGTGCAATTCTGTGGTCTTTCGGTACATTTTATTAAATTTTGATTTATGTTTAGTTTTTTTTTTGTAATTCTGAAAGTTAGCTCTATTTTTTGACCTCTAGTGTGATTTATTCCTTTAATACATAACTTGTCAAAACAATGCGTTTCTATTTCATTTTACAAGAATAACAAATAATAACATAGAACAATATAAAATATTTAAACAAAAATTATCAAAATTTAGAGTTTAGGCATTAATCATGGTTCTTTGCAAGTCAACACAGCAATAGTGTTTTGAAAATTCATTTCGAAATGATTAAATTCTAAATTCTCAAAATTCTCTCTTGATAACTGGTCATCATTGTTGCCTGACTATAGAGCTTTACAACTAAAAAAGAATTTTATTATAAATATTTCTCAGATAAACTATTGTCTACATCAAACAATACTTGAAAAGGAACATTTCTGTAACGCTGTTTTATTCAGCGAATCAAGTGTTAACCAGAACACCAGCACCACTACCAACAACCACCATCACACATAATTATACAAATTTTATTTCCTTGAAATATATCGCAAATGTCAGTCATACATTCATCGGGAGGGGTAAAAAAATATAAAGAGAAATATACATAAATTGCTAAAAATAAAGCCCTCTAAATGCGTAGAGCTTCAAAAAGCTTTACAATTTGGCATTTGAAAAGAGCGCAGACAAAGCCACATTTAGACAGACAGATAGACAAACCGACAGTAGAGACATATATTTGGTATGATAGTCAGTGACATGTTATACAATGAACAGTTTATTTGCTTGTGGCTGTATGTGTGTGCATGTATATGACGTCTGTTTGATAACTGTAACATTCATTGCTCTGTATTGCGTTGTATGAGTGTTTCGGTGTATCTGTGTAAATATCTATCTGCCTGTGAGTACTTGTATGTTTGTCTGTATGTCAGTCAGTCATGATATTTGCACAATTTTGAATTGGCAGCCAAAATAAATTGTTAATAAATATTTTATTTAAAAATTGATTTCAAAGACAAATAATTTCCGGCCTTTTTAAAATTGGAAAGCATGTGTGGTGGGTGCGCGATGGGCTAAGCTGGAATTGATAGCTTGGTTTCAATGCTTCATAAAATACGATCTACTATAATAATACAAAACAAATTGAAACATTTGCATGAACGAGTGAACAACAATGAGTAGCGAGGCGTAAGAGCACAAAAACATACACTTACACATACGCATTAAGCCTTACAAGTACACACACACACACTTACATATATTGGCATACTAACAAACACTAACAAAAAATAACAAACATTCATAAAATAGCACAAAAAGCAATATATTTTAACTTTTAATATGTAGCAAAATATTTTAAGAAATTGTTGTTTCTGTTTTTTTTTTTTTATTAGATTTCATATTGCTTTGCATGTGTTTGCATTATGTTCATGTTTTTTTTTTTTCTTCTTCTTTATATATCTTGGCATAATACAATAACTACAACAATAATTTTAAGCAATAACATTAATGCAAACAGCAATTGCTGCTACAGGTTGTGTTGTTGTTAAAACACTTTTTCTCGTAAATAAAATAAATAGAATAGAAAATGTAATATATTTCTTTATAGCATGTTAGTGTGGGGTTGATTGTAAAGGAGTGTGTATCTATTTATGTGTGCATGTGTGTGTGTGTGTTGTGTGTGTTGTGTAGGCATAACATCTAATATTTCTGTGCTACATGAAGTGAAAATAACGATAACTTATATTAAAGGACCTTTTCAATAAAATATTATGTGGCAGTTTTTCTCAATCTCTATTTTATATTGAATATTGAAATTTTTGCAGAGTTTGCAGAAATTTATTTTTTGTAGCAACGAAATTGAAAATAAGCATTTCAGCTTCTACTTTGTTAGTTTTATGCTGCATTTGTTTTATAAATTTTCAAGGATTTAACTCGGCTTTAATGCTCTTAAGTTTGTTGTTGTCTGTTTTACTGACAAACTGAATGAAATAACCTGTTCAATTAAAAGAAAACAGTACGGCTTAAATCTTAAAATTGACAGTTAAATCATAAATGTCAAGATATTGAAAACGATATGCTTTCAGATGCTAAGAAATATAAAATGATTAAAACAATATCTCTGTGTAATAGCCGAGTAAGACAGAAAGTAAAATATTAAAATCCTCAGCTTCTTAGAATTTTAAAACAAAAAAAAATTGTTTAATTATAAATTATATTATCTATTGAAATACACATATATGCCTATCTTGTTCGGTAAAAATTAAACTTAGTCATGAGAAAATTGATAACCTTATGTAGTCTTCAATTATTCAATAAGAAGTCTAACAACAAAAACTTCTCATCTCATTTAAAGATTAGAAGAATTACAATCTTTTGTTTTTAAAATGTAATTTTGTTAAATTTGTGTGTGAAAAAAATATAAGAAAAGAATTTCAAATTAACGATAAAAGAGATATAAATAATATTTTCAATGTATATCACATCCATTATACCAAACCCATCAAAGTACCCATCATACCATAACTATCGTACCATACTAATATCATATCGAACATGTTCAATGTTATTCTCCTTAAAACTTTTGTAAATAACTTTCAAATAAAAACAAGTAAAGAAAGTCTAAAGTCGGTCTAGGCCGACTATGAAATACCCTAAACCCACTTTTCAAAAAAAAAAAAAAAAATTTACTGTAAATGGGCGTGTCCGTGGGCGGATGAAGTCCATTTTTCCAAACCATCTTTGTCGTGTCATAAAAAACATACGTGCCATTTTAGCTCTGTAGGTTAAACACATGCTTATTTATTGCGTTTTCAATTTTTGGGTTGTATGGGAGGTAGGCGTGTCCGTGATCGGATGACGTCCATTTTCCAAAGACATATTTGTGTTGGTATGAAAGACATACATATCAAATTTTATTGTTGTAGGCTAATTATGAGCTAAGCTATGCAGTTTTAAATTTTCGCGTTGTATGGAAGGTAGGCGTGTCCGTGGGCGGATTCCAAAAATATTCAATAGTGTAGGTCCTTGGGTGCATGTGACCATGTGTACCAAGTTTGATCCAATTATCTCAACTCCTTCTTCTTATCCTGTGTATACGGACAACACACAGACGGACGGACGGACGGACGGACGGACGGACAAAGATAGCTCGACTCACGTGGTGACGCTGATCAAGAATATATATACTTTTCTATACCGGACTCGCTTCGTTCTATGCGTTACAAACGTTTGCACAAAGTTAATATACCCTGACCTTTCAGGTTTAGGGTATAAAAAGAAACAGTTTCGATAGTATCCTAAGTGTAGACGTAGAATTCCGTTTCAGTTGTAACCTCTTCTACTTTGTCTCTTTGGTCAGATTGTTTTATCCATTTTGAACGAATTTTTATTGATCTTCCGAAAATTAACAAATAAATGAATAACACTCAATTATGGACTCTGATTAAAATGGAGTCTGATTAAATGAGCCAGCAAAATGAAACAAACAAATTTTCAAATTTTTTCGATCATTTCGTTAAGTTTGATAGGTTGAGTTCATTGACCTAGTTGAAAAAAAGGCGAAGCAAATGCACTTTTCATTGGTGTCACTTTCGTCTCTGCCCGATATATAGTTTGCAAGCTATAGTTAGTTTAACTACTAATTTCAAATTAAAATTAAAACCCCGACTTTTAAAAACTCGTATGGTGTCTATATTTCACGGTGAGCACATGTCCTTACCTCTCGTCTCTGTCTGATATTTAGTTTGCGAGCTGCACTTTCGTCTCTGTTTGCTAACTACACTCGCTAGTGCTAGTAGGATGTGGAATCCAAATAAATTTGCATTTAAAACAAAAAATACAATTTTACGCCATCTATTGGGTGAAAGCATTAAACCAAATATGATCCAACTCGTTTTTTTCATAAGAGTTAAATCTAACCGGATCACAATCCTATTTCGTTAAATTTGACAGTTTGAGTTCATTGACTGAGTTGAAAAGAGGTTCGTGACCTTGAAACCAGAGGTCTACTATATAGTATACTAGAACAGTAGTGCATACATAAGCCCAATGCTTACAATGCTGCCAAAACGAACCAATCAGCTCGTGCAAAACAAAAGCAATACAGGCAAAAACAACGAAAGAAAAACAAATAAAGCAGCAGACACATTATAAGTAGCTGATGATAGATTTTCTTATAAAAAACATGCATTTTTCTCCTTATATTTTACTATTTTCTGACTTTCATATAAAAGTGACAAAATCCAAATTTAGATATTCATTCAGCGCAGAATATATCCGATATTTTAGTATTTATATTATCTTCAAACGATAAGTATTAAAGGCTGTAGGTATACTCTTAAGTATTAGCCAAAAACGTTGCATGACTTTCAAAAAATCTGTAAAAACGACCCAATACAAACCGCACTGTAAGACGTAATTCTAAGTCAAAAAAATCCACTTTAATGGGTTTTAACTCGTCTCCATTGACGACGTTCATATTTTTTTTCTTAATTGACGACAAAGATTTCTTTTAATTAATTTCGACTTGAGATTTTTAGTTTCGACAATGTTTTGACATAATGCATACTAGGCTGGGTCGATTTGTATGGAGGCAAAATATCTGATGTTGCCTGGGCGATTTTCGGTTCGGGCATGAAAAGTTATTAAACAAAAAAAAAAAAAAAAGGGGACTGGGGGTACACTTTACCTCATCGCACCCTCAATTTTGTGAGTTTTTTCTATAGGAATTTTTTTCAAATTTTTTTTAAAAACGTGCACAGCTAGAGCAAAACTAACGCCAGATATGAAATCCTCAAACCCGATTCAACCAAAAAACGGTCTAACATTTATACGTTGTCATACAAAAATTTACCGTTACAAATTCCTAAAGAAAAAATTTCACTAAAGTCTTTAAAAAGATATTGTATCCTTTGTAGAATATCTTATTATACTGATGAAAAAAACTTGTTAACCCCAACGTCCCCATTCGGAAAATTTTGAAAAATACTCAAATCGTAAAAACAATCAACATTTTCTTGTCTAGTTTACTGCGATATAATTAGCTATTAAACATTTTAAATGGGTTGAATTTGAATTTTTTAATTAAAACATTAAAATTTACATAAATAATCCTTTATAACTAAACTTTTATAGGAAAATTACCGAAAATGATAATAAAATGTTAAAATAGAAAACATAAACGGATATGAAAGTTGTTTATTTGGAAATGCCTCAGCTCTTTTTTAAGGCCCCTTGATTTTTCTATAAACTTTTTTATTAAATCCACGTCTCTATCTTCAACCGAACATATTTTTGGCCATATTTTTTTTAAAATAGTTTTAAATTTTTTTTAATTAAGAATTAATAATAGAATAAAAAAATTTAAAATATTTGACATCAGTTTTTGCCAAATAAAATGTATCGACGCTCTAGTGCAAGCTTGCTATCTCCATTTGTTCAAAACTCTTAATGAGGAAAATTCAAAAATATGTCATGAATATTATTCTATTTTTAACAGAACAAAAAAAAAATCCGTTAAAGGAACTTTATGAAGAGACAAGTTTGCTCTGACGCATCAATATTATAATAATTTTATTCTATTTACTTTCTAACTTTCAGATCTTTTAAACAAAAATTTTAATACTTGCCATGAATAAAGCATGATAACATTCCATTGCTGACGATAGGTCAGACTGAAGTATATTTTTAAAGCACATTATTTAGCATAATTTTGACGCTTTTTCTTTTTTGCACTTTGTTTGATTGTACTTTTTAGTAGGGCTAATGCCGATATTTTGATTTGTTTACACTAAATATTCAAATTTTTATTGCAGCCGGGCCAACGTCCACGTCCGCATGATGATGGTGGTTTCAGCAGAGGCAGAACAAAGGTAAGTCTGCTTATGAAAGCTACTGATAAAACATTTGAGCAAAACTTGAATAAGAATTATATAGAAATAATGAAATAAGCTTTATTCAAAAGTTATTATTTAGTGTAAAGTCAGCTGAAAGTTCAACTGTACTCTTTAATATGGAAAACAAAAACAATCTGTTCAACATGCATAGCTAACAATATTGACAGACATAATATGTAATTTTTAAATATTGCAACATAATTCCCGTGATTTAAGCTTTTAAGTTCTTTGATTATTTTTTTTTTTATTTGGAACTCAACACAAGACGCAAAAAACAAATTCAAGCTTAGGTGTAAAGCTGCAAATTGCTAAAACTTTTTTACTTATTTTACGCACTCACACATTCACACACATACTAAAGCTCATTTTACATGCGCACAATATTTTTAGAGTGCTGACTAATATAATGTAATCTGATGAAAAAGCTTTTGATATACATATAATTAAATAAGCGTAAAAATACACAGACTAGCACTGACATACAAACTTCCTCATATGTACCAAAATATATACCAGCACAAAAGCACACACCTGCAATTCCATATTATTAAACGAATAATAAAGATGAGATATGTCTGTGTATGAAAAAAAAGGAGAGAAAACAGTGGGGTGCATGTGTGTGTGCTTATGTGGGTATGTGTGTGTGTGTGAGAGGTACATTGTGTTTTGTAATTTGAACACATTGATTAATCAAAAATAATACGCTTCATTTATTTACATTAGATTAACAATATATAGCATAAAGTTAAACACAAACACACACACACACACACATATTCCTACTTATCTACCCAATAGGCAATTAAACCAGCGCTCTTCATACGAAGAGCTACTTTTGAAGACTAAACACATCCGTTCCTCGCTGCTCTTATGAGCACTTCTTGAACGCCTTCCTTTTCTGCACAAAAGGCAGCACAACAAATTTGTTTTCCCTACAAAGACTGACTTTTCATATACTTCAGGGCAACTTTTTCGTTAAAAGTTAGAATATATATCAGTTTAAAAATATGACGCAATAATGGCCCTTCTTACTGCTATATCAAAGATGAGATTAAAATTAATCTAACTTAAAAGAACAGAGGAGAGATGATAAAATCATAGAATATTTAAATAAATAGAAAAAGGTGTAAAAGAAAAAAATATTTTTTCAACACTTCTTGTTTACCCCTACTTTTAGTCATTCTAAAGAAGTGCTTCTATCAGGCCTCTTTTGAGCTATCGGAGCGGAAGGCCTGCGTAATTTTCCCACTTAATATAAAAAAGAAAGTGGAATTGTATATGAGTGCGGCAGTACTAAAAAATCCACAGGAAGGCCTGCTAGCAGCGCTGTCATTGTCTACTGGGTATCTAATAATGCATTTGCAAACACACAAAACATATGCGTCTATGTTCAACACATACTTATTCATATATCTAGCTAGTTAGTTGCTTGCGCTCTTGAAGCTTTATTAATGTTAAGATGATGCTGTTGAGCTCATCTTAGCGCATGTTTTGTTGTTATGTGAGTGTTTTAATCTATGTCATTCTTAGAGCGCCTTAAGCTAGGTAAGTGTGCATATGTTTGCATATGTGTGTGTGTACTCTAGGTAATTTATTAAATAATAAAGGTTTTAGCTTGTTTTAATCAAAAGAATGTTTACTTTTTCAAATTTGAGATATTGAAATGCAACTGTACTGTACAAAAAAATATGACTTTTTTTAATTATACAATTGATTTTAATGTTCTTAAGGTGGAACATAACATTCGTGGTAGAGAAAACAGACCTTTTTTGAAAAATTCATAACTCAGTCCCTCTTAAATGCCAAACTATGACCTTTTCGCGCAAAAGGAATAATTTAATATTTGACTACAATATTAAAGATACTGCTTTAAGTCGTGTTGAGGCCGTCAAAGACCTTGGTATATGCATGGATTCTAAGCTATCGTTCAACAATCATATCGATTACATTTGTAAAAAAGCATCTTCAATGCTTGGATTTATAAAACGCTGGGCCAAAGAATTCAATAGCATGATTACAACTACAACATTGTATTATGCAATAGTGCGCCCTCACTTGGAGTACGCAAGTCAATCCAAAAACGTTTTGTTCGGTTTGCTCTAAGGGGCTTAGGTGGGATTGATTCTTTGAACCTTCCTCCATATGAGGATCGTTTAAAACTTTTAAAAATGCAATCTTTAAGTGAACGAAGGAAGTCTGCGGATATCGTCTATTTACACCAACTCATAACCGGTGTATTCGATTGTCCGGAATTACTTTCTCTTTTAAACTTTAACTCTAACCGTAGAAGTAGTAGAAATGCTAACAACTTAATTTATCTACCATTTAGTAGAACAAATTACATGGCTACTGCTCCCTTGAACCGCATGAGTGCCTCTGTTAACAACTGTACATTTTTTGATGTTAGTTTGTCAAAAGTTCAACTCAAAAGTAGATTGAAAGCTATTGTGTAATTAGATCTGTGTTGGGGTATGCATGGTTAGTTGTTATGTCCTGTGTTGTCCCTGAGCCCAATCCATTTATGGTGGGTAAATTTTTCCCACATTAATTTGTTTGGAGCCACTGGAATTCATGACATTGAAATATTTCAATGTGATCTGGATTGTGGCTTCAAATATATTAATGCTGAGAATGTGCGAAAAAGCTGTAGTAGCTGAACTCTATTGTTATTGCATCAGTCAAAAATAAACATTTTCCAAAATTTGTTTTATTATTGTAGAGAATTAAAGAAATTACAGAAAAAAAATTAAAAAAAATATATTTTTCACTCCCACATGGTCTTATAGAGCTCCAAACTGGCGGCAGAGAAAAAAGCGGGGCCTCGTGGTTGCAGCGCTGGGAGTCGCAAAAATTGTCCGATCTGGAAAAAAATTACTTTTTTGAATCTTAACAACATTGGTTATCGTATGGCAGGAGCTTTTTTTAAAATTTTTTTTTCAATTTTTGGTGATGTTCCACATTTGAAAGTGTGTTTTTTCGAAAAAAAATATTGACTTTAAAAATGCATAAAAAATCGAAAAAAAAATTTCAAAAAGAAGCTCGTGTCATACGATAGCGAATTAAGTTTAAAAAAAATACAAAAACAAAAAAAAACGATTTCGTAAAAAAATGAACCCGCTAGTGCCGCAACCAGTACGAAAAACATGGTTTTGAGATAAACGCGTTCAAAGTTTGCGAACAAAGAAAAAAACAAAGGTTAAAATTAAAAATGCGCTCTCACAAATCCGACTGTAACTTTTGACCCTATAAAAGTTTTTCCATGAAATTTTTTTTTTTAGAATTTAAAGAATATTTTCTAAAATACAAATATATAAAACAGTCATGTCTCCCTTAAGGTACTATTACAGTGTGTAAAAAAATAAAAAAATATATTATTTTTTTTAGAATCTGGTTTTTTAAGGTCTTAAGAATGCGTGTACGAAATTTTAGAAAAAAATATCAAATAAAAAAAAAAAAAATATAACATACATTATATTCGTATGTCGCGTATTTATTCATATATTATCGTTCATTGAAGAAAATCCATTCGCGTTTTTCTCGAAACAAGTTTTTTCGAATTGGTTTCTAAAATATCTCGAGTTCTGCTTGATCGATTTCGATGAATCTTAATTCATTGTGATCTTCATAGACTCTGTTAAGCACTCTACTAAGAAAAAGCCGAGAAACTTTTATAGCTTGTTTTTTACGGCTAAGAATTTCTGCCAAAAAGAGGGGTTTTTTGTAAATTTGTTTATCACCGCATGCCATTTTTTTGTTTTTTTTTTTTATTTCCGTAGATAGAGTGCTCAACTACAACCCCTTACTAAAGTAAAGGTTTCACTTTGATTTTTTACTTTCCGCCGCCTTGAAAATGCTGGAGACGAGAAACCAACTTACAACCTTTTTTTAAACACGCCAACTTCAACGACCTGTAAAAAATAAACAACAAATACAAAAACAAAAAAAAATATTTTTTTTTATATCTTCAACTTTAATTGTACAAAATGTAAATAAATTTCAATTGAATAATTTAATAATACTATGTAAAAAAAATTAATAAAAAAGGCGTTGTTTTAAATAGCTTCACACTGTAATAGTACCTTAATACGGAAGATTTTTTTACATCGACTTTGAGCTTTAAAATGCTCTTCTGAAAAATGACTTTAGCTGTTACTTCTTGTCAACACAGAATTCTTAAACCTCGAGGACTATCGCCTGGGTGAAATCCACCCATAAGGCTGAATGTCTTGCGAAAATTCATGAATAACTAAAATTTGTAAGTATTGCTGCAGGAAACTGTAATCCCCACAAGGATAATAATTTTTGTAGATATCAAAGTGGCCATCTAATCGCTGGAAAGCAAAATGACAACAGCCCGAACGGTACTCAAGCGTAAGCAAGTTTTAAAAATTGTCTGTAACATCCACAATATTACTCTCTGCTGGGTTCCCAGACACAGCAATGTAGAAGGGAATGACAAAGCAGATGACAAAGCTGGCAATAAGTGGAGAAACTATAGACAAAAACAGAACCATTACAGAAGTATGCATTTGAATAGATAATGCTAACACAAACCGGGCTTCCAAAAGTAACAGATATCTAGAAGGCTCTTGCCAGAACAAAACGAGAACAGAACTAGCTTTTTGCTCTTTTCTAAACGGAATATCCCTTGAGCACCTAACTTTTGTCGAAGCTGTAATGATACGAACTCTTTTTAGAGATGAACGTCTTCTTCGAAATCCTGTCAAAAAACGCGATACCATTTTTGAAAAAGAAATACGTTCAGGCGAATAAGCATTTATTTTAGTACTTCAATTACTTTCTATTTGTTTTTGTCATATATTTTGTGGAGTGTCCCAATGTTTCGAGTTTTTGGTATCTTCAAGGTTCAGTAGACATCGTTGTATTGCGCATGTATTGTCGCATTTAACCTCGACTTTTCTAGTTAAAATCAATGAGTCATTTCAACTCACTATGGTCAGTCGATTGTGCATAATACTTAAATCATATTATGTTGTCATTTTGTTTTCCTATTTTTTTCTATCTTTTGAACAAGATTTCAAGTTTAATCTTAAAAATCTTCTCTCAGTTATTCACAGACCAGACTGTCTTTAATTTCCACTTTATACTTTTTTATAGCCTTTATTTATTGGTATGTTTGCAAGCTTTAAGATCATTAACAAGATGCTAAATCAAAATCCAACAAAGAAGTTACTTTCAAAACTTGGCATAAATTAAGCACAATCTGCACATCATCTTCTTGAAAAACTTTTCAAACTTCATTAAAGACAACTTTATAAAGCAAACCGAAAGTTTCAAAAGAAAACATAATGAAAATATAACCTAGTTAATTATATAAAGTCTAAAGCATAAAATATAAAAATAAATAAGTAAACATTTAACATCATAACTCTTAACTTCAAAAGCAACAAGAAGTTGATTTTATTTTTTTCTCATACATTTTCGAGCAAAGCTTAATACTTGTATGCTCATACATATAGTATGCTGCGTAGAACACATACAATCATGCCGCCAACCTACAGAGTAAACTTAATAGTATTGTGCACTTGGATGATGTAGTTGATGTGGTCACGAGAAAACATAAAGCAACTCACACAGGCATCACAGTACCTATAGAAAACAGGCAGTGTTGGACAGGTTGTTTGGGTGTAGATAATTTTACAAGAAGATTATGTGCTACACCTACCTATTGAGTATGTAAGATGGACGAATGGTGTATGTGTCTTGCTCACTCTTATGCAGCAGCTCATAAAGTTGATAGCTAGGACTTCATATAGCATTTTGACTAAAGATAAAAATTGTATGCTAGACGCTGGCTTAACGTTCCAGACATGGTAGGCAACAGCAACGAAGATGACAACAACCAAGATGATGAAGATGATGATGATGACAATGATGAGCTGGGTAGAAGAATAAGAACAAGTACTAAACGAGCACTAAGACATGGGTCAAAATTTTTAAGCAAATTACATTTTTGAGTAATATTGTTGCAAATTGTTTTGTCAGTTCATTAATTTATGAAGACTTTGAAGTGGCCCCACTCCTCCACTCTGCCAAATTTTAAGTACTTAATAAATTTCAGTTTGTATTGGGTAGTTAGTGCATGTGCAAGTGTGCTTTACAAGTTTGTATATTTTAAGCTTTTTTTATATATATCTTGGAGACATGTTTCATGTTGGCATAGAAGAAAAGCAACAAAAAAACAATATAAAATAAAAACAGATTTGTCCAACTTGCTCGCAGTTGACCTTTTCTGCCTTAGCTGCCCAGCCTTAAGATAATCAAATTAGATAAGCATTTATACTAAAGTATTTTTGACCTTTGGCATTGCTTTGTGCTTACATAGATTTAACAAATATGTATTTTGTAGCCTTGGCGATTATAACTAAAGGTTCAAACATAGTGCTCTTAATCAATGTCAAAATTTGCTGCCTAGCAACAGGCAGGCTGTTTTTTTTTTTTGGTCAGACCTAATTTATGGCCAGTGCGCATGCATGCAAAGACAATAATGCACTGGCATAGTAGTTAAGTTGGTCAGAATTTATGCTGCTGTCCAGAGATAAAACTTAAAATTAAATAAACTCAATTTTAAGCCATGAGTTGGCAGAAAAACAAAAGCAGCGTTAAGTTCATTCATCCACAAAGGATAACCACAAAATCTCAATTCATGCAACAGCCATTAAATGTTAATGGAATGAGGTCATCATAGCAAAGATACTATCTAAAATTGTTGTATAGAACAAAAAAACAAGGAAAAAACAAAAGCTAAAAGAAACAAAAAAAAAAACCAAAAAAACATGAGGCTTTTAAAAACTCAAACCAGATAACAAAAAACAAAAAACAAAAAAAAGAATTATATAAATTAATGCTTGCACAACAAAAAGATGAGTAGACAGTAAATCGCATTATAGGCTAGATTTATAAAAACTCAAAAGGCAATGTCCTTTTAGCCGACACCACAAAAGCCACAAAAACAAAAAAACAACTAAAATTGTATTCAGAGGCAGTGAGGAAAAGAATAAATAAAACAAAAACAACAAACGAAAACTACAACATTTCATGGTTTTGTTCTAGTGTAACTGTTTAATCGAATATGTAACCACATAGATATGTACATATTTTAAAAGAAAACAAAAACAAAAAAAAAAAGGATAAAAAATAAAAAAGTGAATATGTTTGGATGGAATTAAAGAAAATATACGCTTTGGCATTCTATACAGCTGTAGAGGGTACTTTTATCCCTAGGCTAATTTACTATATTTTTAACATATTTGGTGGACAAAACAAGCTGAATTGGGTATTTATTTTTGCATATTATTGGGAATTATTCTTGTATTTTTATCAGCTGCACAACAAAAATAAGCCTCTTACAATTGCAAGTGTGTGCAATTTTGTATAATTTCAAATGTATTCTTTTATATTATAAAGGAGTAAAATCGAAATCTATAGGAAAAGAATGGAGTTAAGGATTCTATAAAAAAAATACTAAGTTGATTCATGTCAATTCGTAAGTTTTCGTGTATCGTAAATCATATTGTTAGTAATTGACATGAACAAACTTTTAGAACTTTCGTATAATTTTTTTGATTAAGCGCTCACGTAGCGATAGAGCACAAGGCTCTTATTTCAGTTAAATTTCCTTCCAAATGAAATACCTAAAGCGAAAACTTGTTCGTTTCAAAAATTATCTACATCTACCCGTTGTTGAATTTTTCTTTAATTTGCAATAATATTTTTAAGTAATCTTCAGCGCCTTTAACGATTTTTAAAAATAATGACATAACGTTAAATGCCTTGTAATGGAGACCCTTCAAAGTATCTGAAGAGTAATTGTAGCCATAAGAATTTTAAGGTGACTGTTAGTCAAACTAATAACTCTGAACGGGATATTAACTCAAACCACTTCATATGGTCGGGGTTAAGAGTTGGGTCTTCGGTCAAGACGATTATTATTATTAAGATGGCCTCTGCATTGAAACCCATTGTTTTTAAAAATCATAAAAGTAATTGGTTTATGTAAACGAAACGATGGTAAGGCGACGGTATGCTTGAAATGAACTTCCAAAAAATCCAGAGATCTATCACTGAATATGATATAAAAAAAAAGGAGGCTCCTTTATTCTTGGTATTCGACCTCTGGTTTCTTTTGAAGGGCGACCAACGGGAACAAACGGTAAAAGTAGCTGTGCTGTAGCTAGATTTGGTAGCAATTTGCATCATCACTAAAAAATGAGATGAGTTCGGGCACCGCAACGATGTAGAATTCTTCTACTGCAATACGTTTGGTGAATTAAAAGAATCATTGAAAATTTGGAAAATTTCCACATTTGGGTTTTATGTGGAATGTTCATTCACTGCATATACATATGCGTCCGTCTACTAGCTGGTTTAATTTACGCATGTAAATTTTGGCAGAGTTCAATAATTGCGTCTTAGGTTCAGAGCAAACAAGGGCTGCAACATTACAAAACAGTTTATATGTTCCTAGCGTCATATTTCTTAATAATTTTTATCATTTTTACACAAAAATACTCAAAATGTTTTCATTTATAATCATAAAAATTTAAATTCCAAGTATTAAACAGGTCATGCTAATTAATTAACAACAAAAAAATCGAAGACATTCTAAATTTTCAAGATTTATATACAAAAGCCATCCCTGAAAGTAATTGCTTATGATTCGTTACTTTTGTTTCTTCTCGCTTTTCGTTATAAGTAACGAGCTGTCAAAAAACGCAATTTACGCAAGAATTTTTTTATTTTATTTTATTTCATATTTATTTTTATATCAAATTTCCCAGCTGTCAGCAATCGTCATACCTGATAAAATCTGGTATGAAATCAGTTCTATTTTGCTTCGAAAACTCGGGCATGAGATCATAGCTGATTTCAGAATAAGCATTTGCATTTAAGCTTTCTAAAAACTTCCCTAAAATTGTCTAACCTCTGAATATTTTGTTTTGTTTCGATCTCAGACCTGAAGATATCCCTGAGTTTAGAAGCGAAGGCGTAATGCTATCAAACGTTTATGAGTATTTTCAGCTGACCCAAATATCCCTCAAAAGTATTTTTGATTTTGTTTTGTTTTCGCACCTGAGCAACGGCTGAGATAGAAGTGAAGTCGTAATGCCATCAAACAAGTTTGGGGAATTTTTTCAAAATAAAAATACAAAAATGCAAAGTAATCGACGCGTCATTTTTCATTCTCGAAACAAAACAAAAATTTGAATTATTTAGTGAAAAAGTTCTAAGAACTTTAATTTATTAAAACAATTTAAACAATGCTCATGACACCGAAGACGCACTGCAGCTCGGCTTCGGTAAATGATATGTATATCTGCTATTTGTTTTCTCATTTTAATTTTCAGGCTTGGGACTACCTGATAGAAGGCCTGATATGCCTGAGTGAATCAGGCCTGAATTTTCGGAGGAATACTCTTAGGGATATTCAGGCCTGAGTTAACGCTATACTATAGCAGGTATTCCGTAAGTATGACATTTATATGGGAAAAGGAAATCAAGAGGTGTGTTGAATACTCAGGCCTTACCATTACCTCTCAGGCCTGAGAGAATGTATTGATTCAGGCATATTCTGACCGCTGGGATTGATTCGTAAAGTTGAAAAGTATACGTATGTCAATTTTCATATAAAATTATTTTGACATTTCGTAATCTTTTACGAAATACGAGGATACGAAGTGACATGAAGTATTTTATTAGAAAATATATCGTAGTTTTAAACACAAAAGAATTTGTCTGAGCGATCTGTACCTACATAGATATTGGCTTTATTAGAAGCAGCCAGTATTTAAGTGGCAGCCCATTTCTTATAGCCCATTTCTTCTGGGCTTCACGTATTTAATCGTAATAATCACGTAATTATTCAGTAATAAAAGGGACAGTTCATTCTCCAAATAGCCTTGTTAATGTTATTCCGAAGCACTTCTCAGAGGTATTTTAAAGAATTGATCAAGATTACTCTTAAACCTCGATTAGTTATTTTGCTAAAGCTTTATCCATTTTTTTTTTTTAGATCCGTGTTATTCACTTTGACAACTCGAAAGTTTTGAATAACTTTCAAGTTTTCCCTACAAAAATTCTAAAATTATTGATAATACTCGAGTTAAAATAGTGAAGAAAACGATCCTAAGTATAACTCTCAGCTTAAAATGCAAACTCGCTCACAAAAAATTTAAACTTGACTTCACAAGTACTTCAGAAGTACTTTAAAGGGAGATTCATACGTTCGCTCACAGTAGAAAGAAACGCCGAAAGAAAAAAAATCGAAAAAAATGTAAAAATCATTCACGTGAAAAATTACCCCAAACTTTATGAAAAATGCCCAAAAATGACAAAGCAAAATTTAACCAGACAAAAAGCAAAAAAATAGACAGAACATTTTTGAACAAATGGCCCAAAAACAAAAACAATCCCCATTCCTTAAATGTTTTTTAACCCTCGAGGACTATCGTCTATTTCATTTACGTCAGTACTATCGTTTGGTGTAATCCACCCATATTCAGTTAGTATCTGCGTTTCTTATCTGTCAAATGAAACTATAACAATAATCAATTTGTTTTTAAGAATGAAAACCCGACTACTGAAAAACAACAATATTTTATATAGAACTAATTTTATTTTTTTAAATAATGGTTTACTTAGGAACATAGCAATTAGAGAAAAAAATAAAAAATGCATTCTGCAAAATCAGTTGTAACTTTTTTAGTTTTAAGGCCATGGGCCTTTGGTTAACTGATTTGAAAAGCTAAAAAAATAAATATAATAAAAAGTTATTCAATAATTTTTTTCGGCACAAGTAAAATTTTTGCTCAAAAGTGAGCTAAATACTTACAAATTTTAGTTACTCATTACAACTACTAAACATATCATCATAGATTGAGTTTGTATCTGGCAAATTTGATTCATAGCAGTACCTACAGAGATGGTAGGTGTGACTTTTGCAAATATTAGTGATTTCTTTTTTTTTAATATTAGCAATCAAAAAAAATATTTCATTACCGATTACTATTGTGGGTGAAAAACTCCCATAATTTTGAAACGCCATTACTATCGGGGTGTAAACCACCCAAGACTTTTCATAAACTGGATTTATGTAAATATCACCTTAGCTTAACCCTTAAATGCATAGTGTGCCATATATGGCACAACCAAAGAATTTCTTCTCATGTCTCATGTACGAGAGTAGCTTTGAAAAAAATAATAAATATGTTGAGGCATACTGGCTTGAAGCTTTCGTTTTCCCACAGCGGCAAAACATATAGAAATCAGCTCTTTGAGTTATTTAGCGCAAAAATGAAAAATATTAAGGAAGAAAATCGCTGAGGTCATGCATTTAAGGGTTAAACGAGTAAATAAGGCTTCTTCACATCAATAAACATTCAAATGAGGATTACATTATAATTTAGAGATGATTTTCATGAAAAATTATATACTTCTGCAAGAAATTCAGCCTTATGGGTGCATTCCACAAAGGCGATAGTCCTCGAGGGTTATGAATTGCTGTGTTGACAAGAAGTAACAGCTAAAGTAATTTTTCAGAAGAGCATTTTAAAGCTCAAAATCGATGTAAAAAAAATCTTCCGTATTAAGGGGGACATGACTATTTTATAATTTTGTATTTTAGTAAATATTCTTTAAATTCTAAAAAATTTTTATAGGGTCAAAAGTTGCAGTCGGATTTGTGAGAGCGCATTTTTAATTTTAACCGTTTTTTTTTCTTTGTTCACAAACTTTGAACGCGTTTATCTCGAAACCATGTTTTTCGTACTGGTTGCGGCACTAGCGGGTTCATTTTTTGACGACATTTTTTTTGTTTATTTTTTCAAACATGATTCGCTAGCGTATGACACGAGCTTTTTTAAAATTTTTTTTTGATTTTTTATAAATTTTTAAGTCAATATTTTTTTCGAGAAACACTTTCAAAAATGGAACATCACCAAAAATTGAAAAAAAAAATTACAAAAAAACACTGCTGTCATACGATGAATAATTTTGTTAAGATTTAAGAAAGTCATTTTTTGAAATCGGATAATTTTTGCGACTCCCAGCGCTGCAACCACGAGGCCCAGTTTTTTCTCTGCCGCCAGTTTGGAGCTCTATAAAACCATGTTGGAGTGAAAAAATATATTTTTTTGAATTTTTTCCTTGTAATTTGTTCAATTCCCTACAAAAAGAAAAAATTTGGGAAAATGTTTGTTTTTGACTGAGTTATGAATTTTTATAAAAAAGTTCTGTTTTCTCTGCCGCGAATGTTATGTCCAACCTTAAAAGAAATATTAGGGTTACAGTATATTTACAAACTTTTAAGAGAAAAATATGTTCACTGAAAAACTATGTTTCCACAACAGCACCAACTAAAATCGCCCCAAATTAACAAGAAAAAATAAGAATAAGACAAGAAGAACCTCGGCTTTTACTTCGACTAACATTATCTATAAGACTAATTCATTGTTTTTGTCATAAATTGAAAATTAAAATTTATCCAAAAAAAAAATACAATATCCGCGTTTTGAAAAGTTTTTAAAAATTGCATTCATTTCTTTGGCATTTGAAAAGATATCTATCTTTTAAATAGCGAAAGTGATCCATTTTCCTTTGGCAAAGGGCTTGTGCATCGAAAAATCAACTTCTATTCCAAACATCTTCGAAAAGTTTGCAGGGTCTACCCTCAGATTCGCTTATAGCGAATTAAGCAATATAATCTCTATTACTTTAATTTGGCACTTGCTTTCACTAGTCAGTTCGAAGTGTTATGGAGGTAAAATATTTCGAAACTTTGTTCGCAAATTTCTTAGCAGTGATATCGAAGAGGAATCCTTTCGCTATTTTGTTTAAAATTTTAATTTTTTGTGATCGTTTTAAGTGATACAAATAAATATTTTTTAAAAGCTTCTGTCTGTTGTGAGTAACGATGAGTGAATAACTAATTCATATGAAAAAATAATTTGTTTTATAGTGAAAATTTTATTTGTGATAATTCTTAGCGACACCGTGGCATGCAGGTTAAGTGTGAGGCTTAGCACGCTCGGAGCCCGAGTTCGATCCCCAGTCGCGGCGAAAAGTTTTTTTCAATAAAAAATTTTTCTGATCGGTCAGCACTTCTCTGCAGACAATGGCAAACCTCAGAGAGTAAATAATGATATGTACACTCAGGGAAAAAATACTGTTTTATCAAACAAATCATGGGTTGAAATAACAGATTTCACTGTTAAATACCATCCAACAAATGAAACTTTCAAATCAACAGTCGCTTGACTGTTGGTCTATGGAACACGAAACCCGTATAAAAACTTATTTATTGAAATTTGATCACTGGTTTGGAAGTTCATGTATGGCCGAGTGTGCTAACGTGTGCGTCTAGTACTCGAGTGTCCACGGTTCAAATCCGGCACGGCCAATAAAATTTTTTTTTTATTTAAAATATATGTTTTAAATAAAAAATGCAATTTGCAATTGTTTTTTTTTTTGCAATATTGTAAGCATTTTATTTTGAAGGTTATTTTTGACCAAACAATTAATGAAACATAATTATTATTATTTAAATTATTAAATTACAATTTTTGATACTTACATAGCATAGGTTCGAACCCACGTCTCCCGCTTGACAGTCTAGTGCACATCCACCGCAAATCATTCAATCGAACAGTATTTTGAAATAACAGGGGCCGACTGTTAATATTACAGTTGATATTTTTCTGAGTGCAAAGCTTCTTGAGAACGTGAACTTTAGCCGTTCGGAGTCGACATAAAACATGTAGGTCTAGTTCTCGGTCAATTGTGTGCAAACATTTAATAACACACACAACACAATTGATCATAAGAAGCTAGGTCAAAGTCCTTTCAAGAGCTGAAATGGCCAATTTTTTTTTTTTTTTTTTTTTTGGAGTTCATTAATAAGGGCTAAGCAATAGCATTTCCTTGCTTGAAAAAAAATTCACCGAAATTGTTTTCTAGCTCTCAAACGCATAAGATCATTTTGAAGAAATTTTTATATTTAAAAAAAATCAATATTTTATATAGTTTTATTTTTGTTTTCTTAACTCATGGCATTACGTTGAATTCATTATTTTTAGTTAATTTGCAGTGTTTTCATTCTTATGTTAGAAACAAAAATTATCATAATGAAATGTGAGCTTGGGGCGTTGTTAAGTAAGCTAATACTGTACAAATCATCACCTCACTAAACACCCTTTCTTTCTCTCAACCTCCCCCCCCTCAAACCCCCACTACTTAAAATCGACAAGCTAATTGCAAAAACAAACAAACATACAACACATCTTGTGCAAAATAAATAGAAAAATAAAAATAAATGAACATGTATATCTTATGGAAATTTTTCATGCCACCTACACTTAAAACCAACATACATACATACACATTTAAGCATAACTTCATGCAAACAAATAAATACATATGCGTTGCGCTTGCTTAAATTCTTGCGTTTTGTTTGTCTTCTTGATAGCGCATAAATTAAGCCCTCTTTCGACACACACATTCTCATACACACATACATATAAATGTTATTTTTTATAAATATTTAGACTTACATATTTACACAGCATGTCATCCAGTCATCAGATATCTGTCATGTACCACAAGTTTGAATGTTTTTATTTAAATTGTTCAAATACACGATATATACACAATATTTATGTCGTCCTTAAACAGAAAAAAAAAATGAAAAAAAAAATAAATAAAATAACAAAATAAAATCAAACAAACATGAACAACAAAATAACACAATAACAACAAAAAGCAAAACAATCGCATATGGAATATAAATATTTGCCAACACACTCTCGTCCATAAAATGAAAAAAACAAAAAAGAAAACTTTCATTCTATAGATGCTAAGATTTCATGTTTTTATTATGTTAAATAAACGCGCCAACTTAAGTTGTTTTAGGGCAATAAAATGCCAAAAAAATATGCATAAAATTAGAGCTTACCAGCATGAAGCAGAAATATTTTCTACTAGCTCACAGCCATTTACATATACATGTGTATTTATATATTTATATAGAAACAAGGGCGATCGTTTACTCAAAGCCTTTTGAATGGATTTAAATCCTAAGCTTGTCTGCTTTGCACTTTAAGTAAATCTCTCCGAAAAGTTTTTCTTTTTGCCGCAAACAAAACTACTTAAGAATATTGAATGTTTTCTCAAGTAAAAGCAGATTTAAAATGAAATATTGTTATAGTATTTTATGTTAGAAATTGATTGACCATAAATAACATTATTTGAAATAAAATTGCTTCTGAGCCTAAAGAACATTTTAAGAATAAAGATTTTAGCTAAGCTGTACTCAAGAAATCGTTCTTTATAAAACATGACCACAAAATCATAGATAAAAGCGCACACAATCTACCAAGGACTACTATTAATTGTTTAATAGAAATTAATTTCTAGGTGAGGTTTGAACTCGGGACTCGTTGCTCGAACATCACAAACTTAGCACGCACGAACACGGCCGTGACACGTCAGACTAGAGGGTAGAAAATCCTATTAATCTTTGCTCTATATGAGACTCCTGTCGGTATAGCCGCCATACATGGAATAAGGCAAGGAGAAGCAGCAGATACATGATGTTATTCGCCAGAAGTTTTATTTCAAATTCCCAAAAAATATTTTCAATTGACATTATGATAAAATAACTCCAAGTTAGTATTGTCGTTTCTGTTGGAAACGAACTTCTGTCAAAAAATATAACAAGAGAGAGCGCTCACAATCCGTCATTGCATACAATTAATTTTCACTGGTCACATTCAGCGTACTCAACAGTTGGCAACTGTTAAGTCAAAACTTGATGCACAAAAATATGAAGTTGCGCATTAAAATGCATTTAAAAATAGAAAATTTTTTATTTGTCAGTAAAATTTTCATTGGTATGTGATACAAAGCTTAACATTTCATAAACTTGACAACTTTTCTGAAACTTCAATACCGATAACAGCGCTCCCAAATGTGTTGCTGTCACAACAGTTGACACAGCTGAATGTAGCCAACGCTTATAACAACAAACAGCTGTTTTTACAGTTAGTTTACTTGTAGCTGAGAGAATCAACACTTGTCAATAGAACCTGGTAAAATTATTATATCATGAATTGACATTTTTTACAAATATGAATTGAATATTAATTGAATACTGAACTGATAATACAAAAATATCAACAACAACAAAGTAAAAATCAGCGTTTAAAAAACTTAAAAAAACTTCAGTAGCTTTTGCTTTTACTTTGCTGTGCTAATTGAAAATCGAACAGCAAAATCAAAAACAGCAGCATTAAAAATAATTTGTTTTACTGCGTAGTGCTACGAAAGCAAAATAAATTATTTAATTACTTTGCTTTTTTTATTTGTCGCAGCACTACGAAAACAGCAATTCGTTTGCTTTGCTTCGTTTTGCTGAGGAATGAAAATAGTTTCAACAAAACAGCAGAACAGCAACATTTTGCTGCGGTAGTGCTACTGACAGTTTTTTAAAGTAACAACATACATACATGACTGCGCACAAGTGAACATGTTATACAAAAAACATGCAAATAGACATGCGCCATTAAAACGACGCAGCATAGAAACGACGAAGAAGAAATCACGAAAGCCAAACGAATACACAACATCCGAAAGCAAAGCAAAACTTAGCTGCTTAATAACTGCTGCTTCATCGTAGTGCTGTGACAAATTAGAAAAGCAAAATGAAAAACAAAACAATAAAATAATTTATTTTGCTTTCGTTGCACTTAGCAGTAAAACAAATTCTTTTTAATGCTGCTGCTTTTGCTTTGCTTTTCAAAATTCACACAGCAAAGCAAAATGAACAGCATAACAATGATTTTAAAAGCTGTCGATAGCACTACCGCAGTAAATATTTCGTTGCTTTTGCTATTTTGCTGAAAGCAATTTAAAGCCTGGTATAAATGAGAAAAGTATATCTCCTTTACATAAATAATATACAGTTAACTTCATGGAATGAATTCTTAATTCAAATTTCGAGCACAGCTCAGTTTTCAACAACAATTGCTTGAACCACTTGCCTGATATTGGGAAGCACCATAGAATCAATATCAATCGAAAAACCTTTTAAACGAAATCTTTGGAGTAAGCAGAAAACTTATTTGAGTACAGCATCTTAATGCTAATACTTATTACCATGGCAATTCATTATGCCAATTTAAAATATATTTTATATAAGTAGCTATACATTGTTCAAAGAATACACCGATTTCATGATACTTATTCTCTGAGCAACCTAAATAAGGCAATAAAGCAGGCATATTTAATCGCTTTTTACTTTTTCTACACTGCTGCACATTTTCACTGTTTTCCTTTATATTTGTTGTTTTTTTTTTTTTTTTTTTTTTCTTTACATGTTTGCTATCCCAGCAACTAGCTACGTTAAATTCATTTTATTGTATTTCACTGAAAATGTCCACGTCGCAGCATTTTGTCATGTCATCAGGTTTGACATTAATTACCATGGTTGATTGTCGCACTTGCAATGATTTGTGCTGTGTTGGTAGCAACAACAACAAGGACAACAACAACAACAACAGCAACAACAAAATCAGCAGTTGTTAATAGCAATAACGTGGTTGAAGCCACGAAGTCAGAGTATTGTAAAAATATATACGAATCGCTGAAACTCACACACTCTCTCGCTTTCTCTCTCTCTCTTTTGTGTGTCGGTGCACTCACTCAGCCATGCCCACTTTTACACCATCATGTGTCAGCGGTATAAACATTAAAATAACAATTAAGCTTTAATTTATTTGGTTTTTGTTGATCACTCAGATTCACTGGATTTCACTGCGTTTCCGGTTTTATAGATATTTGTTAATGTGCTTGTTTTTATTGTTGTTGTTGCTGTTATTTCTGTTGTCGTTTGTATGTTTGTTGTTTGCGTTAAAGTTTTTGGCATAATAATCAAATAATTTAAAAGCTTTCGTCCTTTTTTATAGAACAACAAAATGTTTATTATAACAACAAAATTAGCTCATTTAGACCTAATAGGATATATGAAGAGGAAAACAGATTTGGAAAGGAGCACAATAGCTGACAATTATTGAAATAATTTTTAGAAAAATCTTGATGCAGATTTGTGTCAATCTTGTCAGTCAAAGTCGTTTATGACCAGCTTTATTTTGTTTTGGCAACAAAACATCTGATCCTTGAAATATTTTCGAAATGGCTGCTTATCGCTCAACTTAGGCCATCAAACAAAGATTACAAAATAAAGCAAGGCTAAGCGTAAATAATATATATTGTTAATCACACGCTCAGGCATACAATACAATGCTCACACACACACAGACACACATACACACACATGCATTCGCACATAAGCACATTCACATAAGCAAAACAATACATTATCCTTTGGTTTGTTGATTAATGTTGTAAGATTAATCCATGCGACAAATATAAACACGCACTAGAACACACACACACACACACTTGCTTAGAAACATATGCATATAAATACAATTGCGCAAACACTTGTTTGAAAGTGTGTGCTATTATCTGAGTTTATGTTTGTTTGGGTGTGTGTGTGTGTGTGTGTGTGTGAGTATAATTACCGCAGATCCTTTTGTTCACAATTGTGGTCAAATGTGGTCGCTTTGCTTTGTTTTCGTGTTGGTATGTGTGCGCCAACATATCGTTTGTCAATGTGATTAAAATGACTTTTGACCTAGGGTTCTGACAAAGCTTGCACTGTACCGCACCTTACCGCATCGCACCGCAACGCCTACTCAAGGAGCCGTATTAATCATTGCTATACAAGGCAGATGAGCGTGCAACAAAGTGTTTATGTCAGCGCAAAAAGCCACACATAAACACAGTAAAACACACACACACACATATTTACTCAAAGAAGACCCAAACACTTACTTGTGCATCTGTGCACCAGCCGGGTTTTAAATTGCTTAATTTTTAAGAATTTTAAATTTTTGCCTCTTTAATATCTTTAATGCTGCTGTTGAATGCTGCTTAATAGTTCATAAATTATAAAGCTGGAACCGCACGTGTGTGTCTGTCTGTCTGTCTGTTTTGTTTGTGAATATGTGTGTAATTTTGTGTCTTTAAATTCTGTAGCAGCAGGAAGGACACAAGATTTTTTGGCAAGCTGCCTGCAACCAGCATTTATCACACACGCACACACACACATGCCAACACACAAACATGCACATTCTTAAGTTGAAAATTGAAAATTAAATCCTGAATATTTTCCATAAGTGGATGAATGGTACGAATTGCTTCAAATAAGCTTCAAATATGTGTACCTCAATTTTCAAGTCCTTCAGAAGAAAATGAAAATTTTCTTTGCTGCTTGCCAAAGAATCGATCTAAGCATGTATTGCTGTGTATGTATGTGTTCTTCAGAGAGTGTTTGTTGGTTTGTAATTTCCTAATTTAATTTCAACATAAAGTTGAGATAACAAGGTTTCACCTGAGCTTGACACGGAATGCCAGAAATTTAAACCAGCTAAGATTTATGCCAGAACAATTATTCAACTTGTGGTTGTGCTTGAAGATGAATGAATAACATGAAATGTACTGAAAATAACTGCAACAGCTTGTGAGCAGCAGAGATTTGTTCATTTCGAAAAAAGTTTATCTAAATTAAGAATTCAAATAATTCAAAAAAATATTGAAGAGAAAGAGCATAAAAGAAAAATTTCTATTTTCACATTTGAAGTGTCTTTTGGATTTATTTTTGCAAAATTAGAGAAAAATATTTTATAAAAATTTCAAATACCAATACAACAATAAATTTGTGATTTATTGTAACACAATAAATAAATCTTTGAAAGTACGCTGCATTTCAATTCAATGTATTGAAAATATCCTCTTAAATTTAAGCTTACATCTTAGTTGTCAAAAGCTGGTCTGAAAAGTAAAATAGTGAAAAAGACTTTCTTTGGATTCAAGAGACCTAAATTGCTGCATACTTTTCCATTACCATTTTGTATGAAATATCCCAAAATTGAAATATCCCAATATTGAAGAGAGAGAGAGAGAGAGAGAGAGAGCATAAAAGAAAAATGTATATTTTCACATTTGAAGTGTCTTTTGGATTTATTTTTGCAAAATTAGAGAAAAATATTTTATAAAAATTTCAAATACCAATACAACAATAAATTTGTGATTTATTGTAACACAATAAATAAATCTTTCAAAGTACGATGCATTTCAATTCAATGTATTGAAAATATCCTCTTAAATTTAAGCTTACATCTTAGTTGTCAAAAGCTGGTCTGAAAAGTAAAATAGTGAAAAAGACTTTCTTTGGATTCAAGAGACCTATCTTGCTGCATACTTTTCCATAACCTTTTTGTATGAAATATCCCAAAACTTAAGGCATCCACTTCCTTTCCAAAGATTGGTCTATTAGAAGGTATATTATTTATTATTTTTGTAATAGATGATCACTAAATTAAGTTGTAGGTTTTGCAAGTGAAGGAGGTCAGGGACATTCTCGTAGTTAATATGAATACTGTAAGACCTCGTTGGGTCGTACACACTTTAAATTAAGATATTTAAATTATCAAATACAAATTTTTATGAGCTTTTGTCACGTTAAAACTAAAATGAAACTCATAAAGCAGAGAGAGCCTAAAGTAAATTTTTTTTCTTGATCACTTAAATATCCATATTTATCAATAGTAATATCGTCAGAGGTCAAAATTCAACTAATTTTATGTTTGCCTTGATTTTTTGATAGCACGAAGTTCATTAATTTCATGTCAAGTTAAAATAAATTCACCTTAAATGCGCTGTAGACTTTGAAAGGATATCAAAAATGCAAATTTGAGTTTTATTCATATTTTACAACAAGACAATATCAAAACAATCAAAATTCTTGCATGTAACTTCCGATACTGTAACATAGCAGAGGTTATGAAAAAATTAAGAAAATATCACTAAATTAAGTTGTAGGTTTTGCAAGTGAAGGAGGTCAGGGACATTCTCGTAGTTAATATGAATACTTTAAGACCTCGTTGGGTCGCACACACTTTAAATTAAGATAGTTAAATTATCAAATACAAATTTTTATGAGCTTTTGTCACGTTAAAACTAAAATGAAACTCATAAAGCAGAGAAAGCCTAAAATAAATTTTTTTCTTGATCACTTAAATATCCATATTTATCAATAGTAATATCGTCAGAGGTCAAAATTCAACTAATTTTATGTTTGCCTTGATTTTTTGATGGCACGAAGTTCATTAATTTCATGTCAAGTTAAAATAAATTCACCTTAAATGCGCTGTAGACTTTGAAAGGATATCAAAAATGCAAATTTGAGTTTTATTCATATTTTACAACAAGACAATATCAAAACAATCAAAATTCTTGCATGTAACTTCCGATACTGTAACATAGCAGAGGTTATGAAAAAATATTCAAGACGTTGCCTTAAAACGAGTATATAAGTTATTTTTGTTTTCAAAGCACATCAGTTCAAGGCCAAAATCATTTACAATTAAAAATTGCTCGATACAAGTGGGTAGCACTCATTAGAAAGCTTCATTTATTTGCCATCCCCTGCTAATAATTAGAATTTAACATAATTTGGCGAGGCAAAGTGGTCAATGTCAACGGCAACGAATGTCGCAAATCGCAGCCACTGAATTGATTTGACCTCATTTCTAATGATGCTCTTATTGCCTAATTGAATCCATCGTTAGCTAAATTAATACTTCGTTCTGGTTGTATATTGTTGTTGTGGTTAATGTTGTTGCTGTTGCTATTGTTGTTTTGGTTGTTGTTGTTGTTTTTGTTGTTCTGTATTAATTAAGTGACATTAAATCATGTGCAAGCAAACGGTAGCAGGTGAAAAATAAGAAAAAAAAACAACACTTTTATTCGGCTAAAGATGAGAAAAGTTTAGTTGTTGTAGTTCTTGTTTTTGTTATTTTCAGTGCGAATTCGGAATAATGTGCGGTTTGTTGGTAAAAACTTGTCTTAGCTGACCGACCCACCGAAGAAAATAATCGCCAGGAGACTTCAACGTTAGCTAGCTATTTGCAATGAATATAAAATGGGCAAAAGTCTTGAGTAAGCTTAGAAGTTTTAATGCCACTTAATAATGTTTAACTGCTACAGGGATTTCTTCTAGCCATGATCAACTTTATTATTCATTGTTTAAACTTGCAACTACTAATGCGCATACATAATTGATGGTATCAACAAAATTGCTTAACTTAACTAAACAAAATGAATGAACGACTGAATGAATGAATGAATGGATGAAATTGACAGAAGAAAGTAGCCTTATTTTGGGTACGAAGCACATATTTCGTATTGGTATGTGTAAGTGTGATATGAATGTAGTGAGGTACAAGTATTAGCACAAGCTTTAGTTTCTTTGCCAAGCAGTGTTTAGACAACATAAAAGAGTTGTGTAGACATTAAAAAAATCATTATTGATTTTTTTAATACAAAGCTAACATAAATATTAGATATTTTATGTTTAAATGTCTACATAAAATTTCTTTAAAGTTTGTGTATATTTTAAAATCACAAAAATTTTTAATGAAAAACAGCTACCAGGGACCGAAAATAATGGTTATTTTTCTTATTTTAATGAAAAACATCAGTATCTTCTAAGTGTCGGAATAATTATTATTTTTATTTTTTAGCGTTAAGCATGCAAATTAAAAATAATTATTATAAAATGGTTAGCTGGTACTCGTCGCGTTGCTGCCGTTCTTTTTCCCACTCTGTATTTCAATATGCTGTGACCATTATTTTCAAAGCTATTAAATATAAAAAATTGTCTTTTATGGTCGCAGCCAAACCCCTTGTTCAAGACCCGTTTTAATTTGCGAGTACTTCCGATTGGCAGGATATCACCAAATAGTTACTCCAAACCGATTTTATTTAATTTGTGACTTATTACTTCCAAAGCAATTCAATTGAAAAAAATGTGTATTATAATGACGGCTGGTAGCAGGACACCACCAAATGTAATTCCATTCTGAGTTTAATGTATGGGAAAAATCTTACCTCCAATTCCGGTACCAAAATAAAATAGTACATGAAAAATCCTGTCGATTGGTATACTTTGTTTTTATTTAAATTAATTTTGGCGTCCCCTGTTGACAAATGCTCTGACGAGGTATAACAGTTCTTTTCAAAGTGAATCTACTGGTTATTTAATGTTTGATATGTTTTTATTTATTGTATGAAAGTATTTTTAAACTTTTGGTTTTTTTTTTATTGCTTAATGTAAAAATAACGTATTTTTTAAACTATTAACCAAATAATAACAAAAATTTTTTTTAGATCCTGTAAAGGACCCTTTTTGTTACGAATTTCGGGCTTTTTGAACGGATCTCCAACATAGAAAACATTATTCCTTTTCTTCGTTCTGCAGAAGCAGCAGCCACTGACGTCTGTGACGAGCTTAATATGCTATAACTTGCTTAAAGTTAAAAAATACTTTCATATAAAAAACAAGTAAAGAAAATCTAAAGTCGGTCTAGGCCGACTATGAAATACCCTAAACCCACTTTTCAAAAACAAAAAATTTTTATTGTAAATGGGCGTGTCCAAGGGCGGATGAAGCCTATATTTTATATGCATTTAAATGTTGATGAAAAATTTACACATACCAAGTTTTATTCCTGTAGCTCACAGTTAATGCCTTTATTGTGCTTTCGCTATGGGAGTTGGGCGTGTTCATGGACGGATTACTTCCAATTTTTGGACACACCTTAGTTTTGGTATAAAATACATCCATACCAAATTTAATTTCTCTATGACAAACATAACCTTATTTATTGAGTTTAAAACTTTTTGGGTTGTATGGAAAAAAGGCGTGTCCGTAGGCGGATGACGTCCATTTTTCAAAACCATCTTTGTCTTGTCATAAAAAACATACTTGCCAAATTTTAGCTCTGTAGGTCAAACAGAAGCTTATTTATTCCGCTTTCAATTTTTGGGTTGTATGGGAGGTGGGCGTGTCCGTGAGCGGATGACGTCCATTTTTCGAAGACATCTTTGTGTTTGTATAAAGCACATACATATCAAATTTTATTGTTGTAGGCTTATTACGAGCTGGGTTATGCAGTTTTCAATTTTTGGGTTGTATGGGAGGTAGGCGTGTCCGTGGGCGGATGATGTCCACTTTTCAAAACCATCTTTTTTTTGTCACAAAAAACATATGTGCCAAATTTTAGCTTTGTAGGTTAAACAGAGGCTTATTTATTGCGTACTCAATTTTTGGGTTGTATGGGAGGTGGGCGTGTCCGTGAGCGGATGACGTCCATTTTTCGAAGACATCTTTGTGTTTGTATAAAGCACATACATATCAAATTTTATTGTTGTAGGCTTATTACGAGCTGGGTTATGCAGTTTTCAATTTTTGCGTTGTATGGGAGGTAGGCGTGTCCGTGGGCGGATGATGTCCACTTTTCAAAACCATCTTTTTTTTGTCACAAAAAACATATGTGCCAAATTTTAGCTTTGTAGGTTAAACAGAGGATTATCTATTGAGTACTCAATTTTTGGGTTGTATGGGAGGTGGGCGTGTCCGTAAGCGGATGATGTCCACTTTTCAAAACCATCTTTTTTTTGTCACAAAAAACATATGTGCCAAATTTTAGCTCTGTAGGTTAAACAGAGGCTTATTTATTGCGTTTTCAATTTTTGGGTTGTATGGGGGGTGGGCGTGTCCGTAAGCGGATGACGTCAATTTTTCAAAGACATCTTTGTGTTATTATAAAACACATACATACCAAATTTTATTGTTGTAGGCTTATTACGAGCTGGGTTATGCAGTTTTCAATTTTTGGGTTGTATGGGAGGTAGGCGTGTCCGTGGGCGGATGATGTCCACTTTTCAAAACCATCTTTTTTTTGTCACAAAAAACATATGTGCCAAATTTTAGCTCTGTAGGTTAAACAGAGGCTTATTTATTGCGTTTTCAATTTTTGGGTTGTATGGGGGGTGGGCGTGTCCGTAAGCGGATGACGTCAATTTTTCAAAGACATCTTTGCGTTATTATAAAACACATACATACCAAATTTTATTGTTGTAGGCTTATTACGAGCTGGGTTATGCAGTTTTCAATTTTTGCGTTGTATGGGAGGTAGGCGTGTCCGTGGGCGGATGATGTCCACTTTTCAAAACCATCTTTTTTTTGTCACAAAAAACATATGTGCCAAATTTTAGCTTTGTAGGTTAAACAGAGGATTATCTATTGAGTACTCAATTTTTGGGTTGTATGGGAGGTGGGCGTGTCCGTAAGCGGATGATGTCCACTTTTCAAAACCATCTTTGCCTTGTCACAAAAAACATATGTGCCAAATTTTAGCTCTGTAGGTTAAACAGAGGCTTATTTATTGCGTTTTCAATTTTTGGGTTGTATGGGGGGTGGGCGTGTCCGTAAGCGGATGACGTCAATTTTTCAAAGACATCTTTGTGTTATTATAAAACACATACATACCAAATTTTATTGTTGTAGGCTTATTATGAGCTGAGTTATGCAGTTTTCAATTTTCGCGTTGTACGGGAGGTAGGCGTGTCCGAGGGCGGATTCCAAAAATATTCAATAGTGCAGATCCTTGGATCTATGTGACCATGTGTACTAAGTTTCATCCAATTATCTCAACTCCTTCTTCTTATCCTGTGTATACGGACAACACACAGACGGACAGACGGACGGACGGACGGACGGACATGGATAGCTCGACTCACGTGGTGACGCTGATCAAGAATATATATACTTTTCTGTACCGGACTCGCTTCGTTCTATGCGTTACAAACGTTTGCGCAAAGTTAATATACCCTGACCTTTCAGGTTTAGGGTATAATAATAAAAACATATCAAATATTAAATAACAAGTAGATTCACGTTGAAAAAAGCCGTTCTATCTCGTCAGAGCAATTGTCAACTGGGATGAAAATTTGCAGTTCTGTGTTTTTATATGAATGGAATTAATTGATAAGCTTGATTTTTTTTTTTAAATCAACCATTAATGGGTCTCCAGCACAAAAGTTGATAAAAAATGCACAAAAATGCATTTCGGGGGACGTCTACCAATCGGGACGGGGGATCCTACCAATCGAAAGGATTTTTCATGTACTTTTTAATTTTGGTACCGGAATTGGGGGTCAGATTTTCGATACACTCTAATAAATATTCTGTATCGAAAAATTTTAATTGTATGGCTGCAGCTACGCCCCGAATTCCAATGTTTTATTATCTGGCTCGGCCAATTTGTTACTTTATACTGAGTTTCGTTGTTAAACGACATTTAGTTCCAAATATATGCGATATCTATGTGATAAATTTAATTTAATGGGCGATACCATGCCACCCTTTCCAAAGGTCGCTCAAATTTGACTGTCGCAGGCCAAGTCTCAATTGCCAGTTCGTACCGAGTTTCATTGATGTGTGATTTATAGATAAAAGTAAAGCCAAAAAGCCTCGCAGGTGAACGAAAAATACTTTTCGACCTATTCTCTTACCTACCAACTATACAAAAAAAATTTCATTAAAATCGGTCCAGCCGTTTCGTAGGAGTTCAAACACTAACACCGTGACACTAGATTTTTATATATTAGATTTTTACTTTTTTGCTCAGATATAAAAATTATTTGTGATTTTTAATTTTTTATTTTTTTTTTGCTCAAAAATAAAAATTATTTCTGATTTTTATAGATTTTGATCTGAAATAAAAATTATTTTTGATTTTTATTTATTTTGTTTAAAAATAAAAATTATTTGTTGATTTTTTTTTTTCTCAATATTAAAACTCATTATTTATAGGGAATAAAACTACACTCTAAAAACTGATTGTAATATCACTACAATAATTGATGTGAAATTTCACGCGTATATTTGCGATTTTTAAAAAATAACACGCATTGCAATGGGATCTTTCAATTTAGCCAAATTTCCAGCGTGTTTTCCCATTAAGTCTTTATTTTCTCTCTTTTTCACGCTACTTCAGCGTTATTCCGCTCATTTATTCATTAAACGCATCTGAACCGATATTTTACGCTATTGTAGCGGGTTTTTGATAAGGTTACAGAGCAATATTCGTCATATACTTTTCTTTAGTTTTATAAGAGCATCACACGCGACAACACTAAGCCAAAAATTGTAATTAAAAAGTTGTATACTTTAATAATAAGCATATTTAAAAAATGTTTACTAGTTCCATTATTTAAAATAATAAAAAAACATACATATTATAATAAAATAAAGGAATTTGTGCTACATTGTGCTACAGAAATATTTTTTAATAAGTTAAATAATTGAAAAAGCTACGCAGTCATTAGTTTCGTTTTCATAAAAATATAGTGCCGGGAATATAAAAACAATAATATTTCTAAATATTTTCTGTGCTTATAAAAGTAATTTAATAAAAATAAATTTTACGTCATTTAATCTTATTCAGAATATTATTCTGTGCCAGAAAAAAAAAATTACCATTGAACCCTTGATTCAATTGTGTTGTGTGTGTTATTAAATGTTTTTACTCAATTAATCGAAAACTGGGCCAACATTTTTAAAGCCAATTTCGAACGTAGTATTTCGATGGCAGCCGGCTTTAAATGGCAGATTTTACTTAGTGAGGTTTGCAATGTCTGCAGAGAGATAACGACCGAATAGAAAAATGTTTTCTATTGAAAAAATCTTCTGTCAGATGTGAGAATTGAACTCGGCTTACTGCGTTCCGTTACAGCGCACGTCACACACGCAGGAAGCGACCACAGGTGTCACAATAAAGCTGTTTTTTGTCCAATAAAAAGCTTTTTTTAAGTTTGAAGACAGGTCATCATTCAGATCACATAGTTTTAGGAGCATGTTTATTTTAAGTCCATGAAATGTTATAATGTTCTTCTATAAAATTACTTAAAAATTTTTATTATTTCATGTTTTTTTTAATGTATCTTAAATATCCAATTCCTTTGTTTTTAAGATTTTAAATTTGTTTACTTTTTTATTAAAATAAAATTTGTATTTAATATATTTTCAATTGTAATGTGTTTCTTTTTTAACAATTGACGATTTCAAAATATATAATTTGTTGCTATGTTTTCAGCTGAAAACAGCCTCAAATAACAACATTTTATTGCACTTTATTTTTATAGCTATGAAAATATCACGCTGAAATCAGCGATAAAACTCGTCTGTTTTGCGAATTTTTCTGCAATTAATATCGACACTTCACGAGTAAAAATTGAAAGAAAACGCTGCATTAGCTGCATAAACCATCAGAAAGAGCAAATTAGAGATAATGGTGAGCGATAAAACGCATTTCTAGCGTTTTTTATGTGTATAGAAGAGCGAGAGAGGTATTATTATATGAGAGAGAAATTTTTTTAAAAGAGAGCTTTCACGCATTTTTAGCGTGAAATACGTTTATTTTCGTGCTGTGGGATTTCACTACAATAATTGCTGTTAAAGTGTTGCCAGCAATTATTGAAGTGAAATCTCGCCATTTTTTCTTAGAGTGTAGGGCATGTGTAAATTTTTATCAAAATTGAAATTTTTATCAAAATTGAAATTTTTAGAAAAATTTTCTTAATAGGCACGCGGTTAAACTCTTTTACAATACTATTATTGTTTTATGAAAAAGTAGTTTAAGGGTATATCAGAGTCGGGCCACAACGACCTTAGACTTTGAAATTGAAAGTTATTCGCCCAAAGCCATTAATTTAGGGGGATGATATAATGAGTTTCTGGCATGAAAATGGTTTTTATATCAATTCCTGTGGTCTCTAGCGAAAACAGTTCACAGTGTTTCAGCTACACAAGCAAGTGTGAAACGGTAATTTTCTGCACTACTACTTATTTTATGTGACCAAAAAATTAATTTGTCTTCAGAAAATTTGGAAAAAATTTTGTTCTTAAAAATGAATGCCTGTCATTTTAATAATTCTCAATAAAATAAGCTTAAAATTTAATATCATCTTAGTTTCTTTTCAAATTTGGAAGTGATAAAAAACATAACTATTAAGAATGTCTTATATAAAGAAAGCTTGTGAATTAGATTTTTAATTAACGAGCAAAATAATAAAGATTTTTAAAAGATTTAAATTTCTGATTAAAAAAAAAATAAAAGTCAATAACTATAATTGTATTTTTCAATTTTTTAATTAAAAAAAAAAAACAACAAATTGGCCATTTCAGCCCTTGAAATGACTTTGACCGAGCTTCTTATGATCAATTGTGTTGTGAGTGTTATTAAATGTTTGCACACAATTGATCCAAAACTGAACCTACATGTTTTAAGCCAACTCCGAACGGCTAAAATTCTTATTCTTAAGAAGCTAAACATGGCATTCTTTACTCTCTGAGGTTTGCCATTGTCTGCAGAGAGGTTGTGACTGATCAGAAAAATTTTTTTATTGAAAAAACTTTTCGCCGCGACTAGGGATCGAACTCGGGCTCCGAGCATGCTAAGCCACACACTAAACCTGCATGCCACGGTCAGCACTTACCGAAATAATAAAAATTAAATAAATTATTTCTATTTCTGGACAAAAAAAAAAAAAAAAAAATCAAGAAACCATAAAAAATATGTTTCGGGTTTTAGTTTTTGTTTCAAAAATAAAAATCAAAAATGACTGAAAAAGAAGACAACAAAAAATAATTTTTTTGTTCGATCAAAATCAAAAATGATAAAAAAACAAAAATAAAAATCAAAAATGATTTTTTACCTTGAGTAAAAAAATAAAAATTAAAAATAATTTTTCTTTTTTAATTTAAAAATAAAAATCAGAAAACACTCTGAGCAAAAAATTAAAAATCATAAAATAATCATTAGGTTTGTTCGCGTAGTCGAATGCAAACGAAATATTTCAAAAACTATTACTTGAAAGTGCCTGAAAAGCGTTCGTTTACTGAGAGGATTGTGTAAAAGAGAAGAAATGCGATTTTCTCTGCGTTCAAGTTTTTTAAAGTTTTTACCAATAGAATTTCATGAGGTAAAAAGATGAAAACTGTCAAACGGTAGATGTAAGGAGCAGCACATCAGTTGCTACGTAGGCAGATTTGACATTTTTCAGTTTTTTACCAGAAAATCGTTCGTTTACTTTTTTAGCGGTGGAGTTAGTTCTCTCTCAGTTTAATTATTTTTGACATATTTCATTATTTTACTAGAAAAGTACGCGAACAGACCTATTATTTGTTAATTTTTTCGTTATTGCTCATAATTATTACGGTTCCTGAAAAATACTGTCTGACAGTTCTTAAAACTTAGTAAATAGGGCGAATGATATTTCTGAGTATAACTCAAAATGAAATAAATAAATAATTTACTTGAAAATTTCACGTACTTACAGTGAGTCTCAAAATTGTTCACGCTTTTTCAAACTTACAGTATTTATACCATACAAAGATAGAAGCATTTAGGATGTAGTCATTTTTTTGTTATTACCATTATACTCTATATTTGTGATTTTATTTTATGTTACACAAATTTAAGTTTTCTTCTAACAATAAATAATTATTTAAAAATTAAAAATGTTCATAGCTTGAATAATTTAGTCAGAGTTTTGCATGTATCGGATGGTTTATTGTCCCATGCATTTTTAAGTTTTAGGCACAAATCATCAATATTTTAAACATCACCTGTCACTGATCCCTTTTAAATCTTTCATTGGTGCTCGATTGGGCTTAAGTCTACGGGTTGGGATGGCCAGGAGAGTACATAGATTTAATTGTTTGCAAACCAATTGTGAGTAGTCCTTGCAGTATGCTTCTGATCATTATATTGCTGAAAGACTATGTCCGAAGTCTCAAGATAAGACCGTGAAATCATTTAATCCATTATACTAGAAACCTTTCCGGCACCATTTGTCATCATGAAACCTCCCATGATTGATCTACCACCAAACTTTAATCTTGACTTTACTTGATGGTTCGATTTTTTACACCATTCAAACATTAGAGCTCAAGCGGTAAATTTTGTCCAAACGGTTGTTGTCTTAATTTTTGCTCAACCTCTTAGTCCTGCACCTCTAAGAGTCCTCCAAATTGTTTCAGCTGCCACCTTCAGATTTTTATGGTCGTATAAACATTGCTTATTATGAACTGCATTTTCAATATTCTATTCAAGGGTTTCAGAAAGAATATTTTCTTTCTCCTCCGACTTGTTTTGGGTTGGCAAATTTTCGAAAGTTTTACGAAATTTTCTTATGATATGAACTGAAACTTTCAAACGCTTTCAAATATGCCGATACTAGTTTTTAAATTATCTTCAATTTGCTTAATAAGAGCTGCATCTATAGGCTTATATTCTTTCTATAATCTAAAAACCAAGATATTAAAATATATATAAAATTTGTACCTGTTATAGAAACAAAAAAAAAAGAAATATTTGGTGGTGTTTTAGTGAAACTTGAGATAATTAAAGGAAACAAGGTTCTATAAATTTTTGGTCAAAGCAATTTGGCAATTTTTAAATTAAATTTGACAAGTGTTGCATTCTTATTTTCTCATTTTTAATAAAAAGATCCCCTGAAGATGTTGACAAACAATCAACGAAACGTTGGGAAAAACTATGAATTGAATTTTTGTTTTAATTGCATAGACAAATTATTGATCAGAAAAGCCTATTCAAGGAATTGAAATCAAGAAAGAAATTTTGCTGAAGGTCTCAAAATAAATTCTGTGTTTGTTAAAGCGTAAGGAGGAAAGAACCCAGCAAAATCTTTGCTTACATGTAATCGAAAAAGTAATCCAGAAAATTTCATTCATCGCTAACCCTCTCGCTTACAGAACCCATTATTTTTATACAGGCATGTCATTGGAGGTAATCAAAAGCGCTGTCACTTGAAACGATTAAGCACTAAACACGGTTGGTTAATAACTAATTTCACGAAATCCATACTTGAATAACAACTTTCAAGTTGATGGTGAACGGCTTTGCCGTGATTTCAGATTAAATTAGAATTCCTGCATTAGCATTTATGTAATGCATTTTAGAATCGAATAAAAAACAAGGCCGCACGAAAAATTATGCTGGGAAGCGAGCAACAATGCCAATTACTTAGAACTAGAAACTCACTATTTTGAGTTATCACACAGAAAAACCTCTGGTAGTTACATTTTATGTGTCGAAAACTCTTGAGATGTGTGCAGTTATGTTAAGAGTCGCATTTCGTAAATAATGAAAACTTGAATTTCTGAACTGATTAAAAAGAAATTAAAGTGAACAAAAATTTTTAAAATTATACATTAAATATTTCAAAAATAAACCACAAAAGTCGTTATCAGTCTTGTTATGAATAATTTTTCGTCCGAAATAGAAAAAGGATGTTTTAATTTTTAAGATACAGCTCAAGACCTTTTTGAAAATTTTGAATGCAAATTTGTTGATCAACCGTTGATGATGTGATTTTTTAATCAGCTATTGTAAAAATTAAAACTGCCTTTTTTAATTCCGGGCGAAAAATTATTTATAATAAGGCTGTATATTAAAATAAAACTTGTAGAAATGATCAACGACTGAACGGAATATAAAATACCACTACATCCATGCTGAAGTTAATTCGAAGTTATAAAGGCTTAATTATAATTAGTTATAATTAGTTAAAAGAATTATTTTAATGACGTCACTTGTTTTTCCGTTATATTTTTTTAAAGTTTCAAATACAGAATTTGTTTTTTAAATCTTTTTTATTCCCTTCTACAGCTCAAAGATGAAGCTGGGAACCTTTGAATTCTATCACTCATATCAGTTAAATAAAATATCTCTCCCTTAAGCTTTTCTTTTAATTTAACCTCAACAAAATAAGCCCCATTTTTACCGCCATAAGTTTTACTGCAGCTTGTCAGTTAAAAGTTTGCCATAAATACCAACCAGTTTTATCCGTTTTACATCCGTTTCCGTTGAAAACACTATAAATATCCGCCAAAATGCAACCCGTGTGTCGCGTAATGAGGGTAAAACGGAAAAAATTATAACATAAAAATTGTGTGAGAAAAAACGGGGCAGTAGAGTGTCAACTTTTAACCCACTAAGAGGCCATACAATCGCACACATGTGCCACCTGTGACCAACACTCGCTGCTAAGGCCGTCCGCATGTAATGCAACAACTAATCTCGATCAATCAGGAACCACTCAGGGATTAGCAAAGCTTTTAAGCAGCTTTAATGTTAGTTTTGGCGTTCGTACACATGCATGCATGACATGTGATGGTGATGTTTATTATGAGTGTGTGTAGGTGTGTGTGGCGCTGGATGTTGACGTTGTTATTTTGTCATAATAATTTTTTGAACCCTTTTGCGTTTACTGTTCAGCAGCTTAGCACTCAATGGGTAGCAGTGTTAGGACTGCCATGTGGCAGAAAAGCATTTATGAAAAGTTTAAAATGTTTAAGGTAATGTTGTTGTTGTTGTCATTGTTGGTGTTGTTGTTGCTGTCGCTTTAATTTTTGGTTGGTTGTTGACGGTTGGCTGTTAACGGTGCACCACAAGGCGGCGCATAACCACACATAGACATGCCACAAAACAGCAACAACAACATCATCATCATCAACAACAACAACAACGATAACAACTATAAAATCGTGGCGAACGGATTTATGAAATTTAATTTTAATTTCATATGTTTCCCCAAAAGTAGTTTTGCGGAAAGTTTTACATGAAAAGTTTTGCGTTGTGCTTGCGGTTCGGTTGGCATGTTCAAAATGTGGAAATTATTGGCAAGACTGCCACACATTGAATACCACACTAAAAGAACCAACTTCATGCCTTCAACCCCTGCTTCCCTATCACACCACCTGTATAGTTTAGCATGTTCTTTTTTCTGCTTGGCAACTTTTGAGGTCAACTTTTATAAGCCAAAGTTTAAATCAAATAGAGAATTTTTAAATTTTCCAAATAATCCTTTTTCTACTCTAGTCAAATATTTAAACTGCACAAGTTCTGTACCCAGAGTTCAAATAAACTCCCACGTAAATGTTGGAGTTATAGAAAAAACAAAAAAATAAAATTAAACTCGCTCTAATTGGCGCAAAGAAACCATTTTCAGTATTTTCACAACCATTTCTTGCCGCAAAGAGAGAAGAGAAATAAAGTTGCTGCAGCAGCAGAATTGGCTGAACCTTTACTTAATTAAATTAAAAAAAAAAAAAAAAAAAATTCCAATTTCTCTAATTACAATTTTGTTTAAACATCATCTGCATTCGACCCAAAGAGTGTAAAAAATAAATGACCGAAAAAAAGTACTTTAAAAAAATTAAAATCATTACAGCGTGTAGCGCACTCGTCTGGTACACCAAATTGGGCGGCTGAAAAATGCCATTCATCTATTAAGTCAAAACAGAACATCAAAAAAAGAAACAAAACAAAAAAAAAAAGAAAACATAACAAACTCACATAAATATATGACGGCTTCGTAATAAAGCCCGAACTCTTGACCTTCTTCTACTTTCACTTCATCTCAGCCCCAAGGGATGTTTTCGCTGTATTCTAAAGTTCACAGAAACAAAGCAAGCTCATCATCAATTATTTATGCGCGGTTTTTATTCTTATCTTAGACAACAAATAAAAGTTCTCAAACAAATTGCCAATAAATTATTTATATTTTTTATTAATGTCGCCCAAGTTTTTTGTCGAGTAAATACTTAAAACTGAAAGTCGACAGAATTTTGAGTTACAGAATTCTTTGGCTTTTATAAGCAGACAACAGAACAAAAACAAAACAGCTGGATACACTAAAAAATTTCAATTCCAAATTAAATGTAAGCTATGCAACACTAGCCTTTATTGGTTGTATTAAATATTATTTATGTGAGTTTTCATTTTTGTTTCACTTGGCAGAAAAAAGGACTTTGAACAGAAGTGCTTTGACTCAATTTTCGCTATGATATAATAATTATATAAAGCGACGAGTGTATTGATAATCACTTATTGAAGGAGTACTTCATATTTTATGTTTTAATGGCATTAAAGTGGCTTAAATATGTATGAAACAATAATAGAGAAAGATTTTTTTTTAAATTTTATCATAATTTTTTAAAATTAATTTCATAGAACGACTAAATGGGAATATATAAATACTATTTTTCTAAAGTTTTCCACAATTTTTTTCATTTAACTATTTTAGAGGAAATTTCAAATAAGTCATAATACCATTTTTAGTAATAATACATTTTAAGTGAGCATTTCTTAAATTTGTTTTGCTACAATTTACTTACCAACATCTCAACGAAAATAACCTGGGCTGGCATGCGCTGTACGCAGATTTGTATTCTTGCCAAAAATTTCAATTTAAGATTGAAATTTTAGTTATAATATCGCTCATTTCGTGGCTATCGGAACTTAATATTCAGAGTATGACCAGAGATGACCATGAAGAAATGTGGTTTTTGAAAATCACCTTTATAAAATCAAAAATCATAGTTTACAATTATGTTATTACGTTATAAACTATCCCATTATTAATTTTTGAAGCAAAATTTTCCTTCAGTTGTTCGGGATATGAACTGCTAAAATAGTATTTTCCAAAAATTCTAATTTGCAGTTATTACAGTCTTACACGTATGAACGATATATAAAAATAATTCTTAAAATTATTCAAAAACTAAATCTTAAAAAAATTTTATCTTATATACAATATTTTTTAATTTAAATGAAACATCGTCTCTGTCGTAAATATATCGTCTGTGATTTTTAACCCGTTAGAAGTCAATGAAAACGGGCCATAATATTTTAAGTTAATTTATATTTAAATTTAATTTTTATTTATTGAGTAATTTTTATTTATAGATGCGGGACATTTTTAATTTTTAACCGATTTTTTTTGAACTTATGTGTTAACCGATAATTTTGCTTACAAAACAAAAACTACACAACATGTTTTTGGTAATTTGTTGTGAAAATAAATAACGGCACACACAGAGAAAAATAGCCACATACAAACCTACCTTTACCTTTACTTTTACCTTTACCTTTACCTTTACCTTTACCTTTACCTTTACCTTTACCTTTACCTTTACCTTTACCTTTACCTTTACCTTTACCTTTACCTTTACCTTTACCTTTACCTTTACCTTTACCTTTACCTTTACCTTTACCTTTACCTTTACCTTTACCTTTACCTTTACCTTTACCTTTACCTTTACCTTTACCTTTACCTTTACCTTTACCTTTACCTTTACCTTTACCTTTACCTTTACCTTTACCTTTACCTTTACCTTTACCTTTACCTTTACCTTTACCTTTACCTTTACCTTTACCTTTACCTTTACCTTTACCTTTACCTTTACCTTTACCTTTACCTTTACCTTTACCTTTACCTTTACCTTTACCTTTACCTTTACCTTTACCTTTACCTTTACCTTTACCTTTACCTTTACCTTTACCTTTACCTTTACCTTTACCTTTACCTTTACCTTTACCTTTACCTTTACCTTTACCTTTACCTTTACCTTTACCTTTACCTTTACCTTTACCTTTACCTTTACCTTTACCTTTACCTTTACCTTTACCTTTACCTTTACCTTTACCTTTACCTTTACCTTTACCTTTACCTTTACCTTTACCTTTACCTTTACCTTTACCTTTACCTTTACCTTTACCTTTACCTTTACCTTTACCTTTACCTTTACCTTTACCTTTACCTTTACCTTTACCTTTACCTTTACCTTTACCTTTACCTTTACCTTTACCTTTACCTTTACCTTTACCTTTACCTTTACCTTTACCTTTACCTTTACCTTTACCTTTACCTTTACCTTTACCTTTACCTTTACCTTTACCTTTACCTTTACCTTTACCTTTACCTTTACCTTTACCTTTACCTTTACCTTTACCTTTACCTTTACCTTTACCTTTACCTTTACCTTTACCTTTACCTTTACCTTTACCTTTACCTTTACCTTTACCTTTACCTTTACCTTTACCTTTACCTTTACCTTTACCTTTACCTTTACCTTTACCTTTACCTTTACCTTTACCTTTACCTTTACCTTTACCTTTACCTTTACCTTTACCTTTACCTTTACCTTTACCTTTACCTTTACCTTTACCTTTACCTTTACCTTTACCTTTACCTTTACCTTTACCTTTACCTTTACCTTTACCTTTACCTTTACCTTTACCTTTACCTTTACCTTTACCTTTACCTTTACCTTTACCTTTACCTTTACCTTTACCTTTACCTTTACCTTTACCTTTACCTTTACCTTTACCTTTACCTTTACCTTTACCTTTACCTTTACCTTTACCTTTACAGTTTATATGATAGAAACATCTGTGGTGAATTACTGTAGACTCTTTCTATCGCTTATTCTTCATTTTGGATACATCAATTATGATCTGAATGTCGTGTTCCCTGAAATGGCAATTCGATTATGAAATGTTTATATTTGGCCTAAAAAGATAAAACGAAGTATGGAAGCATTCTATATCAAAACTGAGATATGCACGAAAAATTCGCTCAAAACACAAACCACATGAGTTAAACCTGTATAGTTATAAAAAGTTCATGAATTTTGAACAAATGAATGCTTGAATATTATATTATATCGAAATATGTGAAAATTTATTTATTGAAATTATGATTCTGTGTTTGAAAATGATATTCAAGAAACCATTTTTACTTTAAAAATGCATAAATATTTGTGTAAAAATGAGCACTATTTTATTGATACCTTTATATCATGATCGAACACTTCACTATGCTATGTAGAGTATTAAAAGATAGTCAATTCAAACATTAATAAATTATATTAAAACAAAATCTGCCATATATAGGAAGCATGCGTTGAACCCATTTAAGCTGTAGTTCATATAGCCAGAAACGTTTTGGAAACAAAATACAGTCTTGAATTTATTTTGGTCGTAAGAAGTACATCGACATGATGGCCAAACAAGTTCTATTAAATATGCAAATTTTTTAAGGCGTTAAGTTATCATTTACCTTATACACAAATATAATATGATGCAAATACGCATAGTATAATATGACATCATAACACACATGTGAATCATACAATGAACCAACTTTCTGAGGCAAACCATTGTCAGTCCTTAATAATTAACATCTCATTATTTATCCTCAGGTGAGGAAGCGCTGTCTGGCTGTATGTGTGTCTGTCAAATTGAGGAGGTAAACAACTGAAGTTGTTTAAAACTTCAGTGTGCTCTTGTTATTGTTGTTGTGCTGATAAAGTTTTAAGCTATCTATATAAAATTTGGCTTTAGCCGCATCCCTGCCTTTGTTTTAGCATAAATTAATGCAAATATCTACATCTTAATGCCTGTCTAGCCGTAGGCAGGTGCTTGTGTTTGTGATTCTAAGGGTGAGTTCGTTTGTACGTATATGTGTATGTGTTTATATTTATTTGTTTGAGCTGTCATATTAGTTTTGAAACATTTTCCATACAGCGACAGCTGTCAATGGCGTGCGGCAAGACAAGAGCAATGCATTATCCTAGTATATGGCAATTCTTAGAAAAAACATAAATTATAATATTTCTGACAATCCCTCATACACGCGCAATAAAAGCTTAAAGATAAATATTTTGGTTTGGCAGTCAAACATCAATCAATTGAAGCTTTCACATGTATTACTAGTTTTAAAAGGCAATGACAAGAATCTATGAGCTAAGAATAAAATAATTTGGTCAAAATTTTATATGAGCTCATGATAAAATGTTGCTTGAAGGGAAATAAGCTAAAAGTGAAAATTAAGAAGTAAGTCAAAAAGTTGTCCAGAAAATTACATACATTGACAACACTCTCGTTGAAAGAAACCATTTATGTAGGCGTGTGCCAGACGAAAGCGAGTAATTTGGAACGTCTGTTCATTATACTTGAAAAAAGCAGTTTTCGATGAACTTTTCACCTTTTTCTCTAAAAAAATTTAAAAATTCAGGTAGAATTTTTTAATTCAGAAGACAAGTGACCACTAAATAATTGCTCCGTGCACTAACTCACGGTTATACTACAACTACACTCCAATAAAAGTTAGCAAATAAACCTAACTAGTCAAAACCTTGCAGACAGGCAAATCTGACTGCCAAATATTTATTGCAACATGGTAGATGCAAAAGCACAGACTATCGACTGCACCAAGTAACACAAAAGTATTCATCGACGACACCCTTTGCACTCTATAGTTGAATCAACGCAGCAAAGGAATGCGAAATGTGTGTGGCATGCTAAAGGCACGTCGAATTGAAAAACATAATTTATATATATGACTTGCTTTACTTCACACAATCTGTGAAAATGTAACTGTAAACAAAATCAACCGGATATTTTAGCCTAGAATGCAGATAATATTGAAAAAAAAAAATATGCATTTTGTCTATCTTATCATACACCGAGAAAAATAACCATAGTAAAATTATACAAGTTTTTGCAAAAGCCAACTTGCATAATTTTACTAAAGTCAATTTTTCAAATTCCGAAATCGACTTTTGATACTTTTTAAGTCCAAACAGATCTATCTGCTCATGTATTTTGTCATAGATAATATCTTACTTACGTACATATGTTTAACATTTATTTCAATTTAAATTTAAATTTGCTCTGTGCTCAACAAAATTCGTCTTAGATTTTATTATCAATATTTGTTGAAGCTTGCGGTTTATTTTATGGTTTGTCGGCAGCAATAATGTACATTTTTTTTTGTATTTTCATTTTGTCAAAGAGACAACAAACAAATGCACAGCATTTAATGCGCAAATAAATTTGAGCTTAATTCACTTTCGGTGCGTGTTGCCATTGTTAAAGTGCAAATCCCAATTTATGGAGTGTGCTTAATTTTTCATTCGCATGACTTTGCAATTTTAATTAATTGTCAAATTATATCCTAAGCAATAACCACAAAACACGCACACGCACACGCACAACAACAAACAAACAAATGATCGCACAGACCAACACTCACGCACACAGTTAGATGAACAGACAAACGATAACACCTTTTGTGCTCATTAGCATACATGCGCAATATCTGAAAATTAATGCAATCACACTCACACACGCATACACAGCCCAACTCACACTCACAAAAACCTTCCACAAAATTCAGAAAATTCGTTATAAATTGACACAAAAACATACACGCAAAAAAAAAGAACCCATATCGCCTTTGAACTAGCATAAATTTGACATGTTGTACACGGCAAAACCTGCTGCTAACCACAACGTTACCATGTTTAACACTGTGTTGTCGTCGTCGTCCAGCACAAAAACAAAGCCTCAGCAGCGAAGTCAGAGATCAGGCTGAGGAACTTTTCAGGTTCACTTAGCACAGCTAGCAGTCTGTGATTTTTGACTGTCGCAGCGGTCAAAATCCATGTCATCAATCGACTCAAACCTTAAAATCGCAAAAAAATTAAAAAGCAAAAACAAAAAATTAACATCTTTTCCAGCGTTGTGCGTTTGTTACACTCAACCAATGACAACCTTTAACACTTGGTTGACAGGCAAAGTATGCAGAATATGCTACACAAAAACATTGAACTGGCTCGGTAACGTTATACAATGCTCTTGTCAGTGGCGTAGTTATGGGGTTGGTCCATGGGTCCCGATGTCCCCCCAGAGCCATTAGCCAAATATGAAAGTTGTTGTCATATGATTCTATTAAGTTAAAAGTTTCTCGTGTAGCAACGTACACGTGGCAGAAGTGAAACTTCTTAAACAGTAAGAAATAAGAGAGATTTTAGTGTGAAAAAGAGAGAGAAATTATCTAAAAAAAATTCAATCAATACGAAATGGAATAATAATCTGTTGATTCCATATTTACATCCAGGGAACGTACCGGCTATGTTTTTTATCGAAAGTGTCACATATTAAATTTTATCTCTTAATTTTTATTTTTTCCGACTTTGTGCCTTATAGTTTTTTGGGCAAAAATAACAGTTACTTTTGACTTTTATTTTATCGGTCAAAGATAACAGTTAATTTCTGCCGTTTATTTTTTCGGTCAAAAATATCAGGTAATTTATATTTTTTCAAAAGTCATTTTACCGACTAAAAATATTTTGATACCATTATTTTCATCTCATCGGTGAGACATTTTACACATGGTGTCAATAGTTCAAACTGTCAAGCGGGCTTTAAAAAAACACAAATTGCTTGATATGTTTGACCGAAAAAATTAAAGTCAGAAAATAACTGCTATTTTTGACCGATAAAAGAAAAGTTAAATCTGACCTTCACTTTTCCCCTAAAAAATACAAGGCCATACATAACAGTTAAATTTTAACTTTTAAAGAATCAGTCTAAAATTTAAAAGGCACTAATATTCGTGAGGCTGAGGACATTTGTTACATAATGGTATATTTGAAATAGTTTTTCAACAATTTTTTTCATTTGTAAATTGTAAAATAAGAGTTATTTTTGGTACTTAGTTTAGTTCAGTAGGTGTTTTAGTTGCTTTCGAATGTCTTCTCAACATTTTTGAATGCTAGATTGCATTTGCATAGTACTGGTTGAAAGAGCCACCGAAAGCAGAGGCAAGTCTTGTTGATTATTACCTCCTGCTTCCTGATCATAATAATTGCTATGTTGAGTGAGGGCCTCGTAAAACAGCGAACGTCGATTGTTGTTGTTGGAGTGTATAAACTTGGTTGGGTATAAAATTTTGTAGAGATGATGGCTGAGTTCTAAAATACAGTTTTACAAAGCATCAGATTCACTAAAATACACTGATGCTTTGCAAAAATTAATTTTGGAACTCAGCCGATGTTGCAATCACCTTACTTTCATCATTAGTTGCAGACTCAGCTGCGGCTGCATTTTTAAGAGCTCTAATTCGCTATTTATATTCACAAACGCGTTCTGCTCCTGTTTTAGCTATTTTTCTTAGCTTTAAGACGTTTTTTGGCATGGCAAAATTGATTGCCTTCAGTCTTAAATATTACACTTTTAACACTTTTTGCTTTTAATATTATATTGAACTAGTTGTTTTGCATGTTGCCTATCATCTGTCAAGTTTTTGATAACAACCAACGAACCAAATTAAGCTTTAAGCTCATTATGCAGCGAAGAGGCAGGAAATTTTTTCGCACTTGAATTTTTTCGTTTGAAGCGGACGGATTTTTTTAATGTTATGGACGGATTATTACTCGGTCAATATTAATTACATTTTGTTTGTCTGTTTATCATGAGCATATGTGGCGTAATTGTAGAGCTTCCGAATATCAACATCGGTGGTCTGGGTTCAATTCTCGCTAGCGGCTATAATTTTTTGAATATTTTCATTTGCATTAAAAACGTTAGCCTAGCGTCACAAATAAGAGAACTTGAAATTTCACTCGCCGCCAAAAAAGTTTCACTTCAAAAAACAAAAATCGCTATCTGAGATTGAATAAAAAATTTCTGTGCAGACCAGATCAAGTTTATTTTTGCAGATATTATAACTTAGCGTATGACAGGTCATTACTTTCTTGCGGATCCCTCCCAGAATCAAAAGCTATCTACGCTACTGACTCTTGTATACAAAATTAATGTCTATACGTGTGTGCATATTTGTGTGTTTGGGGTGTGCGTTTTGTCTGTTTTCAATGTGTGTAAACAGGGTACAAAAACGTGTCGCAACGAATAAAATTTCACTTTTTCGCATGCATTTTTGCGCAGTTGTAGCTGAAAATAACAAGAGCTGTAAACAACAACAACAACAACGACAAAAGTCACTTGCATTGAGGTTGAATTTCGGTTGGATTGCTGAAATTCCTTTTTTGCAGATCATGCAGTCCAATTATTTTTTCAATTATTTGTCGCAACGCATATACTCGTAACGTACTCAATTTTTTTTTTTTTTTTTCTTATTCTTAGCATGCTTAAAATAAACAGAATGTGTGACTGAAGTGGTTTGCCAAAAATGTTGCGGTAAGTGGTGAATGAGGGACAAGAATTTAAAATTTTTAAATACTTTGAAAGTATGTATTTTATTTTCTCAAGAATCTGCTGAAAATGAGAATTTATAAAAGTACCTTATTTAGTAAAGAATATACCGAACTAACTTAGTATGTCCTCTTGGTGTCCTGAAGTACTTTGATGAAGATGAACTTTAATTAACAACAACTCTGTATCGGCAATCACATAGCTTGACTAGAGAGCAGTGTTTCATTGGCGTCTACGTCAAATCAGAAGTAGTCTTGCATTATGCGCTATGACCCACTCCACTGATCTTAAGTCAAACATACGAACTGCTAAAAGGTTGAGTAATTGTTATATTCAACAGCTTAAGTTTTTGTACTTCGTCTACTGAACTTTGTATCGGAATCTTATTATTTTCTGAGGCTAGTTTGGTTCTTCCCCAGTTAAATTACAATTTTTTATAGACTTTTGCATCAATGTTTCTAATAAGCTTCTTATGAATCTTTGAAATATGTTCAGGGAAGCTATAATTTCTATAGATCTTCGATAAGTTTAAAACATACCAAAGAGATATCGCTAGGTCTGCAAAGGGTTTCCAATAAAATTTGTTGCTAACTTAATCGAAACTATGTTTTTCGGATGTTTCTGTTATTAACCCATTAGATGTAACTGTACTCAACTGAGTACAGTTGAACTGATCAAAGAATATGCAATAATTGTGCCGTTATTGAGTTTTATAACAACAAAACCAAAGCTTCTGAAAAAAAATTTGTGTGTGATTTTTATTTTGCGTTAAAAATTATCAGTTTACACGGTTCACAAAAAAAAACAAAAAATCAAAAAAAAATTATTTATTCACATTTTATGAATTTTTAAAAATATGTTAAACAATAAAATAAATGATTTTTTAAAATTATAACCAGTTTTCATTTGACTTCTAATGGGTTAAAAAATTACTCATTTTTACGAAAATGTACTTTACGAAATAAATTGAAATTTAATTATAAAATGAAAAAAATTTTAAGATTCGAAGCTTTCAAGAAGATCAAAAATCTTTCAATCAGATGCTTGTTGGCTTAAATATGTTCTTAGATCTCTTAGAAGTTTGATGAAAAGTTGTCAGCAAACTTCCAAAATTCTTTTAAGAAATATGCTTTCAGAAAGTTTTGAAAAAATAAAACAACCACCTGCAGTTGCTTAACGTGTAATCAGTTATCAGAAAAAAAATAAAAAGGAATTATCCATGCTATTTTTTTTTAGCCTCTTCTTGAACTTCAGCTAATTTGAGGTCGAGCTTATTTGGCGTTAGCCAGTTAAACTTGCCTGCTAGCTACTCTGTTTGACCACAGTTTGTATTAATGTTTGCTTGTGGTTGTCTACATGGAGTTTTAAGCTTACGTTTGTATGTAATACAGTTGCATCGTGCAACTGTGCGCGTATTTGTATGTTTTATAACAACTCAATTAATATTCGAAACATTTTCAACAACAATTTTAAGCTTCAAATGTATACAAATATATACAAGCAGCGGCAACGAAGTCAAATAAAAACTAGAACAACAACCCAGCAACTAAAAATATGTGTAGCTATATTTTGAACAACCATGTTTTCTAAATTTGCAATATTTCAAATAAATTCCCTTTAGTATAGAATACGACGACATACTACGTGATGTGCATTTATTTTGTCTACGCATCATAAAGATAGATTGAGCGAGTGTAAACATATATATAAACAAATATATATGGCTTAATTAATGAAACATACAAATCAGCTAGGTAACATCTAAATTTTAACATTTTCCCTAGAAAATTCATAAATTATTTAATGTCTTAATTTTGAAAACAATAATTAGAAAAATTACAAAAAAAATATTATATGAAATTAATAATTGAGTAATTTATAAGTAAATTATAAGTAATTTTATTAAAAAATATATCGTAAGAAAATACTTTGTACGAAAAAATGTAAGAAAATACTTTGACTTAAAAAAAAAATAGCAGGGGAAAGTTCCGTAAGTTGAACTTTTCTAGCTTTTTTGATTATAACTTAACTCCAAATAAATGAATTGTTATTCTACCGTTCGTTAAAGCATGTCATTAGCTACAACTTTGCTGAAGAAACTCATTGTATTACTTTCAAAACAAAAAATTATGACCATTCTTCTGGAAAGCCTGAAATTGAGAAAAAATTTTTGGTCCGTAAGTTGAACACCCCATCAAAATAAAAAAAAAAAAACATGAAACTCCTAGTAACAATTGTCAAAGTTTATTTTTTCTTATTTATTTTTACATTTTATTTCATTGTTTTAATAATGAAAGAATAATGAGTTCCTTTCGAATTGAGCAACACCTCAAAATCGGTCACTTCACATTCAAAATTTTCGATAATCTCACAAATTTTTATCACAATGTTTGTCGCAGCTGTGTGTAATGCAGCTATTCGCTTTTGAACCAGTTTAAAATTGAAGTGTACGAAACAAAAGAAGATGAAAGTCGAAATACCAGTGTTGCCATCTTGGGAAATGTTATAAATCCATGGTGTTCAACTTACAAACGTGTGCAACCTTTGGACCTCGTGTGGACCTCTCAGCTACCTATTAAAGTAACTAGTAATTAAAACTACTCTTTTCAATAAAGTTTTAATAGAACGTCATATTGCATTTTTAATGGCTGTTATATAGGCACTAGACCCTTAGTATAAGTTATACTCATTATTAGTAAGATTGACACATTTTATTTCTAGTAGTTTATGATTGGATTCCACTTATAAACTTACTTAGCACTATGTTGAATATCATTTATATTAAAGTAATTGCTGCCTAGCATATGATCCCTTAGTCTTTCAGTAGTAATGTAGAAATGTAGTTATGGAAAATTCAGACCCCTTGTTAAGACAGTCCTGGATTAAATAGCACTGTTGATCTTTACTTGTTTATCTCATTTTTATGAAAGTTATGGTAATTTTCTTTTTAGCAAACCATCAAAATATTCTACAGTAACTTAAATTTAAAATTAAACTCCAGAAATAATTTAAGTCCAAAATTTATTTTTACTTAAGCTATCTTAAGCTACTAACAGGGGCGCAACCAGGAATTTTTTTTTGGGGGGAGTTTTATCAAATGTAGAACTTATATATAAAAGGATTTAACGTAATTATAGCGGCTGTGTTGTAACGGTTAGTGCGTTCTATGTTTGCACTAATGGTTCCATGTTCAAACTTATCAACTTAAGGCATGGCCAGTAATTTATTTTTAAAAAAAAAAAATTTAAAACGGTTACTGTCAGCACATTTTCTCCGTATTGAAGATGAACAGCAGTGGTCGCGGTCGTTTTAAAGTAACCTTGCTTCAGCGTTGTTTAAGATCTGTACGGGCAAAAGATCTTGCAAGCGCCAGTTGTACGCCGTTCTACGGATTTTTTTCTTGTTCGGCATTTGTACGAATGCTGTAAGGCTTTAACTAAATTATTATATATTTTACTCGGGTCAGTAAAAATTGAATTTTTTCTCTCCAATTCAGAATCTATCACCTCTGTAAAAAAAAAAAAGATCATGAATGTGAAAAAATTCGCTCGAATCCCTCGCCACCAAAATAGCCGATGCAATTTCCTCAAAAATCGACTTTCATTGGATTTTCAAAATCAGTTTCATGAAAATCCCTCAAAATTGCGCAAATATTAACCGATTTTGATGATTTTAATTTAATAGAAGTTGAAAAGATAACTCAAATCGAAGTATTGCCAACAACCCCTCAGTGGTCAGAAACAGAACATAACAAAAATTCAACAAATATAGTAAGCCGTATCGAAATTTAAATTTCACCAGACTCCGACCCAAAAGTAAGAGGGACTCTTAAAATCACTTCCTGTATAATTTTTTTTTGGATCGTAGAAATCCCCATGGAGCGGTTTTGGTTCTTCTGAACACCTTTTCTGCATATACATTTTTTTTTTCTTCAGAATGCATACCCAAGACAAGCAAAAAACTAAAGATTTGTATGGTACACATATGTACATAAGATAAAAAATTTTTGAAATTTTTTGTTTTTACAAACTCTTTTGAGACCCCCAAAAAAATCGATATTTTGTTATTTTCGAAATGAGGTTGTTTTATTATATTTATTATATTATACAATATTTTTTTTTATGGTAGCTATTCACATGCATTTAAGCTTATTGGAAAACAAGTAAAGAAAGTCTAAAGTCGGTCTAGGCCGACTATGAAATACCCTAAACCACTTTAAAAAAAAAAAAAAAAATTAATTGTAAATGGGCGTGATCGTGGGCGGATGAAGTCCATTTTTCCAAACCATCTTTGTCTTGTCATAAAAAACATTCGTGCCAAATTTTAGCTCTGTAGGTTAAACACATGCTTATTTATTGCGTTTTCAATTTTTGGGTTGTATGGGAGGTAGGCGTGTCCGTGAGCGGATTCCAAAAATATTCAATAGTGCAGATCCTTGGGTACATGTGACCATGTGTACCAAGTTTCATCCAATTATCTCAACTCCTTCTTCTTATCCTGTGTATACGGACAACACACAGACGTACGGACGGACGGACGGACGGACGGACGGACATACATAGATAGCTCGACTCACGTGGCGACGCTGATCAAGAATATATATACTTTTCTTTACCGGACTCGCTTCGTTCTATGCGTTACAAACGTTTGCACAAAGTTAATATACCCTGACCTTTCAGGTTTAGGGTATAATTATTGAGCTCTTCTTTCCACTGATATATCGTGTGGTGACCGTGGTTTGCAGGTTAAGTGTGTGGCTTGGCATGCTCGGAGTCGGAATCTGTTGATCGGTCACCACCTCTCTGCAGACAATGGCAAACCTCATAGAGTAAATAATGCCATGCAAAGCTTCTTGAGAACATGAGCCGTTCGGAGTCGGCACAAACCATGTAGATCCAGTTCTCGGTCAATTGTGTGCAAACATTTAATAACACACACAACACAATTGTTCATAAGAAGCTCGGTTAAAATCCTTTCAAGTGCTTAAATGGCCAATTTGTTTGTGTTTTGTTTTTGTGGATTAACCCATGATAGAATAATAAGGTGGGCTAATATTAATATGGCTGTTCAAATGTCTAATTTTACACAAACAATGCTGTGAGTGCTATAAACGTCAAACGAAAAGGCAACAACAACAATTAGAACAACTCAAATTCGAACAGCTGATTTTGACTTCTTGCTCACTACCTGTCCAATATCCGACTACCTTGATATTCTATCACGGATTTAACCAAAACTAAGTTCCACAATTAAATAAAATGAGAGAAATCGATATTCAAAAGTTCAATTATTATTTAATTGCCATAATTACTGTTCGATTTTGGCAAATCTTGGTATTTAGATTGGAGAGTATCAGTATTTTTATATTATATTATTATATTTTTATGAACAATTTATTTTTTTATTAGGAACGATTTATTTATGTCTAATTATGTCTAATGTCTAATACCGTTGCACAATTTTATATTCCTTATAAAATATTTTGAATAATTTTTGATGTACAATTTTTTGATAACATATTTAATAATAAATATATTTTAAAACTTAAAACACTTGTTTTAAAATATTTTGAATAATTTTTGATGTACAATTTTTTGATAACTTATTTAATAATTTATATTTTAAAACAAGTGTATAAAGTTTAAGTGTATTTCTATATGTGTGTCTTGTGAGAGCACCACAAGGTATATATATATATATATATATTGGAGGGAATATATGAGTTTTTAGGTACGCAAAATCGAATTCTGGCAACCGGTTATTAGTAAAATGTACTCCACATAGCGCTAAAGTACCAAAATTCATGATGTTCGACCATATATTTTTATTTAAAACCTATACAAAACGCATTTTTCATAGTACTTCGTTTTGATTAAACTGCACCATACGATACAAAAAAAAAAAAAAAAAGATGAGATGAAAACATTTGCAATAACCTTAAGTACATGTTAATACCATGAAATGTACATATTTTATAGTTGTTTAATAAAAACATTAAATGGTTTTTAAGAGTACCTCTTAGTTTTGAATCGGTTTGCAGCTCACTTTTTTTCTCCTAGTTTTGTTAGAATAAAATATGACTAATTTAGTAGATTATGCACTGGTTTTCAAGTGACTCACTTTTATTGAATGCTATTTTACTTGGTACTACAATGATTTTGTGGGGGGGGGGGCTTAAATCCCGAAACCCTCTTTGGTTGTGCTACTGCCGACTAACATGTATACTTGTATGGTCTTCAGATAATTAAGTTTACTTATCAACTTACAGTATCAATAAAATCGACTGAAAATCCAAATATAAATCGATGGCAATGCTTAATTCAGTCCATTATAAGTAGGTACTTAAAAACAATAGCGGGAAAGAAAGAGAGAGAAAGAAAGAAGTTTCATTAAATTTCAACTCTCAGTAAAACCTTTAGAAATGTTTGTCCTTGTAAGCATTGTCAATTTAATTAATAAAGTGATAGTCATCATTAAATTCAATGATCAATAAAAAAAGGACAATTAAAGACACTAACGACAGCTTCTAAGCAAAATAAATAAAACCTACAAAATGAACTAGCTTGGCTAAATAAACCCAAACAATAAATGTAAGATGCAATTATAGCAAAAATACTCTTTCAGCATTTCCCAAATTCTTTTAGCATTTTAAATAAATTGCCTATTCCATTTAATTTAAAATAATAGATATACAAAAATACAATAACGCAAAGACATGAACACTTAAGGCACGCATAAATGCAATAGAATCAATTAACAGACAAACACAAACAACTACAACAACAGCACCAACAGAGTCCAGGGAAATTCGCTCAGCTAGGCTCTACAATCAAAGCGATCCATATCAAATGCAAGATAATCAAAGCTAGAACATTTTTGTATATTTTTTTTGTTTTTTTCAAAAATAAGTACAAAACAAACATTAAAGCCTCGCCGCGACGGAAATAAAGATAATCAATTGAGTGGAAAGTCATCAAAGTTGCGCTCAAAGAGGATGAAGCAAATAGCTATGCGGCCATATAAAAAAAAAAATTCATACGCCGCTACGACGCTTGTGTAGCTATGAGAGCCTTAAGTGGTGGGCCAGAGTCGTAGTAAAGATGTTTATTTTTATTTTTTTTTTTTTTTACATTTTGCCAAAATAAAATGCCATCAAGAAATCTCACTGCTTTATATAACAGCCACAGCTATAACAGTGGCAGGACATTTATGTGTGCTTCCAATACGTTGCTTCTATGTTATTAAATAGATTTATTTATTTAAATATATTTGAGTAGGTCGTTTCATTTTAATTGTATTGTAAAGACATTTATTTCATTTTCATTTTATTCTGAAATATCAGATTTATTCTTCAAGCGGAATACTTTAATAGGAGAATAAATATTCTTGTCGTTATTACCAGCATTATTATTTTTATTATTTTATATTATTATTCTTAATATTAACATTGAGCGTAACACTTAAGTTAATATAATGAGCGGTTTGTGGTAAATGAATACCGGTTCAGATCAATGAATTGGAAAAATCTTTTCATGTGTTTTTAAGTGTGCGCTGGAGCAGCCTTTAAAATTTTCGCATATTTTAAAGAATTTCATTTTGAGCTGAAAGTATTTCTATAATTGTCAAAATAAAACATAAACATTCTTTTGGTATTACAATGCGAACATAATTGAGATAGAGGAAAGAAAGAAGATGGTAAAACATTTAAACCCGAGACTTATAGACAAAGGAGCTCAATGGAGAAAAATGTTAAAAAAATTCTCTATAGAACTTAATTTTTAAACCAACTTAGTATAATAAGAGTTTGATCCCGAGCCCGACCTATAGAAATATGGAAAATATTATTCAAAACAAACTTTTGTATCATGTTGAAAATCGTGATAAAACTGAAAAACCTTGAGATTTTGAAGTAATTGTTCTGGTTGCATTTATAGAATAGTACTTGTAACTGAACTACTAATAATTAGGTGGTTCAAGTCATTTTGTTAATACATACAACCCTCAGGTAAAGGTTAAACCCTGAGTCAAAAGGAAATGGCAGCTCAATGAAATTATCTTAAATATAAACCATCATGATGAGTTCAAGTCAGATAAACTTTTTTCAGACTTCATCAATGTCTTGCCCTTCTATAGATAGAATGGATTAAGCATCAGATGGGCAGGCCCAAAACTCATGTCCTCATATGTCTGGGTCTGGAGCTGTTTGCAGATGGTAGGACAACTGTTATTCGAGAGTCCAGGTAAAACTGCGAACTCCGCATTCTCGTCTGGAAATCTATAGCGTCCTCAAATGAGCGCTTCCAGTATATGCTCTGAGTATTACTCTGCTAGTGCAAGTTTTCGTTCCAAGAAAATTACAGCAGTGAAAAAAGTCGAAAAATTATTCTATTTTATTATATTTCAACTTTTTCTTTTGAAAAAATCTTAAACATTTTCATTATTTAATTAATTTTTTAATGCAAATTTTTTCTGTACTCAACATAATATTGAACATGTGTTTGCAGTCTACAAGACCTTTATTTCAAAATGCTGCTTAGTTCGAATTTTAACAGTAGAAGGCAGGGCATCGAACTTTCAAACCACATCGCAACAACTTGTCGACCTCACATCAACAGGCGAACAGGTGTTGTTCTATTATTATGGAGCTTTTATTAACCTTTTTTTCCTCTAGCATTTTCGATTCATTATTCGATTTATTTCGGTTCCTCCCCCACACACACAGCTTGTACTAACCAAGCTTATTTTTGTTTTCTTCTTCACATATATCGTGGCTCATGCTGCCAGTGTTGGCTGATAATCATTTTTTTATCTGCTGCTTGGCTCAAGTAATCAGCAGCAGATGCGAATATCTTGCTGTCATTGCGGTTAACTGTAGCTCACTCATTTGGACATGTGAGGAGCGTTTGAACTTTTATGCGTTATTGTATGTATGTGTTCGTCCAATTGTGTCTGTGTGTTCTGTATTAGAAGTTGTGTTGAAGCTTCTCGCGCGCATATCTTTGAACATTTCGTTAAGCTTTTTTTTTCCCCTGTCAACTTTACAAAATTGTTCTCATTTCTTTTTGCACTCTTGTGGGTGAGAACTGGAGGGGGGTGGGATGAAGTGGTTAGGAGTCTTTGCATGGAGTGGGTGTAATGAAAATCAGACACATGCGTGCAAGAGAATGCCATGTTATATAGTGCTATTGTAGCTTAGCTTGCGTGTCAGTGTGGGCTGGGATGGGAGTGTGTGGGCTGGGATGGGAGTGTGTGGGAATGTGTGCTTGTGTGTTGGTGTCTGCATAGAAATCAATCTTTGTGTTCATTTCTTTGACGATGATAACAAAAGACATTACTCAGCGCTGATTGCACGATGCTGTTGTTGTTGTTTTTTTTTGTTCAGTCTCCACCAGGCCAAGAATCAGGTGCTCTTCATGCTTTAAAGTTGCTGGTATATTTTGAAGAGTGCATGAGTGAGTGTGTATATGTGTATGTATTTGTTTGTGTATTACTTGCACCAAGATTGAGTGCCGTGTCTTGGTTAGCTCTTAAAAATTACGTGAATTTAACATTTAGACACCCTTTAAAGCAGATTTTTCATTTTACGTTAAATTAAATTTGTGGAATGAGATACTGATTGAAGGAAAGATATTAATTTACTTGGTTGTAAAAAATGTGCTACATGTCGTTTCAGTTAATTTTAATGAAATTTAAAATTGGCACAACCAAGTATTCTCTGACTTTTTGAAATAAACTCACCGAATTACAAGAGAAATTTCTTTTGCGAACTTCTCAACGAATTCTTTTTTATTGGCAAAAAATGATTTAAAAAACTATTAAAAATAGGTTTTAAATTAAAAAATAAAAAATATGTTTGGAATATTTAACAAAAAATAAAAGCAACAAAACATATAATTAAAGTTTTTATAAAATAAATTTAAGTTTTTTTCTTTATTCGATTCTGAAATTTTACATTTAATATTAATTTACAAGATGACCTGGACACAACTTCAAAAACAAAGAAATATATTGAATTCCAGGAAAATCTGCTAGTCTGGTATTTTTTCATAACGTTTTGGATCTATGACCAATCTTTGGAAATTATGTATCGTTAAAAAAGCTTTCCCTGGGCATCCGAAGTTATATTCGATAAGTTAACCACCCCCCCCCCCCCCCCCCCCCAGAATACTTATTTTTTCTTAAAAATAGGTTTTAAAATTTGTTGACTTGCCCTAAAGTGATTTTAGGGCCTTGAAACCAAAAAGTTACAGTAATTGTAAATTGTATTATAAAAAAATTATTTTCAACATTTTTCATAAAAAAAATTGCAAAAATTTTCTCATTCGTTAAAAAAGCAAAGATTCTCGTCAATTCCAATTCTTTTAAAAGATAGCAAGTCTTCACTGACTTGGCTTATAAGGCGAAACTGTCGGGATTATTTGCTCAGAACTCATATATCTCGGCTAGCGATCCGCTAGTGTTTTCTTAGAAAGTAAATCAACATGACTAAAGCCTCTGGTTCTGATGAAATAATACCAATTGCACTGAAAGTATGTTTCTCTGCTCTTGTTCGGTCTTTTCGCAACCTTTTCAATATCTCTTTCAGTACGGGAGTATTTCCATCTTATCGAAAGGTCGTAAAGATCCAGCCGGTACTTGAACGGACCCTGCAAACTACCGACCCAATTAACATTAAACCTTAATATTTTTAGTTTAGACCAATTTTCTACATGTTGTTTTTTTTTTGTGTATTATACTGGGTCAAATGCTAAAGTATTTTGGATTTTCTCCCCAGAAATATAAACGATGGTTGCGAATGAAATAATTTGATCAATTAAAAGTTCAAGAATTGTCGAAACCTGCGCGGTTTTGCTCAAAAAACCGGTTTTGTGCCTATTTTTTATAAATATATTTATACATAGGCACTTAAAAAAATTGTAAATACCAGCTTTAAGTGAATTTGGCGGAACGGGACTAAATTTCTTCACCAAATTTTACAACAAAAATCAAAGTAGTTGGATGGGTTTTGTTATTTTTCGCAAATTTCAAATGCATAATTATTTTTTTATAAATGTCTTATAAAAAATGACGAAAAGATCGGTTTTTCATTCGCAACCATGGTTTGCAATTCCAGGGACCCGCAAAATCCCAAATACTTAAGCATTTTCCAAACAAACACAAATAAAGAAACTCTAAAGTCGATCTAGCCCGACCCTAAACCTCCTATCATATTCAAAAATGTATTTTTAAACAAACATAAATAAATTTTTATTTTTTCAAAGTCCATGTATTCCTTTACAGTTTTGAACAGTTTTCACTAATTTGGGTTGTATGAGAGTAAGGCTATTCGTGGGCCCATTTTTTTGTGAGTACCTTAGTTTTGATATAAAATTCTCTCATACAAAGTTTAATCTCTGTAAGTTATATACAAACCTTTTTATGGTATTTTCAATATTGTGAGTTGTATGGAAGGTGGGCGTTTTTGTGGGCGGGTGACACCCATTTTAATGGTACACCTTAGTTTTGAATTAAGTTCCTCCCATACCAAATATAATCCCTGAAGGCCATGTATAAACCTTTTTATGGCATTTTCAATATTGTGGGTTGTATAGGAGGTGGGCGTGCTTGTGAGCGGATCACGTCTATTTTTTGTACATGTCTTAGATTTGTTACAAAATACATACATATTCAATTTTATTAGAAAGGACTTTGACCGAGCTTCTAATGATCAATTGTGTTGTGTTTGTTATTAAATATTTGCACACAATTGACCGAGAGCTGTACCTACATATTTTATGCCGACTCCGAACGGCTTATGTTCTCAAGAAACTTTACATGGCATTAATTACTCTCTGAGGTTTGCCATTGTCTGCAGAGAGGTGGTGACCGATCAGAAAAATTTTTTCGCTGCAACTGGGGATCGAACTCGGGCTCCGCGCAAGCCAAGCCACACACTTAACCTGCATGCCTCGGTCATTAAATTTCATTTATGTAGCTTTAATAAAACCCTCTATACAGTGATTTAAATTTTTTGGTTGTATGGAAGGTAGGCGTGTCCGTGGGCGGATTCCAATAATATTCGAAAGTGCACATCCTTGGGCTTATTTGCGTATGTGTTCCAAGTTTCATGAAATTATCTCAACTCCTTCTTCTTATCCTGTGTATACGGATAACACACAGACGGACGGATGAACGGACGGAGGCACGAACGGACGGAGGCACGTACGGACAAACAGACGAACATGACTAAATTGACTCACTAGGTGACTCTGATCAAGAATATATATACTTTTCCATACCGGGCTCGCTTACGTCTACGTGTTACAAAAGTTCGAACAAAGTAAATTTACCCTGACCTTTCAGGTTTAGGGTATAAACCCCCAGTCAACTGAGCATGGTAGAATTTTTAGCATAAGCATTTGATTTAGGAATGTGCACCTAATATTATAATAAATGATAATTTGTTAATTCTTTACAGTAAATTTTAAAAGACATCGTTGTATTTTTACGTATGAATCAATACTGATTCTAAATTTGAACGAAAATGAATTCGCAACTAAATCAGAAATAATACCGGTTTTAATCGAAAATGAGTTTTCAAATAATTTTTTAGTTTTTAATGAATTGAACTTTCTTTATTTGATAATAAAAATAAATTTCATGAAGTAAAATTTTTGGTAACATATGAATAATTATATAATTTTGAATTTTTCGGTAATAGTTTCAGGAATAATATTAAGAAAATTTATTTCATAAACGAACTTTTTATGAAATCATGGCTTTTACTATATTTTTTGACCTCATAAATTGTTTTTGCTTCTTCGAAAATATATCGTATGGTCATTTCCAAACTGGCATCATGTACGTTTTGTACGAACAAATTAAAAAAAAAGAATGAAGAAGTCTAAGTTTGAAAAATTATTTTTTATATTTGCATAGTTATTAAGCACAAAAAAATTATATTAAGTACCAAAATTAATACTGCACTGACGTGACGTTACAAAAAACAGAAGTGATTATCGACTTAGATTAGAAAATTTACAAAACTCTGCGAATTGGGCAAGACTTTTTATACAAAATTTTATTTGGAAGAATTTAAAATAATATAAGTTTATTTTGCTAGTTATCAAATTAAAAGATATTTTCTCAGTTTTTTTTTTATTAGGCTAAGTCATCTGGCATGACGTTACTGGCGTTACTTTACTTAAATTTCCATCGGAACATTTTAAGTTAAAATTTGTTTAAGAAAAATATTTGACGTAAATAAAACGTAAAGTTTTGCTGTTATATATTATATTTTTTTAACTCCTACCCCATCGGTCATGAAAAGTTGAAAAAAAAAAATTCCACTAAAATACCTGCAACCAAATTCAGTAACGAAATCAGGCAAACTTAGAGCAATGTGGCGTGACGTTATTCACTTTTCAAATTCAATATAAAATTAACGGTTTTTCTTATAAACGATTTTTTTAAAAAATTAACTCAACTTTATTAAAATGCAAAATTGCACGCACTTTTGAACGTCAGCGTTGAAAAAATAGAACTAAATGCTTTTTTGTCTGGCGTGACGTTACCTCAGAATATCATTAAAAGCAAATCAAAATGTTGTCGTTAATTGATATTTGTTTGCTCTTTTGCATTTATTTTGCGGTTACTTGTTGTTGTAGCAAAAGTTTTGCATAAGAGTTTAATTGCAAAATTACTCTTAGAAATGGAAATTGTAAAGCGAAAATGCTCATAGAAATAAACAAAACTGACCAAAATATTAACAATAACTTGGTAGTCCGATATCTTGCCAACGCAATATGGTGAAAATTTAAACTCTTTAATTAAATTAATTGAATATTTCTCTTTAATAATGAAAGTTAAAAAAAATGTTGGTTGGCTTTTAATTTTTTGGTCACGGTAGACTTTTCTGCGGAAATGCCCATATGTAAAACTTTTTATTTATATTAGCAGTAAAAATACTCTTTGATAAAGTGTTTTTTTTCATGATTTAAGAGAAGTTTCAGCAACGGTTACAGGAAATAGTTACAAGAAAATAAAACATATGACTACGAAGGATGCTGAAGCAAACAAATTTAATTTTCTCCAAAAGTGTGCAAACTGTAACAGTCTCTGGAGATGGTGCATTATCGTGTGATTTTAACAAGCTTCTCCACATACAATTTAAATATAACTCAAATGATTCTCTAGCCATCAAGATCAATTTCATTGAAAATGATCATCAAGAAAATTGAAACGAAACCTAGACAGAAGATATGTTGAAATTTGAAATTCTGAGTTAGAGCCAACAAATATAAGACAGTGTCAGAATTTCTTTAGAATACGCTGACTGTCTTAAATAAATTTTCACAGTCAAACATCTAAAAGATAAACACTAGGTTGTACTATGCACCATTTAAGCACAAATTGGTTTAATTATACAAAAGTTATCACAGAGAACATCACACAGAGTTCTCATACTTGTCATATAAGATTTTACATGCACAAATAATGAACTACTCAATTTTAATTGAGTTCATGACAATGAAAATATTATTAATTTAATTAATTGATGTGGATTATAAAATAATTAAATTTCTTAGATTATTGGTTTTATTATCTAGTTAAATTTGCATGCTCTTCTATTAAAATTATCCGATAGTTTTAACTCGTATCATTACTGTTATTATTAATATGTTTTTGTATTAAGATATTGTTGTAGATATTTTATCTGTGAATAGACAAAAGACTAGTAATTGCAGTTGTAGTAGTAAATTGTAATGTTGTGAATAACTGCTTAGTTGCTTTGGTAACACATACATACGAACAAAGCTGCATTCGTAACAGAGTCAAACAAGTTGAACTTGTGTCGAGAAATGCAATGCTGGTCAAGATACAAGAAAATGCATTTAATTGAATTATATAACTAAGAAACTTGTTATTATTATGATGTGCAATACCAAGTTGTTATAAGATAGATATAATTATGAATTTTGAAGAAAGAAAAGTATTTTAGCAACATGTGCTATTGTTCGTAGCCAGAAGAAAATATTACTTATTTGCAAATAATATTTAAATCTATCGCATAACAAATCATATAAGAATGCATCTGTTTAATAAATGAACCATTGTGTTTAAAAGTAAAAAATTTTTCGAAATATTTTACAATTGCTATTGCTTGCATCTGCCTTGTTTAAAGGATAGTTTAATTTAATTAAACTGCATTCTTATCACTTTGGCTGTCTGTCTTGCAAATAATAAGCTTGAAAATTTGCTAAAAAACCCCCTCAAACTAAACATAGTCTCTTCATTTTGCGCCCTTTTTTTTGTTACTGTTGATTGCGCCAAATAACTAAGTAGAAAATCATGTTTTGCCTTCTTCAAAAAAAAAAAAAATATATAAAAGAAGAAATATTGCTTCGAAATTGTAATGAAAACATCGTTGATATCTTTTTACACTGTGTAACAAGATTACAGGCCACGTCTAGGGAACATGCGGTTAGGGAAATTATGAAGCGCCAAAACGAAAAAAAAAAAAACATTTAATGAGTTAAGCGCAACGAAAGAACGAACGACAACAGCCAAGGAATTACAAAATCCAAATGCATGCACTGTGAGTGCATCCGTGCTGACTGTCAGGGCGCAAAAGTTTAACCCAGCACGCGCGCCCAAGACAGACATTTGAAGAAAACTTTGCCATTGCCGCGGTAGCAGGATCAAAAAGCGAAATTTTTGGCATTGTTTTTAATTTTTTTTTTTCTATTCTTGTTCTCTCACCACCGCTATAGCACTGCGATAGACATTTGGCAAAAATTGAGTGAAATTCTTTGTTAGATTTTACAGTGTCCCATAATGTGCGGTTTTGAGATAGACACACGGACCGAATTGTTATTTCATTGGGCGGATGGAGTAGCGCAACCTTAGCAATAGCTATGATTTGGCTTGGTTTTGCAAAGTTTTCAATTTTTGTTTTTTTTTTTTCGCCTGTTTATTTCTATCTCAATTTTGGCTACCAACAGTGTTTTGTGGTCACTGTTGCTGTCTGGTGTTTTGGTATTTGGTATTTTTGGGATTTTGTGCGAGTTTTGCACAAAAAATCCCATCTACCATTAGATGATGAAGTATGTTGCGTGTGTGTGTAAGTTTGTGTGTGTTTATATTTTAGTGTATCTGAGTTGAACAAGCTGAAAAAGTCAAGCTTTGAGTGGCAGCTAGATAGCAAATGCAGCGATATGCTATGCGGTATGTGATCGGTTTGCGATGTGCTGCTGATGAGGACATTTATGGTGTCTAAGTTGAGAGCGTTCGGGTGCGTGCGGAAAAAGTGACATAGCAAGGACTTATATTAACAATTTATGTAATGTGAGGATTTTTGCTTTTTTTAGCTTTGAACCAAGGATTTCAGGTGTCAAACGTATTCAGTCAAATCTGCCTTGGTGGTTCGGAAATGTGGAGGTAGATAAGTAGAAGAGAAAGGAAAATTAAGAGAAACAAGTGTAGAATGTTGTATGTGTGGCGGAGTGCTATATCAATATGAGAATTTTAATCTGAGGCAAGTGTTATGCCTTTACCTGGATCAATTCGAATTACACTATTGAACAAATTCTGTTTAGCAAAAGTTAGGTGGATTCTGAGAGTGACGGGTGAAAATAGAGGCTAAATTAGAAAAACCATATTGCGGCGTTTGTTTATGTTAGTTCGAATTTTTTTTTAATCGACCTTTTGACTGTAAAGTACGACCTCTTGATAAATTGGTACATAAAAAATGAGAAATAAATTAATATATGTATTTGTATTTGAAGATTAAAAAATATCAATTAGTCGATGAGTTATAACCAAAAAAACCATATAAACAATATCGCCAAACAATTTCATGGAAAAATTCTAACGCGTTCAAAAGTAACAGCTGGATTAGTGAGAGCGCATTTTTAATTTTCGCCTTTTTTTTCATTGTTCACAAACTTTGAACGCGTTTATCTTGAAACCTGTTGTTCATACTCGTTGCGGCACTACACAGAAAAAAATTTTGATTGGTAGATCTAACCAAAAAGTAGATTCAAATTGCACCAACCTAGGAAAAGTGATTAATTTTACGGAAAAAAATTGTCACTTTCTTTTGACTGTAAAAATAGTAAAACTAACCTCGAAAATAGTAATTTGCAAATGAAAAAAGTTTTTTAGTTTTTAACGTATTTATTGAATTTAGTATCGCCTGGGGTTGAAATTCGACCAATTTATTGATTGCCTATTTATTATTATATGCGAGATGATTAAAATAAGTTCGAGGCTAAAACTCTTAATTGATTGGAGATATAAAGCTATTTTCTTCAAAAAATTATTTTTTTATTTTATTATTTTTTCAAAAGCAGAAAAAAAACATTAAAAAAAAATTTAATTTTGTCAAAGAAATCATAGGGGGTAGCCTTGATTTTTTGATGGCACGGACAGTTTATTAATTTAGTGTCAAGACAAAATAAATTCACCTTAAATTCGGTATAGATTTTGAAAGAAAATCAAAAATGCAATTTTGAGTTTTTGTTTTTTTTAAAAATAAAAAAATCATTTTTACACCATATTTGAAGAATAAATCAAATTTTATGGTCTTTTTTTAAAGGGAATAATTTAAATATAAAGCAAAAAACAACGGTATTATTTTCAAAAGTTTTTTTAAGTTTACTGATAAGACTTAAATACAAAAAAGAAATAAATAAAATCTATACACAGATGGCGGAGATATTGGCTTCCCAATTTAGAACATTCAATTTGAGGCAGTTTTTTCTCTCTCTTGGCATTTGGTTGAAACACACGCTAAATAACTAACGACAATATTAACAAAATTCATTAAAAATACTTTTGGTTAGAACTTTGCTGTAATTTTTAACACATTTAAAAGAAAATTAAACAAACTTTTAGAAAAAATGAAAAAAATTGAAAAACCGTGAAAATCCGACCAAGATATTCACATGGAAAGTCAAATTTTTGAATTCAAAACACAGTTTTTTACAAATTTTACAATTGACGAATGAATGAAACTACATTATTTTAAGAAATTGTTATTTTTTAAAAAAACTCAAATTCAACCAACTCAAGAGCAAATTTCATATTAATTAAATAGCGGGTTTTCTCTCTTATAAGGTTGGGAACCCCATTTATCAGATATATATATACATTCTGCACATCTGGGCAACATAACCTTTCGAATGATATAAGTTTCATTTATTTTGAGTTTTAATTAATACCAAAAAAGCGTACGACAAACTTTAATGTTCACGTATTAATATATAAGAAGATTTGATCACTTATTTTTAAGTCCATGTTTTGCTGAGTGTGCTGACGTGTGCGTCTAGTACTCAACTGTCCTAGGTTAAAATTCCAGTAAAACCATCATTTTTTTTTTTATTTAAAATATTTATTTTAATTTTTAAATAAAAAATTAAATGCACAATTTTTAACAAGATTGTAAGCAAACTTATTTTGAAGGTTATTTTTGACCAAACTGTTAATTAAACATAATTATAATTTAAATTATTTCAATTATTAAATTAAAATTTTTGATACTTACACAGCTGGGGTTCGAACCCACGTCCTGCACACGACAGTCCAGCTCACTTTCACTGAGATATTTATAACGATAAAATAAATAAAGCAAAACACATTTAAAAACTATTGCTTAGAGAAGACAGACATTTCAATGGTATGGTATCGAAAAAAAGTAACAATTTGGAATTGTTTAAATTAATTTGCAAAATTGTTAATAAAAACCAACAAATTCTATGCATATATATTGTTAAAAATACCTATCGTTTTTTCTTTCTGTGTAGCGAGTTCATTTTTTGACGAAATTTTTTTTTTTTATATTTTTGAACTTGATTTGCTATCGTATGACACGAGCTTTTTTTTAAAATTTTTTTCGATTTTTTATGAATTTTTAGTCAATATTTTTTTCGAAAAAAACACTTTCAAATTTGGAACAACACCAAAAATTTTAAAAAAGCTCCTTTCATACGATGACCAATTTTGTTAAGATTTAAAAAAGTCATTTTTTCCAGATTGGACAATTTTTGCGACTCCCAGCGCTGCAACCACGAGGCCCCGTTTTTTTCTCTGCCGTCAGTTTGGAGCTCTATAAAACCATGTTGGAGTGAAAAATATATTTTTTTGAATTTATTTCTTGGAAGATGTTTGTTTTTAACTGAGTTAAGAATTTTTAAAAAAAGTTCTGTTTTCTCTGCCGCGAATGTCATGTCCTACCTTAAGGGGATCGCAATTCTGGGATAAAAGATGGAGGAGTTCACTTCATATGAAACTATAGCCTTAAAAATTGAACAAAATTTTAAAAACGGGATATCTCGAAAAATGAGCGAAAAACCTGAAAAAAATAATCAGGCTTTATCGAGACCATTTTTACTGTTATTTTACTGTGGCATAATCTTACTGCACAAAATGTATGGATAATGAAAAAAAGGTTGTGACGAATTCCATACAAGTGGAGAGCTCTTAACGGCTTAACTTTGAAGCTTTATCAAGCATGTAGCTTGAGATATAGAGATCATTCAACCAACATAATATAGCGATAAATCGACAATAAGGCCTGACACCTCACACATAACTAAAACGTTGTCCCTTTACGTCCCACGAACAAATTTTGCTGCCATTTTCAAAAAAGTTAATTTGAAACTAAACTTGCAGAACAAACGTTATAAGGTTCTTCAGAAGGATTCTTTAGACCTTTTTTAGGGATAATATAACTTAAACACAATATGCGGTAGACCAAAAAAATTCTGTATCGAGCGAACAAGTTTAGATACAAAATCAATTGGATATTTTCGTTTATTGTGCAAAATCAGGTCTGTACATCAGTTCAATTTTCATGATTTAACTCCTTGACTGCCGACTACAAGATAACTCGTAGATTGCGTTCCCTTCTAGAGTGCCAACTACAAGTTATCTCGTACTCACTAAACTTGTCATTTTTCGTTGTCACTCGTTCTTGGCTTCTGCGTAGCGATTTCTGTTACAGAAGCCAACTACGAGATAATTCGTAGGTCCTTTTTCTCCTAAAAGAAATATATAATTTTTGCTTTTTGATGATATCTGTGATCAAGAAAGAGTTTTTGGAAATATATTGTGAAAAAATCAAATTGTTATTTTTCCCAGTTTACTGAAAATTTCCGCGGCAGTCAACGTGTTAATAAAATTTGTTTGTGTGTGGATGCATTTTTTTTTTAACTTTGTATACTACACAAAAACCACTCATAGCGTCATAATATCTCATATCTCAGAACTTGAAATAGTAACTTGTGGAAAGATATATAATTTTCTGAGTCATGGGTCTCTAAATATCAACATTTTTTTTGGTTTAATCTTACTACGGGAAAAGAGACAGATACACGGTGTCAACTTCACTTGTGATAATGTACCGATGATGTTTCCTTTTTTTATTTTACTATTTTAAAATTTTGTGATGAGTAAAAGTTATGAGCTAAGAGTTAAAACTTAAGCTGAATTAATTTATTCAACGAAAGCCAATTTAATACCCATGAAAATATTTTTAAATTTAAAAACCTTGCATTTAACGTATAATTTAATAAATTTATTTTTTTCTCTATCTTTTCAGAAACATTTTCACCGAACCTCACTATTAATTAAGGCCTTTAATCATAAGTTTCGTTTAGACTTGGAATTAAATTCGTAAGTATTGAACAAAATATAAAAAATATGATATAATAACAACATCCAGAATTAAGCGAAAAAAATCAATTGTTGGGAAACAAAATGATGAATGCAATTATTTTACTGAATAAACATAGTGCCCAATACTTGAGATTTAACAAAATCTATGCTTAATTAAATAAATTATATGCAAATTCTTAACTGGCACATTGCAAATATATATTAAAAAAATATACAAAGATGCTCAAAGTTTTTACGTTATTGTTTTTTCCATATCCAATTATTTGCTTGGTTAACAACAGCAATTTTCACAATCATACTAATTCAAAATTTTTTTTTATTTTGCTGTGTTGATCTGGGTTTATTGCTTCAATAATTATAAACAGCATAAACAAGTCAGTGTTGTTGTTGTTAGCTTTTTGTATGATGAAGTTATAAATACTCGCTGCCAAGCAGATCAGATTCACTCTAATTAAATAAAGCAATTAAATATTCAAAGACAGCCACCAACAAGCATAACAAAAAAAAAAAAAAAAACACAAACACACACACACACACATGAACATATTCAAACACTACCATGAAATATATCAAGCTATTTTATTTTGGGCAAAATTAAATTGCAATAAAAAATGCAATAAAAATAAATTCATGCATGCAAACATTTGCACAAACACATCGTACACACGCAGACAAATAAACACAAATACACTCACAAGCAGCAGAATTGCACTTAAAATAATAAAAATATCAACAGTCACTTAAATAAATAGACGGCAACAACAAAAACGAAAACTAAACAACATAACAACATGCTTAAAATAAACAAAGCGATAACGAAAATTATCAACTCACACTTACGCACACATTCATACAATCATATACATATATTCACATAAACACAAACATAAGCAAATTCTTTACTAATTATTTTAATGTCAGCTTCACAAAATCGTTTGCAGTTTAGTTTTTTTTTTTTTTTTTATATTATTTTTTAAGGCTCTTTTGTACATTCATGCACATTATTTTATTTTTTGAGGCTCAATATACATTCATGCTTGTCTGTATATGTGTCAGTCTGTGTATTTGTTTGTCAGTGCTCATTGCTTTATTTGTCTGTTTATTTGCCTGACTCAGAGTCTGGCCTGTCATGGTCGGCTGCACCATTTTATTTGCTCTCTACACAAACAACCATTTTCCTAAATAACCTGCCAGCATAACAAAATAACAACCCACCGATTAACGACCAACCAACAGACCAACCCAACTACGCTTGCTTATTCTTTGTGCGTCCATACAAACAGCCATTGAAAATATAAACATAATAAAAATAATAACAACGACCACAATAAAAAAATAAAATAAAAACTAGCCGTAAGTAGGTTGTGCGCAACAACTACTGCCCAAAAGTAGGCAACACTTTTGCACCTACTTTGTGGTCAACACAAGGCAGTTTCGACAGCAGCAACTAAAACTCTGCTGCGCCAAATGTAACCCAATCGACAATTAAGGCAGCTGCCTTATGCCATGTCTACACAGAGAGTTTACTTCGTGTTTTGTTTGAGTTCAACCGAAGCTGTTCACACAGAGATGCGTTGGCAGAATTTAGTTTATTGTCGATTGAAATGATCGCTAAATTTTAGAATTTCGCTCAAACCTCACCTTTTTTTGACCCATACTGACTGTCTGATAAGAAACCCTCATCTTCTAAACTTGGTCAAGTTCTTTTATTTGCTTTTTGGCTTATTTTCGTTAAAATATAACTACAAAATAGAAACTTGCACAATTGAGAAACAGACATTTCTAATCTTGCAATATTCCGAATGTACCTAAAATCTAACTGAACGCATCTTTTTATCTACACATTAGCATACTTTTAGGCACTTCTGAAAATATGTTTTGAAAAACGTAGAAAGCAAGCTGAGTTTAGTTGCGTTTTCTCCTGGATTCTTGTACTGGAAACGCAAGCGTTTATATTGAGTTCAAGGACAAAACGCAACTTTGTACTGGAAACGCAAACTAAACTCTCTGTGTAGACATGGTATTATTAAAGGAAGGCATGCATAACTGTTACTATCGGCGTCAAAGCACAAGAATTTCTCTCTGCTGTGGTAAACATTTCTTTGAACAAACCTGTTTTTGCTCTTGCAAAGGCAGTAAACAGATATGTTCTGCTTCTAAACGCTGCGCAAGACATTCAACCTTTTTCAAAATTACAGTAATAGATCAACTGGTCTGGTCTGATAGAGACATTTACATGCATTCCAAATTTTGAAAATGTACGCGAGTAAACTGTGCGTAATGAATTGTACTATTCATATTAAGCTTTTCCTGGGCTATGTTGCAGATCTGCAATAGATTAACTTAGTTTAAAAATTATGGCTGCACAGTGCTAAAGCACGAATTCGAATTTTATTAACAACAGCTAAAAAAAATGTCAGCAGCATTTTTTTTTTGAGTTGATTGAAAAACGGCAACAATTCACCACTAAGTTTTGCAAAATATTTAAACCCTCTAGCAAGCGTTTTCAAGAACTATATTTATTTTATGACTTTTTCAATGTTTTATGACTATTTTAACAATTTATGACTATTTTCAAAAAAGTTTCATGTAAATTTTCATTACGAGTTACTCTGAGAAATTAGCTCTGTAGTTTTACCCTATACCTGAAAGGTCAGGGTATATTAACTTTGTGCAAACGTTTGTAACGCATTGAACGAAGCGAGTCTGGTATAGAAAAGTATATATATTCTTGATCGGGGTCACCTCGTGAGTCGAGCTATCTATGTCCGTCCGTCCATCTGTGTGTTGTCCGTAAACACAGGATAAGAAGAAGAAGTTGAGATAATTGAATGAAACACATGGTCATATGAACCCAAGGATCCGTACTATTGAATTTTTATGGAATCTGCCCACGGACACGCCTACCTACAACAATAAAATTTGGTTTTGTATCAACAAAAATATGTCTTTGAAAACTGGGTGTCATCCCCTCACGGACACGCCTACTTCCCATACATTCCAAAAATTGAAAACGCAATAAATAAGCCCCTGTTTAACCTACAGAGATAAAATTTGGCACGCATGTTTTTTATGATAAAACAAAGATGGTTTAGAAAAATGGACGTCATCCGCCCACGGAGACGCCTACCTCCAATACAACCTGAAAAGTTTAAAACTCAATAACATAATGTTTGTCATAGAGAGATTAAATTTGGTATGTATGTATTTCATACAAAACTAAGGTGTGTTCAAAAATTAGGAGTAATCCGTTCATGTACACGTCCACCTCCCATAGCGAAAGGCATTAACTGTGAGCTACAGGAATAAAACTTGTTATCTGCATATTTTTCTTCAATATTAAATGCATATAAAATATAGGCGTCATCCGCCCATGGACACGCCCATTTTCAATAATATTATTTTTTTTTGAAAAAGTAGGTTTAGAGTATTTCATAGTCGGCCTAGACCGACTTAAGACTTTCTTTACTTGTTTTAAACTTGTTTTAAACTACTAGAAAGTTCATCATCTGAAAAATTATAGTTCCTCAAAGTATGCAATAAATATTTTTGCAGGTGATGGATTTCTTGCAATCTGTTATTTGAAATTAACTATTTTTGGCTTGATTGTAATTGATTTAGAATACTTATTTCAAACATTTTTTTCAATGAAATTAGATACTTTAATTCACTTCAGACTATTTCAAAATTCACCTCATTCACAATTCAGTAATTTCAAATATGAGGTCTGTTCACGTACTTTTTGCACTTAAAATGGTAAAACTGTCACAAACGGGAGAGTAAGAAAAAATCTCTCAGAGACAAGGAAAAACATAAAAAGGTACGGAAACTCTTTTTGGAATAAAATTTAAAAACTGTCTCAAATGTAAGACAAATTCGTTAATTACGACAAAAACCTCTTATAAAGGTTTCATATATGTGGAACCTTAAATAATCCTTTGATAAAGCATTTTTAAAATTTTTACTCTCATCTGAGCACTAATATTGTTCAAAATACATCAAACTATTTCAGAAAATATCAAAAAATGGCAAAATATTAAAAAAAAAAGTTCTAAGTGACAATTTTTTCAGAGCAGAACATATATTAAACATTTTGTGTATGTTTGCATATCAATATATTGATAAATTTGTGAAAAATAAGCAAAAAATTATTGAATTTATCAAATTCACAAACCATTCTTGACACTGTTCCCACTTCGAATTGAGAGTGTTTTTATTTTATCAAATAAACTGAGACATTTTTATGAATAACAAAATTTTAAAAGCATTATATTTCTGAAGAGTTTTTTGTCTATTGAAAATTTTTAATCTATTTTAAGATTTTTTATGAATAAGACCTTTATTTTTCCATTGCGTTTCGCAATTAAAATAAATATATTCATCATTGATCAGCATTTAGTATGATAAAATCATAATTTTAGGGTCGCTATATCTTATCATAAAAAGCAGCTGTCGTGAAGTGAAGCACCGTTAATTCAAAACACGTTCGTTCCTTGCGGCTACAGATTTTTCCACATTTAAACACGAATCCATTTTAGTTTGTGTGTTACACATTCACTTTTTTTGTACATTTTGTTCTGATTAATTTCAATAAAAAGAACTTCATATGCAATTTTTTTTTTCTTCGTTTAATTCTTATTTATTTTTTTTTAAACTTTATTTTTGTTTATAAAAAAGCTGATTTCTAGCAGTTTGAAACTTTTACTTTTTGCCAGTTTTTTGGATTGAAAATTGTTATATCAGACATGGAAGGGAAATTTTTTAGTCTCTCATTCTCATTTTCTTAAAAAATTTTTTACCATTTTTTCTTTAAAATCTATAAGTCTATAAAATGGTCAAAAATTATTAGTTGGTAATTATTATTGACCTATGATTTCAAGTGACTTCTATATAACTTCATTGACTAAAAATTACTTCCTGATTTTCTTAAGAATATAATTTTTTAACGTAATTCATATAGAAGCAGATCTATTGGACATCAAAAATGGCAGGTTAAAAAAATTATTTTTATTTTCTTTTCATATAAAAAGTAAATAAAGCAATTTTGAATTGCATATAAAACGAGTGTGGAAGACCTATGAAATATATGTATATGAAGGCCTGCTAATAGCGTTTTGTTCTCCAGTCATTTCCAACTGGGGTTAAAGGGCTGCTTTTGTGTGTGTGTGTGTATGTGTGTAGGCATAAAATTACTTGTTTGTTTTACCTTTTTTTTTTTTGCTCAACCCCTTCTCTTAAGAGGTTGCTTGAACACAACATTTTGCTTGACCTTCGGCGCTAATCTCATAAAATGTTTATCTTAATTTTTTGTTTCTCAACACCTTTTTACCCCTTCCCTTAGACTATTTGTTTTTTTGTATTTTTGTTAGTTGTTTTTGTTGTTGTCTTAACAGCTTTCTAGTTTTGCTTAATAAGTTTGAGAGTATTTTTGTTTTTTTTTTATTGCTGCTGTTTCTCCACATTAACCACTTCAACGCGTTCAAAGTGTTTTGTAGCGTTGTTGTGCGGTGTCAAAAAGGATCACCTTTCCTTTTTATCAAATGGCATAAAAACAGTTAAATATTTACTGTTTTATGTGTGTGTGTGTCTGTGCTTTTGTTGTGATGTTTCATGTTAAATTGTTGTTGGCAAGCTTTTAATGCTCTAAATACTAAAAAAAATGTTCGAATAAACTCGAAAACAAAGAAATTTATTAGATAAGAAAAGAGTTGTCGGCATTCAAAAAAGAATACAGTTTTTTTTTAAAAGGCTATAATTGGTGTAGAGCAAAAGAGTTTACGACACTTAACCCTAGAACAATAAACTCTGTTTTCAATACATTTGTTCTTGGAGAGAACAGTAGACTTTTATGTATTTGTTATGAGCAGTAGGGCGTATCGAAAAATTTAGATCGTATTCGAAGAGGCATGTGGTTGTCCAGATCAGCTATGAAAAAAATTGACAAATTTGATGCCTTGAAGTAAATTATGATGTAAGTAAATAAAATAACAAAACATTAAAAAAATCGTTTTCTGAACCTGGCATATTAAATAAATATTTTTTGATAGGGTCAAGTTCAGAAATATTTGAAAAATCCAAATTGAGATGAATATCTTCGAAATCACCCCCAAAACCCTGATATATAAGTTTATAATATGTTTTTTGAAAAAGTTAAAAAATTGTAATAATGTAGTTCTCTTAGCATTTGTTAATGTAATTCTCAATGAAAATGTGACCCATTAGTTAGATTTTAGGGCATTGAGACGAAGAATTGTGGTTATTGTAGAATGCATCTAAGGTGGCGGTGGCGTGCAGGTTAAGTGTGTGGCTTAGCACGCTCGGAGACCGAGTTCGATCCCCAGTCGCGGCGAAAAGTTTTTGAAATAAAAAAAATTTATCTGATTGGTCATCAACTCTCTGCAGACAATGGCAAACCTCAGAGAGTAAATAATGCCATGTAAAGCTTCTTGAGAACATAAACTTTAGCTGTTCGGAGTCGGCATAAAACATGTAGGTCCAGTTCTCGGTTAATTGTGTGCAAACAGTTAATAACACACACACAACACAATTGATCATAAGAAGCTCGGTCAAAGTCCTTTCAAGGGCTGAAATGGTCAATTTGCTTTTTTTAAGAATGCATTGGAAGATTTTGGTCTGTTATATTCCTTGGATCTTGTAGTAAGCTTCCTGGAGGAGGTTTTTGGGTAACGAAAGACTGTTTTATGGGCATCTTAACCAGAGCTATTTACCAAGAAGAATATTTAACGATATTTATCAGTTGTTGTTATTCCTGGTCTTTGTTTTGAAGAACTGGACTCAATTTTTGGTTGTTTTACAATCTCTGCTATTCATCTCTGTTACCACAAGTAACAGAGAAAAGGCGGTTCAGGCATATGAAAATGCAATGACCTCTTATTTGTATTAGTATTAAAGAAGAATATGATATAATTTGAAGTATGCTTAAGAAACTAAAATTTGTTTAATAACCTTTAAGAAATATTTTCAAAAAGTTTCTATTAAAATAAAAACATATACAATTTTATATACATGTACACTCTTTGTTGTACCTACATACAAAAATATTTGTTTAAAATATAATTTTAAAATAGTGATGAACAAGTTATGTTTGCGCATAAATAAATTTTATGATTGAATGTTATGATGAAAAAGCAATGTTTTTTTTTCATAAGGCTTATTATCATCAAGGCCACAACACAGCATATCTTGACAACTTGATACAGAAAGAAAATTTATACATAAAAAAAAAAAATCAAAGACAAAATTATCTTCGACCTTTTCGATATTCTATGCAAATATATTTATTTCTTAAAGACTCTGAACGCTTTTTAATCAAGTCTCAAAAGTTAACCGCTTACTGTCAGATCAGCTGGTGTCCGCAAGGTTTTTTTAATTTGTTCAGTCTTTATTTCTTTGGCTTTATTTTAATCTTTTTTGCAGACACTATAAATCGCTATAAGCTAGGATATACCTTTGCTAGCATACCTCACCGCCTAGCACAAAATTATTATGTCTCAAGGACATTCGACCCAAAGTGATTAAATGAATTCATTTTATTTTCACCTGGCAATCTTTTACTTGATTGTCACGTTCAACTTTAGGCAATGAAATTCTTGTAAAACACTTATTTTGCAAAATTAGAAATTGAAAGCACCTAAAACTGAGAGATATGCAGGTACAGAAGAATTGTTGGCAAATATTTCAGTTGTTATTTATTTTTTACTTTGGTGCTTGATGCCTGCCTGGTTGCCTGAGGCAGGCGAACGAGAAAAGTTGATTAACTTCGCTGTCTTGAAATAAGATATAATAAACTCTACCAAAATTTTCGCGTCGTCCTTAGCAGTCAGAGTTCATTCGCATCCTTCTGCTGCTAAATGGGCGCAATAAAAATGCGTATAAAAGCGGCTCAAATTAAAACAGCGCGCTGCAGCAACAACAACAACAACAAGCACAACACTTAAAAGCAGCTTTGAAAGGCCAAGTTTAAGTTGAAAGAACAGCAACAACAACAAGAGAAATGTGCACAAAATATATAAAAAAAAAAAAAAAAAAATAAATATTTAAGATAAACGAATTTTTTATTGCATACTTTATTTTATTCTGCGCGCGCTTAACTCTCGAGTGCAGAGTCAAGAGCTGAAATAAAGCGAAAAATAATTGGCTTTATTATAATGGAAGCAAATTGAACATGAAATGCGCGCCCCACGCTGCAACGCCCCCATCAAAAGGCAGCGACAGCGTTTCCAGGGGTACGACAAGAGCAGCCGTCATCATTGAGGCAACAAGGATGGTGGCGACAATGAGGCTGCCAAAGTGAAAAGCGGTATCAGCCAGAACAAAGGTGAAACGTTTTGACGAGCTCTTTGAAAAAATGTCTAGCCCAGCTCAGCCAGGCTCGTAGGCTGAAATACAATATCAAGGATATAGTTGAATTAGATTAATTTTATACCCATTTTTATTGCTTGTTGAGCGTTTTTCGCTTTTAAACATGCACAAAGAACAAAAAATAATACAAAAAACACACCAACAACAACAACATCAGACCAACGCTTGAGCTAAAAATGAGCGTAACTGCAGATTTTGAACTTTAACGTTTGCGGCATTGTTGGCTAATTAAGAGGTAACAAAAACAACAATTTCATAAGCCAACATCAAATGCTGCTAAGCAAACTGCTAATTAAGCTAAACTCGTGAAAATTTACGATTCTATTATTTAAAGTTTTGTCTATAACGAAAATGTTGGTAACGAAAATGTTTGTCTATTCAATTTTTATTAACCGACTTCAAAAAGGAGGAGGTTCTCAAGTTGGTTGGTTTCTCTGTTTTTTTTTTTTTTTTTTTTTTTTTTTTTTTTTTGTGAATGTATGTACATCGATTACTCCTAAAGTACTTGCCCGATTGCCGTAATTTTTTGTCAACATATAGAGATTATCAACGCGGAGGTGCCCGTTTATGAAAGGGGGCGGTATTCGGAAAAGGGGCGTGTCTGTATAAGAAAAACACTGTATCTCAGTAAATATTGACACTACGGTAATAAAATTCACGATAAAATTACAAGGGCAAGCACAAGTATTAAAAATGACGATCACTTAAGTGGGCGTAATTCTAAAAAAGGGTGTGGCAATATTGTAAAAACTCTGTATCTCGACGAAAATTGACACTAGAGTACTGAAATTAAGTACAGAGGTAGGTACAATTATTGGAAATTACTATAACAAAAGTGGGCGTAATTCGACAAAGGGGTGTGGCAATGTAAGAGAATTACTGTGTCTCGAATAATATTGATACTAGGGTACAGAAATTTATTACAAAGGTAAGAAAAATCACTACAAATTTTTGTAAAAAAAAAATGGGCGTTAATCGAGAAGGGGAGTGGCAATATTAAAAAAAACACTGTATCTCGATTACTATTGACACTACGATACTAAAATTAAGTACAAAGGTAGGTACAAATATAACAAATAACTGTCAGTAATGTGGGCGGTATTCGATAAAGGGGCGTGTCACTGTAAGAAAAACACTGTATTTCAGTAAATATTGACACTAGAGTACTAGAGTTAATAAAATTCACAGAAAAAATGCAAGGGTAGGTAAAAAATAACAGTCAATTAAGTGGGCGTTAGTCGACAAAGAGGTGTGGCAATATTAGAAAAACTCTGTATCTCGAATAATATTGACACTAGAGTACTAAAGTTAACTACAGGGGTAGGCACAGTTATAAAACAATTAATTTCAATACAGTGGACCTCGTTTGATAAAGGGGTGTGGCAATATATAAAATACACTGTATCGCGAATAATATTGACACTAGAGTACTGATATTTAGTATAGAGGTAGGCACACTTATAACAAGTTTTTGTGAATAAAGTGGGCGTCATTCGACAAAGGGGTGTGGCAATATTAGAAAACACTAAATCGAATACTGACACTACTAACTGAAAAAGTACAGACGCAGGCACAATTATTACAAATTACTACCGAAGAATTGGGCGTTATTCGACTAAGGGGTGTGGCAGTGTGTAAAAAACTGTATCATATTGACTTAAGGGTGGTAAAATTCATTGTTAGAATGGGTAGAACTATTGAAAACACTATGACAAAGAGTGTGATATTCTCGACAAAGAGGCGTGTCAATATTATAAACACACTATATTTCAGTCAATATTGACAATGGGGTAGTGATAAAAATACAAGAGTAGGTACTGATAAACACACTGACAAAGACCAGAATAAGAAACGACAGAAAAGCATTTTTCCATATTATGAGCATAAATAATTGGTGTTTAATTAATTTATACACTTTTTTAATATATATCATTTTCTCTAAAAAGAAAGAAATAAAAACTTTTTAACAAAAAAAAAACCTACTTCAAAATCACTAGAAAGTAAAAAATAATTTTAAATTACTTTTACTATTTATTTCTTGGTCAAATTTGTATTTTTATAATAAATATATTTATTTTTTTATGATAATAAGAGCTTCGAAGTCGGCGCTAATATAATCAGATTTTTTATGCAGCTGCAACACACATATAGCATTTTAATTAAGATTTAAGAAAAGTTAAGATTACAAATTAATACAGCGTCACCCAAGCAGGATATTTACAAATAAAAAAGTCTTAAATAGAGTAGGGATGGCGAAAAAATCATGATTTTACATCAATGATTAGCGCTGACTAGAAGCTTTTATTATCATAAAAAAATAAATATATTTATTATAAAAATACAAATTTGACCAAGAAATAAATAGTAAAAGTAATTTAAAATTATTTTTTACTTTCTAGTGATTTTGAAGTAGGTTTTTTTTTTGTTAAAAAGTTTTTATAGCACTGTGTGAGTAAGCAACAAAATTATCTACGAGATAAGCTAGAGATTTTGTCAAATATTATTTATTATTTTTAGTCTTGTTGCCAAGACTCTGTTGGCTGTTGCTGCTGTTGACGCTGATGATGCTGCTGATAATGACAATATTATTCATAATAATGTAAACTTAATGATGTTTGCTGTGTTAGTCCTTAGCAGCATACAAACAATAAGATTAGTTCTTGTCAACAAAAAGATAGTTGCATTGATTACTAAAGAGCTTAAATTTGGAGTGAGTGAGTGATTTAAGAGTAAGCTTGACAGATCAGCCAGGAGTTTGAGAGCTTGGCAGGTGTCAGAACTCAAGGGCTTGGGTGTAAAATATGTGTTATAAGAGCTTACATGCCAATTTTAATGTAATAAGTAAGCAACAGCAAAGCAAAAGCAAAAGCAAAAGCAAAAGCAAAAGCAAAAGCAAAAGCAAAAGCAAAAGCAAAAGCAAAAGCAAAAGCAAAAGCAAAAGCAAAAGCAAAAGCAAAAGCAAAAGCAAAAGCAAAAGCAAAAGCAAAAGCAAAAGCAAAAGCAAAAGCAAAAGCAAAAGCAAAAGCAAAACCAAAACCAAAAGCAAAAGCAAAAGCAAAAGCAAAAGCAAAAGCAAAAGCAAAAGCAAAAGCAAAAGCAAAAGCAAAAGCAAAAGCAAAAGCAAAAGCAAAAGCAAAAGCAAAAGCAAAAGCAAAAGCAAAAGCAAAAGCAAAAGCAAAAGCAAAAGCAAAAGCAAAAGCAAAAGCAAAAGCAAAAGCAAAAGCAAAAGCAAAAGCAAAAGCAAAAGCAAAAGCAAAAGCAAAAGCAAAAGCAAAAGCAAAAGCAAAAGCAAAAGCAAAAGCAAAAGCAAAAGCAAAAGCAAAAGCAAAAGCAAAAGCAAAAGCAAAAGCAAAAGCAAAAGCAAAAGCAAAAGCAAAAGCAAAAGCAAAAGCAAAAGCAAAAGCAAAAGCAAAAGCAAAAGCAAAAGCAAAAGCAAAAGCAAAAGCAAAAGCAAAGCAAAAGCAAAAGCAAAAGCAAAAGCAAAAGCAAAAGTAAAAGCAAAAGCAAAAGCAAAAGCAAAAGCAAAAGCAAAGCAAAAGCAAAAGCAAAAGCAAAAGCAAAAGCAAAAGCAAAAGCAAAAGCAAAAGCAAAAGCAAAAGCAAAAGCTTTTATAAAAAATTAGGATAAAGATGAAGACAGAGGATCAAGAACAAGGAAAAGGTCATACTTAGGTCAAAACAAGAATTAAAACGAAAATTTAAACAAAGATTGGCGGGATGAATAGGTTGAGGTTTAGGCCAACTACTATGATGAGGATAAAGTCAAGTGTTTCAGCAAATGTTATAATAGATATGATACTGATACGTTGGTATATTTACATATATGTATACAAACAGTTATATTAATTGAAAATTATTATAAAAAAAATACAAAAAAAAAAGTTATATGGGTATTCACGACATTAATTTGGCAGTGGGAAAGGGGAATAAATTGTGATAGTTTTAAATATTTTGTTGTTTGGAAAAAAATAAAATATCGAAAAATTACTTACATATATGCGGCGAACTCGGCGAACAACGAGATTTGTTTGTTTTGTATATTTTATATACCAAAAAATACCAAATTAAATATTGTTTCTTTTTGTGAAGGTCAAAAATTTAAGTAGGTGCATTTTCAAAAATACAAGTCAAGGGATTAAACAAACTATTTCTACATCTGGAATACAGCTGATATATAAACGAAGTAAAATTTTGGAACAGTAACATTTACTTTATGTAAAATTTAATCTGCTACTTAAGGGTAGGTTCTTATAATACTCTATAATAACACGATTTCTTTTTTTAAAGTTTTGCCGAATAACGATGGCATAAAAGATTTTTCACATAAGCAAGAAGACCATTTTTATTTAAATTAAACTCGAAAAAAACAGTTAACCAAATGTGACAAACTAAAGAAAATGTTTAGATGACATAAATCTGATGTGCTAGAAAACACTTTCTATACACTTTATATACCCTTTTCTCTACACAAAAAATAATTTTAACACTTTAAGAGTCAATAAAAAATTGTTACACTTCCATCATTTACGTGAAAAAACAACCACTTAATGTAAAAATTAATTAAAAATAACTGTATTTTTTGACCCCTAGATGAAAACCTGTCTTTTATAAAATTGCTAATTTGTAAAGTATTAGCAGTAATGTGGATAGCATAAGTGTTATGATAAGACAACTTCTAATTACATAAATTGTAATAATTTCGCATTAAAATTAGTTCTAGAACAACATTTTTTTTTTAGAAATAAAACTGGATATGCTTTAGTTAAAACATTTGTCTTTAAAATAATTTATCTTCACTTGATTGTTTATAAAACTAAACAACTATGACCCTTAAGTTCTACCACAGTTCACAGTCATGTGCCTTCACAATATTTGAGTAGCGTCATTTAGACATTGCGATATCCATCACGTCAGACGTCAGCATTTTTTCCAACTCATCACTTCAACTGATGAATGGCTATTGTTCACGCTTCGCAGTTGCTGGCCACTTTTTCTTAACATTATTATTTGTTCATAAATATTTGCAAAGAATTCTGCTTAACTCAATAGAACAGTAAAAAAATTATTTGCTTTCACTAACGTAAATGTTAGGTCAATACAAAGAGTAGCTCAATCAATATTTTATGAAAAAAAAATATATGCAACATTTTTGATGATATTAAGCCTGGACAGACAGGCAAGCAGACAGACAGATAATTTTCGCTAAATAATTGAAGCTTTAATCACACTGCCTTCATAGCGGATTAGCATATTTGATATGTGCACGCGTGCGTGTGTGTGTGTGTGTGTGTGAGCAAAGCATGAATTCTGAGAAATAAATAAATTACTTAAATTATCACTCATACGCCCCGTGTACCACACCCCCATTAGCAGCAAATTAAATTCAATCAACGTAAGCAGTTAGCAAACACGTCTTATTGTAAGTGAGCATGCAGCAATATAGACACATACGCATACACTGACAAACACACGCACATACAGCACACATGCACGCCAAGTTAATTGATTTTATATATGCTGACCATGTGCTGTTGCCTGAACAATGTTTGACTGTTTGTTTCTTTTGCGGCAACAACTTCAAGATCTGCTAGTTATTTATATAATCTTCTAGGATATACATTTTCACAAAATCCTTGGCAAGAACAAAATGAGGCATGAGGCTGAACAATGATTTTGAGCAGAGCGCGTACATGACGTGGCTTGACTTGGCGTTGGGTTTCAAGACGTTTTTAATTAACCCAACAAACTATGCTCTGCCACTGTATTGACCTAAGCGTATCAATGTCTGTTGGTACATGTTGTAGTTGTTGTTGTTGTTGTTGTTCTTGTTGTTGTTTTTGTTCATTTTATTTGAGCATTCTTAAGCATTCTGCAGCTTATTATGGCCAGCTTTTATAGCACGCACACGCAAGTAAACTTTTGTGCTGCGCTGTAAAATCATGCTTTCATGTATGTAAGTGTGCGTGTGTGAGTGTGTTTGCCTAAGTAAATGTGCGTGTCAGTGTGTTTGCGCATGTAACACTCAACTACTAGATTATTATTTGCTATTAATTGCGTGCCTGAGAACATTTTTGGCCCGAGCAGCTGTGCAGCTCGTATTTTCATATAATAAATATTTTCACAGAGTTGCAAACACACACACACACACACACACACACGTATATAAATAATAGACGCACAAATATTCCACAGCAATTTAATGTTGCAAAATATGTAAGTAAACAATAAGATTCTCTAGAGATTTAATATAATTATTCAGCGTACTCAAAGAATTTTTTCAATTTTTTTTTGTTTTTTTTTTTTTTAATCAATAAATGGCAACTCCACTCCAAATTGAGGGCGGAGTGACGGGGTTGGCACCTTTGAAATATCCAAAATTTCAATATCGATTTACTAAGTACATGAAAAACAATCTAAAGCAATTTAAAATAACAACAAACCAACCGTTACCTCGAAAGAGGCTGTTAAACACCACCCACCAACAATCAGCAACACCAAACAGCACCGTCATCACACCATAATCAACAGAATTTGCCTAACGACAGCAGCGTAAATTGTTCAAACATTTGCCGGGGTCGCTCTGCTGCCTATTTCAGCCACCCAACCATACTTTCAGTTTGCCCTTAAAGCGTGTTCATACAAATATTTTCGAGCTTCTGGCAAGCACACACATACACACACATACACTCACACTTTATGCTGGCCTTAATGGAAAGCGGAAAGCTTAAAAACACACCGCAAACCAAAAATAATACACAGCATCACGAGTAGCACCAAAAACACACAAAATAATGTTGAAAACAAAAACATACACACACACACACACACACACACACACACACACACACACACAGTCATACAATAAAAAAAATGTCTACACTTGCGAGCAAAAATGAATTAAGTACCAGATAAATTATTCTTATCCTCGTAAAATCTGCGCGCAATGAACTCATTGAATGCAAAGACACAAACACATGCACACACATGCATACCACAAACATTTTCAAATACAATAACCTTATAAAACCAAAAAAAAAAAAAACAACACCAAAAATTTTGTTGTATGTGATCTGTACCTTCCACTTTTACACTATGGAGCGGCTTAAAATTTTAAGTAGCAGGTATTCAGCTGTTTTGTTTTTGTTTAAGCAGCTCATAACAAATCGGCACGTATTCGAAATACACTAAATTTGCATTAGATAGATATTCGGATTTTCAGTTTTGTGCTTGTGTGGGTATATAAAGCTGTATGCTTGCCTGGGTAACAATAATTTAAAGTCTACTTGTAAGTAAAATATCGATGAGCTATAAATTTTGTTTAACTGTTGATAAAATTATTTAAATAAAGAAGATAAACGTTAGCGATAAATGTAAGAAATGCATGTTTTTCTAACATTGGCAAAGACAGAATTTAATTTTAGTCTAAAAAGTGAGGAATCTAAAAGAAAATTTATGGAGATACGCTTTCACAAAAAAAAAAAAAATACAAAACCGTTATCAGCAGTAAATCTTGCCAGTTGAGTACAAAATTGTACAAAACAATTAGCACACAACATCAACAAGCGTACGTAAAAAAGAACTGGTTCAGAAACTACCGTCTGATGAATTTCTTAGTGATAGAAACCCGTTTTAATTCTGCCACCAACATATGAAACCAACCAGTGTTGCTTTGAAATATGTCAATTGATTCATCACAGACACCTTTTGACATATTTTTTGATCAATTGCCACCTACTGCATCACTTTGGACTTAAACTGTAGTCACTATTTAAGTGTTTGCTGGCGCTCGCGCTAAAAACTCAACTAAGCAAAATTCAATAGCCGACGAGACCACCAAAAAATTTTTTTTATAAAATATATTTTTTAATTTTCTATCTATCACACAACAACTGGAACCTGTTCTGTGATAAGTTAAATACGAAAAGTCACTGCACCAGATACGTAAGATCAATTGATTATACTTTTTCTGTTATACATGACATCAGTCAACTCACATAATAACACATCACTAACAGTCAAGCATAGAGCCCAAAACATAAATACTAAATAACTACCAGCGTCAAGTCAAATTTGCATAAAGCATGGATTGCGCTGCCTGGTCTTAAATGTATGACCTGGAAACCAGCCAACAGGACATTGTATAGTAGACCGGATCGAAATTTAGATTCCGCCGGTCGGGGTCTCAAAAGTTAGAGGAACTCATTAAAATGATTTCTGCATACTTTTTTTCAAATCGGAGAAAAACCGCCGAAGCAATTTTGATTCTCCTGAAGGTCCTTTTTGGTAAAAAAAACATGTTTTTTGCTTGTAACTTTTTATTTTTCACAGAACGCATACCCAAATCTTCTTAAATATTAAACTTCCTACTCATACTAACATTTTGACATAAATCTCTTATTGACCATCAAAAATTGAATTTTTTGCTATTTTTAAAAAGGCATTTTTGTAAAACCGCTGTAAAAGACACATTTTTTATTAGATTTACGTGGAATTGTTATTGTTGGAAAGGTATTAAGTTCTTCTTTCGTTTTGTCTATCGTTTTTATCAAAGCAATGTGATTAAAAAAAAAAAAATTATCGAAAACTGGATAACTGGAAACGATAAAGCAGTGAACAAATTAAATTTATTGTTTGTATGAATAAGAAATGCTTCATTTTATTAGATTTCTAAAGTCGATTTCTCACATTCTGTCAGTTTTCGCACACAGCTTTGAAAAAATGATACACAAAAAGAAAGAAGAACTTAATACCTTTCCAACAATAACAATTCCACGTAAATCCAATAAAAAATGTGTCTTTTACAGCGGTTTAAAAAATGCCTTTTTAAAAATAGCAAAAAGTTCAATTTTTGATGGTCAATAAGAGTTATAATGAAACAAAATTTTAACAATTTTTTTATGTCAAAATGTTAGTATGAGTAAGAAATTTAACATTTAAGAAGATTTGGGTATGCGTTCTGTGAAAAATAAAAAGTTACAAGCAAAAAACCTGTTTTTTTTACCAAAAAGGACCTTCAGGAGAATCAAAATTGCTTCGGCGGTTTTTCTCCGATTTGAAAAAAAAGTATGCAGAAATCATTTTAATGAGTTCTTCTAACTTTTGAGACCCCGACCGGTTGAAATTTTTTGTATCCATATAAGAATGATCCGGTCTATTGTATAGACCCGAAAAGAGTAAATCATTCCTTAAATCAAGACAACAAAAGTCAGGGACAAAAGTGATGATGCTTATTTGTTACACCACATCAAAAATTGTTTCTGCTATGTCGTAAATTCTACACAGACATTAGTTGCGAAATAGTGTACTGAAGAAATAATAACAAGAAGAACTGCTTGGCTACTTTAAATATCATGATAATCCCCCAGCTCAGACTTGTCACGTCAAAAACAATATTATTGTGGTTTCTGGAATCACAGAAATTCATCCAGCACTATATTCTGCAGATATGTTGCCTTGTCTGGTTATTTCCAAATCTTAAAAAAATTTGTGAAAAACCCGTCAGTACCAATGAGGAAATACAGTTTATGCAGAAATTGAGAAGCTTCAAAAACATGATTTTTCGGACTTTGTTTTTGCAAGAAGTATTACAAGCTAAAAATATGCATTAATATTAATGACGTTACTGCCGAGAAGATAAAAGAGATAAGGATTGAAAAGAAATAAAAAAATATTATTCCAATTTTTTTTCTTAACCCTTTCAATGGCTAGGCTAAAATAATCGTGGAAAATTTTTTTTGAGGTATTATTCCCATCATTTAGGCCATAAAAAGATTAAAAAAATATCCCTCTAGCTTTTACTAGGCTGACTAATATAGTGGACAAAACCGTTCAAACACTGTATTATAATATTTAAGTTCAACTAAACAACCAGAGACTTATGCAAATGCATTATTTATAATTTTACAAGCTAACCCCGCAAATGTTGTTTTGCCCAAAATAAAATTTTTTATTGTATTAATGTCGAGGATTCCACCCGAAATTTTTTTGTATTGAAAATTTGTAACAAAACAGATGACGCATTAGTATAATTTCAATTTTAGATTGAATAAAATACTTTTCGAATTCTATTGATTTCATACCCTATTTTTATATAGACGGTTGGCCCAACGCATTTCGTCCGTTCAACGGATTCCGTCCCATCAAATATTAAGCGAAAATAGAATAAAATCAAGTAGGTAATTTCATTGTTTCATAATTTTATTCAATGTAAGGCGTCATGATACAAAATAATATTTTGTTTTCTGCTCCGGAGCGTAAATTAATAATGAGGATAGTTTCCCTAATCGAGAACACGCCACATATAGCTGGCCGTGTGAAAAGTATGATATTTCCAGATTTATGCCACATAATTTCAGCCAATGTAACTTATTTATAGTCATCGCAAATGCAAGTTTTACTGGTAACTGAATGCGTTTGAATTGGAACGGCGTATCGGTTGAAGTCAAAGGAATTCGGGGAATTAGGCATTATTCTCTTATGAAAGGCCATTTAAAACGCAACTGATGAGGTGGCACAACAGGCAAATCGAAAGAGCTCAAAATGTTCAATGTTCTGCTAAATAATTGACGACTTTGCCTTTGTTTTCTACGCGATCATCGATTTTTTGATTGCAATTCCAAATCAAGTCATTGGAATTAATATTTTTGCTGTTAAATTTTGCACGGGCACTTTGACCAATGTTCGGATATACAATGTTGATGAGTTCATCTTTTGTTGAAATGAATTGACAAATGGCAGGCAGAACCGATATAAAACCACTTATAGTATGTACCGCAATTTGTCCATGTCCAATTTTGTTGCAGGAACTCTCGCATATTTGTATTCAATGGAATGGTTTTCACTTATCGCCACAAATGACACTTTGAGCACGTACTGCTGCTAAAATCAATGATATCAGGAATTTTTTCCAATTTCTGTCTCGGGAGCATCAATGAAGAATAGTTCAACCTTTCCAACCATCATCGACAGCCTTCATTAGTTGATCATACGCATTCTTTTGCTGATCATTCACTGTTCATTCAACAGTGGAACGTTCGTTTGTACTTGTTGTTGCAAAGTTGTCGTGTCGTAAGCACGTTCCAATTCACGAATCAATACATATCTAGTTTGACAATTTGGTGCTATCATATTCGTTTCAATCAATAGTTTACCACTCATAAGCAAACACAAATCTTCAATCAGCACTAACGCTTCGTTGTAGATGTCATTGTTTATTTACAATTCGAAATACTCTGTCGCGACTCGAAAATAATGCGAAATAATTTCTGCGATATCATTCTTGTGCGTAACCCAAAATTGACGTGGGTTTGAAGGCTGACATGTGGAAATTATCATAGCAAAAAATGCACAAACTTCATTGGCAGGCGAAGAAGCAATTGCATCATCTAACGTCTGATTCCAGTGATGGTCCTGTTCAAGCAACTGTAACATTTGACATGCTTCTCAAATGAAGTTGAACTGCGCACATTAACCAAAAGTAACCCAAGATAGAAGCAATTGTCGTTCTTTGGATTAATTGTGTAAATTCATCCCAATGCATCAGTTGAAAACACACCAGGATATTCATCTACTGGTTAGTCTTGCTTTTTGCTTAACCATTTCTTTGACGATGCATTCCACATGTAATATCGAGGCATCTACAAGTAAAGACATTTTCTCACAAACGGATCACTGGCACAAGTTGAAAAAACACTCGTTAATGTTGTTGCTGTTGGTCTTTCCACTCGCTGTGCTGCGTTCTCTGTGTTGAAATACACTCTTTGGCCGTACTCCAAATGAACTGCTAGATGCACAACAGTCGGATGACGTATTTGCATACATACTCGAGCAACTCTAGATCAATCTCAGGATCAGGAATTTTGGAGGAAATTATGTCATCAATTTGGTTTGGTGTAATTTTGTCAACCATCCAAAGAAGAAAGTGTTCCTGCGGCAAACCAATTTCCTGCTACTCAACTGAATACATCTAGCATCAAACAGCAGCGTTTTAAAGTAGATGTGCGGTAAAAGTATCGTCCAAATTTAACAGAAAAACGAATTGTGCGTATACAACGCCACCTGTAGAGAATTTTTCGAACATTTTTTTCCTAAACCTTCGCGTGACAATTACCAACAAACCCGCAAAAGGAAGTATTCAATTTTGCCCAGCCGTTTTCAAGTTTTTAGCAGCCGAACAAACCACGATTCATTTTTCTATATATAGATTATAAAAAAAAATTATTTTTTTAACGCCAATCACAATAATCACCTCTATTTTTTTGCAACATTTGTTAACACGTGAAATAAAAATATTTTAGGCTTTTATTGGTCACAAAATCGAAAATTCAACTAAGTAAAAAGCTATTTAAATGTCTAAATTTATGTTTGTCATGTTGGTACAACTTCATTTCATAGTACCAACCTGTTTGATTTAAAAAAAAAACGATGGAAAATTAAAAAAAAAATATTTTCTGATGCGTCCAATATAATGGACAAATCCATAGAAAAGGTTCACATTTGCGTGATTTTTTTGTAACTTAAACAAACGCTCAGGAGATACGCACTATAAATACCGCACAAAAGAGGCACAACTCAAAATTTTTAAATTTTCAGGAGAGCCAAGAAACTACCCAGTAGAAAAAGTAAGTAGTAAGAAGTAATTGCAGAAGCACTTCTAAGGGAGGTAGAGGGCCTTAACAACTAGATTGTTTTCTTAATTATTTTTTTTATGAAGCGAGCCAACATGCAAGACATTGCACTCTCGCTTCTATAAAAAGGGGTTATATAAGTTGTTATCTGCCACGACATTAGGAATACCCTAACAAAAAGTATTCCCATAATGCTTTTAAAGAACAGCACTTCGAAATGGTTATAATCAAGCACTTCTACAAAAAGTTATAGAGAAGCACTTACGTGAGAGGTTATATGGAATCTATTCAAAAAAATCAGCTTTCATAGAATTAAAACACACATTAAAAATTACTAATGTTATTTAATCATTTATAACAACGTTATTATGAACTTATCAATCAAATTATTTATTTATATTTTTATAAATTTCTTAAAAGACAGAATTAAAATAAAGTATTTATAAAAGTAATAAGCAATAAAGCTATAAAAAACAACATAAAAATCTGATTCAAATGAAGGAACTATTCAAAAATATACTAAGAAAAAGAATTATAAAAAATATAGTAAACTATGTAGGACTAAGTTTCTTCTATAGCATTCAAAGCAATCTAAAGCATCTGTCGCCATCAAATACATTTTTATTCAAAACTACAATTTCATTGCATGGCTGATTATATACTGAACACTCGCTATGTTTTAAAATATTTATTTAATTAACACTATTTTTTTCAATTTCCTTTTCAACAATTAGATTTACAACTGCTGCTTTCAAAATTAATTCGACATTGATGCTTCAAAATTTTTCAATATGACACTTTTTCGATGGAAATTATTTTGTTGCTCTGTTTCTTTGTCTATCGCTTGTAGTAGGGAAGAAAGGCATACGACTCATTTTCGTCTAATTTCTATTTTTTTAATTCAGAAGGAGTTTCAGAATCAATGCAAATAGAGTCATTATAAAATATGTAGAGTGGTTGCTTTGAAGCAGTCATATCAGTGCTTCTGATAAGAGTACTTGACAGTTATTCTACTAAGTATTTTGTTTTTATGTAGCAACTCCATACAAACGAAGGATACAAAATTCTTTCTGAAATCTTAAAGAGCAATCCGATAAAAAAAATAATTAAGAATTTTAATAATAATTTAAGAATAATTAATAATAAAAAAAGTCAAACTTTAAAAATTTTCAGTTGTGCCTCAAAAAAAGAATTATCTGTGTAATGCGAGGTTCTATTGGGCGTCAAGACAATGTTATAGAAAGCTTTGTGAACCATCCGAGTTAATCTGGGAATTACTCGAGCTGGTGGAGTCACCCTTGAACACTTACCTGTGGTACCCGGTAGCATCCGTATAAAAGGCTTAAGTATCCAATATTACGTCGATGTACAAGAGAATTGAGAGAGAATGAAGTATTTAGATGCCCTTTGGATATATCACACGACATTGAAATCTTCAAATACTTGAATCCTCGCCCGAATGTGCAAATTGCACTCCATTTTCAGCCATATGTATGAGGTATTTATTGATAGGGCGAATATCAGCTGACTTACTTACTTACTTAGATGGCGCTTACAACCGTTGGTCGGTTTTGGCCTGGTCTAAGAATTTGCGCCAGCCTCTTTTGTCGTGCGCTTGCTGGCGCCAGTTGGAAACTCCAAGCGTTGTCAGGTTATCCAATGGCTGGTCTTTCCAACGGAGATGCAGTCTTCTTCGTCTGCGTTGGCCACCGCTTGGTACCGAATCCAATATTTTTTTCGCTGGAGCTTCGTCGTTCATTCTCTCGACATGACCTAGCCAGCGAAGCCGCTCTATTTTAATACGTTTGACTATATCGATGTCGGCATATAGCTCATACAACTCGTGGTTCCATCGTATTCGGTACTCGCCATTGACGCAGATTGGACCATAGATCTTGTGAAGGATTTTTCTCTCGAACGCTCCCAAAGTCCTTTCATCAGAGCTGCTCAACGTCCAGGTTTGTGATGCGTATAGTAGGACGGGCATGATTATTGACTTATAGAGCGTCAGTTTTGTTCGTCGAGAGAGAGCTCTGCTTCTCAATTGCCTACTGAGCCCAAAGTGACACCTGTTGGCAAGATTTATCCTTCGTTTAATCTCAATACTGATATCGTTGGAGGAGTTAATACTGGATCCCAGGTAAACAAAGTCCTTCACTACCTCAAAGGAGGTGTTGTCAACAGTGACGTGGTTTCCAAGACGCTGGGACTGTTTGTTTGTTGACACGAGATACTTCGTTTTATCTGCGTTCACTGCAAGACCCATTCGACCCGACTCTTTTTCTAGCCTGGAGAATGCTGCACTGACTTCGCGCGTATTTTGGCCAATGATGTCAATATCATCAGCATACGCCAGCAGCATAACGCTCTTATAGAAAATTGTGCCGCTGCGTCTCAGGTCAGCAGCTCGGATGATCTTCTCCATTACTATATTAAAGAAGTCGCACGATAAGGAATCACCTTGTCTGAAACCTCGCTTGGTATCGAACGGAAGGGAGAGGTCCTTCCCGATTTTCACTGCGCTGCTGGTGTTGTACAGTGTCATCCTGCAAAGACATTTTAGCTTCGCAGGAATACCAAATTCAGACATGATGGAGTATAGGTGACTCCTTATTGGACTGTCGAAGGCGGCTTTGAAATCGACAAAGAGATGGTGCGTGTCGATTTGTTTTTCGAGCCACACTGATAAGGTCCAATCAGTTGGTTGACGATGGGCTTCAGTCTTTCACACAATACGCTCGACAGCACCTTAACGACCATGTTTCGTGCTGCGGCGAAGTCAATCAACCTCATTCCATTCATTGTCGTGGAGGCTGAACTTTCCGACTGTTGGACCAAATATGTTTTCCTTACCCACCTTGGCGTTGAAGTCACCAAGCACGATTTTTATGTCATGACGGGGGCAGCGCTTGTATGCGTCTTCAAGGCGCTCGTAAAAACTTTCTTTGGTTCCGTCATCTTTTTCTTCTGTCGGAGCGTGCGCACATATTAGGCTTATGTTAAAGAATTCTGCCTTTAAGCGGATTATGGCAAGTCGTTCGTTCACAGGAGTGAATCGCAGGACATGATGCCGTATTCTCTTGCCAACTACAAATCCGCTTCCAAACTCGTGCTTCTCCGCATGACCGCTGTAGTAGATATCACAGGATGCTTGCCGTAAGCAACCCTGTCCCTTCCATCGCATTTCGTGGATTGCAGTGATATCAGAATTATATCTTTCCAAGATATCAATCAGTTGGATAGAGGCACCATCCCAATTTAGGGTTCGGACATTCCAGGTGCATATCCGTAAATCATTATCAGTTTTTCGTTTGCGGTAGTCGTCATCAGATTTGGGGATCATTCTTTTATTTATTCTTAAACTTTTCATTGAAATGGTTTTATTACATGGTGGGCTTCAAACCCAACGCACAACCTTTGCTTGATGGCCAAAGGAAGCCCGCCGCTCAGATTCGCCGCCAAAGTTTATCGAGCGATAGTACTTTGACGTTTCCAGGAGACACCACGCGGAGGTTTGAGTCGACTTGAGACGATTTCGACATGGATAATGCTGGCCTCGCCAAGTTGAGGCAGTCAGACACGTTGCCATGTGAAGATCGCCCCCTTATCTCCCAGGCCTTCAGGCCTACAATTTGAGACAGTTTATTTATTTACATCTATTACACTAGCCAGTATAAATGTGGAAAACATGATTTATGGAGGTTTTTTCAAAATGGTTTAGCTCACTGACGGATTTTGGTATAGCCAAATATTTTGGGAATGATCATAGAATACATCAAGGTTCATTTTAAAATGGGTACAGATGGAACTTTTTTTTTTCTTCATACAAGTAGAGGCTCCTTAATGTACACATTTCGAAAAAACTATCATTATATGGTGTGTCACTCACGTTTTCGGACGATTTGCATTTTTCGTCTTCTTCTTACAAATTCCTTTAAATCTGCGAATAGTTTGAGTTAATATAAAGAATAAAGGAATTCTCCAAAACAAAATTGAGTAGAAATTTTAACTGCAGAAAAAAATTTTGCTTTCACGTTTCACTTCTTCAAATGCTTTTTTAAAGAAAAATAATTGCGTCTGCTTGATTTAAAAAAATACAAAATTCACTAATCTTATATATAAAGTAAATCCAAGACATAAATTGTGCCAGCCAATTATTTTCCAAGATAATCAAAATTATCAATAAAAATTGTCACTCACGTTTCACACTTGAATCACTTTTTTTAATTATATTTTTCGACAGAAAATAATTTTTTTAAAAAATTTTAATATTAACTTGTCAACAGAATATGTTTCAGTTGTGAATATTATGTAACTGTGCTTTTATATTTAAATCTCAAAATACCAAATTACAAAAAATAAAAAGCTAGAATGTTTTTAACTTTCTACAGATTAAAAATACATTCAATAAAATCAGTTAAAATTTAAGCATACAATATGTTTTTTTTTAAATGCTTTTACCGTAGGAAAACACAAACAATATCCTTAACATTGCATGTGTTTTTATTGAAAATAAAGCATTTTTGTTTTTTAAGGTTTAGGCTTACTTTTTCTGGATTTGCCGTTATATGAAATTAACTAATAAACTAATATTTTCTTCTCTTCTTATTGCAGGCAACTTTTATCACCTAATATACAACAAAAACACTACCACGTTGGTGGATATCTTGTGGATGGAAATAGACATGTAAGTAGCTACAGTCATAAGATAAGATAATTATATTTAATTTGTACGAAAAACTAAAAAACAATATAAATTTTATTTGAAACACGCAATTGAATTCATCTAAATAAAATAAAAGCTTAAAATGCCAACAAGCATTTATATGTAAAAGAAAAAAAAAAGCAAATTGCATTATCAACAATTCTCAAAATAGCTAGTATTGCGTACAAAATCAATTAAACATGAAATATGCAAATCCTTAAAACTGGCAAAATCAATAAAGCATCATGTATTGCCTTTTTCTCTTATGTACGGTAGCATAATATTTGCTCTGCTTGTTTATTTTTCTAATTTTCAAATTCCCGTACGTAATTTTAAAATATATCAATTACTATTAAATTGTTCCGCTTGTTTGTGTTGGTTTTTTTTTTTCTGTTTGTTTCGTTTTCATTTTCAAAAGCGGAAGTTGCAATAAATGTGTGTGCGTGTGCATGAATTTCTATTTGTTTGCGAATTTCTTTCAATGTAATTGATTTTTTTATGCTGCTGCACGTAAATGCGTATGAGTGGAATCAAAATTCACATGTATCTGACTACATATGTATGTGTATGAAGTAGAAAATAATATAAAACAAACAGCGGAAGCAATAAGCCAAAAACTCAAATAAAAAAATAATATCGAAAAGATTCAACACCGAATTTAATAACAAAAATCAAATCTCACACGTATTTAGATTTTAATTTATTGCCAACACATGCAAACGCCAAAATGAACGCATACTTATGCATGTAATAATGAATATGTGGCACGTATTTGTTTTATGTGCAAAAGACAGGCAGTTTTTTTTTTGTTTTTTTTTTTTCTTCTGTGCGCTGTTTACTTTGTTGGCCTTATATAATATATATTTTGGCATATATATAGTATATTTTGTTGCTCTCTTTTGAGTTTTGATGCTGCAAAGCTACATCTTTGAAAATGAACCCAATCAGTTTAATAATGGATAGGCGTTGTGTGCGTGCGACCTTCATAATAATTTATGCTAAAAATAACAGCCAAGTGAAGGTGGGCGAAAGTAGGGTGCAATTGAAAGGCAAGAAGAAAATAAACATCTAATAATAATAAAATCAAACTAACTGGCAGCTCAAACAAAATACTGCTGAATAATGAAGCAGAAACGTTTGCAAAAAGCTGACCTCTGAGCAAAATGCCAACAAAAACTATAGAATTTTATTAAGATTCCAGTTTCAAGCAGTAATTTTAAAACAGCACAGAAACATTTTAAAGTTAAAAATGCACATTTTTGTAGTTTTCTTAAGAACTCAAACTTAATCATATCTTTAGTTTTTCTAAGCCATTTAACAAAGCTTTAAGTAAACATTTATTTTGCATGCATAACTTAACTTAAACCGCAGCTTAAAACAAAACTTAGACACAGCGTTGCCACATAATGATTTATTGTTCTAGCTGGTCTTGTTGCTATGTTAAGATTCCGAATAAAAACCTTTTTTTGTAGTGCTGCTGCTTTATCTGATTTGCTTGTTTTTATCTGTAGACCTGCAACTAGTTTATTTGACCATTTTTTTTGGCCAATGCCTGCTTGTAGCTGAGGTTTTTATCTAACATGTTAAGCATGTTTTTTATAGACAAAAAAAAGAACTTATAAATTTATTTATTGTTCTGCTCATGTGCAGATACTCTCTAACAAAGCCATTTCTTGCATCTCTTTTTACAATTTTCTCTAGTATGACATTTTAATTTTCCTTGCAAAAAACAAGAACAAACATTTTTTCCCTCATCACATGGGCTTAGAGAGTGCAATTTTTTGGCAAATAAATCTCTGTAAAATTAAATTTAGTTTCAAGATTTGTTGTTCTGATTTTTTTTTTTCTATTCCTTAAATCTCTATTAAATTGTATTTATCTGGTTCTATGCCGTAGTGTGCGTGCTGGGACGCCTGCTGCCCGTTACCTTAACTCCAAACAAATATTCTTAAATCAATTTTATTTGTTCGTTTTTGTTCTTCTTCACTTCTCAAGCTTGCTTTGAGACATCAAAGATCCAATTGAAATGTGAAAATTTGATTTACAACTAATTTAATTTGAATTTGAAATTTGCGCAAAATGTGTGTGTGCGTTATTGCATGCATGTAGGTATGTGTGCAGATATTAGCTCTGTTGGCAGGAGGTCGTAATGAAAATTGACAAGCAGAGCACAGCAAGAGATCATTAAAGTTTTCTTTAACCCTCACTTTGGCACTATTTACATATGTAAATATCCCAATTTTAAATTTGCCATAACTCCTTTCTTTTTTATTCGATTTGAATATGGCTTGAACTCTGTGGCTATTTTTTGGTTTTCTTTCTGAAAATTCAAAAGTTGTTTTTAATTTTAGAATTTTTTGATACTTTTTGAAAATTTTTCATTTCTATAACGTAGTTTGGTACATATTTACATATGTAAATATTTTGTATTTTAAAGGCTTTTCTGGTGTTTTACCGCATTTTTTGTATTATTTATAGAAAAAAATGATAAAGAAAAACTCTTCACATATTTTTTATATACACATATTTCGTATTTGATAGCTTTTATTGGGAAAATATTAATGAACAAAAATTTTTGGTTCGCTGGCACAACAATATGTCATGTTCTGATATTGTTGCTGGAAGTACTAATTTAATGAAAAAAGTATATTTTCTGTTGAAATGGGTTTTTGTTTATTCATTGGAACTATAAATTTTTTTTAATTTGATCTACATACTTACATTTTGATTATTCGTAAAGGGCTGGACCGTCAAGTGTGCATAATATGTAAAACGATATATCGTAAGAAGTAATGCATGGATTTGATTGGTTAATAATTTTTTGAATAGGTTACAGAAAAACCTTTCTTTTGATACCCATAAAGCTAGATATTGTTGAAAAAAAAACACGACTTTTCCAGGCCCATTTTCCCAACTTGCGAACCCTATAACTTCTAAACCATTTGACAACGGTGTGAAATTTTTCCGGAATTGGACTTAGAAGGTGTTAATACATATATTCCACCTAAAAAATCATGCAAATTGAGAGGTTCTGTTTATCTTTAATGATGACAAAAAAAAATATTTACAAATGTAAATATGTGCCAGATTACGAAGTAAAAGATTGGTGCCAAAGTGAGGGTTAAGCGTTTCAATTTTAATAAAAAATTGACGTAAAACTGATTAATAATGCTCAAAATATTTAATACTGAAAAAATTAGATATTCTTAAATAATTACTTCTGAACTATAATAAAAAAAAATCTATAAAAAAAAATTAAATGAAAGATTTAACAGAAAAACTTGTACATAAATTAACAAAAACTCTAAAAGAATATGTAAAAATATATAAATTTTAAAAAAGTAACTGTTATAACAAATATTATAAACTCAAATTTTTTTTTATTTTTAAAACATTTTTTAAAAAAATTATTTAAAAACCTATTTAAAAAAAAATAAATACGAAATTATTATTAAGATAAGCAATATAATATTTTATCAATATTCTAACATTTCTGTAAATTTTTTTCATCTTGCAGGATATCGAACATTGCTATTACCATGGCACAGTGAAAGATTATCCTGGTGCTAGCGCTGCATTTCACACGTGTAATGGTGTTAGTGGCGTCATACACATCGGCAACGAGACCTTCGTAATACATCCCTTCTATGGAGGCGATCTTTCGGTAAGATGTTGCAGTTAATTATTTTAAAATATGCTTAAAAAAAGACAAGATGTGTAAATAATTGCAACAACATTGCAAAAAATAATTGCAAAAAACTAAATAAAAAAATATAAAAATACCTTAATATTTGAAATACAGTTGAAAATAGCCAAAAACTCTTAGTGATATGCTATGAACATAAAACAATTTTGTTAAACATGTGACTTATCTTGTTCTTGCAATAAGCTTTTATGTATAAATAATTTTTTTTTTTTAACATAAACGTCAACATTTTGAGCAAAAAGCTTAAGTTAAGGCGCAACGCAGTTATTTAAACAATTTTTGCCAAAAATTTCCATGCCAGCAAACAGCTAAGTACAGACAGCCGCTTGTCAGTGCTTTGCTTATATTATTTCTTGCCCATCAACGCAGCTTAAATGAACATGATTCATGAAAACTGCTGAAATGATTGGCATTTCCAAATATAACGCCAGCAAACTCCAGGCAACAGCTTTTCCCACCGCACGCGCTACCAAGCAACTTTGTTTTAGTATGTTTCACATATACGTTAGGCAGGATTCCAACCCTCCAACCCAATACAAACTGATGCCAACGAACAAGCGTAGCTAACATACAACATCATGCTAAAACTAGGCCAACAATCTGAACTTGCTTACGTTTTGGTTGTTATCCGGTATGTTATATATTTTTATATAGCTAGATATAAATATTTATCGTTGTTGGTGTGTTTTGTTTTTTTTTCTACACTTATTTCTGCTGCTGTATTTGCGTTCAACACCAATAAAGCGCAAAAATATATATAAAAAAAAAATCTTAAAAATCATCCTTGAACAGCGCGTTATGACTGAAAACTTGTCAGTTTTTTTACACCAAAAATTTTATGTGTATTTGAGTTCTGTCTGACTCCAACCTAAAATTTGATTGGAACAGCAACTTCGTGACACTGACTTTAGGCAGGATGTCAGCACAGGACTTAGAAGAAAAACACAAACTTGTGCCCATTGATTCGTATTGATTTTCGTTGCTTTCCGGAGGACTTAAGTGCGAACCCTTAGCTATATGTTAGTGTATGTGTGTTTATGTGACGTCAGCAATCAGCTTTATTTTCTATGCAAGTCAACCATAATTTTTTAGGGGCTCCTTTTTAAATGGCAAATAAATTCAACGCAGCAGCAAGTGTTGAACATGCCACACACACACAGTTTACCTTCATTTTCGTATATTTTCTATTTTTTACGTTTGCGCCATTTGCCAAATATGTGTGTGTGTGTGTGTGTGTGTATGTGTTTCTATTTCTAAACCTTTTAAATGTCTTTTTCAACATCTACATCGATTCATGGTTTATTCAACGTATAGCTTCTGACTTAAGTAAAATTGAAAAACTACTACAAGCCCAACCCAGAACTCAGGCCATTTATTTTTTTTTTTTTTTTTTTTTTTGTTATACTCAAACTCTTATTTCGCATTTCGTTGCTCTCTTATAGCGCTTGTATTTTGCTTTGGCTGGCCTTTTCCACTTTATTGCATTATTTATTTCTTTTATTGTTCTACAGAAAAATTCTTGCCAATTTTATTGAAATGTTTTGTTTCCATGGCTTGTCTGTAAATCAAAAATTCCTGACTTTTTGGGCTTTCGTTGTGCTACACTCATTCTTCAGACGCCTTCTTTGTTGGATGGTGGACCAGCTGATGAATGGCGTTTTGTACATTTTATGGAATTCACTAAATTTCACGCTGACTTCTGTAAATTATATTTAAGGGGCCGCAAAATAAATATCCATCTATAATTGTGATTTATAACGTGACCAGGTGAGTTGGGCTGGGGTTAGCTCTGTGGTACGTGGTTTTGTGTTCGAAGTAAGTAAAGGATTATCGCGCAGATATTTATGAGTCTGTTTTTTCTTTTTTTTTTTTTTCTATTGTTATTTCGTTTTAATGTTATTTACAGCATTTGTCTAAGCCAGCGAACATTTCTAAAAAATAGTCTAAAATAAATAATGAAAGACAAATTTTTTTTTTCAGTCTTTCTATTGAAAATGCATTTTTTTGAAACAGTTCAATAAAAAGTATTCACTCAAGTTGGTATCAGGTTTTAAGTCTATTAAGTTGATTGAATTTGAGATTTTTGCAATAAATTTAAAGGTTTTTTGTAATCATCAATAATCATTTAAGCTATTCTCTGAACAAAAGGAACACTTTTGTAATTTTTGAGCTTTACTCAACTTTATTTTTCAGAACTATATTTTTCTTTTTCAAAAATTTAAGAATATTGCATTGCAGACTCGAAAAAGCAAATGTTCTTGTTTCTAAAGTAGTAGTCGAGGGATATAAAGTTTGAGTGTAAAATTTGTTAACAAATACGGCGAATATTTAAAAGAGGTTTTTTACAATATATTAATTGATTTTTTTAACAATAAAAAAAAAAGTTACAAACAAATTTAATTTTTTGGGGGTGAAAAACAAAGATGCATACTTTTTGACATGATTGTATCACTTCTGGCAATCTGAAAAAAAATTTTATAAATACGGAAACTAAAAACAAAAAAATTTTTAAAAATTTGAGTTTATTGAAAACAAAGATTTCAACTTTTAAAAAATTTAAATAAACCAAATATTTTACATAATTATAGTTTCAACAATAGAGGGATATACAAGGCTGATTCCACACTAATGAGGAACGGAAACATGAATTCTAAAATGCCTTCAAGTGAAATAATTTTTGGTTCTCGCATTAAAATGGAATCTAAAGTTACTACTGCTGAAAAATTATTTTTAATTTTAATGTTTTTTTTTATGTTTTTTTGACAATATAACTAAACAAACTCCGAGTTGAGAAAAACTTAAAATATTTTGTTAAGATTTAAAACGTTAAAAACAGCCATCACTTGATGCACAATCAAAAAAACAAATTAGGTAAGCAATATTAAAAAAGATAATAATTTTATCTGAGAACAGTTTATAACAAGGATTGGTTACTGCGTTAAAAAAGAAAAAATATTTAAACTGTGTTTTTCTAATATCACACCCGTCCCAGAAGAATGCTTAACTTTTCCTATGAAGCAACATGGGCTTATGAGAAACAAGTAAAGAAAGTCTAAAGTCGGTCTAGGCCGACTATGAAATACCCTAAACCCACTTTTCAAAAAAAAAAAAAAATTTATTGTAAATGGGCGTGTCCGTGGGCGGATGAAGTCCATTTTTTCCAAACCATCTTTGTCTTGTCATAAAAAACATACGTGCCAAATTTTAGCTCTGTAGGTTAAACACATGCTTATTTATTGCGTTTTCAATTTTTGGGTTGTATGGGAGGTAGGCGTGTCCGTGATCGGATGACGTCCATTTTCCGAAGACATCTTTGTGTTGGTATAAAACACACACACACCAAATTTTGTTGTTGTAGACTTATTATGAGCTGAGTTATGCAGTTTTAAATTTTTGCGTTGTATGGGAGGTAGGCGTGTCCGTGGGCGGATTCCAAAAATATTCAATAGTGCAGATCCTTGGGTACATGTGACCATGTGTACCAAGTTTCATCCAATTATCTCAACTCCTTCTTCTTATCCTGTGTATACGGACAACACACAGACGGACGGACGGACGGACGGACGGACGGACGGACATAGATAGCTCGACTCACGTGGTGACGCTGATCAAGAATATATATACTTTTCTATACCGGACTCGCTTCGTTCTATGCGTTACAAACGTTTGCACAAAGTTAATATACCCTGACCTTTCAGGTTTAGGGTATAAAAATGAAACTTTCCTAAAGTTAGGATATTGATGTTTTACATAAATTTGTAAAATTTTTTATTAAATAATTTCTTTTTATCTTTTAACTGCTGTGGTGGTGGTAAATTTTACCCTCTTTAATTGAATTTTTTAGTTTTAAGAAAAGTGAATATGAAATAAAATCCTTGTTTTGTTTAACTAGAAGTTTGATTTCTTTATTTTATTACTTTATTTATTTAAAAATGTGTCATCTAATTCCAATTAAAATCAAATAAATAAATAAACAATTTTTTTTGGCAAAATTTTCTAAAAATTAAAAAGGGGTAAAATTTACCACCACCACAGCATATACGATAAAATATTTCACCTCAGTAGTTAAAGGTTATTCTTCATTTCCGTTACAAGAAGTTTGTCACACCCGGAACGGTTTTCAAAATTTTTTCTAATAATGAAATTATTGCATGTATACGAATAAATACTTTGATTAAAACTAGTTTTGTAAATTCATGTATAGCGAAATTATTTGCATAGGTTTCAATTTGATCAAAAATGCATGAGAAAAATGTGTGCAAAAAAAAAATATTTTTTTTTAATGTATTAAAATATCAAAATCACTTGTTTAGGTTTTAATTTGATCAAAAATTTATGCGTTAAAATTGATTGCAAAAATATATATTTATTTGAATATTATATATTTCATTTTCATTTTTTATATATTCATTTAAATATATTAAACAAGTAAATAAAGTCTAAAGTCGGTCTAGGCCGACTATGAAATACCCTAAACCCACTTTTAAAAAAAAAAAAAAAAAAAAAAATTATTGTAAATGGGCGTGTCCGTGGGCGGATGAAGTCCATTTTTCCAAACCATCTTTGTCTTGTCATAAAAAACATACATGCCAAATTTTAGCTCTGTAGGTTAAACACACGCTTATTTATTGTGTTTTCAATTTTTGGGTTGTATGGGAGGTAGGCGTGTCCGTGATCGGATGACGTCCATTTTCCGAAGACATATTTGTGTTGGTATGAAACACATACATATCAAATTTTATTGTTGTAGGCTAATTATGAGCTGAGCTATGCAGTTTTCAATTTTCGCGTTGTATGGGAAGTAGGCGTGTCCGTGGGCGGATAATGTCCATTTTTCAAAAACATGTTTGTTTTGTTATAAAAAACATACGTGCCAAATTTCAGCTCTATAAGTTAAACAGAGGCTTATTTATTGCGTTTTCGATTTTTGGGTTGTATGGGAGGTGGGCGTGTCCGTGAGCGGATGACGTCCATTTTTCAAAGACATCTTTGTGTTGATATAAAACACACACATACCAAATTTTATTGTTGTAGACTTATTATGAGCTGAGTTATGCAGTTTTAAATTTTTGCGTTGTATGGGAGGTAGGCGTGTCCGTGGGCGGATTCCAAAAATATTCAATAGTGCAGATCCTTGGGTACATGTGACCATGTGTACCAAGTTTCATCCAATTATCTCAACTCCTTCTTCTTATCCTGTGTATACGGACAACACACAGACGGACGGACGGACGGACGGACGGACGGACGGACATAGATAGCTCGACTCACGTGGTGACGCTGATCAAGAATATATATACTTTTCTATACCGGACTCGCTTCGTTCTATGCGTTACAAACGTTTGCACAAAGTTAATATACCCTGACCTTTCAGGTTTAGGGTATAAAAATACATTAATTAACAAAATATTTTTTTTTTTTCTTTTGGTGTCAAAAATATGTGATGGTTATTTTATCCATTAAGTTCTTATAAATAATTCCTACATAATTCGCACTCTTCACAACAGGAACAATCTTATGTCATACCCGTCCCATTTAAAAGTTTAAAAAAGAATGGTTAACGCTATTTTTTCAAAATATTTTTCACTGGTATTCAACAGAAAATATACTAAATTTGACTATATGTAAGTCAAGAAAGGTCAAGAATTGTGGCAGATGGACTAAATTTCAATGTTAAACTCAGAATTTTTAGTTTTTAAACTTGTGCTCGTCACAACCGTCCCAGGTGTTTAAGCGAATGTAACTATTAAACTCGTTTAAATAATTGCATTATGTTTTAGCATTTTGAAACCTTGGGGCATCTTCTAACCCTTCAATAAATTGCTTAAATTTTAACCGGTTAATACCATTTTTAGCACGATAAAGAAGTCAAAACGTCATACTCATCTTTATGGAATGAGAATTTCTAGTTAATCGGTTCATTAAACCATGACAAATTACGTCCGTCGTATTAGAAAAAGTAGTTTCGAGAAAAACGCTTTTAAAGATTTAAATTGTCAAAATTTTTTTAATTTTTTGTATTGTTATAAAAGCAATAAATATCTTATTAAAAAAAAAAAAAAAAAAAAAAAAAAAAAAAAAAAAAAAAATCTTATTAAAAAAAATGGCTGGACAAAATATTCTAATTTTGTTTATCGAATTTTTAAGGAAATACCTTCTTAAGTCCTACAGAAAATTTGACAAAACTTGTACCAAATCTTCGGCATTCTTAAGAAATGCTATCTGACGATGATTGTCATAAAGCATCGGTTCATATCTTACTTACGTACTTACTAAGTTGGCGCTTACAACCGTACACTCAGAAAAAAGTGTCTCGGAATATGATAAAAAAGGCATCATATTTAGAGAAAAATGGTATAGACTTTGCTCCAGAGAATGCTATTCTCCAATGGCGATACTTAAAATTATCTAATAATGATAAAAAGCTTCCATAAAATAGAAAAATATATCGTTTTTAGAGAAAAATACTTTTTTTTGAGAAAATATTTCTTTTTATTGAAGAAAATGCTTCTCATAGTGAATTTTTTATCAAAATATAAGAAAAGTTTTTCATTTTCAATAAAATTTCTCTATAAATGAGAAATTTTTTGTGCGAGAAAAATACTTATCATTATTAGAGACATGAAAATATTTCCATTTCCTAGAAGTAAAGAAATATTTCTTCGAAAATGTGAAAATTTATTCTAATTGAATAAAATTTTATATGAAAAAGAGAAAATTGCTATTATCAAAAATAGAGAAATTTTATACCGGAGCAAGGTATGTGTTTTTTTCTCAGTGTAGGTCAGGTTTGGCCTCGTCTAAGAATTTACGCCAGCCTTTTTAATCGTGGGCTTGCTGGCGCCACTTGAAAATACCAAGCGTCGTCAGGTTATCCAATGCCTGGTCTTTCCAACGGAGATATTGATTGTATTAAGTAACATGTGATGTTGTCGCCTGCACACATTGATGACTATTTCGACTTAGCGGCAAATGTCTAATTTTCTTACAAACAGTTCTTACTGGCTGAACAGAATAATATAGTTTGTAGCTCACGCGTACCTACTAATATCTGTCAAAAGTTAAAATCTGCTAAACACATTGAATTTTAATAGAATGTGTTCATTCAAGTCACTTGCAATTGTATCTGTTGTTTAAATTGAGCTAACTTTAACTTTTGTAGCGCGTAAAAGTTTGATATTTATGAATAAAGTTTTCATGAATATCGAAGGTGTTCAAAAAAAAATGTTATATAGACAAGCTTATTTTATAATAAATATTTATTTAATGCAAAATATTCTCTGCAAAACATCAACATTTTTTTAAAATTTATAACAACACGATGTTATCAAACTAAAAAAAAAAAATAAAATTGGCCATTTCAGCCCTTGAAAGGACTTTGACCGAGCTTCTTATGATCAATTGTGTTGTGTGTGTAATTAAATTTTTGCACACAATTGATCGAGAACTGAACCTATGGTCCTATATGATTTATGCCAAATCCGAACAGCTAAAATTAATGTTGTCAAGAAGCTTTACAAGTCATTATTTATTCTCTGAGATTTGCCATTGTCTGCAGAGAGGTGGTGACCGATCAGAAAATTTTTTATTGAAAAAACTTTTGCCGCGACTGGGGATCGAACTCGGGCTCCGAGCATGCTAGGCCACACACTTAACCTGCATGCTACAGTCACCACGTAGTCAAACTAAAGAAAACACATTTTTCTAGAATAGGTTTTTTTCTAAGAGATCATTATTAATGATGGCACTTGAAGTAGTCGGACCCAAAGATGAAAGAATACAAGGTTACGACATCGCCGTCGTTGGAGCGAATTGAATGTTGCCATCTCTTTTTAGCTATCCAATTGCCATCCTTTTTTAGCTAATAGGAAAAGTTGACTCCAACTACGTCATCTAGCGGTAAAACTTGCGGACGTCGTAACCTTGTATTCTTTCATCCATGGTCTGACCTCTGGATCAGGTCGGAATTCCGAGATTCAGATGTTATTAAAAATAATAAAAAAAAAACACTAAATTTTTAAACTATTAAAAATTTGGTAGAACGAGAGAAGACTTATCAAAAATGAAAATTGGTAAGTGAGAATATAAGATTTTTTAAAGCAAAACAAAACCTCTAAAACCTTTTGCAAACTTAAGAGAAAAAAAACAAAAATAAAAATTTCCTTCTTTTTTATTTTTCCATCATATTTACATGTTAACAAAAAATATTTCTTTAGCTATTAACGTTTAAATAAAAGCTTGTTTTTTACAAGGTGAGTTCAAAATTTATATTTATTTTTAGCAATGTACTTAAAAGAACTTAATTGAAAAACAAAAAGTTTTTGCAACTGTGAATAACAAAATCGCTTTCGCGCTCCCTGGCACTTTTGAGATTCTTATGGTTGGTATTGAGTATGGCTGTTGAGAACGATATAAAAACTTATATTTAAAACGAGTAGGAGATAAATTGTATTTTAATTTTTTTTCACTATCAATGTTTCTTCTATACTTTTGGTGAATACGTAAAGAGTCAAGTTATATTTAGCAAAATTTTTGATACGGTTTGCCTAGAAAATTATCTTATAGTTTTGGCTACAATCAAGACAATGTAATAGTGATAGTTTAATCGAACTTATAGTTTTGCTTTAAATATTATCACCATATTACAAGAGCTGTTTTGAGGAAAACGCGTTTAAATTTTAATGTTTAAAGTTTAAAGTATGAAACCATTTCTTACAGATAGCTAGTTGTTTAGATAAAAATACTTGTTGTTTTTTAAAAATATTATACATTTGAACCTGTACGAATTTTTACCTCTATCACGTGCACGCTGCTGCACACGAATTCTTATTTTTTGATTTATGATTTTTCTGATTTATGAGCATCTGTGATTTTAACATCATTGTAAAATGTTCATGAAATGATAACTGAAAAAAAAAATTATTTAATATATATTTGCTGTTTTCAAATTTGACCATATTTTTAATTAAAACATCAGATTTCAACATATTTTTAATGAAAATCTTTATTTTTACATTTTATTCCGTTGATTTGGTTATAATTAAACCTTAATTAATTTTCGCCACAGTGGCTTCACAAGCAATTAAAGCAAATAGTTTTCTGCTTCAATAACTTCCGATTGATTGAATTGCATTTTTAAACTTCGAAGCATGTTTGGCCAATTGATGACTTTGTGAAGTACAATTTCCTTCTACCTTACATATACGATCAACCAAAAACTCCTACCTATCTACAACTTACATTCCTTTGTTTGTGCCACGCCACCGCATTCAATCCCAGCACCGCATTCTACAAAGGATGGCTGCCATTATGTTGCGCGCTGTGGCGCCTTCATCAGTAGCTCGCATTCTTGCCACGATTCTGAACAACAACTTTTTTGATATATTTTTTTTTTTTTTTTTCGTTTATGCGCTTGCAATCTCGTCGGAAAACAATTGAAAAGTGATTTGCGAATTTCTGGCAACGCTGACTGCAGTAGCTAGGTACTAGCTGGTCTATCGGTTGGTCAGTCGTTTGCTAATAAAATTATTGAGCACATTTTTAATGTGAGATTTTCAAATAATTGCAGACATTTACGTGGGATTGAATTGGTTTGGCTCTGCAGAGCACACTCATTGGTAACTACCTTACCAATGAATCAGCAGGGCTGTTGATGCCATTCATTCTTTCATTCATCTATAATATATCCAGTCATCATTCCTGCAGTCATACAGCCAGTCCGTCAGTCAGTCAGTCAGTCACTCAGTCATTCATGCATCCAATCACCCATCTAACGCCATATCCGTGTTCAATTGTTTGATAATGAATTGCAAGCATTCAATGGTCAGCAGCAGAATTTCGGCAGCTGTTGCTGTTACGTGAAAATTTCAAAATAATTATAAGCTAATTTGTTGCTTTTGTTCTTGTTTACGCTGTTGTTGTTGTTGTTGTTGATGTAGTCGTTGCTATTGTATTAGACGGAATAGGGCAGGCGTTTCCTGGTGAATTGATTGAAAAACTTTTTGCATACAAATTGCTAACTTTTATTTACGTAAATCAATTCCAGGCAAGAATTTTAATTGTTTTGAAAAATTATGGAAATAATGTAAGAAGAAAATAAGGCATACAAATTTAAAAATAAAACAAAAATATTTCTATTAGAAAAGTATTATAGAACCGGGACTCTAACGGTGTGTCAGAAAAATAACATTGGCATGAGTCCTAGTATAACAATATATCTTTAACTACTTTAAACTTAAAGTTCTGTTTAAAAATATATAGAAATATTCTTTAACATTAAGATTTAAGCTACAAACAAAAAGAAAAATCTTTCCAAATGTTTAACAGTCCTTCAGTTTCGTTTCTCGGAAAATCTATGCATTCTGAGTCCTTGATTGCCAACTTATTTCCGTATCATTTCACAACTTAGCCACGCCAGTTTTATCCCAGTGATGTAGTCTTTAAACTTGCCTGTTCTGCATACAAATTAAGCACAAATTTAAATATTAAATAAAGCACCAAACAACAAAAACAAAAACAACACCAACAACAACATAGTTTATTCCACACTCAGATTTTAATTGAGTTTGTATTGCAGTGCTTTAGGAATAATAAAACGTGAAACGAATGGGGATGGCCTCGATTATTCAAACGCACATATTGATGGAATGACAACGGTAATAACAACAATACATACAAAAACAAAAACAAAATAACAAAAAATCAAAAAAAAAAAAAAAAAAAGAACAACCAGAAGCAATAATGATGACACCAGTCAGTAGTGAAACCATAGTCAAAAGCATAGAAAACAACACGCACATAAAAAAGTTGTTAAACGCTTATTTATCGAAGTACGTGCGCGAAAATATATCCTGCACAGAGGAACAACATTGGCACCATTAGCAACAGTGGAACTCAAATAAGCAACAAAAACAACGACAATAACATGATCATCAGCTCGACAAAAAAATTAAAAAAAAAAAAATACCAAAAACAAAAAACACATAAAAACCTATGTAATAAAAGAAATAGAATACAAGTTAAAATAATAAAAAAATAGCTCACAAATGATAACAAAACAGGTGGCTGAGGTTTTATTTCAATTCTTATTTCAATGTTTGGAATATTTATCGATGGTATCAGCGACCAGCTTGAGCATACATAAAAACACAAGCGCACACACACACACACACTCACATCCGCATAAACACTCTCACTACCACAGCTCAACAGCTCACAGATAAACAACACAACAAGAACAAGAACAAAATCAGAAACAGTAACAGGAACAAGCGCAGCCAAACAATACAGTGTGGGTCATTAACATGATTTCAGGATGATACTTCGAGGTATTTCGCCTTATAAACATGTGGCAGCGAACATTAAGTCTTTTATTGGCAAATAAAAAAGCAGTTAAATAATTTTAATGCCCTCCTCACTCAGCTAGTGGAGTGAAATGTGGTTGCAAAAAATAAAAAAAAAGTGAAGTGAGCACTGCGTGTTGCCTCAAATGCCAAATGCTTGTGTGAGTGAACCATAAATTAGGAGGCAAGCAAAGTTAATGTGATATTAAAAGGATTTTATGCAGATTGAGTTGTGCTCAAAAACAAAAAAAAAAAATATTGCTCACTAAATTAAGCGATTTCAACGGGGAATGTGCTGACAAGACGAGTTTTTCATGAACACTCAATGGACCACTAAAGAATTACAGCAGTGTTGAATTTAATAAAACAAAAAAAAAAAAAACGAAGTAGCCACATTTAACTCATGATGATGCCATTTTGAATTAAAGTTTCTTTAAATTATTATTTTGCGATGGTAATCGTAAATATAAATTTTGATGAGTTAGTAGCAATGTAAAATTAAAAAGTTTGCTTTAATCCTTTGCATAACAAGAAAGGATTCCGCTACTTGTTTTTAAAAATAAAAATTAAAAACGAAAAATATTGGGCTCACTATGGCGTAGCAGTCATGAAAAATTATTTAGTATAATTAATATTATGAAGTAGTCTTGCAATCCACTAAAAGAAAAAAAATAATTTTGATCATCTTAATTTTTCATATTTTTTTGGCAAATATGGCAATCCAAAATGGCAGCCTATTAAAAAAAATATTTAGGCTCTTTCAGTAGGTTTCTGAGTGCTTGAACATGATAAAAAAATGACTATCACGGGGAGAAATTTGAGCTGATAACAATCCAAAACCAATAAATTTTGGAAGTTATACTGAGCTAAGTCAAAATGTTCTTGATATCAAGACCTAATGTGATGGTTTATAAAAAAATAACACATCTATTCGTGCATAATTTACGTGATCTTTGGATCATTTGTCAAAAAATTAGTATGCCTACTTGTGCTCAATTTAAGTCATTTTGGTATTGTTTATAAAAAAAAACATGCTCATTTGTGGCCAACAAGCCCAAGTATTTAGAAAAAATTGACATGTTAATCAAAAAAATTTTCTAGTCCAATTCCTGGCATCAAATGAGAACAAGAATAGCATTTTTTGAGATGGTTTCGAGCTCTATTGAGCTGATTTCAGTTACGAACGGTTTGAGCTTGATTTAAGCCTTTTTTTTTCTCCGTGTATGATATTGATATTGATATTGATATTGATATTGATATTGATATTGATATTGATATTGATATTGATATTGATATTGATATTGATATTGATATTGATATTGATATTGATATTGATATTGATATTGATATTGATATTGATATTGATATTGATATTGATATTGATATTGATATTGATATTGATATTGATATTGATATTGATATTGATATTGATATTGATATTGATATTGATATTGATATTGATATTGATATTGATATTGATATTGATATTGATATTGATATTGATATTGATATTGATATTGATATTGATATTGATATTGATATTGATATTGATATTGATATTGATATTGATATTGATATTGATATTGATATTGATATTGATATTGATATTGATATTGATATTGATATTGATATTGATATTGATATTGATATTGATATTGATATTGATATTGATATTGATATTGATATTGATATTGATATTGATATTGATATTGATATTGATATTGATATTGATATTGATATTGATATTGATATTGATATTGATATTGATATTGATATTGATATTGATATTGATATTGATATTGATATTGATATTGATATTGATATTGATATTGATATTGATATTGATATTGATATTGATATTGATATTGATATTGATATTGATATTGATATTGATATTGATATTGATATTGATATTGATATTGATATTGATATTGATATTGATATTGATATTGATATTGATATTGATATTGATATTGATATTGATATTGATATTGATATTGATATTGATATTGATATTGATATTGATATTGATATTGATATTGATATTGATATTGATATTGATATTGATATTGATATTGATATTGATATTGATATTGATATTGATATTGATATTGATATTGATATTGATATTGATATTGATATTGATATTGATATTGATATTGATATTGATATTGATATTGATATTGATATTGATATTGATATTGATATTGATATTGATATTGATATTGATATTGATATTGATATTGATATTGATATTGATATTGATATTGATATTGATATTGATATTGATATTGATATTGATATTGATATTGATATTGATATTGATATTGATATTGATATTGATATTGATATTGATATTGATATTGATATTGATATTGATATTGATATTGATATTGATATTGATATTGATATTGATATTGATATTGATATTGATATTGATATTGATATTGATATTGATATTGATATTGATATTGATATTGATATTGATATTGATATTGATATTGATATTGATATTGATATTGATATTGATATTGATATTGATATTGATATTGATATTGATATTGATATTGATATTGATATTGATATTGATATTGATATTGATATTGATATTGATATTGATATTGATATTGATATTGATATTGATATTGATATTGATATTGATATTGATATTGATATTGATATTGATATTGATATTGATATTGATATTGATATTGATATTGATATTGATATTGATATTGATATTGATATTGATATTGATATTGATATGATATTGATATTGATATTGATATTGATATTGATATTGATATTGATATTGATATTGATATTGATATTGATATTGATATTGATATTGATATTGATATTGATATTGATATTGATATTGATATTGATATTGATATTGATATTGATATTGATATTGATATTGATATTGATATTGATATTGATATTGATATTGATATTGATATTGATATTGATATTGATATTGATATTGATATTGATATTGATATTGATATTGATATTGATATTGATATTGATATTGATATTGATATTGATATTGATATTGATATTGATATTGATATTGATATTGATATTGATATTGATATTGATATTGATATTGATATTGATATTGATATTGATATTGATATTGATATTGATATTGATATTGATATTGATATTGATATTGATATTGATATTGATATTGATATTGATATTGATATTGATATTGATATTGATATTGATATTGATATTGATATTGATATTGATATTGATATTGATATTGATATTGATATTGATATTGATATTGATATTGATATTGATATTGATATTGATATTGATATTGATATTGATATTGATATTGATATTGATATTGATATTGATATTGATATTGATATTGATATTGATATTGATATTGATATTGATATTGATATTGATATTGATATTGATATTGATATTGATATTGATATTGATATTGATATTGATATTGATATTGATATTGATATTGATATTGATATTGATATTGATATTGATATTGATATTGATATTGATATTGATATTGATATTGAATTTCACTTTGATTTATCATCAATTAGTATCAAAAGTTTGCTTAAATGTCTGAAAGTATTCTTTGTCAATAATGTCTTAATAAACATGGATTTATTATAGAATTTTCGGATTGCAAACATTTCTGTTTTCTAATATTGGATTTATTAAGTTATTAATACCAAAGGTTTCGGTCTTAGCAGTACTTTTAATTCTTTAAGAGTTGATAGTTACAGACTTTTTTTGTAATTTTTCTACCAAAATATATATGATATCATCACAAAAAACCTTCATGGCTGCAAATTAATGCCTCTTTCGTTTATTTCAGTAAGAAAAAATATGATTTAAAAAGTAATCCTGTGATTCGAAAAAAAAGAGTCAAAAGAATTGACTTAAAGATGCACAATTAATTGCTTAAGTATAAAGATCAACGATAGTTCATTACAATATAACGTAATATATATAATGAGTATATCTGTGTTGACAAGGAATAACCGCTTAAGTTGAATTAGGACAAACTGAGGTTATTACTTTCATTGCGAATTTTTGTAACTAAAAACACTAGCTCTCACATTTATATGGCTTTAATTTGAAAATTAAATGTTTGGGGAAATCAAATCTAAACAGAAAAATTCAGGTTGCCTTGACATAAGGTAGCAATTTCAATTTAAAAAATGGTCTCCTGAAATTTTGAAAATGAGTTTAGCTATTATTCCTTGTTGACACAGATATTATACTCGAAGAACTAGAAAGAAGAACAAGAAATTTCAAAAATAGTCGTAACAGTATGTATTTGGTTGTTATTCTCTTTCAATAGAAGTGTTTTGTAAATTCTCTGAAAGTAAAGTTTCATCTGACCTTCTTAATCTTTTTCAACTATTATTCCGAGAAGCTAGTGTAAATTCATATTTAAATAGATGCTACAAAATTTAACCCAATACACTTGAATCCAATTAAAAATTCTTTCATTTTTTGTTTTATTACAGACAAATTTTTATGTATACGATATGTAGATATCTTGTTTTATTTTTCATTGCTTTGATTGCAGTCTGAGTCACTTTCCTTAGCAAAGCTGTTAACCGATTTATTTTAACAAATATAAATTTGATTTGCCATTTTCCAGCTCTTTTTCGTTTTGAAATAGTAAAAATATACATTTTTCCACTGAGTTATGACAGAAAAACAAAATCGTTAAAAATAAAAAAAATCATAAAAATCTTTTGCGGTTTCAAGAATTGAAGCAAATTCAAATTGATGACATATTTTTAGCAATAAAAATATGGAATCATGCTCTGGTCGACGACCATATTTTCAATTTAAGTACCAAAAACCAAAAAAAAAACAAAAAAAAAAAACTCCTCGAAAAGGTGCTTTGGTTTACAAATTAAAGGTTTGTTCTTCAATAACTGCGCCATCATCAACAGCCTTGAGCGCTTAAATCACCTGTAATTCCACTCATTCTGATCGCATGCTGTGCCGACAACTAGCGTGCATCCACCTACCTCAGCACTGTAGCAACCGTGCCTGCTGTTCCAGTGCTCTGTCCACCATTGTATTGCATAGCAAAGATTAATGATTTTAGTGTCTGCCACAAATCGTCGCCAATTCGTTGTGCATGATTTTATATGTGTGTGTGTGTGTGTGTGTGTGTGTGTGTGTGTGTGTATCTGCGTGTTTTAGAGCTTACGTTGCCCTCTAGAGTTGAACCTGACTGGCTGGCTCACCAGGCTAATAATTCTTTTATTTTCATACAGTAATAAAGTGTGTTAATTTATTACCTGGTGCTGCCTGCTGACTGGGTCCAAAAAAGCTCACTAAAGTGTACTTCGGTGGCTAAAGCTTGTGGGCCCAACAGCCTTGCGCGGAGTAGCTATGAAATTGATGGAACTAGAAAAATTTCTCAAATGGAATTTCTTTTATTTATCATAGCTATTGTGTGTGTGTGTCTTGTTTGGAGACAGCAGGTAAGATTATAATATTTTTTTATGTTTTCACAATGTATTAAGCCTAAAGAAGGGCGTTAGCTCATATTATGCGAGTAGAATTGTACATGTATGACATGTCACAAAAAATATTCAAAAACATTATTTTGTCGTTTGTAAGGTTAGGGTTAATGTCACTTTTGTTATCAAAAGTGTTAAAGATTTTTTTAAGTATACGTCTTCGCAAATATTACAGGCTGAGTAAGAAACAGGGAAGATCTTTTATTGTATCTAAGTACATAAAAAAATTAAAAATTTATATAGTAAAGTGTTAATTGATTAATGTTAAAATTATTTTAAGAATATTTGTTATTCATAACGATATTCTTTGTCGACAAGGAATAACCGCTAAAGTAGAGTTAAAACAAAGAGAGGTTATTACTTTCATTGCGTTTTTCGCAACGAAATACACTAGCACGCAAATTTTTATGGTTGTACCTTAAAAATTAAATATTTAAGACCATTAAATTTAAGCAACAACAGTCAGGGTACCCTGATATTAGGTAACAATTTTGATCTGAAAAATCCTCTCCTGAAATTTTGAAAATAAGTTTAGCTGTTATTCCTCGTCGACACAGAATTGTTTGCTTTTGATTTAATTTATATAATTGTTTGCTTTAAGTAAAAAATCATCAAAAATTTGTTTGTTTGATATTCTATAATTCATTAAATTAATTGAACAAGGAATTGAATTTGATATTATTTAATTATGAAAGCAAGTATATCTGTAACAACATTATCGCCATTTAATCGCTCTTAAAAAAAATTAATGGTATCAGAAAAGTAAATATACATCCGGATGTTTATAGAAGTAGCTCATGCTAATGTTTGTATGACAATTGGTAGTTCTTCCCAAATACCTAGAAAGGGCCTTCAAATGCCCACAGTTCAAGATGAATACTGTGTTTTGCTATCTCCAGCATCTGTTAGTATCAATATGATCCAAGATTTCATCATGAAAAAATATATGAAATATTTTATATGATTATTAATCCTTCAGTTCCTAGCAAACTCAGGCCAAAGAGCACATGAGCCCTTTAAAAGATAATTAGCTTATTATAGATACTACTTTACCTCTAAAAGTTATTGTTTTGACTTCCATAAGCCCAAAAAGATGAACTGTTTTAAGGTGAATTATTTTATCGAAGTAATCGAAAATATATTAAATATTTTAATGCCAAATCCGTATTAAGCTTTGAAATGTTTTTAGCAGAAACTGTTTCGAAACTTATTTTTTATCATTTAGTAAATTCATCATCTTAAAAAATAACTTATAGCTATCGATTTCAATTATAACTTGTTATTCATTTTTTTTTGTTTTTTAATACAAATTTCAATAAATGTTTCTCATTTATTCAGTAGATTTAAACCACAATTATATCGCAAGCTAGTCTAGCCCTAGAACCATAATGTTATTTTATACTACGTTAATTCTAATGAATAATACACGTAAAATTTACGTACATTATGGTTCTAGGGTTAGAATGCCCTCCACTTGGCCAATGTGCACTTTGCTTATTTTTGCTTATGACAATTATAGCTTCTATAACACTTGTCAGATAATACGTAATTGAGAAAATAGCTCATTTAATATTCATAGAGCAAAATTACGGCTTTTATTCAATTCATACGGTCAGGTTCAATTTTCACTGGAGCTGATATGGAAGATTACAGCTGTATTAACGTGCATTATGCAAAGCTACAGCTTCTATTTGATATACTCGAGTGGTTTTAGGGTCAGTTAGAACATTATAGAAAATTACAATTTCTTTAACATGCAAAATGCGAAGCTGAAGCTTCTATTTGTTATATAACGTTTATATTGCAAGGCAACACGGAGATAAAAATGGGCTAAAATCAAGCTCAAGCGTTCGAAACTGAAATTAACTCAATAGAGCTCAAAACCATTTCAAAAGATGCTTTTCAAGTTCGCAATTTATGCCAGAAATTGGCCTTGAAAATTTGTTTGATAAAAACGTCAATTTCTGCTAAATACGTGCAATCTTTGGCTAGTTTGTAAACAATTAATTTTGTTTTTATTTTTGTTATTAATGTAAATCAAAAATAAAAATATGAGCAACCGAACGATATAATTCTCAATTGGTTATTGCTCCTGTTAGTATAAAAGTGCAGAGAATCAATTAACCCTGCAAACATTTTTAATCGCCTGAGAATCTCTAGCGAATCGCTTGGAAGATGAAACGATGGCCGGCAAGCTCTTCTGAGAGTCTTCCGGGAATCGCCGAATGTAAGCAGCTGAGGCCAAAAAATCAATTCACCGGGAAGATTCGCCAACGAATCGCCAAGAGGAGTCTTAAGCGATTCGCCTGGAAGATTCGCCGAGAAGAGTCTAAAGCGATTCACCGGGAAGATTCGCCAACGAATCGCTGAAAAGAGTCTTAAGCGATTCGCCTGGAAGATTTGCCAACGAATCGCCGAGAAGAGTCTTAAGCGATTCGCCAGAAAGAGTCGCACACGAATCGGCAGAAGGGGTTTAAAGTGATTCTTCGACAAGAGTGGCAAAGAAATCGCTTAAGAGGTCCGCAGTGATTTGTTGCAGAGCATCGTTGTTGAACGTTACAAGTTGTTGCAAGTTTAAATTAGCGGGCTCTTCAGACGTTGTTTTATTCCAGTTTCATGAAGTTTTTAAAAGTTAAATTGATTAATTTAAACGATTTTTCAGAGCCTGCTTAATATTACAATGATAGATTTTGAAAGCTTTTTAAAAAACCATCTTCCAACGATCGCCGGAATGAGCTAAGGAAGATTTTAAAAATATTTTTTGAATCGCGCATTCATCGATCAAAAAGCGATTCATCTTCCAACGATCGCCGGAATGAGCGAAGGAAGATTTTGAACATTTTTTGTCAATCACGCATTCATCGCTTGAGCGATCGAAAAGCGATCCAACGATCGCTGGAATGAGCGAAGGAAGATTTTTAAATTTTTTGATAATTGCGCATAGGTCGCTTCAGCGATCGAAAAGCGATCCAATCGTCTTCCAAATGTTTGCAGGGAATAAATAATATTTTCCTGTGCGACTTGTATGAAACATACATATCTAATTTGGACATTTAAAGTATAATTTTTATTTTGCTTCATGTCATTTTTATTTTTTTTTTTTTTTTTTTGTTACTTATACATTTTGTACAAAGGCCATAAGTCAGTGTTTTAATATTTTTTGTATTTTTTTTTTATTTATTTTAAAATTTGACATTTGGCATATTTTGATAAATATTACAAAATCCTTAGATTGGATATGTTCATTTTTTTTACTATCAATCCCTAAGTGGCATACATTGGACACAAATGAGCATGTTTTTTGTTTTTATAAACAATACCAAAATGACATGATAAATGATCCAAACATCATGTACATTATACCCAAATGGGCGTGTTAATGTTTTGATAAGCAATCACACTAGGGCTTGATGTCAAGAACATTATGGCTTAGCACAGAAGCACTCCCAAAATTAATTGGTTTGGGATTGTTTTCAGCTCACATTTCTATCCGTGTATTACATCTTTCAATACAGACAAAAGGTTTCAGTTGGGTGTTCAATGAAACGTAATTGCCTCCGTGACGTATGTACTGAGAAGCTGTAGCTTATATAACTTATGTATTGAGAAGCTATAGCTTCTATACGGTACATACGGAAGTATTTAGTGAAGCTTGATTGACAAAGACAGTCTTTATTACGTTTATACTGCAAAACCAAGTTTGCTTGTTAAGAACTCGGTGAAGATTAAATTATGGAAGGCCATAAGTAATAAATGGAAGATAATAAATTTACTCGGCCTGTAAATTTATTGCCTTCTACTATGATTTACGGATATCGTAAAATTTTTCTGAATGTGTCAACATATTTTGAAAAAATTTAATATTCTATTAATGCTTGGTTACTGTTTATGTCAGCGTCCCAAATTTTGAAACACGCATAAAAACGAACTGCTTCTTGCAGCTTCGGTTAAAAATATTATTCGTACTTCGACTTTGACTCCTTTATACAACTTGGATTAATTAAATTTAATAGGACTTAAACGGCTACTCAAACATTCTACGTTACTTGATGATGCTTTTAAAAAATTTTTTTAAAAACATGTCATAGGTGCTCAGCGCTTAATGGCTGGTGCTCTGTCTTTGCCTTTGACGGTTCAAGCACATTGACAGTCAAAAGCACATTATATTTCTTAATATATATTGGTATATAAAAGAAAATTCTATAAGAAAAATATTTTAAATGATAGAAAAATTCATTTAAAAAAAAAATTAAATTATTAGGGGTATTCACGATGTGGTGTATTTGCCCTTTTATTGTGTATTTTTGATAAATTTGATATTTTAAGTAAAATTACAAAAACAAAATGTACAGTGTTCAAAATACAACCCTGTAGCAAAAATACAATGGCGAAACCCTATTGTATTCTTTGTAAATATCGTTGTTTATTTGATCAACTGATCAGAAAAACTTTTTGACTCAGCGTGGATGAAGGTACTGGCTGGGTTGTGTGTTTATTTAATTCAGTGATTCGTTTCAATTCTTTTATTTTCTCGTACTGCTAAATGATGAACTACCCAGACTTTAGTGAAGGTTTGTTCACAATGCGTTGTTAATATTGTAAATTTTGTAAGAATTTATAAAAAATACACCACATCGTGAATACCCCTATTGAAAAATTCAATTATTGCAAATTATTACAATTTGATGAAACCAACTGCATTCTATGTTTCTATTATTTTATCGTTTACGCTATATGTATATCTGATACTTTTCTATTCTTATAATTTCTAACACTTATGTATTTAGTTCTCAACGTGTTTGTTTGAAAAGCCTAAAAAGCTATGCTCAGTATACAAGTTTCTCAAAAAAATTACTCACACATGTAGACGTTCAACCTATTCATAACTAATTTTAACATTCAAGATTCGGATGGACAATATTTTAACTGTTATTATAACACATTTTGCGGCAGTATATAATATACATGTATTAAGGCAACAACGTCGCAAAAACAGCACTCATTCACACACATACAAAAACCCACACACTTATGGAGTACACTAGTCTGATGGAGTACACTATGCTTAACGGCGAGTTCTCGGGAGAAGTTTGATGCTTTAAGCTGATTTAAGTCCCGCACTCAGGCTATATAACTAAACCGCTTCTAAAGAAGGCTTGAAATTTTGAGCAAAATTGGTTTTGTAACAAAAAAAATTCTAAAATCCAAATGAGTTTTAAGCCAACGTTGTATTGTCAGAGTAGCTCACAACAGTGTTAGGTTTTGTTAGCAACAGCAACAGCAACAGCAACAATTGCTTAATATCGCATACAATCCAACCAACGGCGTTGAGTTTAAAGCATTTAAGCCGTATTTAGAGCCTGTTCAGGTTTAACAAAATTTTGAAAAAATTTTATTAACAGAGTTTTTCTTTATTTTTATACAAACCGGGCACGTTTTGTTCTTACGTGTTTAGCAAACTAAATATCAATTTGCTTTTTAGTAGGCTTAACATATTGTCAGCTAATAAAACGTTTTTAACACAAAACTGTTGCCAAGTTCATTAAATGCTCGAATTTAACTAAAATTGACTATTCAACATACTTCGGTGCTTAAGCGGCTTCAGTGCCTGCGGTAAGCCGCAAAATACCGCCATTAGCAGCAGCACCGCAGCCTTAAACTATGCTGCATAATATTGTCAAAAACATTTGAGTCACAGTCATGGCTGTCACTAACGTCATAACCGTCATCATCATCATCATTCCTCTCGCTGTCGTCGTCAGGGCATGTCAGCGGCGCGACTGCACTGGATTAGAAAATTTAATAAAGAACATGAAATTTGCAAAATTCATTTGAAACAAAACCGTAAACATCATAACAACAAAACCGCATAGTAACAGATGAACGCATCCAAACACTCTCACACAGACACACACAAACACACACACTCATACACGTGTGCGTTTATTAAGAGCCATGAAGCGACATAAGCTAAACGCAGCCACGTTGTGGCATGCATGTATTGCTAACCGCGACACCAACAACTGCTGCTGCTGCTCGTGACACATGTGCAACAGCAATAACAACAACAACAATAACAACAACTAGAATACCAACATCATATTGCTTATGATGAAAATCAAGAGAGAACCGACAAAAGTTTGCTAATATTTATTAACACAGCTGAAACATCTAAAAATAGTTAACAAAAAAGCTGCTGACAGCAACATGTTGTCAGCTACAGCGACAGCAAACTGAAAGCTTAAAGATTTTGCTATTGTTGCTAAATACTGCGGACTATGGTTGCATAATAATTTCAACAAAATCTGACTAAAATTTGCCAAATTTAACACAAACACACACACACACACACTCATATTTATCAAATACTATTCTTAATTGATATGATTTGAGGTAGCTAGCAAAAAAGTAGCAACATCTATAAATTATAGGCAGTTATTTAAATTTAAGCAAGCTCTGTACAATTTTAACAACTTCAAAATTCATACAATTTCCATTGAATTTTGCAGCATTGTGGCAACATCAAAGATGGTTACAACAATAGTAACAACAACAACAACAGCAACGACAACGACATCAGCAACAATAAAAGTTCATCATGACAATTTCAGGCAGCGAGTTTAATTAAAATTTAATTAAAATGTTGAGGCTGCGTGTCATTGGCAGATATTTGCTAGGAAAGAGAAGGTAATGAAAGGCGGAAAGAAGGTAAAGGTGGTGTCGTCGGCAACAGTGCCAAGCAATACTTGTTCGTTCGCTAGCTCGCTCAGCTAAAGGCCAATCCAGTTACAACCAAAAATGTTGGGCGTTGTTAGTATGTTACAGGCGTTGCCTGTTGCTATATTGAAAACGCGTAAATTGAATTTGTCTGTCAGTCGTCGTTGTTGTTGTCGTCGATTTAATGCTGTTACAAGTTATAGTAAACACTGCATGAAATAGTCGCTATGTAAATAGTAAGCAGACCAAACAAAGATCAAGGATATTGTAAAGAGTAAAGCCTGAAAACTGTCTGTAGCAAGCGGCTGCTATGATGTAACACAAAATATGATGATAGTAATATAATTGAAGCCTCAGCCATTGCCTCATGGCAATGTATATAAAATATTTATATATATAGGTATGTCAGCAGCAATGTGTTTGCTAGAGACTCATTTAGGTTGGCATAAGCATGACTAGAACTTTGTTTGATGGACAGCCAGATTGTTTGTCATAACCAATGCATGTAATATTGAAACAAAACAAACCAATATAATATTGTATACAAACAATTTACAGATAATTCTACCAAACTTCTTCGCATTATTTTAGGGATGCTTCCTTCCGTTGGGAGTTTTAATAATTGCACGAAATCAATGCGAAGCAAATTGAAACGAAATATAAAGTACCAAAAGATGTCTTAAGAACTGACTGGCTGTCTGACTGTCTCACTTTTCAATCAAATTTAGTTGGTGTTTCTCTTTTATTAGGGCACCATTGAGACTCATCTGATGATTGGTCACACACTGCTGCTTGCCGACTGACAGGCACTTTGATGCATATTAAAGCAGCACCTGATGAATGATGAAGCATATTTGAGGTCAAATGTTTAGTCTTTATATAAAGGCAAACATGCCTTTCATCATTTTAACCCATTGAATTTCTTTGTGCTCGTCTAGTTAAAAAAAAAATAAGAAACTTCTACATTAAATATGATTAGTAAGCAAAATATTTACATATGTAACATACAAACATATCGTATGCCAAAATATTAATTTCATTCAAGTATGCTTTTAAGACCTTTGCGCTTATTTATAAGAAAATAATAACGATACAAGTTATATAAAAAATTTTATGTTCAGATCAAATATTGATAATGATTTCGATGAAATGGAAACATATTACAATACAATACTATTGTTTATGAGAACAAAAAATAAGCTGTCCATTGAGCTGACGGTGTGGTTTTTTTAAGATTTTGTGTGGTCTTAAGCAATATCCACATATTATTATTATTATTACTATAGCATAATTCCGTAAAATGTGAGTGCAGAATGCTTGATTTCTTGAAAAATTTCATAGCATATTTTTAGGCATTTTTTTGTTTTGTGATTTATTGAAACTTCAAAAACATTTGAAATTTTTTTCATTTTGAAACTTTCAGTTTAAAAAATTTTCAAACTTATTTCGTTGTAGCTGCTATGATTTCCGTTTTTACCCTGCAAACATTTGTAATCGTCTGAGAATCTCCAGCGAATCGCTTGGAAGATGAAACGATCGCCGGCGAGCTCTTCTGAGAGTCTTCCGGGAATCGCCGAATGTAAGCAGCTGAGGCCATAAAAGCGATTCGCCGGGAAGATTCGCCGGCGAATCGCCAAGAGGAGTCTTAAGCGATTCGCCTGGAAGATTCGCCAACGAATCGCCGAGAAGAGTCTTAGGCGATTCGCCAGGAAGAGTCGCGAACGATTCGCTGAGAGGAGTCTTAAGCGATTCGCCGGGAAGATTCGCCAACGAATCGCCGAGAAGAGTCTTAGGCGATTCGCCAGGAAGAGTCGCGAACGATTCGCTGAAAGGAGGAGGAGAAGCGATTCGCCAACGAATGGCAGAAGGGGTTTTTGTTTGTTGCAGAGCATCGTTGTTGAATGTTACAAGTTGTTGCATGTTTGAACTAGCGGGCTTTTCAGACTTTGTTTTATCCCAGTTTCACGAAATTTTTTAAAAGTTTAATTTTTTTGATTAATTTAAACGATTTTCAGAGCCTGCTTCATATGACAATGATAGATTTTAAAAAGCTTTTTAAAAAGCAATCTTCCAACGATCGCCGGAATGAGCGAAGGAAGATTTAAAAATTTTTTTGAATCGCGCATTCATCCCTTGGGCGACCAAAAAGCGATCAATCTTCCAACGATCGCCGGAATGAGCGAAGGAAGATTTTGAACATTTTGTTGTCAATCGCGCATTCATCGCTTGGACGATCGAAAAGCGATCCATCTTCCAACAATCGCCGGAATGAGCGAAGGAAGATTTTTAAATTTTTTGAGAATCGCGTATTCATCGCTTCGGCGATCGAAAAGCGATCAATCTTCCAAAGAACCCTTAGGCGAATCGCTAGCGCGTCGCCAAATCTTCTAATCTTCCAATCGTCTTCCAAATGTTTGCAGGGTATTTTAAGGCATTTTATAAATATTTGAAACTAAAAATGGTAACTTGGACCATTTAAAATTGAATATGTGACCATCGCTGAGTTATAATTCAGCATAAAGAAAATTCATATTTCATGTTTTTTCCTTTTAAAAACCGGGCCTGTCATTTTTGACTGGATAGAACTACTATTAATAATAATTATCTTATTAATATTATTATGTTATTAATGCAAAATGCGGAAAAGTTAAAGAACAAGTCGAGAGTTTTCGAGTTTTCAGCATTTCTTATAATACCAAATTCAATTTTTTAAGCCCAAAATAATTAAATGCTTGAACTTTTTTTTTTATTATAAAAAGTGACCTTAAAATAACTTAAATTTAAAAGTTTAAGCATAGAATATATGTTTATAATATTTTTACATTTAATGTTATCGCCGAAATTTTGCTTCGGCCATAAATTAAATGCAACTATGCTTGTTTTTCGAAAAAGGAAAATATTTTAAAATTTTCGGCATGTTTTTCAAATAAAATAATTGAAATTAATCTAAGCTGTTATCTGTACTACTCGATGTATCTATACTATTATATAAAAGAGTAAAAGTTTGTTGACATGTTGGGGGTAAACTCATAAGCCACTGGATAGATTTTGATGAAAATTTCACAAACAGAACTTTTAACCTTACTGGATGGACATAGACTTTGTTAAATTGCGTTATAGTATTCAAAATAAAAGTTATAAGTGAAACAAGTTCCAAAGCACATGTTTTTTTAAAGATTTTGTCGAGAAAATAAACTATGAAATAGGAAAATATCAATCATTGAATATTCAAATACTTAAACTTAGTTTAGTGTTGGTAAATTTTAAGTTATTTTAAGTAAAAGCAGTTATCTAAAAAAAAGCAGCGATTTCTGGTCAGCGCTGGGCAGCTGCAGATAAGCAGTGTTTCTCTTCTTCGGATGGATTCTTTCTTCTCTGCGTCTTTTCTAAACTTGGAGTGTGGTTTCTGATTCGGCAATGTCATAGAACATTAATTTTATATGTTGTACGCAAAATCAGTTCTTTTGAGCATTTTAAATTTAAAATTACAAATCATAACCTGTCGTATGCCACTTGTGGTGATTTATTTAAGGGATAGCTCATGCATGAGTTCTTTGTATATGGCTAGAGCTATATCAATTATTTACCCAGCTGACAATAACTGCTTGATAGAACTGATTTAAGAGAGTTCCATCTCAGTTAGACATCTGTGGTAACTATAGACTGTTTTAGGTGTTATTTCAACAGATTTTAGAGCTGGAACTTCGAGCCGAGGCTGGCGAGCCTGAAGATCAGTTTAATGTTTAGTGATTCAGTGCGATTTGTAAAGGCCTCAATGTTGACCTTTTGTAGATCAATCTATAAGTGTATCTATTTTATATTTTGTCTGAATATCTTTCATTGTGCTTATTTGGTTCTTATATCAATACAAGTACTTTTCCAATTCAAACACTAAATTTCTCGTCATGAAAGTATTTTAATGACCTCAAAAAACTTATTATTTGATTTGAGTAATTCTGTTCTTCCTGGAATATTTTTGGTTACTCGTATTTATATGAAGCTTTTTTTCGGATAGGAAGCAGCAATATTCAAAATAGAAATTTTATACTTGCTTCATTCGAAGTCCTGAAGCAAGGGTTTGCTTTATCACCAGTGAAACTAATTTCGGAATATCTTGATGTTATTTGTTACTGCGTTTCTATCAGAAAAACGAGACTTAAAATATATTTTTAAAACACAGAGAGCTTCAATTGCGAAATCAACGGAATATGGAGTTCAAGTTTTCGGAATAAAAGTTTCATATGTATTTTATTACGTGAAACATTTTTTTATACAATCCAACTTTACTTAATAAGAAATATATGTTAAATCAAGAAATTATCTTCGTCTTGGACGAAGTTAAAATACACCTACAGCCTCTTTAAAAATTCGGAGTTATTTAGGCTTTATTATATTGATGACTTCACTTTTTATGAGGATAGGCGTAACTTTCATCAAATTTTTCCAAAATTGAAACTCAGAGTACGTTTAAAATATCAAAACTAATGTGTGACATGCATTATTTTCAACAATATCAATTAAGGTTCACATGATTTTTATTCAAATTTTCAATATTTCAAACTTAGTGTAGGCATTTTAAATCAAAGCTTACAAGTCAATGTTAAGTTGTTATTTATAAAGTAGTTTTGGTTATGCTGACTATCATTAGATTTAACCCATTTTCGAACTTGATCATAATTTTTTAGAAAAATACCGACTTGAGTACCAAATTTCGTGTCAATAGATCAAAAGATGATAAATTTCGATTAAAATTACTTCCATCTTTTCTAACCTATACCTACCATGTCTCCTTGTACAAAGGGTATAAAAATTTGACAGATGTCGTAATGTTGTTAGCCGTCGTCAATGTGTTCGAATTATGATATGTCCAAAATGATTTACAAGCGTAGTAGAACTCACACCACGGATTAAAACTACGTCAGACACGAATATACACAGACTATGCGGTATAAAAATGTAAATATGCGCGGTTTTCAAAACTCTATGTACATATTTAAATTAATTTTCAAAATTTTAATGGTATGTTAATCTGCTGACCTAGCTAGATCTTGGCCCTTGAGGCTTTATGTTGTATTCGATCTGGCCCTTAGGCTGAAAAGTTTGGGGACTCCTGCACTAGAGCTCCAGCTCAAGCACGTGTATCGAACTAAGAGAACGAGATAAGCCAAAAATAAATAAAATATATGAAGAAACAGAAAAAGCGGGATATCTCAAAAAAGGAGCGAGATAAGCCGAAAAAAACAACTTTTTACGGATCTCTAAGGGGTATGTTATTACCGAGACGTGTATTATTTAAAAAAACAGAAAAACCGTTATATCTCGAAAACGGAGCGAGATAGGCCAAAAATAACCACTTTTTACGGGTTTCTAAGGGTGATGGTATTATCCAGACGCGTCGATAGAGGGCGTCACACTATATCAAAATTTAAAAACACGGTATAGGCCAAAAATTAACCACTTTTCACCTTGAGTTCAAATAACTATGAAATGCAGCAGCAAACACTCGAGCTTTCAGCGAATCATTCAAATGTCAGCATTGTCTGGATGCTGCCTTTGTATCGGTTCGCAGTCGGCCCACACTGCGCTAAGCAGCAATCGTTGTTTACGAACTAGTGTGGTATGCATGCATTTTTTTTTTTTTTTTTGTGCGATTGTGGCTGACGACGATTTTTATTCGAGTGGCAAAAAATGACGAATGGTCACATGTAGTTCTCTGGTACACATAATATTAACAACCGACACCGAATGAAACTCAACAACGACAGCACGAATTAAAGTGAAATTTTTCAAAAACCAACACTTTTCTGTGCATCCCGAATGTCTTAATAATTTTTTGAGACTCCAGTTCAAATAAATATTTCATGCATACTTACATAAATACTTCACATACAGCCTTTTTCAACGACTTATAATTTTAAAGATCTGTCATGTAAGGCTTAAGTTTTGTAAAAATTACCATTTTGGTGGTTTTTCCAAATAATTTCAAATATTCTAATAAAATTGTGTGATAAAAAATAAATGGTTTTTGCATGGAGGTTAATACAATGTTAAAGTTTTTTAGAACTATGAATTTACTATAGCCATAAATAAACTTAAATGAAACTGTAAAGAAAATTTTTATCAGATACGAGAGTTAACATTTGATAACACCCACATAATTTTTTTGAGATACAGAGCTATTAAGAGATATTAAATTTAAAAAAAAAAATAAAAAAAAATTATTTTTTGGGCTTTTTTCAATTATAATAACCAAAAAAGTTAGTTATACGATTGCAATGATTTATATCTTAAAAATTTGTTAACTTCTACAACATATTTTACTAAATAATTCAAATATTATTTTGACATTATTGCAAATTCAAAGGCTGAAAATAAAAGCTTTTTTAAGCATTTATGTATAGTATGTGCTCTCAATAGAACACACACACACACACAAATTGGCAATTTCAGCCCTTGAAATAAAAATAAATTTTTTTATTAATTTCTTTGGCCCTCCCACATAGAAGGCCCAAAGAAAAATGAAAAAATATAAAAATTTCATAGACTTTCGGATTTACAGATCCGATTTGTGGTAACTGCTACCTTTAACTTTTTTTTTTTTTTGTTTTTCAAAAATTCTAAAGATCATAACTCAATTTTTTTTTGTTGTTTTTTTTTTGTAAATTTTGTTTATTTTCGCTCTATAGCCATCAGTTTTTAATTCCATTCATTTATATATCATTCTATGGGAAAGCATATATATATATATATATATCACAGCAGTTTACTTTTCACGTGCTTCACTGCATACGCTCAATTTGCTTGTATCACGCACGAAAAAAATTAAAATCGGAACAAAAAGGTCCAAACATTTAACGCTAAGTGTTCCTGGGATAAGAGTTAAAATTGCCCAGAATGTGTAAAACATTGAAGATTTTTGCAAAATAGAATATTTTTGCAAATCCATTTCAGCAATTAAAGATTTATAAATGCATTCATATTTATTAAATAAAAATAATATTATAATAATAATACAGGATAAAGGTTAATTGTAGATCTACCTTAAAACTAAGAAAATAAAAATGAAAAAAAAACTAAACACTTTCGGAATTTATATGCTAGAATAATCAATTTTTTGAAAAAATTGAATTTGCTCATATCTCGAAAAGTGCATTTTTGTTTTTAATTATTATTCTTTTTTTTATAATTTAAAAAAAAAACAAACTTTCCACCAACAAAAATTTGCGACGGCCAAATGAAACGATTCTTTACAAACTCAATTTTTTTCTGACTTTATCGTTCATAACTTCTATACCGTTTCAGATATTTATACAAAACCTTCGACAAAAATCTTTGCCTTTTTAGGGTCAATAGTAATCTAGAAAATTCTTCTTCTTGAACGTTCAAATAAAACAATAATAATAAAAATAACAAAAAATTATTTAAGTTTTTCTTCGAGCTTTACCGAATAATTCTCAAATTAAAAAATAATCAAAAATTATGAACTAATTAAATTTTTATTATTGAAATATTATAACTTTTCATATTAAAGTTTTATGAACCCAATAAAATTAATAATGAAAGTCAAAAAAATTGATTTATCTTACATAAATTTGTATAATTTTTATATAAGTTACCATTTTCCCATTCACTGGAAATTTAAATAATACAAAAATATGATAATTACTCCTTATTTATCATTATAACTACCTTAGAAGCGTATATTTACTATTAAAACATTTTTTTTTCGACTGTCGATTGGAAATATATTACTAGAAATAAGCTAATTTTGGAATACTTTGTGTTGAGAGAAAAAAAAATTTAATAACTTCTTAACTGTTTTTAAAAACGAAATACATTTTATATCAAAATAACTTTTTGAAAAGTCTGTATAAGATAATTAATAAAGCCTTGAGTGGTAGAAGTAGAGTAAAGCATTTAATATTTCAACTGTAATAGGTATGCATATTTTCCTTATTTTCTAAGCAAGATTTTTTTATTTCTTAACAAAGCCATCATATGAAAAATAATGAGTTTAATTATTGAAAAAATCTAAAAAAGTGAAATATTTTTTTTGTATTTATAACTCAATCGGCGCCAAAGCATAGCAATTTTAATGCAAGATATTTATTTTATTGTTATTTGATTTGAGCAGCCGCAAGTACTGATTTATTATTCATTTTGCGTTGTTATAAAAGCAAATCATATTGTATGGCATCGTTTGGCAGCTGTCATAAAATCGAGACTTTACGATAGACAATTGAAAATTGTCACAACATAAATAATTTTTATCACTCATACGCCCCGATGAGCAGGTCATAAAAAAAACTGTTAAGCAATGTCTAGCGATAACTAGATTTTTACATATTTTGCACTACATATGAATTATATTTCTTTGATATATACATATTTGTTATTACAAATCACTCATGCCTTTGTTATTGTTCTGTTTTTTTCTTCTTTTTTTTTTTGTTTCTTCAACTTCGTTTCAGCAGAAGCATCCGCATGTCATATTTGAGGCACGTACCAAAGCAAACAAAGGATGCGCAAATTCGGGTAATTTAGATTCGTGGCGTTTGTCACGTCGCACCAAACACCTGTCGGCTGGTGTCATCGATGAGATTCATCCGAACGGTGCTGGACGCTATAAGCGCGATGTGCGTGAGGCAACCAAATACATCGAAACGGCAATCATTGTGGATAAGGCAATGTTCGAGAAGCGCAACGGTAGCACGCGTGCCGAGGTGATACACGATGCGATACAAGTGGCGAATATAGCGGATTTGGTGAGTAGCATATTTTTGTTTTGTATAAAAATATATATGAAAAGATTTGGGTTTAACAAAGATTTTTGACTAACGTTGTTTGATCAACTACAGACAAGCATAAATCTTGCTTTTCACTATTTAAAATCAAAAAATATTTGAGGCAAACTTTAAACAAGCTAGAAGCAACAACAACAGCCACACAAATTAAGCCAAAACAAGCTAACGAGCTTTAGACAGGAATCATAGCTACAATCCTTAAATTCCAACAACTCAACAAACTTAAACATATGAAAAAGCACACATATATGTGTGTTTACCAACACATAAACAGTGATGCATGCACAAAAGCACCAATACAGCTCAACTACAGAGCCCAGCAGTTGTTGGATTTGCTTTCATTGCTTCTGACTGCTCTTGATGTGCGTGTTAAAATTTGTACTTCCTCTTTATTTGTGGGGTTGCATCCTTTATATTCTTCTTATATTTGTTTTTACTTTTTTTTGTTTATTTTTTGTTTATTTTTTTTTGTATTTTTTTATTATTTTTGTTGCTGCTGTGAAATTTTACAGCAAAACTCGCTCGTAAATTACCAGCAAACTCAAGAGCAACAATAAAACAAAACGCAACAAAACAAAAAAAAAAAAAAAAAACACTTTGCTCACGTAGCAGCGCATAGTGTGCCGCACTCTGAAGCGAACTAGCTAAACAAAATTTAAAATTGAAATTTTGAAAATTTCGACATATCTTTTAATATTCGCCACTTCAAGATTTCAAACAATTTTAAGATTTAAACAAAAATAATGTGATCGCAAAAGGCCTCTCAGCATCTATTTTATGAAATATATTTTACCATTAAATTTTTTTTTTGTGAAATCTCTTTAGACGCAACACTGTGCAGCGCAGAGAAAACATAGCTTTTCATATCCTTAAGTCCTTGTTGGTTTGCTTATTTCTCTGAACTGAAATCATTTGTAGTTTTCTAACAAACGCACAAAACTAACAAACAGCTAAAGCCCAGTTAGACACACAGAGCAGCTTTAACACACACAAACAAACAAGCTAATGCTACAAAGCGTCTCAAACACGCACGCACGCACACATAGCTGAGCTATGTGTGAGCTGCTAAAGCAAAAGAATCCTATAAAGCTGACAGAGCAGCTGGACGTTTGCTGCTGCTACTGCTACTGCTACTGCCAGAGAATCTTTGCTGTCCTGGCATTTTTATTTTTTTCACAATTATTTCGCCTGTTAAGCATTTATTTAGTTGTTTGTTCTTTTTGTGTTGTTGTTGATGTTATTGTTGCTTCTTTCCTGCTTATATTTTTGCTACAATAGTTGCTAGCTAGCTGCTACATCAGTTGAACGCTTTAAAGTCTAAAGCTAAAACGTAAAACATAAATCTTAAGTTATGGCTTTGTTGCTGCTCATAGCCCACCCTCTGTCCTTTTTAGCTACACCTTTTCAAAGACAGCCAAATACTAGAAACACAAACAGAAACAGACAGATAGACACACAAAATGAGCGCCAAGTAGTTGAAGAAGGTGGTGGCTATGGCGATAGCAGCGGATACGCGCTTGTTTGTTATACTTAAAATAAACATTGCATACTTGCGTTACTTTGCTGTGATTTTCTTTGCTGACTCTTTTTCTCTTCATTTGCTAGAAACACACACACACAGACAAAGCCGTAAAAGCAGCAGCAGCAATAAAAGAAAACAACTTCATTTTGTGCTTTCCGCATCCGCTTCAAAAAGCGGCGCGCTTAGTTTCCGCAGCTACGTTTTACGTTTTAGCAATTGTTAGCTAGTTGTATATAGATATATATATATGTGTGTGTATGTGTGTTTTGCATTTTCTTTGTGTTGGTATTTTAATCTCTTTTTGCAAATCTTTGAGTAAACATAAATTGAAATTCATTAAATTTGTTGCAATACTTTGGTCAAATGGAAGATATTGTTAAAATTGCCAGCTTAAATCTCTGTTTTGACATTAAGACTTAACCTTTACTTAGTTACGCTGCTTTTTTTATTGATATTTAATGTAGCTTTTGCCAAATTAATTAAGTCAATATTTTATTACTATGGCTTAATTGCTGCTACAGCGTTTAATTGCTGTGTTTATTGCAACTAAAATCGTTCCAATTGGAAATACTTTCAGTAGGAACATAAAAATAAACGCTTAGATTTTAAACCCTCTACAGCAGCTTTAATAGATCTCCGTCAGACAATTAAAAAGCGATAAAAATGGCAGAAATTTGATTAGAGTTAAGCTTCAAGCTTAGAATAGACAAAATTAAAATACAATATTATGGTTTGTCTCAATATTAAATAGCATTCAATACATATTTTTAAAAATAGTTTTTTATGTAAATGACAATTTTAAAAAAATTATTCGACACTACGTTAGCTTTTCTTTTTATGGAACTTTCTTTCAATAGCTCTCCTAATACAATCATAACTGTATTTAAATTTTTGCTTACAAATCATTTTACTTAAATTTAAAAATTTCATGTATATTTTTCATATCGCTAAGGATCTTCAAGCCATTACTGTAACATGTAAAATAGTTCGGCAATGTTTTTGATCATCATAAGGCGCACAAATAACTTTAAAATTAAATTAAATGGGCCCTACAGACCAATTAATCCACATGACCATTGCATAATGTTAGCTTGAGTTTGTGTTATATGACCCTTGCTAACATTGTTGTTGTAAAACATCATTTTATTTTTTTCGTTATGAAATTACTGAATGTCTATATAAGTCTAAAAAATGAGTGGTTTTAATACGTTAAAGACCTACGAAATACATATACACTCAACTCTGTTTTACACGATCTTGTTTTGCATGATTTTGAAATAACACGGTGCACCTGAAATTTTTTTGCTTACTATTGGTTCACGTTTACATGTTTCAGTGAACACCCAATTTCAACAGTATACAATTACGAACAAAAAAAAAGGGTCACCTAATCCATCAATATGTTTTTAATTTTTTTTTTTTTTATTTCCATATGGAAGCCCGAGAGACCTCTAGCGAAAAATATGCGTAGCCAATATGTTTTCCAGAAATTAAAGTCTGGCATTGCTGCAAATTAATTGCTGACTGGTATTTCCCCAAATTAAAAAAAAAGTCCTAATTTAAGGTGGACAAAAAATAAGTTAAAAAATATAGATGGTGTAGATGGAAAATATGGACAAATATCTTAACGTCCGGAATTTGGAAGACGTCATGCTACCGTATGCTGAATGGCATATGACATTAAAATGGCAGTTCCAACAGGATAATGACCCGAAACACACTTCGGGTCTAGCAAAACAGTGGTTTTCGAACAAAAAATTTTACGTTATTTCATGGCAAGCCGAATTTCCGGACCTGAATCCCATTGAAAACTTGTGCAAAATAGTTAAAAATAGGATTGGATCAATAAAGCCCAAAAAGAAAGAGGAGTTATGAGAAAATGTCAAACGAGCTTGATATGCTATCAACAAAAGTAAATGTCAGGCTTTGGTAGACTCAATGCCCAAAATATGTCGATCGGTTTTGAACAATAAAGGATATTCTAACACATATTAGCTTTTAAATGAAAGTTTATGTCACGCGGGATTATAAATGTTAAGTATACGTAACTTGTTTATGATTTTTTAAAAGTGACCCTATCTTACTGTCCATTATTTAACTGAAGTATTAGTGCATTATTAATTTTTTTTTTTTTTTTATTTTAAGACAAAATGTTTCTGTTAAACTTATAAAAATTAAAATTCTATATTAATATAATAAAATAGCATTCTTTGAAAATATATTTTCGTACTAGTCTTTACTTTATATCATGATATAATAACTCCAAGGTAGTATTGACGTTTCTATTGGAAACGGACTTCTGTCAAAAAATATAATAAGAAAGAGAGCGCTCATAATCCGTCATGCATACAATTAATTTTCACTGGTCACATTCAGCGTACTCAACAGTTGGCATCAGTTAAGTCAAAACTTGATGCACATAAATATGAAGTTGCGCATTAAAATGCATTTAAAAATAGAAAATTTTTAATTTGTCGATAAAACTTTCATTGATATTTGATACAAAGCTTGATATTTCATAAACTTGACAACTTTTCTGAAACTTCAATACCGATAATAGCGCTCCCCGTTGTGTTGCTGTCACAACAGTTGAAACAGCTGAATGTGGCCAACGCATATAACAACGAACAGCTGTTTTTGACAATAGTGCGTTAACGTGTAGCTGAGAGAACCAACACTTGTCAATACTACCTGGTGAAATTATTATAAAATGCTTTATATGATTTAAACGGAGAATGTTTTAATTGACACTATTTTTTTGTCCGTAACTGTATTTCTCTCGTTCAAAAATGCAATAATTTGCACTACTCATAGTTTTTTTTACCATTAAATAAGGAATTATTGTATGAAGTCTGTGACTTACAAAGTTTTTATATGAAATATTTTTTACTTTACTTTAAAGTGCAGTTAATACAAAAACGTTTTAGTGAATTTGATTTGTATTGCTCATTTTCTTTAAGATTTTCGTTTTGCACTTACTTTAGTTTACGTCTTACTCTTACTTATTTTATTTTTTTTCAAATATAAAATTAATTGTTCTTGTTTAATATAGTTGTATGTACTTTGAATTCATTCTTTTTTTGCACGGTTTTGTAGGAAAAAATTTAATAGTTTTACAACTTACACGGTTTTCAAAGTTCTAGAACATATTGCTTAAATATCGCTTGTATTTTTTTACATGACTTTTTTACACGATTTACTCAGGAACGTATCTACAGCGTAAAAAAAAAGACTTGAGTGTATTTACAATTCTTTAAAAAAAACTAGCTATTTATTTATAATTATAGATTGAGCTTTTTGCCAAATAAGTAAATCATAGCAAGTTAAATTTTCAGTACAAAGTATGTACAAAGGAAATTTGACTTTAAACAAAAAAATAGCAGAATAATTTTGAATTTTTACACGATCTGCACGAATCGCATTCATAAATTTTCATCGTAACCAAATACATGAGCCACATGAACTATTCATGATATCCATGACCAAAATACACAAATGAAAAACCCCGGGGACATGAATGTTTCATAAGTCAAGTGTTTAAAGTTCATTACGTGTGTGTACAGTATATATGAACCAATTAAAAATATCATAAATGTTATAAAAAAACTACAAACTCAAAATTTGTTTGAATGAAATTCATCTAAAAATACGTGAAAAACAAAAAAAATCATGAGTTAAATGGCAAAAATGCAATAATCTCTTGCAAATATACGAGGAAACGTGAACTAAGTTATAAGTTAAGTGACCAAAATTCATATAATCCATGTACAAATTCAAAGGCAGCAAAAATAGTTCTTAAGATTACTCAAAACTGCATGAACTTATATAACGGAAGCTTGAACAACTTTATGCACATAAAAAGTGCATTGTGCATTATTGCCATAAGAATTATTTCTGCCCATTAATGGCACTAATATACTTTATATGTGAATTATTGCCATAACCTCTTTTATCGATGAATGATTGATTTGTATTTCTATTTGGAAAAATGACAATCAAGTTTGATAATTTTTTTTATTGAAATAAATATCAATGACTGGTTCATGGTTCAATCCCCGACGAAATAAATACAAACTTTTTCAGACTACATTAATACAAAAAATAGATTTCTCAAAAACTGCTCAGAAACAACTCTCAGTTTCAATTAATAAAAATATGACCGGTGTGAAGTAAGCCTAAAGTCTTTGTCCCAAATTTTTAACTCAACCCAACTTTTGAATTCGCCGCAAAAATCTGTTAAACAATTTAAATTCGCCGTAATTAAAAACAAGTGAAGAAAGTCTAAAGTCGGTCTAGGCCGACTATGAAATGCCCTAAACCCACTTTACAAAAACAAAAAATTTTTATTGTAAATGGGCGTCTCCAAGGGCGGATGAAGCCTATATTTTATATGCATTTAAATGTTGATGAAAAATTTACACATACCAAATTTTATTCCTGTAGCTCACAGTTAATGCCTTTATTGTGCTTTTGGGAGGTGGGCGATTTCATGGACGGATTACTCCCAATTTTTGACAACACCTTAGTTTTGGTATAAAATACATACATAACAAATTTAATTTCTCCATGACAAACATAACCTTATTTATTGAGTTTTAAACTTTTTGGGTTGTATCAGAGGTAGGCGTGTCCGTAGGTGGATGACGTCCATTTTTCAAAACCATCTTTGTCTTGTCATAAAAAACATATGTGCCAAATTTTAGGTCTTTAGATTAAACACAGGCTTATTTATTGCGTTTTCAATTTTTGGGTTGCATGGAATGTGTGTGCGTCCGTGAGCGGATGACGACCATTTTTCGAAGGCATCTTTGTGTTGGTATAAAACACTTATATATCAAATTTTATTGTTGTAGGTTAAATATGAGCTGAGTTATGCAGTTTTCAATTTTCGCGTTGTATGGGAGGTAGGCGTGTCCGTGGGCGTATGAAGTCCATTTTTCCAAACCATCTTTGTCTTGTCATAAAAAACATATGTGCCAAATTTAAGCTCTTTAGGTTAAACACAGGCTTATTTTTTGCGTTTTCAATTTTTGGGTTGCATGGGAGGTGAGTGCGTCCGTGAGCGGATGACGTCCATTTTTCGAAGACATCTTTGTGTTGGTATAAAACACATATATATCAAATTTTATTGTTGTAGGTTAAATATGAGCTGAGTTATGCAGTTTTCAAATTTTCGCGTTGTATGGGAGGTAGGCGTCTCCGTGGGCGTATGATGTTTTTTTTTCAAACCATCTTTGTCTTGTCATAAAAAACATATGTGCCAAATTTTAGCTCTGTAGGTTAAACACAGGCTTATTTATTGCGTTTTCAATTTTTGGGTTGTATGGGAGGTAGGGTTGTCCGTGGGCGGATTCCAAAAATATTCAATATTGCAGATCCTTGGGTGCATGTGACCATGTGTACCAAGTTTAGTCCAATTATCTCTACTCCTTCTTCTTATCCTGTGTATACGGACAACACACAGACGGACAGACGGACGGACGGACGGACGGGCGGACGGACGGACGGACATGGATAGTTCGACTCACGTGGTGACGCTGATCAAGAATATATATACTTTTCTATACCGGATTCGCTTCGTTCTATGCGTTACAAACGTTTGCATAAACTTAATATACCCTGACCTTTCAGGTTTAGGGTATAAAAATTGCTAAAATCAACTAAAACAGATTTTTTTGAAGCAAAATACAAGAAACTATTAAAAACTAAACAAAAAAAAATTTGCAACAAATGCATCAAAAGTAATTTTGAAGATTTTTTTCGGAAAAAAGTCAACGTTTTTGCTCATACTATTGTTGCATTTGGTGCAAATTTACCATAGGAAGGATGATTTCTACGATCAAAATGATAATGCAAATTGTCTTTTAGACACTATGCAGGTGCAATCTGGTCATTTCCAAGCAAATCGCTTTTCAATTTTGACTTTTACGCCTTTTACCATTCATGACTTTTTCCAGACCCGACTATTTCACTTGCAGGCCATTTTACGGTATGAAGGCCGGTTGCTAGCAATTTTAGGAATAGGAGACAAAATCATTCTTTTTCCATAATCTATCACATATCAAAAATCCAGGAGGAGAACTTTTGTTTTGGTACTACTTTTGGGGGTGTTGAGTTCTGACTTTCATGCAAAAAGCGCTTTCTTTTGCTTTTCGGCTCAAATTTCACCACAAAGGACGATTGATCGGAACTTGAGCATAGTGCCAATCGATTACCCTGATCAAAAAATATTTATGAGCAAAAATCCAGGATGAGAATTTTTCATCTTCTATCACTTTTGACGATTTTCCGAAAAAAAATCTTCAAAATTACTTTTGATGCATTTGGTGCAAATTCACCATGGGAAGGACAATTTCTACGATCAAAAGGACAATGCACATTTTTTTCAGACATTATGAAGATGTAGTCTGGTCATTTTCAAGCAAATCGCTTTTCAACCTCTTTTCACTCATGACATTTTCAAAACCTGACCATTTCACTTCCAGGCCATTTTACGATATGAAGGATGAACGATTTCTACGATCAAAAGAATAATAATATGAAGGTGTAGTCTGATCATTTTCAAGAAAATCGCTTTTCAACCTCTTTTCATTCATGACATTTTCAAAACCTGACCATTTCACTTCCAGGTCATTTTACGATATGAAGGATGAATCTTGTGAAAATGGACATATTATGCAATTAAATTTCATTTTTTTATCAAATTTTTGTCAAAATTTTATTTACACTTTATTTTGTTGTTGCGGCGAATTCATATCTCAGAAAAGATTTGCGGTGAATTGAACAAAAATTTGGACTGAAGATTTTAGGCTATCTTCACACAAGTAAAATATGGATACTTACAAGGCCCAACTACGAAGCCAAGTCCTCTAAGATAAGAATAACTTTTTGGCAAAGATAAATGAATTCTAGCGAAAAATATTTAAAAACTGTTCGTCTCAAATTGTTTCAGAATATTTTAATAGAAACATAGATTTTCTTCAATAAAAAATTTTATAGAGACTCTTTCCTTCTATACGATAAACAATGTTTGCTTTATTTGATCATAACAAAATTAAAGCGGTTATTTCACTGGTATAACCGATTGTTTCATTTTATGTTCTTCGATTGTTTTATTTTTATTGCGTACTTATTTTTTATGAAGGCGTCATTAAGAAAACAATAACTAGTAAAAATGTAACTAGCTAGTTACATTGAAAATTGGAAAAAAAGAGCACACATGAAAAAAAAGTTGAGCCACAAATGGCTAGTTAAATCCAATTTAAACCAAAAGTCAGACTTTATTATCGATAAATTTCAGCTAAAAACAAAAAAAGAAAATTAATATATATTTTCAATGCATCTTCATTAGCAAAAAACCAACTGGAAATATTTAATTAAAATACTTATTTATTACAATAAAACTCAACTTATCAACGTATATGCAAATTAATCGGTGCGTGCAACATGTGATCCGACCACAACATTTCTTAGAAAAAATATATAATTAATTTTCTTAAGCTCTGCCTACTTCTTGCGCTACAAGTATTATTGACAACTTTAAGGCAAGGAAACCATATAATTGTCGGTTGCTAAAGCTTAATGAAAACCATGCCACGTGTACATCGATTCATTGTTTTCACCAAATAAGTGGTTTTGCCATAAGCACACGCCTCAGCAAAGGCAGCACAATAACAATACAAATACAAAACAATGGAGCTGGAAATATGAATAAAATTTTTGGGTTTTGCTATAGATTGTGATTTTTTTTTTTTTGTTTTTCTTAACCTGCTCTTCAATAACCTACAGCAATACAAGGACAACAACACCAACAACAACAATAACAGAAGTAAAATTTAATCATACACAAAACATACAACAGATCAGGCAGAATAAGAAATGAAGGACTTCCTCCTTAACGTTGACTCTGACACTGAAACACATGAGATAAACAAGGCATTAAGAGTGATTAAGTTGCCAGGTTTAGAAAAACAAAAATAACAAAAGGCATATTGGTGTGGTGAGCGGTGTGTGGTAGGCAGTTTAGGATAGAATAAATAGCGCATTAAAAGGAGCAGGCGAAGTAAAAAGCCAAAAAAACAAAGAAAATTTATTAAATTTCGGTTATAATATGTATAAATTATACATATATGCCATTACATTTACTTAGTGCATATGTGTGTGTGCGTGTTTTTTTCATGTTTGCTCTTTTGTTGTTGTTGCTGTGGTAATGGTTGTCTAGCTCGGTTGCCTGAATGCTCAAACTCAGCTTAGCACAATTGAAAGATAAATTCAGATGTTTTTTTTTTTTTCTTATTTTGGTTTTTGCTAAGTAAAACCCATACATATGCATACACACAACCTTTCACAATACTAACTAACACAAACGACCAGAGTTCTGCTTTAATTGAAAATGAAGAGCCGCTGCACTGACCGACTCTATTAGTATTGGTTGCCATTAAGTGGCAAAGCAGTACGGAAACCTTGGCAACCATGTTTTTTGTTGTTTGCATGCAGCCTAAATCTGTGTGTGCTGTGCATGTGTGTGTGTGTGTGTGTGGTGTGTAAGCTTCCGGTGCATTGTTTCAAGCTGCTTTTTAGTTGCCTTCATTGTTTCTTTCAGTTCCTTGTAAGGATATGTGAAACACTATGAAGAGTGCGTGTATGTATGTGTGCCCTACACAGACACAGCGCATTGCATGATATGCTTAAAATCTCTTTAATTTATTGCTCGACTCGATGTCAGTATTCATTAAGTTATTAGCTAAAATATAAGAGTATCTCAAAGATTGCCTTTGTGTGAGTATGTGTGTGTTGATAGATAGATTGCATGGCACAGTGCCTGGCAGTTTCAACAGATGGACAGACAAAATAATTTTTGAATTATCACCAAAAGCAATTAAGCTATGTTCTTGCTATTGTTATTGTTGCTGAGTGGTAGCTTAAACGCGTGCTCAAAGCATGACTCGTTTTGTTTGAGAATTCCAAGCGTAGAATTAATTTCATTTCTAGTAAATGGTTGGTAAATAAACTAGTATGGCTTAATTTCGTTTAAAGTATAAAGTTTAAAATAATTTTCAGAGCCTGTGCTTGCATTCCAATCATTGTGCACTATGGGTCAAATATTTGAGATATGGGACAAAATTCATATGATGCTTGTAAGTGATAAGAATTGTAGAAAACGTGATAAAATCAGAAATCAGAAAACATTAGCCACAACTTATTTTCACAACAGTAATAAAAAAGTTAAATGCAAGATGCACTTACAAGGACAGTATCCTATTCAAACAGATTTGAATGATTTTCGAATATGTGATAGAAGACAAAAATCGAAGGTCGACGTATTTTTTTATATGTGTTCAATCGATGGTTAAGAATTTCAAACTTTGTTCCAAAATCAGCGAAAATTTTGTTTTTTTGCTTTAATTTCGCTATTTTCCATGAAAATATTTACAAATTTGGTGCCAAACGAAAGGTCTTACAAAACCACACACGATGGCATCAATTTTACATAAGAAAAATTTGTTGTAATTTTGTTGTTGTAATTTTTAGTAATGTTTAGTCGATATCATAGAATAGGGTTGACACAATTATTTCATATTAATTCATGTTGGATTTAAGGCATCTTTAAACTTACCTTTTTGTTTGGTTTTTTTGAATTTGATACCATTTTTAATAAAATTTTTGTTTTATTGAAATTCATTTATTTTATTTTGAGAAATAATTTTATTATATTAAAAGTACCCAATATGGGTATCACAAATTTTATTTTCTTATGGCCTACCCTTATGTTAAAATATTTTATCAAAAAAGTTTACATTTCATAAGGCTTCCATACAAAATGTATGTTTTTTTAAGTCATTTGTAATTTAAACATTTTAAGTTTTGTAAGTCTCATCGCAACAGTAAACAATAGTTTTAATCATATAAAGTAGCAAATATGGACATTTTTACAATATGCAAAAGAAATGGAATGCATTTTTTCATATTTCTTTAAAAAGAAATTTTTTGATTTTTAACAGGAAAAATCATAAAAATCTTCTTCTAATTTCAAAAAATCAACTTTGTGAATGAATAACTCATCAGATATAAAAATAATATTTTTTGTTTAAATTTTAAAATTAAAACCATTAATTTTAAAATAAGTCCACGTCCTTCAAAGTGCATTTCGGCTTAAATTCGATCTGATATGGTCTTTAAAAAATTACCACTCAATGTAAGTTTTTATTAATTATTTTTTCATTACATTTCATGGAAGCCCTATGAAATGTAAACTTTTTTGATAAAATATGTAAACATAAGGATAACCCATAAGAAAATAAAATTTTTGATACCCATATTGGGTACTTTTAATGTAATGAAATTATTTCTCAAAACAAAATAAATGCATTTCAATAAAACAAAAATTTTATTAAAAATAGTAACAATTTCAAAAAAACAAAAAAAAAGGCAAGTTTAAAGATTGCCTTAAATCCAACATAAATTAATATGAAATAATTGTGTCAACCCACTTCTATGATATCGACTAAACATTACTAAAAATTACAACAACAAAATTACAACAAAATTTTCTAATGAAAAATTAATGCCATCGTGTGTGGTTTTGTAAGACCTTTCGTTTGGTACCAAATTTGTAAATATTTCCATGGAAAATAGCGAAATTAATGCAAAAAAACGAAATTTTCGCTGATTTTGGAACGCAAGTTTGAAACCCTTAACCATCGATTGAACACATATAAAAAAATACATCGACCTTAGATTTTTGTCTTCTATCACACATCCAAAAATCATTCAAATTAGAGACTGTCACCTGGTGACCTTTCCTTGTTAGTAAGAACGATGTTTTTCTCTAAAATTTTCACAAAATTTTACTGTGAGATAATTTAAGTCTTTGATTGATGCGTTTTGCTTTCAAACCGCTTTCCAAGATGGTGTCTATTCAAAATCGTATAGGTAGAAATTGTTCGTACCAGAAACAGATGACATTTTGTAAAATTAATTTTATCTTTTTATCGGTCTTTTCTAACATAAAACTGAAAGGTACAAAATTTATGTATAAAAATATTTTTTTAATTATTTTGCATAAACGCATAAATTTTTTGTAAATATATATATCAATATGAAGATTTCTTACTAGATCTTATATTTGCATTTTCATCGTCGCGAACGCGCCATTCGTACGCCTTTGAGGAGTAAAAAAAAAATAAAGAACTCCTCAATTTTGACAAAATATACACAAATACCTAATTCCAGTTCTGTAGTTTAAATATTAGCCTATTTATAGCGTTTTCAATATTATGGGTTGTATGGGAGGTGTGTGCTTTCGTAGGCGGATGTTGCCCACTTTTCTCTCACAATTTAGTTTTGATATAAAATACAAAAGTATAAATTTTTTTCAGTAACTTAAAGAGAAGCCTTTTATTGAGTTTTAAATTTTGGGGTTGTAGGGGAGGTGTGCGTGTTCGTGGGTGAATGATACCAATTTTTCTAACACACCTGAGTTTTTGTATAGATTACACAAATACCGAATTTAATTATGGTTAAGTTTTATAGCTTAAATATTTGCTTCTTTATGAAGTTTTCATTATTGGGGTTGTATGGGAGGTAGGCCTGGTTTTAGCCCATTATCGAACTTGATCTTAGTTTTTAAGAAAAAAAGCTTATATGTCGAATTTCAGCCCGATAGCTTCAAAATTACGCTAAATCAAAACCATATCCGTCCCTGTTTTTGTATGTCCCCCTGCCTGTTGACATAGTTACAGCCGTTATTATTGAGTTATCATAATGAAATTCAATATTTAAGCTTATATCGTAAAAATAAAGATCATGTTCGAAACTAAGCCAAATAGGTTGAAAACAACGTATACCTCCCATACAAATTGACGTTCTCGAAATGGAAAATTTCTTCAAAATCTATTAAAAAATCAATACAATGACTTGAGAATTATCCCATGAGCTTTAATCTGAACACTGTGTTAAAAATTCAGTAAAATCAATGAAACCTTCCCATACTTCCCATACAAAGTGTATTTTTAAAAAAAAAAAAAAAGACGCATGATCGTGAACGCGATACAATTTGATAATCAATATTAAGTGTTTAGTATGATTTGTTTCTGTAATAACTTTTTTTTTATAGTAAGAAGACCAAAATTTGACCAAGATTTGATTTAAGTTACAATTTTCAAGTGCCTGCTTAAAACCAGGGTTCAGAAAATTTCACTCATGAAACAAAAATCTCAAACGAAAATGAAAATAAACACTGTTTGAAAAAAAACAACACATAATTTTATTTGCATTTAATTTTTGTGTATGGCCGAGTTGGCGTGCTGTCGACCATCCTTCATAAATTATTCATGAACAAACTAAGATCGATGTCAACGGTTCGATGTGATTTCATCTCAAACATGTGTTGGATTTAAAATGTTCGTGTCATTAACCAACACTCATTATTGTCAGGTCTTCATGAAGGCAAAAATGAATACACATTTTTTAAACACGACTTGTTCGTGTTGGAAATTGCTGGCGGTCGTGAATAGAAAAATGAATGAAATGACGTATGAGTTTTTATGCATAAATCGATCACTTTGTTGCGTTGCTTGATGACAAAAACATATACTTTTTGTACTGTTGCATGGTCGGATGTGTGAAGCATTGTAGGCGTTAAATAATTCATAAATAGTGGTAAAAATACAAGCAAATTACATTATTTTTTCTCTTCACGACCACCAGCGTTTTCCAACACGAACAAGTCGTGTTTAAAAAATGTGTATTCATTTTTGCCTTCATGAAGACCTGACAACAACGAATGTTGGTGAACAACACGAAGATTTTAAAGCCAACACATGTTTGAGATGGGATCACATCAAACCGTTGAGTTCGATCTTACTTTGTGTACGTGAAGCGCAAGCAAGTTTCAAAAGAATGCATGAAGAATTTTCGACAGCACGCCAACTCGGTTACACACAAAAATGAAATGCAAATAAAATTGTGTGTTGTGTGCTTTAAGAAAAAGATCGTGAGTGAAGGTGTGTGAATTTTCTGAAGCCTGCTTAAAACGATCTCGAAGTTTTGATAACAAATGATGATTTAGATACAAGAACGCACCATTCGATTATTAATTAAAGCAATAAACAAAATTTAACGTTAATCGAGCTTTGTTTAGTATATTTTTATTTTTCATTGCTAATGTGTAGCTTAAAGATGGATTTTATAAGAAGAGTGCAAACATAATGTTAATGAATAAACGAAAAATACTAAAGAGAAAAAGCCCTTAAAAGCAGCTAAAAGCAAGAACAAAATATTTCTCAGATATCAGGCTTATTTTCTCAGAATAAAAACTGAAATAAGTTGTAAAAGCAGTAAATTATAAAATTCAAGCATATTATTTTAATAATAACAAAAACATTATTTGCTTATTTAACATTTTTTTTTTTCGGTCCCGTTAGAGCATTCTGTGGAAATGCCCATATAGGAATAATCCTATATGGGCATCAAGGTGGCCCCTGCTTGTATGGGAAAAAATTTTTTCAGTAGCATTGTTAATCGATCCCCCCAAAAATATGCGAAAAGATGAAAAACGATAATATATGAAGTTTCAGGTCTATACAAAGTGATTTAGAGGTAGCTCAAGCCGGTCGAATTTTCGAAAAATATTACTTTTTGCGTTTTTTAAACAAACCTGAAATATATTATAATATATATAGCCTTCAATAAAAAAAAAAAATACCAATACATATTCTATAATCGATTACCTTTTCATCATTTCAAAGGTTATTCAAATCGGTTGACTTATTTATAATTTTCAAAACTACATAGCAACCCAGTCCGTTAACCTCACCTTTTTGAAGAGCCTGCTGCTTTGCCATTAGAAACTCACCAACTTCATAATTGTAATTATTCAGCGTGTTAGTGATGAACAATATGGAAACCATTTATTTATCGATATTTAACTTTTGAATACTTTCAACAATTGTATAATTCATGCGAATATTTCAGCAAACATCTCTAAATTTAGTGTAAGCTATCTGACAACATATTATATTGAAAAACTTTAAAAATGTATAATGTTAAATTTAGTAGAACACTTCATTTGTTAATATTATGGGTCATTTAATTCTAAAAAAAATCGTTTCAGCACTATCAATCATCTCTCTCTTAGATGAATAATGATTTATGCATGACTTTTAACAATCGATTTAACCGAATGATTTTATTCGATATTACCATCACTACTTTTTTGACGTTTATTGCAGATTGTATTCGCAAATAGAAACAGGTTTGGTGCTATTAATTGAATATAACTTTTGATATTAATTTAAAGAACAATATTCAAAAATGAGTTTAAGGGGACGTGATACTTCAAATATTTTTGTATTTTATTGTCTTAAAATGCGTATAAGTTGAATAAAAATAAGATATAATTTTTCATTTTCATTAACAGCGTTGTAATATATGTTTTTGGGGTTGTTGAAAGAAAAAAAAAAACACCATTCACTATCAAAATTTTTCAAATTCATAATTTCAAAATTTTGAAAACGGGCTTGAGCTACCTTTAAACCGCTTCGGATCGATTTGAAATTTCACATAAAATACTTTCTCATGTATTCGCATGTTTTGAGGGGGATCGTTTTAAAAAAAATACACTTTTAAAAATAAGCAGACCTTAATGGGCATATTCAAAAGTACTGTAAAAATTTTCCGAAATTTACTTAAAAATGAGGATAACAAACAAATATATTGAGTACATTCTCTGGGTAATGAACATAAATCACAATTTTTTACGGTTTTTTTTTATATGTTCTAGTATATTGTACCATTTTTAAAATAAAATTTTCTTTAAAACTATACAAAACTTTTTTATATTTTTATATTTTACTCTTTATATCTTATAGATTCATTAAAGCTTTTGTTCACTTTTCAAAAATATCAATTGAAAAATCCAACAAATTTACTACAAAATTTCAAAGAAATATTTGTTGAAGCAATTAAAATTGCCTGGCCGACATTTACATGCATTGCCCACTGGCACAAAACTGAAGCATGCGCTGTTTCTTAACAAAACCTGACAACCGTTCACAGTCTTGCTTTAGGGCTATTCAAAAATTATTAGTTTTAACTTTATTGCGGCATATTCAGAGCTTAACATTTAAATCCTCAAAAACCATTTGCCTTTCCAAGATTCGCTACACCCAGCATTCTTTAGCCATTTATATGGCTGCATAAAGTTTGTTCTGCTGAGCTTTTTGAGATTATTACAAGAAACCTTAGCTTGCTGGCAAAAATGTAAAAGCGCCATAAAAGCAACAACCTAAAACTTTGACCTCAAGAATCTTTAAGTTTCGTTGGAAATTTATGCGCAGGATTATAATAAGTAAGTTATTTATAAATGTCATAATTTTTCTGACTTTTCTAGCATGTAGCTACTAAAAAAACTGTAAATCTTATTTTTAAGGTATGCAAAATATTAATAAGTTTTGTTTTTTTTTTGTTTTGTTCTTTTCTTTTAGCATAATTTATGCATACCATAGCGAAAGTTAGCAGTCGGTCGTTAAATCGCGGTTATAAATTGTTGGCCTATGCGAATCACGTCTGCACAATTCAAATGAAAATGCAACAAAAACAAAAATAAAAACCAAACAAAAACAAAAAAATAAAAACTACCATGAAAAAATATGAAATAAAATTTGAATTTCTTTAAATATGTATAACGAGCAATAGCTCAAAAAAATTTATTCATACCTACCAACGAAAGCAAATAATTTGATGACTATCAAGTGCGCACGAGTTGGCATTTTTAGGTGGAATTTGTTTGTTGCAAATGGCAACCGGAGAAAAAATAATAGAAAAAATATTTAAAAAAAAAAATAAAATCGTGGCTGCTGTTGTCGCCACAACACGTAGTATAGGTAGACGCTGCTTGTATGGCACACAAAATATTCATACAAGCACACATTAATTGCCAGTCCTTAAAAATCATGGCCCATTAGAGCAGCTACACTGCAAGCTTTTATAACTATATGACGCTTGGGAACTGCGTAGCCTTTGAAATAGAAAATATAAAAATAAATATTCAAAATAGATGAGTACTAAAATCAAATAGAGACACTTCACAGCAGTTAACTATGCACACGCGGGTCAAAGAGAGTTGTTCAGTTTGAAAAAATTATTAAGGATTTTGAAAAAATACTATTTCTTATTGCAAAACTAAATTCTTATTGAAGTTTGTAAAAATTTAGTGAGACCACAATTTTATTTTTTTTTTTTTTTTTACTTAAATTTCATAGAGATTGAGATAAAGACGTGTTCTAAAACTGACGTTCTTTCAAGCTAAAAATTTTGCAAATTAATGTGAACATAAATTAAGCAGTTTAAAAATAATGACAAAATATTAATTTTATTTTGCCTTAAACAGAGGCAAAATAAATAATAATTTAAGAACAAAGCTTCAAAAATTGACTTTTAAAAAAATCTAAGTCTTAGAATAAGACTGATTTTATTCTTTTTTTTTTTTTGACTTGCTAAAACATCGTTGATTTAAATCTCTAAAATATTAAGACTCAAAGAATAAAAATTTAATTTTCAGTAATATAAGCTTCATTTTTTTTTCTTATATTACAGTACTTTCGGACTTTAAATACTCGCGTTGCAGTTGTCTACATCGAGACCTGGGGCAAAAATCAAGCGGTTATCGATGGCAGCAAGGACATTAGCAAAGCCATATCAAATTTCAACGATTACACGTCGCGTAATCTTTTTCAAATTGAACGAGATACAACACAGCTGCTAACGTAAGTACAAAAAAAAATTAAAAAAAATAAGCACAACACAACAACAAAAAAAAAAAAAAAAAAAAAAAAAACAAAAATCAATTTGATTGAATTTATTGAAGTGGTACAAATTTTTTGAGCCCTACCAGTAGACACCTTAATTGAGGCGGATTACATGTGTGCTGAATATGTGTGTGTGTGTGTGTGTGTGTGTCTGTGTGTTTAGATGTGGCAAGTGGATGGTGATCAAAATAAAGCCACTTAAGAAATTCTGACAAAGTTCTGCCGTGTCAACAGATCTATCAATAAATGCCAGCAACATGAGGTTGTGCCTAACACAACACGGACATTCATTCATACCGTGATGCTGTTGCGTGAATCACTTAACAATTCACTACGTATGCTGTATAAATTCCAACACGCACACATGCACACACAAGCACACACACACACATACACGCATACATACAAACCACATGACTGATGCCTACTCAATCAAAATCATTGCTCCCACACACACGCACATTCATTTCAGCATAGTTCGTTTTTGGTAGCGGCCATAAAACATATAAAAATACTTATCAGGAGCAAAAAAAACAGCAAATATTTCTATTTTATATATCGCAACGCTACAGCTAATCAACCTTAGCCCGCAAGCTAAACGAGAACGAACGAAAGGAAAAAAAAAAAAAAAAACAAAATAGAAAAATGTAACAAAAAGGTAGCTTAGCCCAAATAAAATTAGAGTTAGTGAGCACAAAAATGGCACAACATAAAAAAAGAGCAAACACATTCGGTGCTACTAAATGATAAAATCAATTGCTACGTGACCGGAAGTTAAAACAGCCAAATTGAAGAAGCATTTCTGTCAATGCGCGATTGTTGTTTCAGCGTTTTTACGCTGGCTAAACTTGAGCACCCATCACTACTCTCATCATCTTCATCATCATCATCATCATCATCATCATCATCATCATCATCATTATCATCATCATCCCTATCACCACAACCGGCACGCATTGCTCTGCATGATGTTAAACCCACTGCCGCCGTTGTCATGGTTGCAATGGGCATGAACGCAAATCTATCTACAGCTGTCACCCACTTCACTCTCAAATGATGACTGTCAGAAGACAAAACAACAACGTCTCACACCGCCTATAACGTCAATATTTATTTCGCCAACTAGAGTTGGGGCAAGCATAACATAAAAAAAAAAATATAGCCCAAACCATGCCACAATTTATGCCTTGCTGCGTCTTTCTTGCCAATGTAAATATTTATGCAACAATTGAAATGTTGCGCATATAAATCATGCTTTGCCACCGCGGCTAATGTTGCCGCAAATATTTTCAGCTCCAATAAATCTATGGTTTCTTCATTTTGTATAGCCGATGTTGGCAAAAACAAAAAAAAACTTGCTTAAAATTGGGTTTCGGTTAAACATGAGTAGCACACACAAGTATTGCAAATTCATATTATTATTGCTAGGCTTTGAATTTTAAATGCTTCGAAGTTTCAAATTCTTAGAAAAATTTGGCAAAAAACATAATAAATTGGTGCTAGATGAAACACGAAAAGGGCTGTTCATTTAAAAAAAAAAAAAAAAACTTCGCACAAGTAGATCAAAAGTGACGCACAATATTTATTTTCCTAACAAATGTATGAGTCCATCAAGTTGAGTATTTACAGTAGAATATTTTTTTTGAATCAGGATGTCAGGGATAATGTAAAAATTTGAAGAAATTTAAAAAAATAAAACAATTTTTATTCTACTGCAAAACTTGTAAAAGGTTTTTTTTAACATAGATATTATGTTGCTAACATATTTTTAACAACAAATTTTGTTTCGGTTTTCGATGTGAATATTGCTCAAAAGTCGTACTGAAATCTCAGCAAAACAGTTTTAGAATAAGTGAATGAATTAACATGCATTTCAAAGAAAAACATGAGTTTAAACAAGTAATTAAAAAGTTTTTGCTCCACGCATCAGCTTATGTTTTAGTAAAGCTAACAAAAAAATGTCCACAGGTGACAGTCTCCATTTTTTATGATTTTCGGAAAAAAAAATTCTTTGGATATCTGAGGAGTTATTCATTCAAAAAGTTGAGCTTTTGAATTTAGTAAAGATTTTTATGATTTATCCTGCAAAAAATTAAAAAATGTTTTAAAAAAATTTGAGAAAACTCATGCCATTTATTTTGCTTATCGTAAAAATGTTCATATTTGGTACTATGGATGATTAAACTATTGTTTTCTTGTGCGATGAGACTTATTAGAAAAAAGCCCAAATTATGTATGGCAGCCCTTTAAAATTTTAACTTTTCCCAAGATAAACATGGCGATAGACCATAAAAAAATGAAATTATTGATACCCATAAAATTTTACTTTAAGGAAAATAAATGCATTTTAATGAAAAAAAAAATAAAAAATCTTAAAAAACAAAAAAAGTGTCAGTTAACAAATTGAAATAATTACCTCTACATACTTTTTTGATATCGACTTACAAAAAAAAAACAAAAAAAAATTGGCCATTTCAGCCCTTGAAAGGACTTTGACCGAGCTTCTTATAATCAATTGTGTTGTGTGTGTTATTAAATGTTTGCACACAATTGACCGAGAACTGGACCTACATGTTTTATGCAGACTCCGAACGGCTAAAGTTCATGTTCTCAAGTAGCTTTTCATGGCATTATTTACTCTCTGAGGTTTGCCATTGTTTGCAGAGAGGTGGTGACCGATCAGAAAAATTTTTTTATCGCAAAAACTTTTCGCCGCGACTGGGGATCAAACTTGGGCTCTGAGCATGCTTAGCCACACATTTAACCTGCATGCCACGGTCACCACGATATCGATTTAATATTACAAAGAACTACAAAATCGAAATTACAACAAAATTTTTGTATGAAAAATTGATGCCAATCATGTGCGGTTTTTTTAAGAGCTTTTGTTTTTTTAATACCAAATTTGTAAATGTTTGCATAGAAAATAGCAAAATTATAGCAAAAAAACAAAATTTTCACTGATATTTGAACTCGAGTTTGAAATCCTTAACCATCGATTGAGCACGTATAAGATAAGTCAACCTTAGATCGAAATTGCCCTCACACAAAATTTCATTGACAAAATTTTATTTAACAAAATTGCCCTTTTTTAGAATTGTCCTTTACAAAATTTACTCTTTATAAAATTTCCCTTTAAAAAATTTTCCCTTCAGAAAATTTTCTTGTACAAAATTCACCTTTTCAAAATTGTACAAAAAAAATATTAAAAAATAATATCGACATAATATTCATTGTTGCATTTTTTCATTGCAGTATTGTTTTTCAATTATGTTCGATCTGTTTGGCTCATCACTTCGCTGAAACAGGTTTCCAAACTAAGAGTAACTGTTGTTTTTTATTGTTATGAATAATCAATTTTTTTGGCAACGAAATACTAAATTACAGTCATAAGTCAGTCAAAAATTAAGGAATATGTTCTAGCATTTATCATAATTTTAATTGTCGGTCAAGTCTGAAATTTTTGTATTGAAAGAAAATCTAGGGGGGAAAAATTTTTGTAAAGGGCAATTTTGACCCCAACCCCATTTTAAATGATAATTTTTTGTTTTGGTTTCTTGTATAATTGTATTCAATTAATTTTTGAAAAATAAAAACTTTTTAACAAAAAAAAAACCTACTTCAAAATCACTACAAAGTAAAAAATAATTTTAATTACTTTTACTATTTATTTATTGGTCAAATTTGATAATTTATTTATATTCATTATTATATTGGAAATCTTATGATATCAATTATTCTGAATTTTTTTTATTTTTATCATAAATATATTAATTTTTTATGATAATAAAAGCTTCTAGTCAGCGCTAATCATTGACATAAAATGATGATATTTTTGCCATCCCTACTCTATTTAAGACTTTTTTATTTGTGAATATCCTGCTTAGGTGACGCTGTATTAATTTTTTATCTTAAATTTTCTTAAATCTTAATTAAAATGCTATATGTGTGCTGCAGCTGCACAAAAAATCTGATTACATTAGCGCCGACTTCGAAGCTTTTATTATCATAAAAAATTAATATATTTATGATAAAAATAAAAAAAAATTCAGAATAATTGATATCATAAGATTTCCAATATAAAAATGAATATAAATAAATTATCAAATTATCAAAGTAATTAAAATTATTTTTTACTTTGTAGTGATTTTGAAGTAGGTTTTTTTTTTTTGTTAAAAAGTTTTTATTTCTTTCTTTTTAGAGAAAATGATATATTTTAAAAAGTGTATAAATTTATGCTCATAATATGGAAAATGCTTTTCTGTCGTTTCTTATTCTGTTCATTGTCAGTATCTTTATAAGTACCTACTTTTGTATTTTTATCAGTACCCCAATGTCAATATTGATTGAAATATAGTGTGTTTTTAAAAGTGACACGCCTCTTTGTCGAGAATATCACACTCTTTGTCATAGTGTTTTCAATAGTTCTACCCATTCTAACAATGAATTTTATCACCCTTAAGTCAATATTATAGTTTTTTTACACACTGCCACACCTCTTAGTCGAATAACGCCCAATTCTTCGGTAGTAATTTGTAATAATTGTGCCTACGTCTGTACTTTTTCAGTTAGTAGTGTCAGTATTCGATTTAGTGTTTTCTAATATTGCCACACCCCTTTGTCGAATGACGCCCACTTTATTGACAATAACTTGTTATAAGTGTGCCTACCTCTGTACTAAATATCAGTACTCTAATGTCAATATTATTCGAGATACAGTGTGTTTTAAATATTGCCACACCCCTTTATCAAACAACGCCCACTTTATTGAAATTCATTTTTTATAATTGTGCCTACCTCTGTAGTAAAGTTTAGTACTCTAGTGTCAATATTATTCGAGATACAGTGTGTTTCATATATTGCCAAACCCTTTTTTCAAACAACGCCTACTTTATTGAAATAAATTGTTTTATAACTGTGCCTACCCCTGTAGTTAACTTTAGTACTCTAGTGTCAATATTATTCGAGATACAGAGTTTTTATAATATTGCCACACCTCTTTGTAGAATAACGTCCACTTAATTGACCGTTATTTTATATTATTGTACCTATCCTTGCATTTTTGCTGTGAATTTTATTGACTCTAGTACTCTAGTGTCAAAATTTACTGAGATACAGTGTTTTTTTATAGTGACATGCCCCTTTATCGAATAGCGCCCACATTACTGGCAGTTATTTGTTATATTTGTACCTACCTTTGTACTAAATTTTAGTATCGTAGTGTCAATAGTAATTGAGATACAGTGTTTTTTTAATATTGCCACTCCCCTTCTCGAATAACGCCCATTTTTTTTTTTTACAAAAATTTGTAGTAATCTTTCCTACCGTTGTAATAAATTTCTGTACCCTAGTATCAATACTTTTTGAGACACAGTAATTCTTTTATATTGCCACACCCCTTTGTTGAATAGCGCCCACTTTTTTGATAGTAATTTTTAATAATTGTGCCTACCTCTGTACTTAATTTCAGTACTCTAGTGTCAATTTTCTTCGAGATACAGAGTTTTTACAATATTGCCACACCCTTTTTTAGAATTACGCCCACTTAAGTGATCGTCATTTTTAATATTTGTGCTCGCCCTTGTAATTTTACTGTGAATTTTATTACCGTAGTGTCAATTTTTACTGAGATACAGTGTTTTTCTTATAGAGACACGCCCTTTTTCGGAATACCACCCCCTTTCATAGACATGCACCTCCGCGTTGATAATGTCTATATGTTGACAAAAAATTACGGCAATCGGGCAAGTACTTTAGGAGTAATCGATGTACATACATTCACAAAAAAAAAAAAAAAAACAGAGAAACCAACCAACTTGAGAACCTCCTCCTTTTTGAAGTCGGTTAATAACTTTCGTTTGATAAAGGTGTATTGATTATTTTCTCAGTAATAAGTTCAAAAAGGACAATTTTGTAAAGGGACAATTTCATAAAGGGACACTTTTGTAAAGGTGCAATTTTGTAAAGAGTAATTTTTGCAAAGTACAATTTTGAAAAAGGGAAATTTTTAAAAGGACAATTTTTGAAATGGAAATTTTGTGAGGGTGAATTTTGTCAAGGGCAATTTTTGTAAGGGAAATTTCGACCCGCTCCCGTTCAATCTATAAAGTTTTCAGTCTAGATTATGAAATCTTGGCAACTCTTAACAGATTCAAAATGCAATGAAATGTATATTTGCAATATTGTTTTGAACCTTTATATTTTACCACAAAATTCGTGTAGTAAAAATTCTATCCACAGTTAACCAATTTTTTTTTTTAACAACAATTTTATGTAGACAGTTTTTATAGATTCTCTTCTCGCTCTTTTTTAGTTAGTGAAAAAACTCATGTTTTATTTTATAACCAACTTTTCGTTTCGCAATAAACAATTTCAACTCTTGACACAGATTTTGACAGAATAGCAGGGCAAAGAATATTTTCTTTAACATCAGTAGATGGTCAAGTGAACTTGTTAAACGATAATTTGTTAGAACTTTTTGAAAACCATGTTTCCCTAAGAATGAAAACTAGACAAAATTTAAGTCACCCATTATATAGTCACGATTCAAGAGCTCTCTCAATCAAAAGCTTACCCTGAGTTTAATAGATAAATGACGTTTACACATTTTGAGGTCTATATTTCTGCAAACAAGCTATCAATGCTACAAGACGTGCAAAATCTCAGTTTGTATCTCAGTATCTCAATAATAAATTTGTAAGAAACCAAAACTGTGATAGTATAAAGCTAATAAGTCAGAAATCTATGATATAAACGAATCTGCCTAGAATGACATGCTTATTTTTTAAACATAAAGGTCATGCTTCGTCGAATCGACGACACCATTTTTTAAAAGGCCCCTACCGACGTTCTATACGGAAAAATCTTTAGAAATCGCTTGTTTTTGATTATTCAGATTATTTAGAATAAGAGAAAATACCAAACAATTTTATGTAAAATAGTTTTTAATAAAAAATAAATCTTTTCTGTTTGAGTTCATTTGACTTTTTTTTAAAACAGGTACATAAAATCAAATTAAATATTAACTACTTTAAGCATACATTATATATAATATTAATTTTTATCTTAAAAACAAAGTTCTACATTGTATTCAGATGAAGTTTTTAAATGGATGAAGTAATACGATAGACACTAGGCAGTTAGTTTTTTTTAGCCCCCACTGTACCAAAGCAAGCGCTGAAACAATCAAATTCATCATTGGATTCGTTGTAGATCGATAACATTTTTTCCAATTTCTTAATATTTATACATGTTTTTGGTTGCAGATTTTGCGTTTCAGCAATAAAAATGGAATATAATTAAAAAAAACTACAAAAAAAATGCCAAAATATGAAACTGAAAAAGTTACTCAAAAGCCATGCTTCATCGTTTCGACGACGATAATTCTTAAAAATCATACTTCTAAACTATTTTTTCGGTTCTACGTCTGCGCATACGTTCAAGCTAGACTTTGACTGGTGCTATAGGAAAATGCAGAAGAAAACAAAATAAAACAAGGAAGAAAAATGATTTAATGTAACCATGCGTCGTAGATTAGACGAAGCATGTCCTTCCAGGGTTAATTAAAAATTTAAATTTGACAACAACAAAAACTAAACCTAAATGAAGTTCATACTCTCCAACTGTATTAAAAGAATAACACGACAATTAACAACTTTAACCATCCTATCCTCACCGTAATGTGCTGACAAATGATCAAAACTACCCAGCCCTACTTCAGAGTCAATTCAACCATTTAATCAAATTGGCTGAGAATTTACACTTGTAAAACAATTTGGCAGCACATTTTTCAAATGCCATTCCTTTGTCCGTCCCAAATACTGAAAATTACCAAAAAAAAAACAAAACGAAAACATAACAACAACAAAAATAAACACTTATGTAAACCAAGAAATCCTGCTAAAACTATAAACATTAACGAAAGCCAACAAGCACACGCGTATCTAACATTTGTTTGTATTATAAACACGCATAAATACATAAACTTAAATATGCAGGCAACATATCGCTTGGGTCAAGTCTTGGGCAACCCTAACTAATTTTTTCACTTACACGCTACTACTTAGACTAGTCTGTGATAGTGTGTGAGCAAAAGGACTTTGCTACTGCCAATAAAATATTTCAGATAAACACAAACATACAAGCGCCATACAAACGCGTAGAACAACTTTACACATACAATTTGCGCCTTTTATAGTGCCATTAATTAACCGAAAAACTCAACTCTACAAAGTTCTTTAGCCAGTTCTGCAATATATCAAGAGCACCACCGGCTGATGGTACTATTAGACTCCAACTCCATGTGGAACCATCTCAAAGTATAGCACATTCTTCAGTGTAGCATAGAAAAAAAAAGCATTAAGATGAGCATCTACTGAGAAAGTTGTAAAGGCAGCAGCTATATAGCTTATCGATAAGCAGCAACACCAGCAGTAGCTGCAGCAGCGTGACAACTGAAAGTTAGACAAAACCAGCACAGGGGAGACGGAATGAAAAAGTGTCCTTTGAATGTTACCCAAATGTATTGCTTAGTTTATAAATTTTGTTTATATTGTATAAATTATGTAGAAGAACACTTAACAACATTGGAAAAGTAAAAATTAATTTCAGTTAAGAACTCAAGGTTGTTGGTTGTCATGTAGGCAAATTCATGAATGTGGCTCATGTGGTGTGTTTGCCTGAGAGTGGGGGTATGGGTGTGTGTGTGTGTGTGTGTGTGTATTTTTACAAGTTATGTTAGTTGATTGTAAGTGGTTGTTGTTTTTGGTATTGGTATTGATTGAAACAAACACTCAAACACACAAGCAACTCATTAATCAGGATCCTACAAACATATGTTTTATTAACTTCTATGTAAATACAAGCAAAAGTTAGTCCTTTTTATTGTTTTTGTTTGCTTTCTAGAAAAGATTTTTGCTAGACTGCAGATGAACAGCTCGTTTTAATCAAATACTTATGAAAAAAAAAAAAAAATTAAAACCTTTTTGTGCCCAAATTAACTGCGAATAAAGCTTAAAAGAAACGGCTCTTGATTATGTTCGTTTCTAGAACAAATGGCAAGATGGAGGAAGTCAAGGATTTATGTTTAAGGCAATAAAGTAATACATTTGGCAATACTGTTTACACAGCAAAATATTACAAAGGATTCTGCAGAGGATAGCGCAACATTGATAACAGAAATTAATAATTCAATAACTTCGTATGGTAGAGAGCAATAAGCAATGCTGCTGCAAATGGTAGAAAGTAATAGAAAAACTTTGAAAAACATTACATAAAATCATGTTTTTAAAGAAAAACATATGTAAATATTTATAAATATTTAATAAAAATAAAAAAAAAAAATAAAACAAATTGGCCATTTCAGCCCTTGAAAGGACTTTGACCGAGCTTCTTATGATCAATTGTGTTGTGTTTTGACCGAGAACTGGACCTACATTTCTGCTTTTTTTGGACCTCGCTGAGGTTTGCCATTGTCTGCAGAGAGGTGGTGACCAATCAGAAAAAATTTTTATTGAAAAATCTTTTCGCCGCGACTGGGGATCGAACTCGGGCTCCGAGCATGCTAAGCCACACACTTAACTTGCATGCCACGGTCACCACGAACACCATGCATAACTATGCATTCAAAGTATTAAAATTTTTAAACATTATTAATTAATACCTTATTAATACCTTTTGATTTTTTTTGGAAGTTTAAGAAGTAGAAAATTTTCAACTCATAAATTCATGAGTTTAGGTTTTTTAAAAGACTCTGTCGTAAATATCTGTAATTTTTTCCAAATTAAACTTTCACTTAATTAAACTAAATTTAACTTCAAGCCATTTTTATTATCAAAAGTTTTAAAATAACAAAAAAGTTTACTAAATATGGTCACAAAATTCAATAAAAATCATATCAAAATTTCAGATGAGTTGTATTAAGAGTAGTTCCGGCAGGTTTAACAAAACATTTCGTTAAAAAAAAAATTATTTAAGCCATCACGCTACAAAGCATTCTTTTAACCACAACGTCTTTTATTTTTATTCATGTAAAAGATGACGTTGTCATAAGCTTTTTATGGAAAATAAAAATTCCATCAGTAGGTTTTTTTACTAAACCATAAAAACTTGTCACAAAAACTGTGGATTGCCAGAGTAAACTGTTAGTTTTTATAGGTTTTTATCTATGAGTGAGCAAGTATCTAAGTGTTTATGAGTGTGTGTGTGTGTGTGTGTGTTTTGCTACCCCTAGTGGACACATTATAATCGCATAAAATATTTAAGTTTATGACTGAAATGATTTTAACATTTAAGCAAATAACCTACCAGCAACAACAACAAAGCACAACAAACATAACTACAACCCCAGATCTGTCGACGAAGAACTCTCACTCGCCGTCACTCTACCAAGCAGCCAACCAATGCAATCCAATCTAAGAAAAAGCCTTTCAAATCACAAACATGTTTTAACAGATTCCAGCAGCTTGTTTCTGCCTGCTGACAGTCAACTCTGCGCCATTTTATAATATTTTGTTAATAGCCTTAAGAAGTGTCGCGGGACTTCACGCGACGACAAAACAGCGATTTGACAACCAGCTTGCAAACCAACAGACACACACACACACACACACACACACACTCACAAATGCAAACCTTCATACGCGTATGTTATTCATGCGTATGTGAGTGCGTCTAAGTGAAATCATGTAGTTGAGCACGTGTTGTTGCGTATAATATTTTTATTACATTACGTAATTGGCAAATGTTGTTGTTGTTGTTGTTGTTGTTGTTGTATGTGCTTGAATGTTTTCTTCCTTGCATGCCACACATACACACTATTTGTCATGACACCGCAGCCGACTCTTTGCTATTTCAAGGATAAAATTATAGCAAATAAATTTTCACATTTCTAAGGATAAAGGATAAAAAATCCAAAGAAAAAATAAAACGAAAACAACATAACAGCAGCAGCAGCCTTAAAAAATTTACAAAATATTTCAGCGCGAAATTGCAAAATAGGCAAATACTGTGTTTATATTGCTGCGGCAGGATGTGCCAGAAATTGTATACTTGTTTGAAGTTTTTTTTTTGTTTTAATTTTTTTTTCTCTTTTTTGTACTGCCTCGATTTGCCGCATAAAAACAAATGAAATGTAAATTTTGCAGATGTTTACATAGATTTAGAGAAGAGAAAAGAATAAAAAGATTTGTTGAAAAAAAGCAAAAAAAAATTGGCGAATAAAGACAAAAGGGATATTCTATAGGCATATATTTGAGCACAATTGCCTAGGGGAGGGTCGTTTGAAATTAGGTCACACTTCAAAATGTTTCAAAACTAGAAAATACTACATTGATTTGAATAAACATACATATGCAAAATGCGTTCAAAGTTATTTTCTAGTAAACTTTTTTAAGAGAAACTTCTTATGTTTTGTAGGTAGGTTCAGAAATAAAACGAAAATGAACTGAAATCGTTTATGCAAGTATCAAACATAGGTTTTACCAAACATAAGAGTTACAACCAATTTCGAAATATGAGCGTTTTATGTATGTGTAACTTAATTGGTATTGAATACATTAATTTGACACTGGAAGTGAAATTTTAAGTATTTTACTAGTGGACTTTGCATAATAATAAAAGTGAAGTAAGTTTTCTCGAGGTCCTCAAAATAGGTATTTCTTGTGAGTTGATTTTGCATTGGAGCCAAATCTTTTTCCGAGTTTTAAAACAAGAAATAGTCACTTGCGGCTTAATCCGGAGAAAAAGATGAATAAGGGAGCAATTCGCAGCCCAATTCATGATATTTCGTCATGGAGACTGGCATGGTTTATGGTCGATCGTGAGCAAACGTGGCAACAAACTTGCGGCTTACTTTTTCATATTTAAATCATCATTCAAAATCGAAACCACTGATCTGTGTTATGTTCCCATGGCTTTCACAATTTCCCGCACTTTTAATCTTCGATCGGCCAACACTGCGGTCAGAATTCAACAGACAGATGCTTGTTGTCAAGAGCAGTGCTGCCCTACCAGTTAAAAGACGGGTAATCCACAGTCATGAACTTATTGAGTTTTTTTAAAAATTGTTGGGTGTTGGTACCCACATACGAAGATTCATTCTCCAGAATTTGTCAAATAATGGATATGAGTGACTTAGAATCAAAACTCACCACCTCCACTTTAAAAAAAATTTAGTTAATGATGCAGTTTCGTCATTTTTTCTTGATTGATGGCTAACATAAAAATATTATTGCAAGGCTTTGAATCTCCATCGCTCACAACCACGACTTTTTTAAGTTTGGTCTTAAAACTTTCAAAAGTGGAAAAACTGATAGGTTTCAAACCAACGTCACCTCAAAATTTTAAAAGTGGAGCTTGTGAGTTTTGATTCTTATCCACTCATATGTAATGATGTTTTTAATATGATGTGTTCATGAATATGGTAGGATAAGTTTGGTATTTGTATGATGGGAGTCATAAGGTATTTGTATATTCCTCCTACCTATATATCATAAGGTATTCTGTGTCTCTTCTAAGATTATGTTGAACCTACATTTGAAGTATTTAAGACTTTTTTTATGTAGCGATTTTTATATGTTTTTGCTTCTATCTCTTCTCGTATTCAAAATTATCGAAATTGCATTCAAGCACTGTTATACAAGTATACCCTTTGCTGGTTTTTTTTTAATATTTAGTTTCCGCCCTGAAATAAAACTTATTTTTTAGTTTTACTTCATACTTACAAAGAAAAGTACCCAAAGGACAGTCAGCCGATTTTAATGATTTTCGGATATGTGATATTAGACAAAAATCTAAGGTTGAAGTATTTTTTTATACGTGCTCAATTCATGGTTTAGAGTTTCAAACTCGCGTTAAGAAATCAGCGAAAATTGTGTTTTTTTGCTATAATTTCGCTATTTTCAAAATAAATTTTTGTTGTAATTTTTTATAATATTTAGTCGATATCGAAAAAGTACGTAGACGCAAGTGTTTCATATTCATTAATTTTGGATTTAAGGAAATGTATAAACAGACCTTTATTATTTTTTTTTTAAATTTTATACCGTTTGTAATAAAATTTTTGTTTTATTCTTAAAAAAAAATTTTTATTACATTTAAAGTACCCAATATGGGTATCAAAATTTTTTGTTTTTTTAAAGACCTTTTGTTTAAATATTTAACGCAAAGAACGAAGCGAGTCCGGTATAGAAAAGTATATATATTCTTGATCAGGGTCATCTCGTGAGTCGAGCTATTCATGTCCGTCCGTCCGTCCGTCTGTGTATTATCCGCAAACACAGGATAAGAAGAAAGAGTTGAGATCACTCTAAAAAGTAAAGCGTATTTTAAAGACTGCCTTTAATTCAACTTGTGCCTGAATTTAAGCATGTTTTGCATTTTAATATTCTAAATGCTTAAAAACCTAAAGAAGCATATTTGAAGTCAGCTTTTGGAAGTTGATTTTAAGACAAGCTAGTTTAATTTAAAGAAATATATGGGTTGTAATGTTAAAAATAGCTACAATTCATCATATGGGTCTTAATTCAAGATAATTTGCATTGCTATTCAGGCCAGTTTGTTTACGAAAAGGGCTGAAATTCAGCGAAGTAAGGATGCATTTACCACTTAACTGCCTTTAAGTCAGACATCATTGAATGCTGTTTTACAGTATAAAAAGGCAAAAGTAATTTCAGCAAAAGCCGTCTTAATGCTGTTGCAGCTTATTTTAAGACAGTTTTTCACCTTATATGAAGATTTATTTTTTACAGTGATAGGAGCAGATGTTTTAGAATGAAACACGGAATATTTTTAGAATCCGCCTACGGACACGCCCACCTCCCATATTACCCAAAAACTAAAAACTCAATAAATAATCTCATGTTTACCCTACAGAGATAAAACTTAGTACGTATGTATTTTATATCAAAAGAAAAGATGTTTTCGAAAAATGGATGTCATCCTTTCACGGCAACGCCCATCTCCCATGCAACCCAAAAATTTAAAACTGAATAAATAAGCTCGTATATAACCTACAGAGATAAGATTTGGTACGCATGTTTTTTATAACAAACTAAAGATAGTTTTGAAAAATGGACGTCATTTTCTAACAGACACGCCTACTTCTCATGCAACACAAAAATTGAAAACGCAATTCATAAGATTATGTTTAACGTAAAGAGATAAAATTTGGTACGTTTATATTTTATAGCAAAATACAGATGGTTTTGAGAAATGGATGTCATCCAACTACGGACACGCCTACCTACCATACAACCCAACAATTAAAAACTCATTAAATAAGCTAAAACGTATTAAAAAATTTGGTGTTATCCGTCCCCGAATGCGCCCACCTCCCATATAACCCACAATAGCTAAAATACCATAAAGGCATTGACATATGGGCATCTCCCAGTGGCACGGACGCGACATTCGCACGGTTTTAATTACTCGAAAAACAAGAAACAAACAAAATGAGCCGATATGTATTTAAGTGTTCTAACGCGACGAAAGAGTGCTACATTTTATAAAAATATTTGCGAGATTTAGTACAAATTAGTACAAAGTAATAAGCAATCATTCAATGGAACGGACGCGACAAAAAACAGAAGTTTTTTTAAGCTCGTATAGAAATATGCAAAATTTAGCTAATTTTGAGAACTTTTTTTTATTTATAATATACATGTTAATGGAGGTCAAAGTATAACTATTATTCGTAGACTTATGAAATAAAAGAATTATCTCTTATCTTTTTTTAAATAGATATAGCACGACTACGGACGCGACATCATGGACGCGACAAATTTTTCCACAGTAGTAAAATACAGTAAAGATGTTCATTATAAATTTTAATAAAAATACATCATAATAAGTTCAATTCAAGTTACATAGCAGAAATACTAATCAAAATAAAAAAAAAATAAAGTTAAAAGCTGTTAGAGTGATTTATTTTAATGTTTTTCTTCTTCACTTTTGGTGGACCTTTTTTGGGAGATGCCCATATGAGTTACAGGAATAAAACTTGCAAATTTTAAAAATTTCTGTAAAGTTTTCATCAAAATTGAAATGCTTATAAAATATGGGCTTCATCCACTCACGGACACGCCCATTAACAAAACTATTATTGTATTTTGAAAAAGGAGGTTTAGGGTATTTCATAGTGGGCTAGACCCTCTTCAAACTTTTTTTACTTGTTTTTTTTTTAAAACTAGAATATTTTTTTGTTAGATATTAAAGAAAATACTGCTCCTTGTAATTTTTTATAATTTTTATTAATTCAAAATTTTAAATTCTATCCCTCATTAATGTGGTAAAATAAATTTTGTGTCAAATACCATATCGAACGCTAAATACAAAACAGTCACAACTCTAAATTTTTCAATACCGACTTTTTGTTATAAATCAATTCGCAAAGCACATATTTCATTATTTACGAAGAATGAAGTTTGTGAGTTTTAATAAAACATTTATTTTCTGCTGCAGTTTCAAACAGGGAAATTTATTTTAAGCTTCTCCTAAAAAGTTATGAGTTGTGACTGTTTTGTATTTAGTGTGCGATATGTTAAGCACAAAAATTAAAATTGCTTCAATATTCATTTGATACCCCTCGATAATTTTTCAAATTTAAAAAAAAAAAAAAATGAAACAGTTTCGATAGTATCGTAAGTGTAGACGTTGAATTCCGTTTAAGTTCTAACCTCTTCTTCTTTGTCTCTTTGGTCCGATTGTTTTGTTCATTTTGTACGTATTTTTTATTGATAGTCCGTAAATTAATTAATAACACTCAATTATGGACCTCTTATCGAGACCAAAACAAACAAATGATAAAATGAGCAAGAAAAATGAAACAAGCAAAATGTCAAAATTTTTCGATCATTTCGTTAAGTTTGACAGGTTGAGTTCATTGACTCAGTTGAAAACAGGTTGTGATTGACATCTTGTGTTAAAAAAGAGCACTTATTTCTTAGTAGCACATATAAGAACCCAATAAAGAAATAGTACATACAAGAACCCAATGAAGAGACTTAGGAATCAGTTCGTATAAAACAAAAACAAACTGATTATTGATATTCTTATATAAACACATAAATTTTTCTTCTTATATTTTACTATTTTGTGACTTTAATATAAAAGTGACAAAATCAAAAATTAGATATTCACTCTACGCAGGATATATCTGGCATTTTAGTATATATATATTATCTTTAAACGATGAGTATTAAAGGCTGTAGGTGTACCCTAAAGTATTCGTCAAAAACGTTTCATGGCCTTCAAAAAATCTGTTAAAACAATCAATGTCTAAAAATATTTTGCATAATTCTTGTGAATTAATACATTTTTGTAAAATGATGCTTATTTTTCGAGCAAAGAATAATTTGTTATACCTACTTTGCCTTTAAAATAATGATTTTTTCCTTCAAAATTTTCCAAATAACAGTTATTTTTGGTCCCTGATATTTAATAATATATCTCCTTTTTTTATCAAATTTTAATCATTACAACCAAACACGCATTTCTTCAAAGTACAATCGTTCACAAAAAAATTTTTTAAAAATCAAGTCAAGATTAATTAATAATAAAGCTCAAAATAAATATTTACGCTTTTCTTTGAACTAATAAAATTTTTCTTAATACAAATAAAATACAGATACGACCCAACCATTATGTTTACCATTTTTAACTCTACCCTATTTTCTGTTTCTTCAATAAACTTCTTCATCACTTTCTTTCGTTTATCCTTTCTTTGCAGAGGCGAAACATTTGCCGGCGGTGAAGCTGGTATGGCTGTGCCCGAAACTGTCTGTACGCCGCGAGCTGTTGGCATCAGCGTCGATATTAATGTCTATGAGCCGCATTTGTTGGCCAGCTCGATGGCGCATATGATCGGGCACAACATTGGCATGGGACACGATGATGGACGTAAGTAAAAAGCATAGAATATAAGATACAAAACAAAAAATATGATTAGAGAGCAATGAAAAATTGCAGCTGAATCATAAAAATTAAAAGTGCCAGGAAATAAAAACCACGCCATAAAAGCGTGACTTGATAAATGATTAAATAAAAATTTCTTGAATAGAAAAAAGAAACAAACAAAAAAAAAAAAAGAAATAAATAAACAACATATATAAACACCAAAATAGCAATTATTGTAAAATCAACAAAATGATGAAATGTCGCTGATGGCTGATAAGCTTAAGCTTGTTTTTATGCTGTTCTTTCTTTGCATCAACTGTCGATGAGTTGGTGTGTTTGTCATTATTTATTTTATGTACGCTTTTTTTTATTGATGTTGAAATATAAATAAAAATCTTCGTGCTCTGTTTGCTCTGCTACCGAGCATGCTGTGTAGACGGCTTTTGATGGTGTTAGCCAACCTTTAGGCCTGCCGTTATTCTTCCAATCCCTACACTTTGATTTATTAACAACGATTAGCATTTATAGGCAACAAAAGTGGGCAACGGGGCGCGTGGTAGTTGTATCTTATGGTTTTGCTTTCTTTCATCTTTTACTGGCGTTGGTTGGTTTTACTTTATTTTTCCTTTTTTTTTTGTTTTGCTGCTTTTTTTTTTTGCAATGCAGCAGATTATGATGAAAATCGTTGTTTTTTTTTTGCCAAATTCTCTATTCATTGTCTATAATTTTCAATCAATTTTTCTTTTATGTATTAGCATAAAAAACGTATATTTTGTAAAGCGTTTTGCTGTCAGCTTAAGTTATTTATGCGTTTCTTTGCGAAAAGAACATCAAAAACAATCAAGAACAATCGTAGGCAATGCTTAATGTAATCCTTCATTCATGCTTTTGTTGATTTTACTTAAGGAATAAAAAGTTAGGCTTGAATTTTTAGCAGTCTCTCGAACTGTTGTGGCACATAAGAACATTATTTAATTATTTAATATTTCTATCGAGTATTCTGTTAGCAACTATATAATAATATATTCTAAAATTTTTCAACTAAAACAGGCAGTGAATGTGACTGTCGCGACTGGCATGGCTGCATTATGGCGCAATCGATTGTGGGTCAAGAGAACGTGCAGCCCTATAAGTTTTCCGAATGCAGTAAACTTGATTATATTGACGCTTTGCGTACCGGCCATGGATTATGTTTGTTAAACAAACCAAATGAGGTAAGTGAATAGAAATTTTAGATGGTATATTTTATAAAAAGACAAGTGTGGGTTTGCCCAGCTTGGTTAAACAGTTTTAAAAATAAAATAATTATAATAATTATAATAATTACAATTATAATTATAATTATACTATATTATATTTGTTAATATGATTCAGCACACTTGGATCTTTTCCACTCCACTATATTTGTTTTTTTACATAATATATAATGCTTTTCTATTACTTTTTTGACTTAATTATTAATATTTTTTTTAATTAATTGAAATTGTATTTCATGAAAAATTGCACTTTTAAGAAGCTGAAAAAAAAGTCAAGTCAAAATATTCTACAGGTTTTTTTTCATGGCGGAATTTTTGTCAATAAAGTGAAAATATTGCCAATGTGCCGAGCATCTTATACCAGAGAAGTGTGCCGAATAAGGGTTAAACATACATGAAGACATTTTTCAGAATAGTTCTTGTCATGTTTAGCTTGTTTTTACAGTCATGGCTTTGATGGCGTTAAAATTTGTAGTTTTTGGATTGATACATCAAAACCAGGGTTTGTTGATTTTGCCTTTTTTTTTTGTTTGTCGTTATATTAATTCGGAGATAAAAGAATCAAACGTTTTGAGTGCTTCTGATTCCAAATACAAAATTTTTTTTTGCCTTTTTTTTCATTTTAGAAAAATTTTCCATTTTGTTGTGTATAAAAAATTGCATATAATTTAAAATTGCCAGAAAAACTTATTTTATAAAATTCTAAAAACAAGATAATTTTTACACGCTACACTTATTCTTTAAGAAAACTTAAAATTTTACTTTTTTTACCTTCATGTATGTAGGTAGACCAATTTTTTTAATTTTTAAAAATGTTGGATGATGTAAAAAAAATTTTAGTTCCAAAAGAGAGTTGCTCAAATTGTGTTCTTAAAATTGATCAAGGTTTTTGCTGTGAATAAAAGTCTACAGCAAAAACGTTAAATACACGAAGTGATCACAGGGTCCAATAATTCTACTTTGCCCAAAATTCTACGCATAAACGACGTAGAGTCAATCATTAATTGGTCGCTACTGCTAGATTTATTGGATGTTGAACTCTTGTTAAGCACATTCAGTTCATTCCAAATGAATGATACAAATTTTTATAATAAAAATTAATAATTAAAAAAAATTATTTTTATATTAAATGTAAATAAAATAAAAATACATTTTAAAAAGTTCGGCCTCTAAATTACTGCTGCAATTATCCGATTTCTATGAATTCGATGGAAAAACTAGCACCTAAGAAATGGAAAAATTCGATTAGAAAATGCCTTTTTCTGCTTCTTTTCAATGCCCATTTTGCCTTTTTTTGATTTTAAAGTGACACAAAATCCGGGCCCTGATCATAATTAAAAATTAAATCATTAGTTCTTAACCAGATTTTAGTGTTGACTACAAAATCATATTTCCTCTTAAAAGTGAGTTTTTATGCATAAAAACTGGAAATAATTTGACATGAATTAGTTAAAACAAAGCATTTAACCGTATGGAATAACATAGCTTTGTGGCGACTATCGTAGGATAAAATCTATCACTCACTTTGTGTGATAACTAATATTTCGTAACACGTTATATTCACGTGTGTAAAAAACGACATTTTATTGCTTCATGGGCTGTTAAAAGAAGTTTTCATGGAATTATTTTTTCTGCTGGAAAATCCTCCAACACCACCATACAATTTTTTGCTGTAATCGACCTTACTTTTCACCTCCGTGAATATTTGCGACATCTGGACACCCTGCATAATTTGGTTTCTACCTATTTTCATAGTCAGTATTTTATGAAAACTTTATAAAGAGCTTATTTCAGTTAAATTTATATTCAAAGCAATTGACAACCAAATATCCTTCCCTTAAAAATAAAACATTATTTTATAAATTAGAATAACTCTGCATAGAATAACCAGCATTATAAAAATATCAGCAATTTTTCAGTTTTCATTAAGATAATGGCTTGGCATCGGAAAAACTTAATTTTGTATAATGAAGTATCCGCGCATAAGTCAAAAGTTACTCCGTGGAGCATTCAAATATAACGAGAATTCAGATAACCACTGTGCCTCGTATCAGAAGCAATGTTAACCATAAATAGCGCCTCAAAGAGCTGCTAATGCTTTAGGACAGTAGCCTTACCTGAAAGAATAGCTGTTCGTTTGTAGAACATTAAATTAAAGAAATTTAACAAGCTGCCATGAAACTGAGAAGACTCCTTAACTCACTCTCACAAATATTACTATGCAGAACACTTTAGATGAAACGTCGTCTGGAAAAAGTTGCTTTCTATCGAAATTCTAGAGATGTGGCTGGGCGCAAATAAAGCAAAAAAAAGTGAACTAGCTTCTTTCCTTGGTAGAAACTAGCACTCTTATTTAAATGAAAATGAGATAATATGCCGGTGACTGAGATAGCAGCTAAGATCGAGAAAATAAGCCCTATTCGAAAAAAATTTAATGGGAATCCCCACAAAAAAGAATAACGCCCAAAATATTTTGGGCTTTAAAAAATGAAATAACGCCCAAAATAAAAAATGAAATAAAGCCCAAAATAAATGAAATAACGCCCAAATCAAAAATGAAATAACGCACAAAATATTTTCAAAGCAAATCATTAAAAATATTTTGGGCCTTATTTCATAATGAAATAACGCCCAAAATTTGTATGAAAAATATTTGGGCGTTATTTCATTTTTGATTTTGGGCGTTATTTCATAATGAAACAAAGCCCAAACTAAAAAATGAAATAATGCCCAAATAAAATGAAATAAAGCCCAAAATTTTGGGCCTTATTTCATTATGAAATAACGTCCAAATTTGTATGGAAATTTTTTTGGGCGTTATTTCATTTTTTATTTGGGCGTTATTTCATTGGGCGTTATTTCACTGAACCCATTTGATTTACAGTGCAGCAATAAAGTTTCTTGCTACACTACTACTTCCTACACTGTAAAAAATATTTTTTCTTTTTCGATTTAAGCTCTTATTTCGAACAACTTTTCTGACTCTATCTGTTATAAGTTATCTTCTTTGAATGACAGGGTGCTTTATATATAAGTTAATTGTATGTAGAATTCGAAAAATTTTAAAAATTCATAACTTATTTACTAATGAACGTATTGTAATGAGTAGAGAGCAAAAAAAAAAAATGAATAAATTCAATATTTTGTCATATGACATTAGTAAATTTTATTATTTTCTTTATTAAAAAAAAAAAAAACGCAAACAAAAACAATTAGGGATATCATTTTTTCTAAAAAAAATTATGAAAAATTAAGATCTTGTTACAGTCCTCAAAATTACATACTTTTTTGTGGGGGTTCCCATTACATTTTTTTCGATTAGGGCTTAAAAAATGTTTGCTACCGACGAGTACACTGAAAAAAAAATAATACATATTTGTCGACTTTCGCGACCTAAACTTTTATATCAGACACCGGTAAGTCAACTTTTGTTCAAAGTGTCTGCCTCATCATGCCTGAATTTTAACACAATTTTTTGAATATGTTCACCTTCAATTTCTGATCTGAATATCAGCTATTAATTAAGATGGGAAATTGAAATACTATTCACCAACGAATACAGCACTGAATTTTTCATATAAATGTCCACTTTTTTAGTTTTGAAATTTGATGTTCCTTTGAAAAAAAATTTAAGACAGAAAACGAACCTAAATGATACATACATTTATGCAGTAAATAAAATTTTCAGGATTCAATTTGATACAGCATAAAATTCTTTTTTGTTCAAATTTTGAGTTAATTATATCTTATAGGTTGCTTTAGCCCATTAATATTTTATTCTACTGAGGTCTATATCTCACACAAATAAATTCTTTTTGAATTGACACATATGGCATATCGTTTCAAGCAAACAAAAAATGCACCTATCAATTGACATCAACAACGTGAAATTGAGCTCCTTAGTTCTTGAGATTCTGTGAAAAATCTGAGAAAATAGCTAAAAAAACTTTGATGATATCCCAAAAATGCTTATTTGAAAAATAAATTAATAACATTTTTGTGATAAGCGACCAAAACTTAGTCTGAAAACACCTTCTAGCCAACTTTTTTGGCAAGTATATTACATTTTCCCCAGCCGCGGCGAAAAGTTTTTTTCAATAAAAAATTTTTTCTGATCGGTCAGCACCTCTCTGCAGACAATGGCAAACCTCAGAGAGTAAATAATGCCATGTAAAGCTTCTTGAGAACATGAACTTTAGCCGTTCAGAGTCGGCATAAAACATGTAGGTCCAGTTCTCGGTCAATTGTGTGCAAACATTTAATAACACACACAACACAATTAATCATAAGAAGCTCGGTCAACGTCCTTTCAAGGGCTGAAATGGCTAATTTGTTTTTTTTTTTTTTATATTACATTTTCCGCGTAATTACTTTTACTTATAATTACATATAAATTCAGAATACATATTTATTTTGTCATCAGTCACGATTTTATTTGATTCTGAAAGTTAAGGCTGATTATTGCATAAATTTTCGGAATAGAATTTAGTTTGGTGTGGTGAATATTTTAATTTTACTCCTATTTCAGCTATGAAATCTGTCATGAAAGAAATGCCTAATTTTTTTCGGTGCTTTTAGATTTATATCAGGTCTGTAAGAAAGAATGCTTCGTTTTATTCAAATTTCAACTATAAAATCTAACTTGAAAAATAGAGACTTATTTTTCAGATATGATATCCGATAAGTTAACAAGAAGTCTGAATTATATTTTAATTGCAGACCTTGAATCACAACTAAAAATTTATGACGTGAATATTTTTAGTAACTCCAGTCACAGTGACAGGACTCTGTAAGTTCAAAAACGTTCAAGTACTTAACTTTAAAACTCTTACCATATTGTTGCAGAATTAATTTTGTTCGCAATTTTTACAATTTGATAATAGAAGTATCAGGATTTTTCTTGTCCCTCATATTTATGTACTACAAACAGACATTCATTAATTTCACCCAACTAATGAATATCACTTTTTTAGCAACGCACAAATCAAATCAAATCAAATCAACCCCTACAAGACAAGCAACCACATTAATGCCTGTTGTTTTGATGACCTACTTATAAGAATATCTCTAAAACAACATGAATATATTTACAAAGTGTTGTTGTTGTTGTTGTTGCGGTGTTTTCAAAGTTCATGGCTGTATATAATATAATTAAAGTTCGCATTTCATTTTGCTTTTACGCTTAAATAGCACTAACTCAAACTTGTTTATACCGCCATACAAGCACCCTACAAGCTGCCCTCTTTGCCAATGATGTAGCACTAAGAAGCAGCGCACAGCACGAGGCTTTTATCCTAATTTTAGCTATCCTTTTGCAAGGTATAACTGTGCATACTAGATAGATGCTTGCATGCGAGTGTGTATGTGTGTTTGTATGTGTGTTTTTATATATTGTTGTTCCATTAGCTGCAGGACACTTTAACTCCAAACCATGTCAATGCATGGCAGGCAACCTGAGTGTGTATGAATGTGAATGTATGTGTTTGTATGAGTGTGCTCCAAAAAAAAAACCCTTTGCCTATTGAAAAGCCTGCGTCCGCTCGCTCTCCACACTTTCATCTTTCAAATTTTGTTACGTTTGTGCTTTTATAACTATTAGTATTTTTTTTTTTGTTTTTTTGTTTGTTGTTGCTTTTTTTTCTGGCACTAGGTCACTCTGACGCTGCTGCTGTGGGATACTTTTTCTTTAGTTTTATTTGCATCATGCAATGACAGCGGCATTATTTAAAAAACTTTTGTCTTAAAATATTGCCAACAAAACAACCAACCCAAAAAAAAAAAAAAAACACTTTTATTTTGTTTTGTTTTCTTTTTTGCTATTTCGTTTTGTGCTGTTTTATATAAATTTTTTCGTTGTTAATTCTCAGTCACCTTATGCTGCAGCTCAGGTGCACCTTAAGAAACCAAGTCAACGAGCCTAAAAATATGCCCACCTACAAAGCTATAGCGCCTATTTGTTTGTTTGTTTGTTTGTTTGTTGGTGGCGGCTCGTGCGGAAAATTGTACTTATTTATGTTTTGCATTTGCATGTGTGCAAGCTGCAAAAGAATGTGCATATGTATGTGTGAATGTGCTGCAGAGTGAGACAGGTTAATTGGTTGCCAGCCAGCGTCAGTTTTGCATCATACAAAAAAGCATACATAAACAAAACAAAAACAAAATAAAAACAAATTCAAAATAAAACAACAAAAGCTTGAAAAAATAGAAACCTGAAATACAGCCTCCAACGAGCTGCAAGAGCCCACCCGCCCGATGCCGATACTGATGCTGACGATGATGTCACGCTTTTGGCTTGATTGCGAGTTTGAGTGCAGTGATGGCCGCGTGTTGTTTTGAAGCATACTTTTAGGATTGCGCTAGCAGTTGCTGCAATTTGTGTGAGTTGTTAACGCCGCAGTTGCCATTCGAAGGCTGCTGGGAAAAGAACGTGCCAACAATTTTGGCAAACGTTTTAACATTACAAAAAAAAACATAAAATAAAATAAAATAAAATAAGAAAATAAAAAAAAACTAAATCTTCATTGTTGTTGTGCAAGTGCAAATATTATGTAAGCAAAAAATTTCTCAAGGAATTTTGCCGAGTCCTTGAATTGTGCAAAAACCAAAGAAATGTAAATTTAATATATTTAAAGTAAAATACAAAAAAAGTGAAAAGTTTTGTGTGTGCCTGTGCTTGTGCTACATTTAAATATTACTTTAAAACTGTAAAGTAGCACAAATAATTATAAAAAGTTTTCGCTGATTGTGCTGAAGTGCGTTGCTGGTATTTTTTTTTTTATTTTATTTTTTTTTATTAATTTTATATTTAACATGCCATGCATAGCAATCGAGCTGCAGTCAAGCCAACACAGCTATCATTTCATCACACATTTCATATACAAACACACACATACACGCTGACACACATCCTTTTAATGCATTACGCATGAATTTATTGCGCTGCTGCTTTTCAATTAGTGTTTCCAACAACAACAACAACAACAACTACTACTATAGCAAAACTTTGATAAATTGCCATTAAAAATGCAACACAGAAGAACTGCTACGGCATTCAATACGTACGCGCTTTCATTACATTTTATTCAATATTATTTATTTGCGCTCTTATTACGTTCTTAATAAAAAATTATAACATTTTTTGCAAATTAATGCTAAAGAAGATTATGGAAAAATTACTCATTTATGAGGTTCAGAGTAGATGAAACACATCTATCTGTATGAAGCATACATTTTTATAAGTGTTATTTTTACAATATGAAGAAGTTCTAACTTTAATATAAACATTATCATACAAATAATGTTTTGAATATAAAAGCAACATTTTGTTTTCTCAATGCAACAAAACTTGTACCTAAAAACTAGTGCGTTGGTTTGAAGAATTGCTGTTCAAAAATTAACGAACAAATTCGTATGCAAAAATAATTCTTAATTTGAATAAGCTTTTGTTCACAGAACTTAAAAAAATAGTTCATAAACTTAAAGAACTTTCTCTCAAAATACTTATACATTGAATTAAGAAAAAAAGTCTCAAAGGTTACACAGTTTCTGCCTTAAATAATGCTTTTCAAATTTTAATATTTCATATTTAATATAAAAAATTTGAATAGTTTTACGCACTGAGAGACTAAAAATGAAACAGTATTTAATCCAAATGTGCATCCCTCTAACAGATTGTTCTAACAGGCGGTTATTTTTTCGGAAATTGTAAAGTAATAAACGTGATATTCTCATCTCATATTGAGAATATACCATATTCGTAGACATATTGGGAGTAAATCAACGAAAAGCAAAAAGTTATACAGGACAAAAGACAACAATATCTTAAGGAATATATTTTGAATTTTTTTTTTTCTTATTTACCGTTATACCATGTTATTTACTACTTATTTGATGCACAAATTGTGTTGCATATTTTACTTTATAACAATTAGGCTTGCCTTTTCGTGGATTGAACTAAAATATACTATTTGACACATTCGGAACTAATTCTACACAAACAACCATATAATTAATCCTATGCGTAAGGTCTATTATTAGGTCTACAATACCTATACTTTTTCTATTATATACAGAAAATAGAAAAATTCGCATGTTAATTCTTATGAAAATGCGCAGAAAAAAACTCGATATTTCTAAGTTTCACATTTTGAGTAATTAAGGTCCATAATTCCTGTCCTAGTTAAACAGTGACAAAAGACTGTCCCAGAAATAACTGTCCTTTTGTTTTTTTTTTTTTATTGTAAAAAAACCAATGATGTTTTTTTTAAAAATTCTTTCAGTTAATTATTAAGTGAACATTAGAAAATAAACGAAAATTTTATTCACACTGAAATAGATATACTTAAAACAAATTATGCAAAATTTTTGATTAAGGTCCTCCATTAGGTTTTTTACCGACCTTTCGTTGACCTTAGTGCATGCCCGACACCATTTACGTCGAAATATTTCAATGTTTTGCGCAGTTTGTTCGGTCTTCTTAAGATTTATTTTCATTAAAGCCCAATTTCTTTCGATTGGACGAAGTACGGGGCAATTTGAAAGATTGGCTTCTCTTGGTACCACAGTCACATTATTGGCTTGGTACCAATCCATCGTTCTCTGGGCGTAGTGACATGTTGCTAGGTCAGGCCAAAATGGTACTGAACCTTGGTGCTGACGCATAAAAGGCAGCAAATGCCGCTCCAGACACTCTCCGATGTAAATTTCGGTATTGATGTTGCGATCTGTCACAAATTCCTTACTTCGAAGGTCACATTTGCAAATGGCCTGCCATATCATGTATTTCTTTGGAATTTTGGTATGTTTTTCGGTGGTAGTGGCAAATTTAGAGGATGCTCCACTGCTTCTAATCGCAGCGTAATATTCGTGTCCAGGTAACTGCTTAAAATCCGCTTTGCACTACGTTTCATCGTCCATGATAACGCAATTAAATTTGTGCAGGTAATCGCTATGTAGTTTTCTAGCCCTCCTTTTGGCTTCGATGTCCTTTTCTTCTGACCTATCAGGTACTTTTTGTACTTTATAGCTCCTTAGTTTGTACAATTTTTTAATCCAATGAACACTTGACTTCGATGTTCCCGCTTTTGCTGCCATATCACGAACCAAAGTGCCTGGATTCTGAGTAAACAGCCGTTTAACGTTCTGGGCCACCGCTTGGATCGCTGGACCACTTTTTCTCCCTGAACCTAGCGTTTTTGATAAAGGGTAAGCTGTTTGTATCGTTATCAAAAGGACTGTTATTTCTGGGACAGTCTTCAGTTTCATTTCAGAATTCAATTTAAGAAAATTATCTCTCGCAATATACATATCGTCATATAATGTCCAAAAAACCTTAAAACTAGTAAGGTATATCTTCGACTTGGCCGAAGTTAAAATACCCCCACGACCGATTTTTAAGGGTTAAAGAATCTTAAATTGGAGAGCTTTTTGTTTGAGATTTTAGAAGATTTTGTTGTTTTTATGTGTCTAAAATAAAAACATATCAATTGTTGCCTTGAAGTTTAAATATAAGCCTTTTTATAAAATTTTCAATTTTGGGATTATATGGGAGGTGCGCGTGTTAGTGAGTGGATGACGCCCATTTCTCTAACACACCTTAGTTTTGATACAGAATATACAAATACCGACTTTCAGTATTGTAACTTTTATATTAGTTTCTTTATAGAGTTTTCAATTTTGGGGTTGTATGGGAGGTGAGCGTGTTTGTAAATGGATGACGCCCATTTTTATAACACATCTTAGTTTTGACATAAAACACACATATACTGACTTTCAGTTCTGTTACTTTAATATAAGTCTCTTTAAAGAGTTTTCATTATTTGGGTTGTATGGGAGCTAGGCCTGGTTTTCAGCCGATTTAGGCCATTCTCGAACTTAATCTTAGTTTTTTAAAAAAAAGCTTAAATATCGAGTTTCAGCACAATAGCTTTAAAATAACGACTGTAATCGTGTCCACAGACAGACGGACATGGCTAAATCAAGTCAGGTGGTGATGCTGATCAAGAATATATATACTTTTCTATACCTACCACGCCTATTTATGGGCGTTACACACGTTGTGATAAAATTAATATACCCCTTACGCAGTACGCGTGGGGGGCAAACAATTTTCTAAACTGCAAGAAAAAAAACATTTCAGCATTCTTCAGGTTAATTGTGTAATTTTGTAATTAAATCTTTATTTTTAGTAGGAGAGCAAAATTGTGAAAAAAAATTAATTTTATAATAATCAATCAAAAAGCCGATTTTGAATTTTTGGTAACATAGGGCTTTTTTGATTTCATTTGACGATTTGGTAATTTTTTTTTATTCTTGCAATAGAATCCATTTTTCTTCAAATTTAAAGTTTGTAAACTATTTTTTCTTCTAATAGAAAGAAATATTTTGAAGAAATAACTAGTTGTATAGTCCTTACAGACTGATTTAGTGTTAATGTTTTTTGGTGGCATGTTACAAAATTTTACGGTATATTATCATTATTGACCGAAATTAAATACACAAACTTTTTCAAACCTAACTTCTTCACAAAAATTTGTCATATATATTTATCATGATGCCAAAACAGCGTTTTTTGGAAAAAGTTTTTTTTGCTGTTGGAGATGGTGAAGATATATAGTTGTAGCAATGTTTGTTCAGGGAGTTGGCTGTCATTTTTATTCGTGGTAATTTAGAAGCTTTTTAAAGGTTACTTCCGATAGAGCTCAATTTGAATATTTAATATTTAAATTAACCAATTTGTCTAAAAAAGTTCGAAAAGTTGAAAATTGACTGTAAAGCTCATATTTTGGTAAGACATTTTAAATGTCAATTCTGACTTTTGGATGTCAAAAATGCTGATCCTTTTAAAAAAATAAAAAAGCGACATCTTTTGACGCTGTTTCTACTAAATTAATTTGCTGAACAAAAAGAAGATTTCATCACCTTGATCACCTGATCACCTGATTTTTTAACAAAAGAGATATTTAAAAAAAAATGTTTAAGGCAGGTGTTTTAAAAAAAAAATCTATGTATAGCAGAGAAAATTTATAACTTTTTCATTCATTCAGTCATTTTAAAAGCTTTAAAAATAATTCCTTGCTTTCACACGTCTTTTTTAAGAGCTTCATCTTCATTTTCAGCTAAACGTTTCATGCATTCCAGTACATTCCGTTTTGCATTGCAGTCAAAGTATTTTCTCAATTTAATGCTCTTGTTAAACTTAATTTTTGTTAAGTCATTTTCTACCAAATCAAAGATATTTTGTGTAAATTTATTTGAACGCAACTTAATTTGTTGACACCTAGTATATATTTCCTTGTAATGAGACATATCCTCATTTCATTTTGTCATTGCAAAAATATCCTTTCAGTTTATGTTATTCAAAAATGAATAGACATCTTTAAGTAATCTACTTAAATATTTTTTTATTATTGAATCTTAAGCCAAAATTTAAATAAAATTATATAACTAACGTAACTGTATTTAAACGGTTTAAAAACTGAAGTTAAAAACATACAATATTAAAAATTTAAATTCCACATAAAATTTTAGTTGATCATGTATATAAAAATTTAATTTTATTTAACGTTTAATTCAACTTTGATTCTACTCTTTGTTTTTCTAATTGTTTTTAATTTTCTTTTTTTCCAAACCTTACATCATATTAAGGTTAATTTCTCAACAATGGTAAGGAAAAGCTTAAAGCCACTCGGTGAATTTTTTAAAAATCCATCAATAAATATTAATTTATGATTAATTTTTGTAGGCATGGAGCGGCTAGGTTGGCATTTAATGCAGAAAAAGGTTCAAAAACAGACTTTTTTGTACTGAATTTTTTTTTTTAGCTCATTTTTCTGCAAAACCATTGCAAATATCGTAAAGCCACTTGGTGAAAATATAGATATCCATTAGCTAAACAAATGTTGCTTAGACGACTCTTTCTGATTCCATCATATATTCATGGCATTTTAAATATAAAAGTGCAATTTTCTTGCATTTTTTAAAACAATTATTTTTATAATTTGTATTTTAAAACTTGCAGTATAGAGCATTATTCTGTAAAACAGATATCCTTTTTAATAATACAAATTATATAATGTTTGATTTTCTACGAGGAAAATGGATAAAAAGATTAAAAACAAAACATCTCCAAAAAACAGAGATTTTTTCAAACATCTAGTTATCAGGCACCCTGTATGCAAGGATATTTTGGAGTACTACGAAATAAAGCTAAATAAATACTTTATTTAATGAGTGTAGTTACACCTTTGTATCTTAAAGTTAAAAAAAGTTTTTGTTTTTGGCATCATGCTAAATATATTTTGCGAAAAACTACTTCAAACCGTTTTTATTTGAAATTTTATATAGATAATATGTGACCAAATTTTTGTTTATCCAAATTGAAACTTTTTGAATCAGAGTACATAGAATGGGGCTTAGTTTTATATTTGATTTTGAAGATTCGTAAACAGTGACCAATAAAATTACTTAAAAGCGACAATTTTAACTTTAGTGTAACCCAGAAGCTTCAGCCTGCAAAATATTGGAAAAAGGTGGAGAAAATTAGTTCTTCTTTATTCTAAATTCTATAGATTTGTTTTAAAAAATGTTAACTTTTCAGCTAATTTAATATTTGAAACTAATTTAAATAAATAAATTTGCGTTTATTCAATCATGAAACTCAGTTTCACTCATAATCATTATGTATGTCATCGCTCATAACTCATAATGATCGATATTAATGAAATATATCGTTTGATTTGAAAACAATTTTATAATTAAAAATAAATACATTTTTTTTTTTTTAATCAGACTATGCAAGTACTAGTAGTGGTGACCGTGGCATGCAGGTTAAGTGTGTGGCTTAGCATGCTCGGAGCCCGAGTTCGATCCCCAGCCGCGGCGAAAAAGTTTTTTCAATAAAAAATTTTTCTAATCGGTCACCACCTCTCTGCAGACAATGGCAAACCTCAGAGAGTAAATAATGCCATGTAAAGCTTCTTGAGGACATGAACTTTAGCCGTTCGGAGTCGGCATAAAACATGTAGGTCCAGTTCTCGATCATTTGTGTGCAAACATTTAATAACACACACAACACAATTGATCATAAGAAGCTCGGTCAAAGTCCTTTCAAGGGCTGAAATGGCCAATTTGTTTTTTTTTTTTTTTTTATGCAAGTACTAGTACAAAAAAATGTACCAAGCTAGGTATAAAACAACACGTTCGTATTATTTTATTTACACTGTAAAGCCTTAACTTTGATATCGAGTACAAAATACTGCTCAATAACATGCTTTATTTGAAACTAGTTTCGTTTCTATTAATGTTCTCGTTCTAGTGGATGCACTAATATACCTCCTTTTTTCTTAGATCTTTAATACTATTTCTTGTTTTTTTTTCCTAAATTAAATATTGGAACAATAATCCATGTCAAAAACCATGTAAACTAAAGTTATAATTTGTTTGGACCATTTTCTCCACAATTTTCTCCACAAGTGGCTTCATCAAGAACCATGCAAGACTAACAGACCTGTAATATTTTGTTGCAGAATATATCACGTTCCAAAAATCTTGACATTCACATCAGCCGTTGTAAAATAAAACATGTAAAACCTATAAGAAAACATTGTTAAATAGAAAATTTTCTTTGATATTTATTTTACACACAGAGTTTTGTAACAAAAGGGAATATTTTTTATATTTTGTGAACCGCATTTATAAAGATTTTCTTAAAAAAGACATAAATTGAGTCTCAATAAAAAAATCCGCTCTTGGAAGACCAACAAATATATACTTTTAATATATTAAAAATTGTATTTCACCATAAAAACATAAAAAAACAAATTGAGTTTGTGTTTAAGGAGCTGGTGCTCAAAGAGATTGTTAATATATTTTGTTATTTACATATATTTTAATACATCTTAATATATAAAAGACAAGCGTCCTGCTCCGTGCCCTATATCGTAAAATATGTTCAGCCTGGACCAGAACCTGTTGTAAAATTATCCATTTGAAATTTTTGTACTCACTAAACCTTTTGCTCTTCTATATCGTAAAACCTGTTCAGCTTGTACTAGAACCTGTTGTAAAATTATCCAAATGAAATGTTTGTACTTACTAAACCTTTTGCTCTATATCGTAAAACCTGTTCAGCCTGGACCAGAATCTGTTGTAAAAATATATATTTGAAATTTTTGTACGTACTATACTTTTTAGAACTTGTTTAGCCTGGACCAGAACCTGTTGTAAAATTATCCATTTGAAATGTTTGTACTTACTAAACCTTTTAAAACCTGTTCAGCCTGGACCAGAACCTATTATTAAATTATGTATTGGAAATCTTTGTACTTGAATACTATCGTCATTTTCCTCAACTCTACTTTACATCAAACATCATGTCTTGCTATTACAGTGCTTCTTAATTAACAGAACCAGAACCTATTCGGTCTGCATAAACTGAACATCAATTATTACATTCAGTGACGTAGGTGTCAATTGGAATTGCTAGAATGAAATCACAATGTTCGGTCTTCTGATCCAAGTTTTAGCGATTGGCTACTCAAGTTAGGAAACGGAGATCTTACGAATGATCACAGCTTGCCTGAAGATATCATAGAAATTCCCTATCATTTTGTTTGTAAAGGTTCGCTTATTCACCCTTTCAATGGCTTGCCTAGAATAATCGTGGACAATTTTTTTTAGCTTATATTCCCATCATTTAAGCAATAAAAAGATTAAAAACATCCCTCTGATTTTTACATAAGCTGCTTTGCTTTTGGCAGGCTGTCTAATATAATGGACAACACCACGATAACGTTGTATTATAATATTTTAGTTCAACTAAAACAAACGGAGACAAATGCAAATGCGCTATTTATGCAAATGTTATTATTAAAAAAAAAATTATACTTTGCACACCAATCACAACACTCACTTTATTTGCAAAATTTATTAGCACGCGATATAAAAAAATTGAAGGCTACTGTTGGGCATAGAATCGAAAATCTAACTAAGTTAAACGTTATATATCTCCCTAAAATTATTTTTGTCATGTTGGCACAACTTCACTTCATAGCACCAACCTATTTGATTTTAGAAAAACACTTTGGAGAATAAAAAAAAAAATTTACCGAAGTGTCCAATATAATGGACAAGTTCATTGAAAGTGTTAAATAGATTTTTGGCGATACTTTGAGTCCAAAAACATCAACCGTTACTCCAAAATTGATATACTGTGCCCAAAAAATTCTGATGTGAACGAAGTCAACGAGCAAGTTCTAAATATTATAGTTGGTGACACAGTGAGAGATTTGAGCACGGATTAAATTGAAGACAGTGATGATAACGATAAACAAAATTACCCTGCCGAGTTTTTGAATGAATTTTATCCTTCTGGAATGCAACTGCATAAGTTAAACCTCGAAATTGGAAGAATTATAATACTTCTTCGAAATTTCAATACCAAAAGAGATATCTGTAATGGAAGGTGGTTAGTTTTGAAAAACCTAAAAACTTAATTAATCATCGCACAAGTATTGACAGGTGCACTGGCGAACATTAAATAGTTTTCATACCTACAATTTGGCCCCGACAAACAAAGATTTGCCTTTCACTCTCCGGAGGCGACAATTTCCAGTTAAACTGACATTTTCAATGACCATAAATAAATTGCAAGGTTAAATATTGCAAAAAGTAGGAGTTTTTCTAAAAGAACTGGTATTTAGTCGTGGGCAGTTTTAACGGGCTGATGATGTAAAACAAAGCATTATAGATGGTAAGGTACAAGGTTAATTGGTTAAAATTCTAAAGCCTGATTATCACTTTGTCAATTTCAATGGTCAGTTGTTGTCAGTCACATGAAAAATGCCAACACGTTATCATTTTTTTCTGTTTGACAATGGCGAAAAATAGGAAAACCTGATCTATTCACATGTTTATAGCAAAAATTGCAAAAAAAATGTTATTTATGTGATTTTTTAAACTTTTAAATTTCATGTCAAACAAAAAATGACTAAGTGAAAACCAAGCATAAGAATTTTTTTACTAGAAATGTTGTATGTACGGAAGTTTTATAAACATAATTTAATAAACATGTTTTCAAATAAAAACCTTTGTACATATATAAATCCAATAAATTTTTTGTCGCATTTTGTACTCTAAATGGTTTCTTCCCGTCGTAGGACGGGCTTTTACACTAGTGTAATAATTAATACTTCAAAGTATTTTGATTTTGTTATTTTGAAATTTATAGAAAACATACAATATGTCGTTTGATATAATATCAAAAGTTATATAAAATAACTCAAATTCTTTTATATAAGTGAAATTTTCATAAAACAAAGTTTTAAAAATTTAAGTTATACCAAATACCAAATAAATAAATAAAAAAAACATGCTTCTTTTCAACTATAACAATTTCCATTAGCTATTGAGATTTATTTGAACAAACTATTCACAGTCAAATAACTATTTCCTGTACTTATTACTTACTCTACAGTTTTACAATTGCATACTGCATAAATTGTTTTCTCTTCTGTAACAACTCTTATAGTTTGTTCACTTCAAGTCCATAAATATTACACATACGTCGCGTTAAAATTTATTCGCAATTTGTTCGCACAAATTTTAACTTTTTAATTTTTCACTCACTCTTACATAAATTTTCAGATCGAAATGCGTCGCAATTGTGGCAATAAAATCGTTGAGGAGGACGAGGAATGCGACTGTGGTACATTCGAGGAGTGCGCCTTGGATCCTTGTTGCGATGGCATAACATGTAAACTGAAATCGGAGGCACAGTGTGCCAGCGGTGCCTGTTGTGATAAATGTCGTGTAAGTGGCTCCTTAACACATTTATAACTACCATAACTTTACCTATGAGTACCAAGCATTAAAATTGATATACAATGCATATTTTTTAAGTTTATTTTTTTTACAACGTTAAAAATAATTTCGTAAAATGTTTTTGCTACTCTTTCATTTACACACACACACACACCCCCACATATATATTAAAACTTACAGCTGCGTCCCAAGGATTACATTTGTCGCGACTCACACAATGAATGTGATTTGCCTGAATACTGCGATGGCGACAATGGTCACTGCCCAATGGATGTTTACAAGAAGAATGGTTCACCATGCGGACACACGAAAGCCGGTATTTCGGGTGAGTTGAGCGCACTGAAGCGCAAGAGCTGGGTCGAATCTGTTGTTTTAAGCATGCATGTTGAAAAGTTTTACAAGAATGCCATCGACAAAAATGTTAACTGCCCTAAGTGGTGTGAAGGTGGATGGGGGGAAGAAGAAGTCTTAAACTCAAAAATAAGTTTACTTTTAATGAAGTCAGCATGCGTTGCTTAAAATGGTGTTAAGCTGCAATCATGCGGCAATGTTGCATAGTTTTCAAGTTATGCATGCTCGAGTATTTAAAAGTTGAGTCAAACATTTTCTTAATTTTGCCTGTAAGTAGCAATTACAACAATTTTCATGAATGTTAAATGGTGCATTTACAACAGTTGAGGATATTTAGAAAAGCTCTTAAAACTTTTATAACAAGCAATTTTAACAGCAACATCAACAGCAACTTGAGCGAAGGAAAAACTTTGCATGCATGACTGAGATTTAACTAAATACTTGGGTGGTCCAATGCTTGTGACAAGTTAGAGAATTACAGGTTGAACCATTAATGCCAGACAAAAAAACAACAACATAATATTAAAGTTTATAAAAATAAAAATAATAATTAATTTGTTTAAATTGTTCACATATGTTCAAGCTCTCTTTTTTAAAGAACTCGCATTTGAATCAAAAGCAAAAAATGTTAAAAAATGTATAAAAATACTTTCTTTTAAAACAAAACATATCACGTAAGTTCTCACGACAGAACTTATTTTTACTGTTTTGTCGTCTTTCAACTATAAAAAAATTGAAAAATAAAACAATCCTTCAAAAAATCAAAATCAAAATCAAAATCAAAATCAAAATCAAAATCAAAATCAAAATCAATATCAAAATCAAAATCAAAATCAAAATCAAAATCAAAATCAAAATCAAAATCAAAATCAAAATCAAAATCAAAATCAAAATCAAAATCAAAATCAAAATCAAAATCAAAATCAAAATCAAAATCAAAATCAAAATCAAAATCAAAATCAAAATCAAAATCAAAATCAAAATCATAATCAAAATCAAAATCAAAATCAAAATCAAAATCAAAATCAAAATCAAAATCAAAATCAAAATCAAAATCAAAATCAAAATCAAAATCAAAATCAAAATCAAAATCAAAATCAAAATCAAAATCAAAATCAAAATCAAAATCAAAATCAAAATCAAAATCAAAATCAAAATCAAAATCAAAATCAAAATCAAAATCAAAATCAAAATCAAAATCAAAATCAAAATCAAAATCAAAATCAAAATCAAAATCAAAATCAAAATCAAAATCAAAATCAAAATCAAAATCAAAATCAAAATCAAAATTGATTTGAAATCAAATCATTGATTTTGAAATTGAAATTGAAATTGAAATTGAAATTGAAATTGAAATTGAAATTGAAATTGAAATTGAAATTGAAATTGAAATTGAAATTGAAATTGAAATTGAAATTGAAATTGAAATTGAAATTGAAATTGAAATTGAAATTGAAATTGAAATTGAAATTGAAATTGAAATTGAAATTGAAATTGAAATTGAAATTGAAATTGAAATTGAAATTGAAATTGAAATTGAAATTGAAATTGAAATTGAAATTGAAATTGAAATTGAAATTGAAATTGAAATTGAAATTGAAGTTGAAATTGAAATTGAAATTGAAATTGAAATTGAAATTGAAGTTGAAATTGAAATTGAAATTGAAATTGAAATTGAAATTGAAATTGAAATTGAAATTGAAATTGAAATTGAAATTGAAATTGAAATTGAAATTGAAATTGAAATTGAAATTGAAATTGAAATTGAAATTGAAATTGAAATTGAAATTGAAATTGAAATTGAAATTGAAATTGAAATTGAAATTGAAATTGAAATTGAAATTGAAATTGAAATTGAAATTGAAATTGAAATTGAAATTGAAATTGAAATTGAAATTGAAATTGAAATTGAAATTGAAATTGAAATTGAAATTGAAATTGAAATTGAAATTGAAATTGAAATTGAAATTGAAATTGAAATTGAAATTGAAATTGAAATTGAAATTGAAATTGAAATTGAAATTGAAATTGAAATTGAAATTGAAATTAAAATTGAAATTGAAATTGAAATTGAAATTGAAATTGAAATTGAAATTGAAATTGAAATTGAAATTGAAATTGAAATTGAAATTGAAATTGAAATTGGAATTGAAATTGAAATTGAAATTGAAATTGAAATTGAAATTGAAATTGAAATTGAAATTGAAATTGAAATTGAAATTGATATAAAAATAGAAGTTAAATTGAATTTAAAACAAAAATAAAAATAAAGATAAAAATAAAAAACCTAAAGAAATAAATAAGAAAAAATATTAAATAACCAAGAATATATAAATTAAAATATTAGAATGTTAATAAATTAGTAAATTAATAATATTTAAACTAATAATAAGAAAAAATTTTCTTTTACAAATACTTTAATTAAAGTAACAGTGCACTTAATTTTTCTTTTCCGGGATTAAAATATTTATACAAAAGTGAAAAGGAAAACAATTCCTTCCTTGCTTAAGCTTTTATTCAAATTACTGAAAATCATTTCGAAATCTTGATTCGAATTCAATTGTTCGCATTTAATTTATTTTATTGCTTCGAAAATTTGCATTCATTTACAACAACAACAACAACAGCCTTTTTTCGATCAGCCCCTGATAAATGCCATCGTAGCGTATGAGTTACTTTAATTAAAAGCCCACGCACACGTTTTTAAATTATTCCCTCTTTTTATGCGTACCAACACATCACTGATAACCACTCGTTTTACTCACAAGCACACGCACAAATATTTCTTATATGTGTATTTGTTGAGCTGCGTAAATAAATACTATCTCGTGCACCTTGTTTAACGTTTGCTTGCTCATCAACGAACAGGTCAGCGCGTTGCCATTAACTAATTCATGAATATTACATGTGAAGCAAACAAGACCTGTTACAAGGTTGTTTCGAAAAAAAAACAACTACAAAAACAGCAAAAACAACAACAACAACAAAATAAGCTTGCAAAATTAATTAATTAATTATGCGCAGAACGCTAAGAAGGCCAAGCAAGCAATCAAGAAATCATCAGTTTATATTGGTTGGCCAGTTAGTGGATGTTGCTGCTGCTGCTGCTTCCTCCCATGCTCAGAATTTGTTTGGTCTTATATAATTTAATATGGCTAACAAACGGTTTTTGCATTACAATGAAGTCATTCAATGGGCTGGCTAAAAGCGTGCTTCATAAAACTGTTTCTATAATTTCGATGCAGTCAGCATAAAGTATGTACGTTTAGCAAATATTTATCTGCTTTTCAACTGCCAGCTTAATTAATGATTTATTTTGTTGTTCTATTAATTTATTTGCAAAAAGTGCATTAGTGAGGTCAAAATAATCAAAAATCAGTCAATTAAATAGCATGCTTATGTAACAAGAAAACGACGATATACAGGCAGTAAAAATTTAACCATTTCGAAATTGGAATACTTCCAAGAAATTTTTTTTTTCCAAGCAAAACGTAAAAGGTAAAAATAGAAGAAAGAAAAGATCACTATTAAAATGCATTTTTGTTATGTTAATGTTATTTTTGCAAAAATAACAGCCTTACCAATAACAAGTAAAGAAAGTTTAAAGTCGGTCTAGGCCGACTATGAAATACCCTAAACCCACTTTTCAAAAACAAAAAATTTTATTGGGCGGATGAAGCCTATATTTTATATGCATCTAAACGTTGATGAAAATTTTACACATACCATGTTTTATTTCTGTAGCTCACAGTTAATGCCTTTATTGTGCTTTCGCTATGGGAAGTGGGCGTGTTCATGGACGGACTACTTCCAATTTTTGAACACAGCTTAGTTTTGGTATAAAATACATGCATACCAAATTGAATTTCTCTATGACAAACATAACCTTATTTATTGAGTTTAAAACTTTTTGGGTTGTATGGGAGGTAGGCGTGTCCGTGGGCGGATGACGTCCATTTTTCAAAACCATCTTTGTCTTGTCATAAAAAACATATGTGCCAAATTTTAGGTCTTTAGATTAAACACAGGCTTATTTATTGCGTTTTCAATTTTTGGGTTGCATGGGAGGTGGGTGCGTCCGTGAGCAGATGACGTCCATTTTTCGAAGACATCTTTGTGTTGGTATAAAACACATATATATAAAATTTTATTGTTGTAGGTTAAATATGAGCTGAGTTATGCAGTTTTCAATTTTCGCGTTTTATGGGAGGTAGGCGTGTCCGTGGGCGTATGATGTCAATTTTACAAAACCATCTTTATTTTGTTATAAAAAACATATGTGCCAAATTTAAGCTCTTTAGGTTCAACACAGGCTTATTTTTTGCGTTTTCAACTTTTGCGTTGTATGGGAGGAAGGCGTTTCCGTGGGCGGATTCCAAAAATATTCAATATTGCAGATCCTTGGGTGCATGTGACCACGTGTACCAAGTTTCATTCAATTATCTCAACTCCTTCTTCTTATCCTGTGTATACGGACAACACACAGACGGACAGACGGACGGACGGACGGACGGATGAACGGACGGACATGGATAGCTCGACTCATGTGGTGACGCTGATCAAGAATATATATACTTTTCTATACCGGACTCGCTTCGTTCTATGCGTTACAAACGTTTGCACAAAGTTAATATACCCTGACCTTTCAGGTTTAGGGTATAAAAAGCTGCACACTTTCTCTTAAAATAGGTTTAATTTAAAACTGACTACTTTTTGAAAACTCCACTCTTTTTGTTTGCAACCAATAAAAATCGAGTCAAGCATTATTTTGCTAAAATAGGGATGTTTCAAAAAAGAAGAAAACTCTGTCAATTTTGATAGAAAAACAAATGATTTTTATCTCTTTTCGAAAAAAAAATATTTCAGACAAGTAGAAAAATTGAGAAAAAAGTTTATTTTTAGGCTAAACCAACGCTCAGAGAAGACCTCATATAAATGCAGTAGGCATTGCGTTAGTTCGAGACAAGAGTAATATATTAGTCGGAGGTTGGGAAAGTAGAATAGTTTCGGTGAAGGTGTGTTTTAAATATGTGCAGCTCGAAACTTACGGGGAAGACACTCGTAGGGAGATTATTCCACAATTTACTAGCAATTAAAGAACGAATTGTGTCAGTAATGGGATGTTCCATTTTTCATCAAGGCAATATAAGTATAGAGATGAGCCTTGACAGCTGCCAGAGTGGGTGTAGAACACAAACGAGCGTCAGACCATGATTTTCTCCTGAAAACTTCCCATTTTAATACCTGTATAGAAGGCATAGGAGGAAGAAATGATTTCTTCCCTATCAAATCTATCGTACGACGTTGATTTCGCTCCAAAAGCACCAAATAAGATGCTGAAGGTCCTGCCCGAATGTTGGACTTGTACTCCATTTTTGGGCTTGTTGGTACTCCATTTTTAGGCTTGTTTATGAGCTTTACCTCATCAAGCGAAGATCAGCTGGAGTGAAGTATTTGTTGCACCGTTCTAAAAAAACCTAGGCACTGGCCGCTTCTTTCGATACATCGATATGATCATTCCAACGAAGATCAGCTTGGATCGATATATACAGAACGTCAAGTGTAGTTGACTCCACAAGATCTACGCCGTTCTTATTGACAAGAGCTAAGGGGCAAACTACTCGCTTGTGACTTATGAATTCAGAGCTATCATCTTAGAATGAGGAGCACAAAGCCGACCTCAGGAAATTGTGCCTTGATAGAAATAGTGCCTTAGACTGTTCCAAAAACAACATCGAAACAATTAGGCAGAAGGACAAGACATGGAGTGAAGTTTCTAGCCTGTTGGCTGCTCATGGATTGTTGGCTTCTGCAAACAGGTGCAAAGAGGCCTGTTGTCTTAAAGCTAGTTGCCCATAGAGACAGCGCATTTTATAAGCTTGGATAGTCTACCATGGGTGGTGGGTCAAGGTCAAAACTCAGTATCATCCATTGTAGATATGGCACTGGCAGCGGTAAATGGTTGTTATGGTCTTATCAAGACCAAGCCTACAATGAAGGCGACCTAAAGGCAGGTTTTTTATACCATGTTGTTTTTCTTACAGCACTATAGTCCGTCAGGATTTCTCTGCCCATAAATAAACTTTCTTCTTCCATGTTAAGTTAAATTTTTCAATTTTAAAATAATTCTAAATTATAAATAAGTCCAAACATGAGTTGAATGTCAAAAAAGTTAGCCAGTTTTTAAATAAAGTACATTGTTGGAAATATTGTACATTTGAATTGTTTTTGGTAAGACTGTTTTTTGTAAACCAACAAAAATTACGTTTTATTAAATTATTATGTTTTACAAAATTAAACATATTTTTAACTTCTATAATTTTATTAAGAAAAAACTTATCTTTGTCTCATTCTTTTGTTAACTCATTTTTTAATAAAACAAAAATTTGAAATAATAACATAAAAAAATACAAAATAAAAAAATTTTTGAAAAGCTTTTAAGTTCTTCAAAAAATGTTCATAAATTAATTCAAGAAATATTTTTCTTGAATTTACTTTTCTTAGATGAGCGTTAGTCATGTTTTTTTTATTCATAGCAAACCTTAAACTATGGCTTAGATCTTATACACCATAACAATGTCAAAACTGTTCCCTTAAAATAATAACAGTTGAAGAACGGCTATTTTGCCTTAACAAACATCATAATGAATTTTTCATAATTTCATCATAATGGTCTCTAGATTATTAACGTCTATTTTCAGATAGACTCAACGCCCTTCCGGAAGGTTTCTCATCATTACTTTTAGATTTAAATTTTTGAAAATGTTCAATCATAACACAGCTCAATTTTAAAATAACAATAAACAAGTTTGTAATATATTTTTGTAGCTGGTTTATTTTTGTCAATCATTGAAATGTAGTGGAATGCACCCAACGTCCTTTAAGAAGAATTGGGCAATGTGAAAAAAGTGAGTGTGGCATTTAAAAAATGTGACATTGGGCTACTTCTAAATGCAAGCAGGTTTTTTACAAGAAAAACTTTAAATGTTTACAAAAAAAAAAAATGCGAGTTTATCCGAGTTAATTATTATGTTTATAACAATTATTTGAATTTTTTTTTTTTTTTCTACTCATGACTTATATTTAAATAGATTTTTAAACTGCCAATATATTGTAAGCAAACTTATCCATTATATCTTATATCATTCCTTTAATTTTTTTTTCTTTTATTTATTTGTTTATTTTTCACATCAACATCATTATTGTTCATGTTTCATTGATGCTATTTATCAATCATTACGAAACAATCATCAGCAATGTTTATTGTCTATCATTTCAATTGCAAGCAATCAATTGCCAACAAAAATCTGTGCTTAATCAAAAAGCAATTTAGAGTCATTCGCATTAAACTCAAGATTTCACTTAGCAGCATTTCATAGGAATTTTGAAATTTTCTTTTCTTTTTTTTTTTTTTTCATTACAGATTTATTATGAGGTCTTCAAAGTTTGTTTTTTAGCGTATGGAACACATATAAAACGAACATTTATATGCGTTCTTTTATACGCATTTCATGTGAATTGCTTATTTGAATGATTTCTAGAATTTCTTTATGAAAAATAAATAAAAACTTTGAATATCTCTCGCAGTCGTTCTTCTCTTTATGACCCTGCAGATTTTTTGTTTTCATTTTTATATGTTTATTCTAGTGAAAAATTAAGTTAATATTAAAAAAACAAACAACTTGTGAATGCTTTATTGTGTATTGAATATTACAAGTGGTGAATCTAATTTTCTTTTTCTCTTTTACTTTCTCTTTTTCTATGTTTTGCAAATTTTCAGGTTACTGCTTTCAAGGCGATTGCCCTACACTGGGTTTGCAATGCGAATCCATCTGGGGCTATGGTGGCTCAGCAGCTGACCGTCAATGCTATGAACAGTTCAATTCAAAAGGTTCTATTAACGGTCACTGCGGCCGCGATGCCAATGATCATTATTTGAAATGTGAACCCGAGTAAGTAAAGTCAGCTTATAACATGAAGATCACAAATTAAGCCAGCTAAAGTGTAGAGTTGAAGCGCAAAACTGCAAAAAAAATTAAATTTACTCTACCTTTAGACGAATATGATGAACTCGTTTATGGCATACACCGAAACACATATAGACACACATACACACACTCAAACAATTCTGCATCTCTGTCAGCAATTCAATTACTGCAAAAATTGATGGACATGTGAACTGAACTGACTATAAATTGCACTTTACGGCCTTCCGCCGCACTGTTACTCAAAGCAACTCAACTCGACTCAACGCAAGTGGGTGAATGTTCGGGAAGAGGCAAGAAGCGATTGCATCGAGCACTTCGTACTTTAGGCCATAATTCATGTTGGTTGTTACAGCAGTGCCTGCATGCATGCATGAATGTCTGTATGTTTGTTTGTTTGTATGTAAGAATTTGAAGGTGAAGCATGTTGCTGATTTGTGCAGAAGGACGAAAGACTCTGCTACACAGCAGTTAATTGACTTAGAATGGGGCAAGTCAAGTCAAATTCATGTTTTAAGCTGATTTATAACAACGTAAATGATGACGACGACGACGACGATGACGATGACGATGACGATCTACGAGATCTTGTCTTGTGGCAAGATATGCTGTGGGCTGATGAGGGTTAAGTAGTTGCAGGTACCTTGTTCTGTGGTAGTTCGTTTTGGCGCGCTTGTTGCCGCAGGTGATGAATTGAGAATTGAGCGCCCGTATTTGTGCTGATAGGCTGCCGTTTTGATTGCATATTAAATTTGAAGTATTTAGTGACAGAGTTCAATGCGTAGAATTCCATGCGAAAATGCATAGCATAGCAGTGTAGCAGGGTGCGGGCATGTAATCTTACAGTACATAACGAGATTGCCTGGCAATTCAGTTCGCTGTAAGCAAAATAATTTTGTGCTTTTGCTTATGCCAACTGAGCTGTTGGGGCGTTAAAAGTATTTTGACTAGATTTTTGTTTTTTACCTTGGACAGTATTTAAGTCATAGAGTATCTGTGTTACAGATTTAACAGAGACTTATTAATTGATAACACATTTTACAAATCAGTTTAACACAATTTACATCACCAACACTATCACTTGGAATTCTGCAAGTGCTGATATATTTGGTCCTTCTTTATGTGCATAAAGTAAGCCCCGCTATTTTTGATTTATAATTAAACACAAAAATGTTTGTGATGTGATCTGCCGTGTTCTACAGTAGAATGAAGAAAATTTTCTTATGGTATCATGTTATGAAGAAGTGCTTTAGTGTTACAATGAAAATTATACAATATTCATTCATCATGTAATATTTCATAATATTTATCAATAAATTTGATGTAGATTGTTTTTTGTTCTTAAAACAGAAATTGAATTCTACAGTTACTTTAAAAAAAAACATCCGACTAAAACACACCAGCAAATAACACAAACTTTTTATTATATGAGAGCAGGGGCCTGTTTCCCAACACTACAAATTTACAAGCTCCTACGTAACAAGTTACAAGTGTATTTTCTACAAGTGCTTGTAAAAACTGTTTCTCAAAGATTTTCAAAAGTTTTGTAATTTTTTTACACTTGTAGAATAGCTTTTTATTGAGATTTCAGATTTAACAGAGCTACCAGTATATATATTTATACCTCGGAACTAGAATATACTGCGTTCTTCAAGAAACCCATTGAGACAATTAATAAGGGGATTCAAGTCACTGCATAGGTTTTGCATAGTGCGTTCATTGACTTGAACACACCATCAAATTTTGCGTAAAATGAACGAAGTAGCTTGAAAGATTCTTGAACATTTGTCACTTATATTTCATTCATTGTTCGAAGTTTTAAAATAAATCACATCCAAAATTGTTGGACGACGTGTTAGATCGTTTGAAAGAACAGTTAATAAAAAATTTTGACAGGACAGCTGTTTACGCAATCCAATTATACGCAATATGCATCAAATTTCATGCGTAAAGTTTTACGCAAATCGCTTGTTAAAGTTCATATAAAAAAATTACATTTCGTCAAGAGTTACGAATAAAGCAGTTACGCAGCCCTTACGCAGAGATTTGAATCCCCTAAATATGTTACACGCTGTGGCCAAAACACAATTTATAGCGCAAAAGAGATCTTACTATCTCTTTAGAGAGAGAAAAATATAGCTTGTGAAATCCCTTACTATTAAATATGAACACAGTTTTAATAACACTGTAAGATTTTTCTAATAAATACAAGTTTCTGGCAACATTTTGCAACTGGCAAATTTAACAACATCTGTTCACTTTGCATTTATTATGCATTTATTATCTACAATTCTATGGTACTGAGATCCTTTTTCCATCCAATGGTGAGCAATTTGCAATTGCAGTTTAGCTGACAAGACTTTCCAGTACATCTTTTCAAGTTGTGGCCTAATAGATTCACAAGATATTCCAATTTATGTGCTGAGAGGCAAAACCTCTCATTGAATTCATGGGACATATCAAAATATCCATAATTTATACAAAAAAAAAAAAAAAACAAATTGGCCATTTCAACCCTTGAAAGGACTTTGACCGAGCTTCTTATGATCAATTGCGTTGTGTGTGTTATTAAATATTTGCACACAATTGACCGAGAACTGGACCTACATGTTTTATGCCGACTCCGAACGGCTAAAGTTCATGTTCTCAAGAAGCTTTACATGGCATTATTTACTCTCTAAGGTTTGCCATTGTCTGCAGTGACCAATCAGAAAAATTTTTTTATTGAAAAAACTTTTTCGCCGCGGCTGGGGATCGAACCTTGGCTCCGAGCATGCCAAGCCACACACTTAACCTGCATGCCACGGTCACCACATAATTTACCACGGTCACCATAATTTATACGCTGTCTTAAAATCCTTGGTCTTCTTATAATTATGACTTCCTTCTCACTGTTTGAATCATTTGAACACATTTTTGTATCTATTTTAAAGAGACTTGCAAGACTTCCAAAATTTTTGACACTAAATCACAAGCTACAAGTTTCACAACAAGTTTTTAGAAAGAGAGTGTAATTTAGAAGTTCTTTTGACACTTGTAAATATGACAAATAGACTTGTAACTTGTATCCTACAAGTGTAGATTCCAAAAACAGATAATTGTAAAAATCTTCCATTTTACAAGTATTTCTCTTGTATTACAAGACTTGTATTTTCTGAGAAACAAGCCCCAGGTCTGCGAAATTTTTGAATTTAAGGAAAATTTATTGCTTCGAAAACATGCATTTATGTCCTTATATCTCACAGATCTGCATATTTATTTCATATAAGCACAATTTACGAATTTATAAAATAAAATAATAATGAATATAACTTAAAAAAGTAGTGAAACCATGAAAAAATACTTAACATAATAGCATTTATCGGGCACAACGCAGCACACATGTTTTTTTTTTTTAATTGCATATCAAAACTAGCGCAGCTAACTTTAAGCACATCCTTTCAACCAAAAATTTCAAAATGTTTCATTTTGTATTCATAAATAACAGAAACATTCAATGCGGCACGCTACAATGCAAAGAAGGTGAACGTCAGCCCATCAACGACGGCATCGATCAGCTTTATTCAAGAACGATTATATCAATTAAAGGCGTAGAATATGAATGCAAGTAAGTATGGTTTTTCAGTTTGAGAATTTTATTATTACGCTGTAGGGACCTAACAAAGACACATAAAAACGCCGAGATACAAAAAACTTTATTTTTGGCCATAAAATACGGTGGCATACTCAGTTTATTCTACACTTAGGGAAAAAATGCTGTTTTATCAAACAAATCAAGGGTTGATATAACAGATTTCACTGTTAAATACCATCCAACAAATGAAACTTTCAAATCAACAGTCGGTTGACTGTTGGTCTATAGAACACAAAACCCGTATAAAAACTTATTTATTGAAATTTTATTACTGGTTTGAAAGTTCATGTATGGCCGAATGTGCTGACGTGTGCGTTTAGTACTCAAGTGTCCACGGTTCAAATCCGGCAAGGTCAACAAAAAATTTTTTTTTTATTTTATATATTTTTTTTAAAAAAAAATTTAATTTGCCTTTTTTTTGCAAGATTGTAAGCATTTTATTTTGAAGGTTATTTTTGACCAAACTATTAAGGAAATAGAATTATTATTATTTCAATTATTAAATTACAATTTTAGATACTTACACAGCTAGGGTTCGAACCCACGTCTCCCCGCATGACAGTCTAGTGCACTTCCACTGAGCTATTGGCAGAGATAATATAAATATAGCAAAACACATCTAAAAACTATTGCTAAATAAAAATAGACAATTCAACAAAAACACAAAAATATATCAACAGATGATTTTAACAGTACAAAAATACTTTGAAACGTTCATTCAACAAAGAAAATTGTTTACTTTAACGCAAATCATTCAATCGAACAGTGTTTTGAAATAACAGCGACCGACTGTTAATATTACAGTTGATATTTTTCTGAGTGTACTAAGATCAAATTCTCGGGAGATATCGGAAGATATTCCCGATTGATACTTTGCCATATTTAAGCCCTTGAGCTATATTTTTATTATATATGTAGAAAAAGACTTTAAAATTTCATGAAATTTGTTGTATTCGATTTCTCCTGATCTATCGTCACACAATAATACAATTTTCAGGCCAAAACTATGACAAATTTAGATTAATTCAGAAAAAATTAAAAAAATTTTGAAAAATAAATAACAAAAAAATAATCACAATTATAAATCAGTTGCATACATCTGAAAATTAACGGTTGTCATTGCAAAAGGTATGTTTCGGTTAAAAAGAATAAATAATTTCATTGCAAAACATATTTCAACGTCTTTTTATGAAATAAATAAATGAAAAATATAGCTTTAACAAGAATTTAAAAAAGGCAAAATATCAATCACGAATATCTCCAGCATTTTATCTAATTAGAAAAAGCCTGAGTATGCCACCATATTCTACGACCAAAAATGAAATTAGAGTGTCTCGGAATTTTTGTGTGTATTTTCAAAAGTTGAAAATTTATATTGAAACTTGATTTTGTGTGTTGCTTACGTTGCTGCGCCTAAAAAATCAGGCATGTGATTTTTTAAGATTTCTATTTTATTGCATAATTGAATAGCCCTACTCGATGTCCATCTATGCACAGAACGGTTTTCTTTTGGTCGAAACATTAGAGGCATTTTTTATTAGTTTTGCAATAAATTCCTTGTAAAGCTTTTAAAATTTTCGATTAAAAAATTGAAAAATCAGGTATGTGCTCAAAAAATTTGCCAAAAGTAAAAACAAAATGCCCGTAAACAATTCAGTTATGTGTCTTAAAACGAAAGAATTCATCCTCGCTTCGAGCTGAAGCAGGGATGGGAAATGAGTTTTCCGAAATTGTACCAAATTTAAATAAAAATTGCACTTTTTGACATCAAATTGTACTATTTTGTTTTCTCCATGAATAATTAACTTTTTTGATGTATTTAATAAATTATTTAAAGTAAAATAAAATGAATAGAAATGGACAAGCAGTTCAATATACATACATAGTTAAATAAATATAGTACTATACATTCAGTTTTTAAATTTTAATGAAGTTGCGGTTACCCGAGCCGGCTCAAAAATGAAGTTTTCAAGCAATTCAATTTATTTGACATTAATGCTTTCGTGCTAGAAAGAGACGATCGTGTAATAGAAAAATAAAATAGTAGAGCTGATCAGGGTGGCAGTTCGTTTGAATGTGTTGTAAATATGGTTGTAAAAATTCACAAAAAATGGCACTGAAAACTTAATGAAATACAAAAAAGCAAAGAAAGTCGATATGGCGAAGACCATGTGTATGAAAATGTACTAAAAATGTCTTCGTGGTACTTACGTACTTTTATTTTATAAAATTGTACTGAAAAAGTACACATGTACTGAAAAACCCAACACTGAGCTGAAGTAAGAAGTTGAAGTTTTTTTAAATATGTATCTCTAGAGCAGTCATGAGCAGGAAAATAAATTTAGTGAGCCAAGGTTTTTGTTTTTTAAAACAAACACAAAATTATCCTCATATTTCCTTTTGCTCATCGTTGCAAAAAAAAAAAAAATTAACCAGCAAAACAGAAACAAATCACAGCAAAACAAAAACAAATCATGTGCGTTTTGTGCTACACATGCACAAACATTTCAAGCGCAGCGTAATCGATTAAGGCTTGCTGGGCTTTGCATGCATTTGTTGTTGTTAGCAAGTTATAATTTTGGTGAACGAAGGTTTTGTTGCTATTCTTTGTACGTGTTGTTGTTATTTTTTGCACGCGTTGTTGTTTTTACAAATGTGCAAACACAAAGTTGAAAAAACAATGCAAATTTGTAGCTGAGCCAACTGAGCTAATTGAGCTACTGGAAGCTCATGTCTGCTCTAGAAGTTTATGGCTAAAAATACAAAATTATGACATTGCAATAAATTTGCAAGCGTAGAGGACAAATCAGTTTTTTGCTATCCTGAAAAGTTGTCAAAAAGCACATAACTGATTTTTGAGGCACAGCGACGTTATGTTATTCGTTTTTCCTTTTAGACTTTATTCTTACTCTTATGTCTTATTTATTAACTTAATTTCTCTGCAATAATAATTAAACTATCTTGCCTCTGAAAACTTACGTGCCTTGATGTCAGATAATTAACTCTTTTTAATATTGTTGATTTTTATTTTTGGAACTTATTTAACAAACTATTCAACTTTCTTCTTTTCTTAAAACTCTTTATTCTGTTGTACATTTATTTCTTCTTTTTTGTTGTACAGAGCCACAAGCGGCCAAGTGGGCTCTACTGAATTCCCCGAACATGGACTCGTTAAGGATGGCACACCATGCGGTGATAATTTGATTTGCTTGAATCAAACATGTGTTAGTCTCTTTCCGCACATTGACCAAACAAAATGTCCAACAAATAAACTTGGCCAAGAATGTTCGGATCGTGGGGTGAGTAAAATTGTCTATCTATTTGATTTTCTATTTTAACAACACGCTGGTTTTTTTCTCTCTGTTGAAGCAACAGTTGATTTTCACATATAAGTACAGAAAAAAAAAAAATTCGAGTTAATGCTCAAGGATAGGTATAATAATAGAACAAGTTAGTGCGAAAGAAATTTATAAATAAATTTATGAGACAAAAAAAAAATTGAAAGGTAACACAAAATTTAAAAACATTTCAGACTACATACATTTCTAAAGTTTGCGATACAGTCTGATTAAAAGAAAAGGTTAAAATGATTTTAATGAAATATTTATGATAAAAATGTGACTCAGACTGAATTATACAAGAAAACTTACAAAGAATTGCAATAAAAAATATAATGGTTTAGGAAATTGAATTTAGAAAAACCTACATGAAGTTAAGGAATCTTGATAACCTTCATAAAGTTTGGAAATCTTAATGAGAGAAGGTGAATTTTGTATATGAGAAATGATAATACTTATTAACATTTTGATTACTTGAAAAAATGTTTAATTCTAAAAGAGTAAAATTCATTAATTCTCTACGCATAATTTAACTTTTTTTTTTTAATCTCATCTTCAAAAAGCATTCGTTCCTTAACAAGTTCGTTTTGGTGTAGAAAAAAAATAATTTTCTTGATTAGCTTTATTTAAAAGTTTTGTTAGTATTTTAATGCTAATGCTATCAGTATATTGCCACTAACGGTCATGGCTATTTCCGGCATGCACATGTTCTGTTCACGCCGTTTTTAATATAACTTTAAAAAAACTACAATGCAACAACATTTTTTTTTTGTTGTTTTAACTTGATTATTAATTAAAAAATGAAAAATAAAATAAAGCAACAGCATAGCGCATGAAAAAATATTAATCACACATTATAGTGAAAATATGAAAAATATTTATATTTTAAAAACAATTGAGTGCATTTAAGCTGAAATTGCATTTTAAGCTTTCCATAATCATCATTATGCAGAAATGAGTAAAGGAGCTGGTGGTGCAGAGCAGCAGAAAAATTATGACACGCATGATTAATTTATTTAATATATGTACACAACAACAACAACATAAATTCCCGCGATACGCGCAAAGAATTAACAAAATATATGCATTGGTGCAGATACACACACATACTAACACACAGGAACAATCAGCGATAATTTCTACATTAACAAACACTCACACGCGGTTTAAAGTGATATAATTTAACACTCACAGAAAATTTCAATCAAAATGCATATAATTTAAATTTGTTAAAATTAAAGTTTGACTTAAAACACAAAAAGAAAAAAACATTACAGCTCTGGTACTCTTTTAAGCCTTAGGCTGCGATTATAGTGAGCGCTGAAATCTGTGTGAAAAAACGAGATGCAGATAGCTATCTATCTCGCTTGTTCACATTGCTTGCCTGCCTGCCTGTCTGACTCGGCGCTCACTATAACCGCAGCCTTAGAACTACTAGTTATTTAAGAACTTATAAACAACCATTAACATTTTATTTTAAAACTCATTTAAATGGAACATAAACAGAAGCAATACATAGATAAAATATGAACACCTTCAGAGTTTCTTCAAAAAGATTGCTGCTTTAACGATTCAATTTTATTTATAAGTATGAACTTGAGAAAATTGTTCAGATACTGTTACACGGTTAAAAATTTTGGACTAGTTTTTAATCCAAACTTTGGTTTAAAGGAATTTTTAATCCAAAAAGTACTATTTTTTATTCCATACTTAAGTTTAATTTGTTTTTAATCCAAAAAAAGTTTAAGTTTAAGACTATTTTTGGACTACAAATTTACATTAAGGTAGTATTTTCAGGAAAAATTATTTATGTTACCTAAGATTGAAAACTACTAATGCTACGAAATTTACGCTAAATATTTAAAAGTTAATGTTGTTAAAGCATCCGAAGTTTATTTTTTAATTAAATGAAACAAATTGTTTCTTAAAATCTGAACCAATATATTATTATATTCATTACTACATTGAGCAGTGTTTCATAATACATAATAAGGGTATTCATGCAAAGCGGCAAGCTTGTATTTTGGGCAATTAGTTATTTTTATCAGTCGATTGTGCATTTGGAGAGATATGTCAGCTGTTAACTTGTTAACAGTCAACTTTCAGCATACATATAAACAGCTGATTGCTGGTTTGTGATATATCTGGTTTGTGTAAACGGTTCTAAATACATTTCATTTATAAGGCTAATAAACTTATACGGTTTATATCATTTATAAGGGCATTGCCCATTTGCATGAATACCCTTAATGTTTATATAGTGAAGTTTATGGCAATATAATAATAAGTTCACACGAAGGCCTTTTGGCTGAAAAGCCAACGAAAAGCAGCTCTTTACTTGATAGTTCTTCTATGGCGAAAAGCTGAATATCATGTAGCTTTTCAGCTGAAAAGCCATTGGCACGGACGCGACATTCACGGTTTTAATTACTCGAAAAACAAGAAAGAAACAAAAAAAACCGATATGTATTTTAAGTTTTCTAACGCGATGAAAGACTGCTACATTTTATAAAAATATTGGCAAGATTTAGTACAAATAAGTTCAAAGTACGCGACAAAAAAAAAAGTTTTTTTTTAACCTCGTATAGAAATATGCAAAATTTAGCATAAATTAAGTTTGAGAACTTTTTTTAATATATATATACTATGGAGGTCAAAGGATAACTTTTCTTCGTAGACTTATGAAATATGAGAATATCTCTAACCTTTTTTTCTCACGAGTTCTCACCTTTGTGGATTAAAAAGTAATCCTTTTATATTTTCAACTTTTTTGGACTAAAATCTAATACTTTTTGGATTATAATATTTTATACTTTCTGCGGATTCAAAATTATTCTGTTTTGGATTAAAAATTTTAAACTTTTTGCGGATTAAAAATAAGTCCTTTTTGGATTGGAAAATTTTAAACTTTTCATTGGATTAAAAAGTAATCTTTTTTTGGTCGTGTCCTATATGTAATCCAAAAAAGATTAAAATTTAGCCCAAGATTTTTAACCGTGTACGAAACTAGTATCCTCTTCTTTATACATTCTCTAACAATGATTTTTCGAAAATCAATTTGATAAAAAACCAAAATGGTAGATAGTTGAATATTCAATGCTATTCTATATAAACTTATTCAACATACTAGTGATGTTGAACAAATTGCTCATGTTTTCATTAATAACGACTAAGCTCAAAAAATTGTATGTTCCGATAAAGGCATTTTAAGCTAAAATAAGATATAGAATACTGCCTTTTACATTCAAAACTATCCTCCATATCTTCTAATATATAAAATCAAATGTTTGTCTGTCTGTCTGTTTGTCTGTCTGTCTGTCTGTCTGTCTGTCTGTCTGTCTGTCTGTCTGTCTGTCTGTCTGTCTGTCTGTCTGTCTGTCTGTCTGTCTGTCTGTCTGTTCCGTATAGGCTTGCGCACCGTTTATCCGATTGAGCTCAAATTTGGACACCGAGTACCTTTCATAGTCAGAAAGAACATAGGGGGTGTAAAAAAGTGGGCGGAAGTATGTGGGCGTGGTACTCTAAAATAACTTCTAAACGCCTGGACCGATTTCAATGAAACTTGGTATGAAGGTTCAACTGCTCCCAAAATAAAACATAAGCCATAAAAAAATTCCAAAGACTTACGCAAGAGGACGCTTTAAGCAGTGCATTTATAAGACTCAATACTCCTAAGCATCTGGACCGATTTCAATGAAATTTGGTATGAAGGTTCAACTGAAACCAATATAAAGCATAGCTAAAAAAGTGGGCGGAAGTATGTGGGCGTGGCACTCGGTAATAACTTCTATACGCCTGAACAGATTTCCATGAAATTTGGTATGAAAATTCAACTGCTCCCAAAATAAAACATATAGGCAATAAAAAATTCCAAAGACTTCCGCAAGAGGGCGCTTTAAGTAGTGCATTGTTAAGACTCAATAACTCCTAAATGAATGGATCGATTTTACTAAAATTTGGTACGTGAAATAACTTGGCTCAACAGAATTGAGGCTATTTAAATTTCAGGAAACTTCCATGAGAGGGCGCTTTATTCAATCAACTATGTTCGGCTCATTCACGTCAAAACGGATGAACCGATTTTGAGCATTTGTATCTGTTACTAAAATAGATCCTATTCTTTTAAAAGTTCTTTCGACAAAAAATCAAGGAATGAGCTGAAGGCAAACGTTGTCAAGAACCCAAGACGAAGTTTAACGAATACCAGCAGAACTATATAATGATGACAAAAAAAAATAAGCCGAACAGTATCGACCAAAACCGAAGATGAACGAACACAATTCAAAAATCGAATCGATGCTTAAAGGATTTCTTAAAATTGGAATTTATTTAAGATAAAATTGCATATTAAATGCATGCTAAGAAAAACTTTAAAGAAATTTTTCTCGAAATGACTTTTCAAACTGCACTCAGAAAAAAGTTTTTCGGAATATGATAAAAATGGTATCATATTTACTGGAAAATGGTATTGACCTAGCTACAGAGAATGCTTTTCTCTAAATGCGATCCAAAAAATTCTCTAAAAATGATAAAAACCTTCTATGAAAAAGAGAAATATATAAAAATAATTCGATTTTAGAGAAAAAGACTCTTTATTTTTGAGAAAATTTGTTTTTATTGAAGAAAACAGTTCTCATAGTGAATTTTTTATCAATATATAGGAAAAAATTTTAATTTTTAAAAATTTTTCTGTATAAATGAGAATTTTTTTGTGCGAGAAATATATTTGTCATTATAAGAGATATTGAAAAATTTCCATTTTCTAGAAGTGAAGAAATATTTCTTCGGAAATGTGAAAATTTATTCTAATTGAAGAAAATTTTATTTGAAAAGAGAAAATTGCTTTTATCGAAAATAGAGAAATTTTTCACCGGAGGAAGATATGTGTTTTTTTTTTCTGAGTGCGGGTGTCCATTTTCCTCAGAAACCAGACGTCAGATCGAGACGTTGAGGATGTCATTTTTTGTTTTAACCATGTCTGGCAGGTACAGTTTTACGGAAATTCGACTACACGCTTTCGACGGAAGGAGAAAAAACCGCAAAAAACGATAATTTAAAAATTTTTAAAATTGAATTGATAATTTTAAAAACGTTAAAATGATAGCAGTTTTGAAAATCGTCCTCTTTCTGTGCTCGAGGCACAACCCCGAGTAACACCGGGTTACATCCGCTAGTATTTAATATTAATCATAGCATAAGGTTGGTCATCACTTTTGGACGATTCTGGATCACTGGGATCTTGTGAATAATGGAGTTACAATGTGCAAAGTTATAATATATTGAGGCAATATAATCCCAATCATCCCATCGATCTTATTAAAAATCATCCCATGCTCTCATCATTATGACCTATATACTTGTAAACTAAAAGATAGATTCCTCCTCGGGTCTGTTCACAATTCTTATATACTAGTTCTTTCCCGTCAAAAATGACGGGCCCGGTTTTAATAAAGAAAAAAACATGAAATATTGCTTCGATGGTCACATGTTCTATTTTAAATTGTGCAAATAACAATTTATAGTTCCAAATATTTATAAAATACCTCAAATTTTTATTTAATATTATTAATTACAATAATTAATTACTATAACTAATGTGTACAGTGAGTACTAGCTGCCATGGCCTTCGACTCGTACCTCAAATTAAAAACGGAAACTATAGTAGGTACGACGAAATAAGTTTAAAAATTTTTTGTAAAACTGAAAATTTCAAAATAAAAAAACATAAAAAGTTTTTGAAGTTTCAATAAATCACAAAATAAAAAATGCCTAAAAATATGCTATGAAATTTTTCAAAAAACCAAGCATTCCGCACTCACATTTTACGGAATTATGTTATAGTAATATCATAATTAAACTTAGATAAATCAATGTCTTGATCTTATTTATTTAAAGCCGAAGTATATATTTATGTATGTATATTTTTGACCACCTCTTCTTTAAAGAAATATTAAATTATATTTAACGGTCAGTTAAATACTCTTGTTGTTTTTTTTCTTTTTTGTCAAAAATAAAACTATTTTCAAAATTTCTACTAACTTTTTCTTACGAGAGAACTCCTGGCAGCATTTATGTAATGTTGCTCTATCCATGATTTAACGCAACGTCATATATATTTGAAATAATTGTCATGGGTTGTGTAAGCCCATAACATATACCTTAATAATAATGATTTTTTCGATATACTATATGTTTAAGTCAGTTTATTGTATCACTGTCACGACAAAGAAAATGTTATTCCGCAGATATGCTTACTATGGCACATTTTTAACGGCCACAGTCAGATCTTATTGTGTGTTTAATAATTTTATCGGAATTATATATTAAACATAATTTTAAATCATATGTTTAAAATATGAACTTTCTTAAGCTTTTAAAATCATGCAGAGTAGGTAATTGTTAAAATGCTAGTTTGTTATTTAGTTTATAAGATACCAGGCAATATTTCAGGGAAAATATTTTTAACATATCCAAAACATAGACTGCCCCACCTCCCTAACTAACACTTGAACTTCCATAAGAATTCATAATATTCAACAGATGAAGCTTCGATTGGTTGGTCAAGTGAACAGAATTTTAAAGGGTGGTTAAATTTTAAGGGCCGATGTTGATTTTAAATAAAACACAAATTATTTTACAAATTATTACTATTTCTTTTTATTATGATAATATTGGTATGATTATATTATGAATGTAACAAAATATCAGCCAAATGGCCGCCGCGACCTCGGTGGCACATCCGATGGACCAAATTTTCAATGGCGCGAGGCATAATTGAGGTTCTATGCCGTAAATGTGCCGAATTATCTCATCCTTTTGCTTTTGCATTGTTGCTGGCTTATCTATGCACACTTTTTCTTTCAAATAACCTCAAAAAAAGAAGTACAACGGTGTCAAATCACATGATCTTGGCAGCCAATTGGCATCGCCACCACGTGAGACAACACGGCCATTGAATTTGTCGCGCAAAAAAGCCATTGTTTCGTTAGCTGTTTGGCAAGTGGCACCGTCCTGTTGAAACCACATATTGTCCATCCATATCTACCAATTTGGGCCATAAAAAGTTCGTTATCATCTGACGATAGCGAAGACCATTTACTGCAACTGCCTGACCGTCCTCATTTTGGAAAAAATACGGCCCGATAATGCCGACAGCTCATAAACCGCACCAAACAGTCACTCTTTGTGAGTGCATTGGTTTTTCGACAATCACTTTTGGATTATCATTCGCCCAAATGCGGCAATTCTGCTTATTGACGAACCCACTGAGGTGAAAATATGCCTCATCACTGAAGATGATTTTCTTCGAAATGCATTTTTATTTGAACGCCCATTTTCATAATAAGCCTGAATAACTTGAACGCTTTGCTCGATTGTGTATCTTTCCATGGTTCAAATTGAATTAGTCTGAAATTGAAAAGTGTCAAATAAAATGCAGAAAAAAACTTGACATTTATGTGTTCACATTCAAAATCAACCCTTAAAATTTAACCAATCTTTATTTGCTAGAGAAGACAAAATTGATATGATAGCTATTGTGAGGAATTTCAGACCTTTTATTTATACTGCCACTCTGCCACTCTTCGATATAAAAACTTATTAACGGAGACAATAAGTCAAAAAAACTCCTCTTTAAAGAACAAACCTTATTTCTGCCTTTGAAAAACCTACAATGTATTTAAATAAATCTTTACAAGCACTATCGACAAATTCTTTCTGCAAATCTTTCTGTGGCGCCCTTTATAGCCTGTAGTATTTTTTTAATGAACACCTTTTAAAGGATGTAAAGTCAAAGTTGGCATAGTATTTATAATCAAAACTTACCATAAATCTTAGAGCTTTGGTTGAGTTTCCTTCAATCAATTCTTAACATTCCTATGCAAGTTTCATACCTAAGTAATAAAGAAGAAAAATTACGAATTCATTCACAACTTATACATTAAAGTAGGTCGTTTTTTATGAAAAAAAATAAAAGTTTTTTGATCGTATTCTAATATTTGTATTCAGCCCAATCATGAAATATTTTCTCCCGGGAGTTGTAAATGGGAGTTTCCGGTATTAAAATAGCAGATAAATTTATCTCATTTTTTATTTTAAACTCATGAATATTGGCGGTTGATGAACAAAATTACATGTTAAATTATCAAAAAGTATTTTAACTTTATCTTAAAAACGGAAACACCCATGTGCAACTCCCGGGAGAACAATGTTCATGATTGGGCTGATTAACTCATATCTTTAGCCCGCACATTCAATTCAAAGTTTTGAATTTTTGAAAATATAACGTAAGATTAAATATATGTATATATTTTTAAAAACCAGTTATATATTCATAAAAATTCAAGTAATATTACAAAATATAAGTGCAAAAGCAACGTCGTAGAAATATTAGGCAATAGAAAATATTAATATAATAATAATAAAAAAAAACCAAAAATTTTATGTTTTGGCCACAAAACTTCAGTCGCTCTCAAATCGAGGTATACGTTTTCTGAATGCAAGTTTCGCTCGTATTAAACCTTCTCTTGAGTTTTTATGGCATAAAGAAAAATGTAGGTGCTTTTGTCACAATTTTTGCAGAATTTTCGACTACCTGCGAATGACATGGAAGCTTTAAAAAATTAAGATTTCGACGTTCCGGGACTCGAAAATCTCCTATTTTTGTGAATTAGTGATGTATCGAAGAATTGGCGGATCAAAAAATTGTTGTTTTAAATCGAAAATATTACTTTAAATGACGTTCTTGATGATTGAATAAGTTTTTTTTATAGCCTTACTAATTCTTCAGATATTTCGAAAAAGGTGTTGAAAAAAGTTGTATGTGAGCTGCAACACCCGCTGTTTTAAAATTCTTAAAAAACCTTTTTTCTATACTTTGCTATGCCTAAAATACCAAAAACGCTCATAAAAGTTAGAAAAATTATTTTTTCCTCTTATTTGTACTAATTTTTCCATAACGCATCGTTAGAAGTTTCGAACGTACTTGCTTTTCGAAGTTATATACAACTTACAAAGCTTCTTCAAAATATTTTAAAAACTGTCGTTTTGACAATATAAAAATCAGAACGAGTACGTCTCTATCTCTTACCTTTTTGAGATTGCCTTTAAAAGCAGATTTTAGGTAGGTACCATTATAGGTCTTAGATAAAGTTTCTGACAGTATCTTTATTTCGAAGCTAGCTAGTATGGGATGACATTAAATTGTTTTGAATTGGAAAAAGACTTATCTTAGTGATAGAATTTGCTTTGTTGCTAATGACAATAAAAGATCTGATCTATTTATAGTCTCTTTTGGCGTTCCACAAGAGAGTATTCTTGGCTCTTTGCTTTTCTTTGTATTCAATAAAGATATTGGTAGCAGTTTCTCAAAAGCTACACTGAGAAAAAAACACATACCTTGCTCCGGTAAAAAATTTCTCTATTTTCGATATAGAAATTTTCTCTTTTTCAAATTAAATTTTCTTAAATTAGAATAAATTTTCACATTTTCGAAGAAATATTTCTTTACTTCTAGGAAATGGAAATATTTCAATGTCTCTAATAATGATAAGTATTTTTCTCGCACAAAAATTTCTCATTTATAGAGAAAAATTTATTAAAAATGAAAAACTTTTCTTATATTTTGATAAAAAATTCACTAAGAGAAGTATTTTCTTCAATAAAAACAAATCTTTTCTCAAAAATAAAAAGTTTTTTCTCAAAAAACGATATATTTTTCTATTTCATGGAATCTTTTTAGAATTTTTAGTATCGAAATTAGAGAATAGCATTCTCTGGAGCAAAGTCTATACCATTTTTCTCTAAATATGATGCCTTTTTTATCATATTCCGATAAGCTTTTTTCTGAGTGTAGTTAACTGGCTTATACTGATGATCTAAAAATATACCATACTCTACTACACAAAAATATCGGATGCGCATAGCTTACAACAACAGTTGTGAAATGTCTTTGCTTGGTGTTTTAAAATCGTTTTTCATTAAACATACAAAAGTATTTTCTGCATAACTTTTGCTTAAACTCAAAATGTCACCAATAACTCGTATTTTGTTGGTGATTCTTTATTTAAATCACATTAACTCTATTATAACTAAAGCTCATTTATGTATGCGTTTGTTAGACGCAATAGTTTTGCCAATGTTGACCCTGACTCATACAAATCTTTCTATTTAGCTTTTGTAAGCTTGAATATGCAGCGTTTATTAGTTCGAGTCCTTATTATAGATTAGAGAATCCTTATATAAAACATCAAGAACGTATTCAAATAGCATTTACCGTTATGCTCTTTAGTCCTTGAATTGTATTGTGTCAACCCCCTCATATAGTGCTAGTTTTGTTTTCATTGCATTAAAGTCGTTGCAAAGTAGAAGAACTACAATATTATCAATACTGTTTGTCTCTGATTTCATAAAAGTGACAGTTAATTGCCCTCAACTACTGGAAATGTTAAATTAAATGAAATGTTAAATTAAATGTTAAATTGTTCAATTTAATTCTACGAAATTATAAATTTTTTTTTACCAGAACGCTTAGAACTATTATGGATTAATGCTCTCTGAAAAGAGCACTTATAGAATTTAATATGCTCTCAAACACTATTGCTATGGATTTTTTACTTTAGCGTACCAGACTTTAAAAATTTCTATCCAAGATTATTTCTATGGATTAATATGCTTTTATTGTATTGTTGACTGGATTATTGTTATTATAAATGTTTATTATAATATTATAAACATTAATAAATAAATTAATAAATATTTATTGCAAAATAAGCTACTATTAAGTTTGCGAACATCTTTATATGAGCTCTTGTGATAATTGGGCGTTAGATTGTACCACCTCCTATGCAAAAAAAAAAAAAGTGCGCCGTATACCAGCGAATATGACGCATTTTTGCAAGACAATTACGAACAAAATTTATTTTGTTATTTTACCGAACGTAGAGGTCTCGCATTGACATATTTTTTCATAGCTCTGGTGTTTACAGTCGGATTTAAAAGTTTGGTATATCAATGATTTTGTCTCAAGGCGACCAATATGACTTCTATAGAGGTGTTTCAAAATTCCTCAAAATCAATTTAAGGCCTTCCAAGGTCCTGTAGAAATATTTTTTTTATTTGGAAAAAATAATTGGTCGCTTTTAAACAAAAAAATCGATATGTCATTCAATATGATCAGATTTTTTAATACCTAAGTTATGATGAAAATGAAAAATGGTAGCCCTACGTTCGGCAAAAAATTTTCAAAAATTTTTTAGAATAGTTTTGCCGGAAGTATATTTATACTTCCTGAGCAATGAATGATATTTTAAGAGCTTTATTTTTTGATATTAGGGTGGTAGATTAAGATGGTAGGAACTGAGATCTAAATGGTAAGTACTAGAACGGTGACTTCTATTGAGGTCATATTGGTCTCTTTGAGACAAAATCATTGATATACCAAACTTTAAAATCCGACTGTAAACACCAGAGATATGATGAAATATGTCAATGCACGACCCCTACGTTCGGACAAAAAAAAGTTTGTTCGTTATTGTCTTGCAAAAATGCGTCATATTCGCTGGTATAAGCAGCACTTTTTTTTTGAGGTACGGTGTATTGGGCGTGTCAACGCCATAGACTACTTTAAAATTTCTAGTTGAATAACAGTCAAATTCGAGTTAGTTATGGTACTAGTATAATTATAACCATTGTGTATTAAACATTATGTTTCGCAATTAGAATAAAATAATTGGTCATTTTTAATTGCTTTTGCAAGTGTTTCCGTGTGTTTAAATTGTTCTCAAAAGCTATTGATTTCTCATATTTAGACATTTATTTGTATCTTCTTGGCTAGTAATAAGACGAATGAAAGGCATTTCTTATCAATGACCTTAATTTATTGATTGAATATATTAAACTTATATCGATTCCAAGAAAATATTGAAAAATAATTAAGTTCTCTCGTCTTTTACCTGGATTATTTCTCATTCTACGTTTACAGAGTTTTCTTTTACAAAGTTTTAAAGATACAAAGTAAAACTTTAAGACTTTATTTTCGTTTTTCTTCTCTTTGTAATCTTATGCACTTGTTTTTTGTTGTTGTTCATCCTTCTACATTTAGGTCTGCACAAATACAAATCGTTGTTTTTGCGACATGGGCTGGGGTGGCATCGACTGCAGTCTCGTGGTATTACTTACCACACCGATACCAACAGAAGCACTGCCAACACCCGAGAATACCATCAAAATGGAAAAGAAGGAGACGCCATATGGTAAGACAAGAACATATAGACGTCAATAATTTATGTTTATTTTCTTTTCTTATTTTTTTTCATTTTGTATATATTGCATTCCAAGCAATGATTAACTATAACGATGTATTTTTAAAGTTCTCAGCTAAGATAATATTTAAAACAATTTTAAGATCTAGTAAAAAATTTTTTTTTTTTAATTTTTCTATCTATGCTGAATTTTTATTCAAAAGAACAATTTCTACTTTAATAATATATTAAAGAATATTGAATATTGACATTTTTTTTTCAACTATTATGACAATGGTAAATCAAGCTAGTTGAAGTAAATAATATGATGATTATTTTTTGCATTGCTAATACATATTTTATTATAAAAACTTAATAAGCTTCTATATAATATTTGAAAAAAAAAAAAACAAGAAATGCATGAAAAATTTACTCACATAGAATCAAAAGTAATTTACATTTCATTTTCCTTTTTAAAAATCTTTAAACAATCGTAATTTTTAACATTATTTCCCTTTTCATAAAAAGAAATGCAATCAAAATGACACAACTCAAAATAAATTTGCAAAGAATAGCAGATTCAATTTTATACAAAAAAAAAAAACAAATTGGCCATTGTAGGCCTTGAAAGGACTTTGACCGAGCTTCTTATGATCAATTGTGTTGTGTGTGTTATTAAATGTTTACACACAATTGATCGAGAACTGGACCTACTTGTCTTATGCCGTCTGCGAACGGCGAAAGTTTATGTTCCCCAGAAGCTTTACATGGCATTGTTTACTCTCTAAGGTTTGCCATTGTCTGCATTGAGAAATGGTAACCGATCAGAAAAATTTTTTATTGAAAAAAACTTTTCGCCGCGGATGAGGATCGAACCCGGGCTCCGAGCATGCTAGGCCACACACTTAACCTACATGCCACGGTCACCACACCAATTTTATATTAAAGTTTAATATCAGTTGCACATACCATCTCCGATTTGGCTCAAAATCAGGGACCGTACCGGTTATGGTTTTTATCGAAAAAGTCACATATTAGCTGTTATTTTTTAACTTTTATGTTTTCCGACAAAAATAAAAGTTATTTTTTCCCTTATATTTTTTCGGGCAAAAATAACAGTTGCTTTTTACTTTTATTTTATCGGTCAAAAATAACAGTTATTTTCTGCCTTTTATTTTTTCGGTCAAAAATATCAGACAAATGTGTTTTTTCAAAGGCTGTTTTACCGACCAAAAAACTATTGATACCATTATTTTCGTCTCACCGGTGGTGCGCACAAGTTACATATGGGCATTTCCCAAAAAAGGTCCACCAAAAGTGAAGAAAAACATTAAAAAAAAGCACTCTAACAGCTTTTAACTTTATTTTTTTTTATTTTGATTAGTATTACTGCTATGTAACTTGAATTCAACTTATTATGATGTATTTTTATCAAAATTTATAATGAACATCTTTACTGTATTTTACTACTGTGGAAAAATTTGTCGCGTCCATGATGTCGCGTCCGTATTCGTGCTATATCTATTTAAAAAAAAGATAAGAAATAATTCTTATATTTCATAAGTCTACGAAGAATAGTTATCCTTTGACCTCCATTAACATGTATATTATATATAAGAAAAAGTTCTCAAAATTAGCTAAATTTTGCATATTTCTTTACGAGCTTAAAAAAACTTATATTTTTTGTCGCGTCCGTTCCATTGAATGATTGCTTATTACTTTGTACTAATTTGTACTAAATCTCGCCAATATTTTTATAAAATGTAGCACTCTTTCGTCGCGTTAGAACACTTAAATACATATCGGCTCATTTTGTTTCTTTCTTGTTTTTCGAGTAATTAAAACCGTGCGAATGTCGCGTCCGTGCCACTGGGAGATGCCCATATGGTATCAATAGTTTTTTAATAGGTCAAGCGGCCTTTAAAAAAATAAAAAGTGCCTGATATTTTTGACCGAAAAAAGAAGTCATTAAATAACTGTTATTTTTGACTGATAAAATAAGAGTCAAAATTAACCGTTATTTTTGTCCGAAAAAATAAGAAGCAAAAAATAACAGTTCATTTTTAACTTTTATAGAACCAGTCGAAAATTTAAAAGGCACTTAATATTCGTGAAGCTGAGGCCATTTGTATCATAATGGTATAATTTGAAAAATTCATTCGATCTTTTTTTCATTGTGTCTTTTCCATTTAAAAATTGTAAAATAACAGTTATATTCGATCCCTACCAAAAATTCGTTCAACCCACGTCCGTAGTAATAAATTTTTACAATAATTTTTTGCGAATAAAATAGAGTCTATTTTCAGACAACGTAGCTCTTATTGAAATCCAATTTTCGAAAATAGAAAAGGTTACTTTTTTCATTTTAAGGATAAATATAAAACTTTTCAAAAGATTGCAGCAAGTCAACTTAAATAAAAAATTCGATAAAAATTTAATGCATCATTTTTAATACGCAAAATCAATCAAAAGTTGAGAAACGAACAGAGTTGATATCTGCATCATCGATTGGAATGAAGCGATGATGAATATTTATTTTGCAAAATAATTATGTAGGATATATCTTCGAGAAAATTGAGTTGAAAACATGTTGTTGGAGAATTTGAGTATAACTGTATTTACTTTTAAGTAATAGTGTATAAATTAAACTATAATTAAAAAAGATAAATCAACATTTGAAACAATAATATTTAAATAATATTTAAAAAGAAACGTTTGAAAATTCAAATAGAGAACTAGACTGTCTGTTTGCTTCATATACCTCAATAAAACAGATATTTTAATATAAATATTGTCGCATCGTTTAAGATTTTTTTAAAAAAAATCTTAAAATCTTATTTTAAAGAACCTTAAAATCATAAAATTTTTAAATTTAAAGTATTAAATAGTTAATAATTCTTGTATACATATTTTGAGTTGTGTCTCAACTTTACTTAAGCACCTCAAAATGTTGTCATTTCCTTAAAAAAATTCACTGAAATGTAAATTATTTATTTAACAAAAACTAAGATCTAACATAACTTTTTTATTACTTTTGTAATTAACAATTTTTATACACATCTTTTTAACTCATTTATTTTTTATTCTATTTCACTTGACTTTGGCCAAACACATAACAAAACAAAACGAAAAAAAAAATAATTTCTTATGCAAATCAACAAAAAAAAAAAAAAAAAACAAAAACCTTTTTTTTTCTTTCAAAATGCAAACCTTTAATCCGTGCAGGCACCTCAGACCAAAATAGGATCAGCACATTGACCATGGTCATCATATTAACCGTAATCGTGAAGTGTGTCTTCATTAGTTTTGCAACACTGGCGGTTTGTTACAGGTAGAGTACCAAGCAAACATTACAAAAAAAATAAAAAAAAAAAATCAATAAAAATAAAATTCAAATCGATACAAACAAAATTGAGCAATTGAGAAATAATTTTTAAAATGATTTATTAAAAAGTTGAAATTCTTTTTTTTTAGATTAATTGAAGTTTTTAAATGTTTTCTTTTATTTTATTATTTTTAAAAGCAAAAACGAAAAAAAAAACAACAACTGCACTTTTAATTTTATTAACTAAATTACTACACAAAATTGAAAACACAAAATTTGCGTCATTGAAACAAAAAAACAACAACAACAACAACAGCAACAAAAACAAATACAATACGAAGAAACTTTGCTTGGTTTTCTGTCCTAAGTCTGTTTATTGAAATATGAACATGCTATGTAAATTGTTAAAATATATGTAAATTGATATAAATGTTGACTTTATGTTTGTAAATCTGTACATGTGTGTGTGTGTGTGTGTGTATAGTTGTTAGTGTGTGTGAGTGTGTGTAACTACTTATGTCCTTTATGACATGAATTATTAATAATTTATGTTTATTTTATTAACCACAACAGAAACATTAACTTAATTGCTGTCATTTTGGTTTAAGTGTATTATGTGTGTGCCTCACTCTTTCTCTATCTCTCTATCTCTCTCTTACTCTCTCTATATCAGTGTCTGTCTGTCTGTTTGTCTGCCTATCTATGTCTAAAATTAATAAATGTACAAACAACATACAAGCATACAACATATAACGTATGCTAGAATTGCCTTTTGTGTTTTTTTAGTGTGCAAGTGTGTGTGTAAAATAGGCTTAAATGTAAAATTATATTTTATTTTTTTTTTTTGTTTATTTGAAATTACTATTGACTCGAATTTTAATTTAATTGCTGCTGCCAATTTATTTAATCAACAGCAATTTGAATGTTTTTTTTTTCTTTCATTATATTTTCATCCCTCCAGCTCTTTTATATTATTTCATAACAGCGTTTGCAATTTAATTATAATAAATTGAAAATTTCAATTATAAATGAGAGAATTGCAATAAATTAATCTAAGTTTTTTTAAACTCTTCATGGGCATAATTCAATGGAATATTTACAGAGTATTTTTGATACACTCTGATTTTAGGTATTTTTGTTTTGGGTTTTTTTTTTTTTTGTTTGTGTTTTCATCTGTGTTTGCTCGCTCGTAAATTGTTTGTATGTGTTTGTTTGTGTACATTTGTGTTAGTTTGTCTGCTTTTTTATACAAGGACAGACCATTTGTTATTGTGATTAATGTGTATTGATCCTATTTGTTGTCATAGTGACTGTCACTTAACTCATTACCTTTGTTCAACAGCATTCTCTCATGCTCCATTGTTTAGTTGCGTTTTTGTTTCTTTCTCTATGTAAGGGTGCTTTATTTTGATGTCTTTGTTTCATGATTTTATTTTTAGACATTTTTTTAAATTATAAATATTATTTTAATTTGTCATATACTTTTGCTGTCTGAGCAGGTATACGTTATGGTTCGTATTATATAATTTTGGTTATAGATATATTCATCATTTCTTATATCGCTCATTTCGTGCAAGATGAGTCACAACTCAAAATTGGAATTTTCGAAAAAAAAACATTTTATGCTATGGAATAATTGAAGAAAAATTATGCATTAAACTTTATTATAAATTGCTCGATTATGTAATAAATTAGTTTAAGAGTTCGATTTTTGAACAATATTCCTTCATGATCATCTCTAATGTTCTAAGTTTTAAGTTGTGACAGTCTTGCACAAAAGAAGCGATATGTTTTTCTTTCAATGTATAGATTTTATGCCAAAACATTTTATAGCTACAGAAATTTAAAATCCACGTTATTCCAGTTATACCCAATTAGTTTTTCATAAGTCATATAAGCCAAAAGATATTTCCAAAATTTAGAGTAATTTATTATTCGGCACAAAATGGGCATTCAAAATTTTCTATTTAAAAATTAAATTTTCTACTCTGTGTCTTAACAAAGACAAAAATTGCATTTATTGCAAAAAAAAAGTGATTTAAATTTTACTCCAGTATTATGTCATGTTATGTCGTCAGCCATAAGAACCAGAAAAAGTCATCAAATGATAAACATCTTTTTCTTTGATATAGAAAAATAATGAAGATATATTTTTCACAATTGAGGGAAATAAATCTTCGTTTTTAATCAGCAGATTCAAAACACAGTTAATTTGGCAGACAAGTTAATGTGTTGATCTTCTTATTTTTAATGACTTTGCTTAGAGCATCTACTTCGTATGACTTTTAATATAAACTATTTTCTTCAGTTCTTAAATTCCACCGTTTGTCGACTTCATGTTCAGATATTAGGAGAAGTAGGTGTCATGGTGAAAAATGGACTTAAGATTTGTTATCACAAAAAAAACAATAAAACAAATTGGCTATTTCTGCCCTTTGACCTTTGACCCTTTGACTTTGACCGAGCTTCCAATGATGAATTGTGTTGTGTGTGTTATTTAACGTTTGCACACAAATTTACCGAAAACTGGACCAACATGTTTTATGCCGACTCCAAACGGCTAAAGTTCATGTTCTCAAGAAGCTTTACATGGCATTATTTACTCTCTGTGGCTTGTCATTGTCTGCAGACAGGTGAGAACTATCAGAAAAATTTTTCTTTTGAAAAAAACTTTTGCCGCGACTGAGGATCGAACTCGGGCTCCAAGCATGCTAAGCTCACCACCAAGATTTTTTATCAGCAATACCAAAATTGTATAAATCCTCTGGACACAAAGCTTTGCTTCTATGACAAATAAAATCCAGTTGAATGATAAAATGAACAAGTTGAACTATACGACTTTTTTGTGGATGTATCCATACAATCTTGTATTCAAATCTGTTAACTTATGGTCAGTTGATTTCATTGAGACTATCTTTAAAACTAGTTGGTTGGAACTTTAAACTTTAATCTGTAAATAATCAAAAGTCGATAGTTTTGTGTTCAAAAGTTTTCACCACAATTAAAGAACAAGTGTTAAAATTTTAACTTTCTTAATTTTTTTGAGTTGTTGCGGGTAAAATTGTAATTTTTGGCAAAAATAAACCTATTTGATTCTTTGGACTTTCTTGGGTCTAAACCAGACATGCACAACGAATTCAACAGAATTTTTTCGTTTCATTGAGGCAGACAAATAAATTATCAAAACTATTTCGTTTTTTAAATAACGTTAAAAATTTATCAAATCAAATTTCGTTTCGTTGAAAAACGAAAAATTTTCTCCTACGCTAAAAAAAATTTCTTCTGATACAAAAAAAAAACGAAATTTTTTTGTTGAAATTAACGTTATTTTCAACGATTGATAGATAGGCAACAAAAACGAAAAAATTTTGTAACGTTTTCGCCGAAATGAAATAAATATTTTTCGTTTTTTGAATTAACGTTATTTTTTGATTTCGTTTCAACGAAACAAAAAAAATATTTCGGTTAACGTTAAAATTAACGTTAACGTGCATGCCTGGTCTAAACTATTCTCAAACTTAACAAATAGATAGATCTTAAATTTGTTCAACAATTGTAATTTTGTTTTTGTTTCTGTGAACTGTTTTCACAAAACTTTTAATTATTTTTAGATAAATTTATTTCACAGAGGTGCCACTGGTAATACCTATGTAACTAGTCGGGCTGTGCTATTTATATTTTTCTTATTTCTTGGGCTCTTCTGGTCTAAGTTTTTTTGAAAAACAGGTTCTCAAGGTATTATCTATGAAACTAGTTGGAATGCTTTGAAAAACTATCAATGAATTTTTGTCAAAAACATAGCTTTCAATGGGATTATATGTGAATCCAGTTGGAACAATAAAATATTGTTATAAGCAGTATTTATGTTTTTCATATTATAAATTTCTCTATGAAAACTGAATGAAATATTCTCAGAAAACACAGAAATTAACTTTCAGGTCTACGCCAAAAACCTTAAAGCGCATTTTGAGATTCTGCTTTTCTAGGTCGAGGTGAATTCTTTTTACAGTATTGTTGTACATTCTTCTTCTATTAGCGAGTAGAGAGCTTACTCTGATTCCATGTACTATTTTTGATATCAGAGAAAGCTCTTGTTACGTGTTTAAGCTCTTGTCCATGTGTTACGTTTGATATCAGAGAAAGCTGATTGCTCGCTTGCTCTAAAATGCTCACTAATGAAGTAAAGCGAAGTCATGATCATACCCTATGAAGCAAATAACCAGTTTAGAACATATGTATCTGTGTCGGCAAGGAATAACCGCTAAGGTCGAGTTAGGACAAACTGAGGTACTTACTTTCATTGCGATTTTTCGCAACTAAAAACACTAATCCGAACATTTTTATGGTTGTAACTTGAAAATTAAATGTTTGAGGCCATCAAATCTAAACACCAAAAGTCAAGGTGCCCTTATATTAGGTAGCAATTTTAATTTTAAAAATGCTCTCCTGAAATATTGAAAATGAGTTTAGCTGTTATTCCTTGTCGACACAGATATCACTTGATAGGTTCCCAAAGGGTAGAGACCTGTCCTAAATCTGTCACCAACATATGAAACATAGCGTTATGATTGACAAAGGTGTCAAATGACACCTGCAGCATCACCTTCGGATCAAACAGGTAGTTGGTCTATGATTAGACAATTCGTCTTTGTAAACTGCGACATTATTTTTGTTCGAAGATATTGTAAAAATACAACAGTTTATAACTACGCAGCCTTCGAAATTTGGCACGGAAGTGAAGTTTGCGAAAAGTATAATTGGTATAAAACTACTTTCAATTTAAAATTCATATAATTGCACAGTTTTTGTCACAATTTAAAACCCTTGCTTTTCGTTTTAATGTCGTTTCTGCTGACAATCTCAAGCTCTTCTTTAACCATGTTGAACCCTCAAGCATATATCATTTTGCGTTCTCTCAAATAAAATTTTACTTTTTTATAAATCTGTTTAACAATCACCCTTGATATATAATTAAAATCAACAGTTATAGAAAATTGCTAATTTAGTAAAAAAAGAGTGCCCTTTACAATCATTTATCTCTTAAATATAATGGATAATATTAACTGTTTGAAGACAGTCTTTATTCAAACATATGCAAACAAATTTAAATGATTTAATTGTTATTGTGTTCTTGGTTTTTTTAAATTCAAAACCATCATACGTTACTCTATAGACAAAAAATATTTCATGCACATATCTAGTTGGATATTGGGGAGTTTTTTTGCGAATGAGCAATTTTTTGAGTATACAACTTTTAAGAGACATTTATTGTCCCTTGTATTAGTTATACTAAGGAATTTTATTCTTAGTTCTTAACGGAAGTAAGGTTGGTAAGGGTCTCTCGTATCATGGTACCCTGAGCAGTAGACAAGAAAGACAATGCATTTATATGACTCTTAATATGTATCCTGTTTTTAAAGCCCATGAAAAGTTGTTAGGATAGATTTGACAGTCAAACACAATCTTCAAAAAATGAAAAAAATTGTATGACTATAAAGTTGCCCATATTAAAAGGTTCTTCACAAGTATTTCAATTCAGTTCTTTGCACCAAAATCTTACGCATTAGCTTTTCATCTAAAAATATTTATATCTGCAAACTATGAGCATTCTTCTGTTTTAACTTGGATTTAAAAATCACAGTCTATTTCCCTTCATACTAAATCATAACTATTAAATATTTCAGTTCACGATTATTTTAATCTTACATTAAGTATATTTTTTAAGTTATATATTGTTAAGTTTAGCTTTTTTATCATTTTATTTAAATTTTGTTCACATTCATCTTATTTTAATAAACTTATTTATTTTGCTTAAAATGCAAGAAAAATTTTTTTTTTTAAAAAAAGCCGCTGAATTAGTGCATTACTCATGCATGCATGTCTCAAAAAATGAAAAAAAAAAAAATAAAAATTTAGCTACTAAACGTTACACTTGATTTACGCTCACTTGGATTACCATTGTCATAAAGTGTAACTTGACGTCAGCGTAGTAATCGTATGAAGCAAGTTTATAGTTAAAATCATTATGTTTTCATATATTAAATGTTTACTAATTCTTTCTTCTATATGTTTTCTCAAAACCGTGTATCCTTTTTATTGACGTTCTCAAAAAAAAAAAAAAAAAAAATCACTATAACAACTTTATATGATGTCGGTGTCGCAATCAATGGATTTCAACAAAATAAATACTCATCGTACTCAAAACAAAAAAATCTGCGCTCTACTAAAAATGACCTAAACACTTAACAAACACTACCACAATGACTTATATTCAACCAAACGTCGTCAACGCTATACAACACACTTATACTTAAAACATTTTGCCATACATTTTTATTAAAAAAAAAAAAAAAACTTTTAAATAATTTACAACAACAATAACCATACCATAAACATCCATGCGTACGAAAAAAAAAACCAAAACGAAATAATCTCGTATAGAGAACTACCACGGCTCAAATACAGTATTTTTAGTTGGTGTACTAATGTCAGTTGTTGGGTTCGTTTTTGTAACATTCACCTTGATGGCTCTGTGCTACAGGTCAGTTGTAGTACATAGAAACTTCTCCCTGTGTCTGAGGTTAGTTGAAAAGAAGTAATGAAAAAACTACGCAAACAACAAAAAAGAAAAGATTATTTGAAAAAAAAAAGAAAAAAAAAACAGAAAAATCTTACTTAAAAAAAGTAAAGAGGAAAAATGTTCTTTAATGGAACTTTTTCAAATTTTTATAAAAATTTTAATTTTTTATATGCAAAAAAAAAATGTATTAATTTAAGTTGATATAATTTTAAATATTTTATTTTGTTTTATTTTATTTATTTTATAATGCCAACGTATACCACTACTAACAACACAAAATATAAACATATACGAACAAATACATACACTTATACCCACATACATACACACCCACAAACACCCACACACACAACATACAGACAATAACAACACGCTATAAACAAATCTGTAAAAAGTATTTGACTATTTTTATTGGTCGTTTTAACCATGTTTCATACACTTTCTTCTCACATAATATTCATAACTTCATCACTTTATCACTTTATCACTATGTCACATACGTATATTAAGTCATATTCTGTATTTTTAAATCAATTCTTAACAAAAAATTGCCGTTTATCATTTTTAATGCTAGAAATAATTATAATTTTCTCTTTTTTTTACTCACCAAATACTTTTTTGCTCTATAAACTTAAGTGTTTTTGTTTTTTATTTGTCTATATTTTCTTAACTCTGACGTACATTAAAAAATAAAAAAAAAAAAAAACATAAACTTAAAATAAAAAAAATCAAAACTCTATATGTAAGTAGATTCGATTTCATACATTTTCATATACTTCTATTTTAATCTTAACACTTTATCGTATCGAAAAACATGACAATCATTTTAAAAGAGATTATTTCTAGAAAAAAACAACAAATACAATTAAAAGTCAGGAGAGTATTAGAGCTAGAGTAGAGTGCAGGATCAAAAATCAGACATTTGAGCAAATTAATGCAGACATAAATAGCATGTAATTATAAATTTGTAAATATATGAATGAGCACTATTTAATGAAAAAATTAAAATTTTAAGGACATATTTCCAATATCATGGAATTAATTCCAAAATTATGTTGGAAAAGTTTGCAGTATTGTTATTAGCTTTCACATTAAAAGTACTGAAGAAAATTATTTAAAGTATAAATAATGTTTTTCTGTCAAGAACTTAAGTATGGATATTTTAGAAAAGGTTGGCTTTTATAAAACAAAAAAAAAAAAAATTGAAACTAAAAACCTTACTAACAATGAGTTAGTTAACAATGACTTTGACCAGTGGACAAAATATCATCGAACAACATTGTGAACTGCAATAGATAGAGTACTTCATATTGCTCTGAAGGCCTTGTTTATTCCCTTGATATTGATTACAAATATTTCATATGAAGTGAATAGCGCAAAGCTAGGAACGAATAACTTGAAAACTTTGCGGAAATACTTTCTCAGCAGTGCTTGAATTATGTAGAAATAAAATATCAGACCCTAGAGAGGTTCTTAATTGAACCGGACTTTGCGAAAAAAACAATAACAGATCATTATTCTTCCATATTTATTTTATCACCTTCAAAATAACCACCAGCGGATGCGTTAAACGTATTCCAACTGTTTTTTTTTTTTTGTCCATTCTGTTGGCATTTTTGATAGTGCGACATCATAATGGCCATTTCCTCCCTCTGTGAATTCAAACATCGCACAATTGTTCTTCCATAACTTTCGACTCTTTTGCCAAGTATTCTCGCGAAAACGCTTTCAAACACTCGAATAATATTGAGCGTTAATCGATTGATCTTGTGGAAGGAATAGCTGAAGTGCACGAGACCTTGAAAATGGAAGAAAACAGTTACATCACTGAAAAAGGATGGAATAAGTAACTGATGAAGGACCCTCTTTAAACAATTTGTTACACTCAAATGTCAGCGCACGTTTTCTAAAATATTTTCAAAGCATACGGCTAAGAAATTCCGTTTTTAAATACAATTTCAAACACACTCCTTGCTCAACCCTTTTCTCTATAATGAAATTCGCAGGTGATGAAATTGTTTACGAAGTAATAAGAAAATACTTCGAGGCAGATCGCGCTCAAAACTGACGCACACGCCTATAACATTGTTATCAGCCTTAAAAATATCATTAGCTTTATGACAACTGTTTGTATTTCATTCGCACAGTCCGCTTCAATTTTCAAAAAGGTATAGTAACGGCAAATTTGCTTGCAAACATCGATAGGCTTTCAGCGATCGTTCATAGTTAGCTCTCACTGAATATAAAACAAAATGATACAAATTAACTTTTTAGATTTTTTAGACTATTTCATGTTAAATTAACTTATAAAGATATCTTATTTTTACTAAAATTAGTTTATGAGATATTCGTGAAACCCGATTTTTTTGAACTTTTCGACGTATATCTCTAAAATTTTGATGCTATATCTTAGGAGATATTCGAAAAAGAAATTCTTTACTTTTCGCCGTATGTGTCTAGAAATATTTTTCTTTCTAATATCCTTATTATAAAAAATTACTTAAGTGCAAGATTTTTTAAGATATAAAAAAAAAAACAAAAAATATGTGTGTGTTGCAAAGTATATGTGAAACTTTGGTTTTTAGCGTTAAGGGTTATCGTAATGAACCCATTTCTCATCACCATCAATATGAATTGAGTTCGTTCTGTAAAAAAATGTACTTACAATGGAATCCATTTTAGTTTCAATGACCACCTATGAATGACCTCAGAAAATCCCATTGCATCCGATTGGCCATAGAATCATTCATTTTGGTCAAAATCATCCATAGAATCCATAAAAGTGCCAACGACCCACCTGTGACCTCAGATAGTCCCATTGAATGATACTGGTTGAAAATTCCAGCGTAACGTGCCACGGTTGGAAATTGAAGCGTACCGTATCTAGTTGAAAATGTCATATTCAAAAAGTACGGTCTAAAACTTTGTTGATTAATTCATCTGTTAGTTTGGTCTCAAACTATTGCTTGATAATTTTTTTTCGTTCGAATTTATAAGGTGTTTCGAAAACCTAATTTTAATTAAATTCACCTAAATTGACCTAAATTCACCTTAATTCGCCGCCGTTTCATTCGTTTCATTGGTTTTACTACCCGTTTCGTTCGCCGTATGTTGTATGCGCGGCTAAAGAAGTTTCACTTCAAATATAATATTTGCACCAACTTTTAGTCCTATATACCTAGTTGGACTGCCTACATTTACGATAGCGAGTGAGGTTAAAGGAAATTAATGATTACAGAGAAAAAAAAACCATCAAAAATGACCACTTTCTAATACTATCTGACAGGATAATACCAAAGCTTAATTTCTCAAAGTGCTACAAGGTCTTAACACCTAACAGGCAAGTGTGAAGAAATAAGAGGCTCATACCTGAATTAAGCTATCATTTATAGTATACTGATGGGTGTAAACTAGAAAAGGGCGTAACAGAAATAAGGATGTATGGTTCCAGATTCCAAAAAGTGATTCCAATGGTTAATACTTCAACCATATTCCTTGCGAACATATATGATATTGAAGTATGTGTCTGGGATATCTCCATAAGAAAACTATGTGGGATATCTCCATAAGAAAACTATGTGTTAAAGACTCTTCCTTCATACAAGCTTGATTCAAAAATAGTCTTACTGTATCAAATCACTGAATACATAGCAACGAAAAAATAATTTAGAACCATAGAGAATAACAGGTCATGAAGTGTTTGAAGAATACAAACAGGTAGACTGTCTTTCGAAGAGAGGGGCATCTAGGAACTTCATAAGCCCTGAACATTGTGGAAAAGGTAAGGACCTGGGAACACAAAAAGTTTATCTGCGACTTGACAAATTGTAGAGCTGAATCAAAGATCTTTGTTCAAGCTAACTAGATAGAACCTACAACTTCTAACAGGTTTTTATACAGATCACTGTGCTCATCTCAAAAGATAGTTCTTTCTCAATCAGATGTCTGCAGACTCCACGAGGAGGAAGATGAGACTCTAGAATAAATCTATAGTAAATTTTTTTCAATGATCATATTTTCTAGTTCAAAAGCAATACCTACTCCACAATCACCAAAGTCTTCTTTTTATTATTTTCGACTATATTGTAAAGCCAAATATCCAAATAGAAAATTTCTTTAACAGCATAGTTTCAAGGTCAAATTTAGAATTATATTTAGACAGCATTACTCTATAGGTTCGAAAAGTCAAAAATAAAAAAAAAAAACATTCGCACTAAACATTCATTCCACAAATCAGAACATTTAGACTACCAACCATTGCTTAATATCTAGAACCCATTAACTACTAGAATTCAACTTCCATACTATAGACAAAAAAATTTTTTTTGAGTTCATTTTTAAAACAAAAACAAAATCAAAAACAAAAAAGCAAAATTTTACAATCAGATTAAATTGATTATGAAACGTTTAAAAATTATTAAAAAAAAAAATATATGACAAAAATAACAACTCAAACTTACAACTAACAACAACTACAAAGGGACCAAAGCAACAACAACAACAACGTTATGACAGCATTCAAACTTTATTGTATTTATATTGGTTTTTCTTTTTTCTTATTTAAAGCAAAGCTTAAAAAAAAAAGATTTTTAGTAAAAAAATTAAAGATTAACAAAAATATAATAATAATAATAATAAAAGTTGTTAAGCAGCGCTGCAGGCAAGAATTTTTCATTACTACTTTTGTCGTCATTGTGATTGTTAACGTCTATGTAGACCTAGAAATCTTATATAAGAGATTCTAACTGCGATATACAACGAACTATTTAAACTAGCTTAGAAGAAACAAAACAAAAAAAACAAAAAAAAAAAACACATAATAAGAATTAGGGCAGCAGAGTGTCAAACATAGATGGCAATACTGAGTATTGAGAAAACTAAAACAATAACTGAAATAGTACAAAAAAAAAAACAAAAAAAAAGTAACAAAAACCAAGTAAAAAACCAAAAATAGAAAACAAGGAAAACTACTTAAGTAGCTAAATTGCGTAGTTTTCGAATTATTTTCTATTTAAGTTATTTTACGAACATTTGCAAAAGTTGCTCCAACACTCAGGGCTATATATAGTAAAAAAAACTCAGGTAAGTGCCTTTTTACACTTTTATATTAAGTATAATTTTTTTTTTTATGTTTCGCTCTAACACGTTGTGATAAACGCAGATTTGTTTTTGCTCTTTTATGTCTCAAATCGACTTTATTGCTGCCAACTTTTAATCAGTTATTACTTGAGTCATCAAAATCTCTGTTAATATTTTAAGTTTTTAGTGCAAGGCTGCTTTTAATTTTAAATTTTTTATGAAATGCCTATTAAAATTTATGCCGTGGTGTTTTTTTATGTTTTTATTTTACCAGTGTTTGTTTTATGATCTGACTTTTGAAGTATTTTGTTGTTTAACAACATGTCATTAATTTCAATTAGGTACTTCAGCATTAAATACAATGCAAAACCAGCCATACTCAATGTTAATGAGCCATATTTTTTGTATAAATATATATAAATATGTGTGTAAAAATAAAACACATTCTGAATATCGACAACTATAACAATTACAACAACGAAACCATGCAATTAATTAATGCCATCAAAATGCACAACATGTGCATTTGTGTGTGTGTAAATGTTGTATTCTTTGTCAGACTGTATTGTTTTCTAGTATTTTAAGGCTGAATAATAATTAGCTTTAGTCCAAAATGTTGTTTAGAACAATTGCAAAATATTTTGAAATTTAAACTTTTTTTGAAATAAAATTTAATAAATTTTAAAATTTTAAAGTTATACTGGATCATCAAAACTTGATGTCAGAAATTAATACTTTTTATTTTTGCTCATATATTATGAACTCCAAATATAGAAAATCAATCATGTATATAAAGATAAATAAATACCAGTGATGGAAATTGAAGGAAGAGACAAGAAATCATAGGTCAGGTGAATTTTTTTAGACATACGAAGATGTATCAATAAGTTTTTGCTTTTTTGAGTTACTCACAATATAACCAACGTATATAATAACGGTATCAATTAGACCGTTAAATTTGTTTAACTTAATTTCTTAGTGGCACAGAAGCATGCGAAGCAAGTCACTGTTTCTGGATTGGACATGGTCAAATGCTCAAATAATAATGACATCTACCTTACACAGGAACCGAGAAGTTAAGAAGGTGACTGCTAACAATGCTCAAGATCGAAGAGAATATTCAAAATTAGACTTGGGTAGTTCACGGACGAACTAGTTCAATTTTACGATTTCCAGTCATGAACTATTTGAACTAGTTCGTTGATTCTCGTTCTTTTAGTTCAATTTTTTGCTCCGAGTGAAATCAAAATGAACGAAAGAAAACTAAAATGCTCATCTAGCAATGGTTTGAGTCCGTGAAAATTCTGTTTGCATATTCGTTATTAAGCTGAAATGGTGAAAAATAGATGTCACTTAAAAATGAACTAAAACACCTCAAGGTCTAAAATGTAATACACAATGGTTTGGGTTCATAAAAATACTTTTTATGTCTTCGCTACTGTATTGAAATGGTGAAGAAAAAACGAACTTAACCTCATGAACTAAAATATATAACGAACTAAAAGACTTAACGAACTAACATCATGAACGAGTGCACGAAACGTACTAAAAGAAGAAATAAACTAAAAGAACTATATGAACGAACTAGTTCATAAAACCCAACTGAACTAAAAAAAGAGATCTTTTCAGTGAACTAAATTGCCCAAGCCTATTCGAAATTTACTAAATAATCGTCAATAACTGCGGTCGGTTCGCCAGCCTTTACTTAATTGATGAAGCCTATACTTAATTGATAAAATTTGTATGAGGAAAAAACAACAAAGTCTCCAGCTAGTTGATCGTTGAGCAAAGTCAACTAACGATTAAGTTGAGTAAAGTTGCGTTGCCAAGTTCTTAGTTGGCAACGTAGTTAGTTTTTAGTTAGTTTTAGTTTAGTTGGTTTGTGTACGGGATAGGCTGAAATGTCATAGATTCTGCCAAAATAAGATGTGAGTAAAAAAAGATAGTTAAATTCAGATAGTACAAAAAGGACAAAAAGATAGTTAAAAATTAAATAAAAAATTAGACCTTAGTTTTTAGTTGTTTGTGTACGGGATAGGCTGAAATGTCATAGATTCTGCCAAAATAAAATGTGAGTACAAAAAGATAGTTAAATTCCTTCAAGCAGTCAACTGTTTTATTTACAAAATATTTCAAAATATCTTCTGTCGGTTGATTTATTCGCAGGTACAAATTTTTTAATTTGTTTATTGATGTGGTGGTTAACTCACTGGCGAGTTGAGCATTGGCGAATCGAACGCAGCTAATGTCAAATAAGCACAGCAATCAAAAAAACACATTAAATCGAAAAGTAACACATTGGAACGAAAGAAAACAAATAAAGAAAGTCTAAAGTCGGTCTAGGCCGACTATGAAATACCCTAAACCCACTTTTAAAAAAAAAAAAAAAAAAATTAATTGTAAATGGGCGTGTCCGTGAGCGGATGAAGTCTATTTTTCCAAACCATTTTTGTCTTGTCATAAAAAACATACGTGCCAAATTTTAGCTCTGTAGGTTAAACACATGCTTATTTATTGCGTTTTCAATTTTTGGGTTGTATGGGAGGTAGGCGTGTCCGTGATCGGATGATGTCCATTTTCCGAAGACATATTTGTGTTGGTATGAAACACATACATATCAAATTTTATTGTTGTAGGCTAATTATGAGCTGAGCTATGCAGTTTTCAATTTTCGCGTTGTATGGGAAGTAGGCGTGTCCGTGGGCGGATGATGTCCATTTTTCAAAACCATCTTTTTTTTTTGTTATAAAAAACATACGTGCTAAATTTTAGCTCTGTAGGTTAAACAGAGGCTTATTTATTGCGTTTTCAATTTTTGGGTTGTATGGGAGGTGGGCGTGTCCGTGAGCGGATGACGTCCATTTTTCAAAGACATCTTTGTGTTGGTATAAAACACATACATACCAAATTTTGTTGTTGTAGACTTATTATGAGCTGAGTTATGAGGTAGGCGTGTCCGTGGGCGGATTCCAAAAATATTCAATAGTGCAGATCCTTGGGTACATGTGACCATGTGTACCAAGTTTCATCCAATTATCTCAACTCCTTCTTCTTATCCTGTGTATACGGACAACACACAGACGGACGGACGGACGGACGGACATAGACAGCTCGACTCACGTGGTGACGCTGATCAAGAATATATATACTTTTCTATACCGGACTCGCTTCGTTCTATGCGTTACAAACGTTTGCACAAAGTTAATATACCCTGACCCTTCAGGCTTAGGGTATAATAAATTGAAACGAGTCAAAAGTCACTGATAAATTCTTTCTTCATATCAATCAAAAGCCAAAACGATAATAAAGAAGTCTTTCAATTACAATACCGATCTGTGACATAGATTTCCAAGAAATAAAAAGACATTTTCTTTACCGGAAGTACAAAAAAAATATTCGTTTTTTTATGGTCACGTTTCCAGTATGGTACTTTATGAGAACTCGTTGTTTTTCATTATATATTTACAAAGTAGCCTTAGTTCAAGGTCAATTTAAAGAAAATGATATCATGAAACTATATTGTTCTGCCCATCTCACTCACAGGCTCTTTAACTAGGCATGAGTATTGAATTGTTGTATAAGCTAAAAGAGAATAACCCCCCGCATATTGGGGTCAAAACTTCCACCACCACTTGAATCGAACCTAGAAACACGACTCCAAGCTGGCTTCACCAGTTCGTTAGAGATGTATTGAAATCAAAGACCATCGAAACGATGCTATTTGTGCCTTTTGCAAAAAAACCATTTTGCTTCTCCAATAACTCAAAACAGTTTCGAAACATATCAAAAAAAAAAAATTAATTTTCAATGTGATTGATTTGTATCGTTCCTGACCATTGGTACATAGATGTCGCATCAGATAAGGTAATCGCATGGATGATCAAGTCCATTTTGATCTATCCTTTTTGCGTTTTTTTGTAGAAAAGAGGAAGGTTGTTGTACCTATAGCTCCTACCAGGGAGAGCAACATTCAAGATTTTTCATATTTAGGGTGGTCTAGTATTCAAAGAGATGAAACTACCCTTAAAAATTAGGTATTTACTGAAAACCACATGTATTCCCGATTGAATGAAAAGTTTCAGAGAAAACTTAATTACATAATCTAATATATAAAAATCTCGTGTCACGGTGTTAGTGTTTGAACTCATCCCAAAGGGCAGGACCGATTTTAATGAAATTTTTTCTGTACACTTGGGAGATATGAGAATAGGTTACAAAGTATTTTTCACCATTAAAATTTTCGATACAGAATAGCTACAGAAGTAAAAGTCACAGAACATTTAAACTCAGCATGTAGTTACTATTTGGTGGTGTCCTGCTTTATTGGCGGGCGATTTTTTTGCTATTTTGCGCTGTGCACATTAGTATATATTAATATACCGTTCAAGGAGTTAAAATTTTTAAATTGTAAAAACGATAAGATGCATTATGGAAGAAAATTATTTGATCTATATGCATATTTTTCGTCTTACAACGAGAAGTCTAAATATTTGCGAATAACTGTGTTCTTTCAAATTCGTATCCAAACATCGTCTAAGGCTTATTGGTACCATAGGAAACTTTTTACAGTTTACTAAGTTTGCTTTGACTAAGAAGTTTCCATTACAAAAATTGATTCATTATTTTATTCGATTTTAGAAAAATAAAACTGGCATGGCATTTAACCATACAATACCTCGAGCCTTTGAGTATTGTATGGTTCATTTCCGATATTTAATTTGGTGTTGTTTCGAAAACTTATAAGAAATACTTAAATTTATCAAAAAAATTATTAAAAGTCTTCTTGAGTCAGAAATTTAAGGAAAGTGACCATCCACTTGGTTATAGCTTTTTTAAATGGGCTTTGGAGCTGCTGAAAAATTCTGGTGCTTTTGCTCAAAAAAGCAATTCTTTTGGGATGAGGCGCAAGTAAAATTACCGTCCAGCATTCTGGGCGTATGACCGTTTGGTGTAGTTTTTGGAGCTGCGACTTTATTGACCCATTTTTCTTTGAAAATAAAGACGGCAACAACGGAACGGTCAACGAAGAGCACAGTAAAGAAATACTTACTTACTTAAGTTTCTTAAGTTTGTTTAAGCCAATACAATATATAAATAGTACACTGGCGGTATTTATTGGTAAAAAAAGTATTTCTTTGATTTTAATTATATTTAAAAATCCCAGATTATGAATTGTAATACTTTTTTGGGACATAAAACAGAGTTCGGATTGTTAACAAGTAACATGACTTAAAAATTTTCATCACATTTTTCACGTGATGAAAATTACGAAAAGATTATTACTTTTGTAGAAGAAATTTCTGTTAATAAGGCTACTCACAATCAATTAGAGTTCATATAATAAAAAAAAACTATTTCGATAGTGATTGTTTGGAAAGAACCAATCCACCAATCAGTACACAAACGAGCCAAAAACAAGCTGACAGATAGCCAAATTCCAAGAAAAAGCTTTAAGGATCCCTTTAAAGTGCAGTGGTAATCCAGACGTAACAAAAGGAGTACCATGACGTAGCTATCAGAGTCAAAACTGTAAGCAGGAAGCTGATGCTGCAGGAGATTGGCTTACAGGAGATTGGCTGTCCGGTAAAAATGTCCCGCGTCCAAACAAATTAAATCAACCAGTTTGATTTATAGTGGTCAAGTTGGACGCAGAAATACTGGCAACAAAGAAATCAAGTCAGACGAAAGCAAATTTATTTAACTGTGAGCAAACAATCAATATTTTCTGGAGAATGATGCAGTGAGCGATTTTGTAGTGATTATAGCGAAATTTGCTTAAACGATGAAGCTTCCTCAAGGACAGATGTTGTTCGAATGTTTTTAACATACTAGGAAGGGCCACCTTTATTTCCTGGATGATTCATTGAATGCCCACAAGTAGGATCAAACGATTAGGATATTGCTTGATCCAGGGCTTGAAGAGCATTTGGCGCTTTCTATTTTTTTCCAGGATGATTCAGCACCATGCCATCATGCTTTATCGGTATATTTTATCTCAGATCAGTTGTTTAACCCTTTGAGAACCACTGTGACACCGGTACGGTTACCTTCGAATTTTTCCTAGAAAAACTAAAAGTTGCAGAAATTATTTTTTTTAATAACAACTATTCAAAATTTAATGAAACCTTTGAAGATGTGTGCTGATCATTTCAACATTTCGTTCCACTCTAATCTTATTATATAAAAGACAAGCGTCCTGCTCCGTGCTCTAAATCGCTCAAACTGTTCATGGTTGTTATTTTCGCTATGCTTTTTTAAAAATGTTTAGCCTGAACCAAAACAACCAAATATCGCTTTTACTGTTAACTGCCAGCCTAAAAGTATGCACACAAATTTTATTTGATATTTGTTAGTAAGGACACATTGATGATGAATTGAACAAAACAACATTTGAGGTGAATGTAAAAGTCTGTTACTTAATTATTTTTAATACGACCCGTCGTATGACGGGCTTCTATACTAGTGTATATATAGTATAAATATGATATATATTTTTACACTACAATAATTTTGAATTTTAACTTAAATTCTGAAGTAAAAGTTTAACAGAGGCAATATTGGTCTCGATTAAATTCGGACAATAGAAAAAAAAAATTGCTTTGCTAAAAATGTCCTTTAAAATTTTAAAAGAAATATATCTTCTTTAAAGTAGGACATAAAGCTTTATAGCAACTCTGATGTATGCAAGTGTGTAGAGTGTAACACCATCACGTCATATCATTTTAGAACAGTGGTCGGCAAAATTTAAAATGAGACTGCAAGTGAAAGTGAGAAAAAAAAATTGCATATTATTGAAAGAGCATGAAAATACGTGAGAGTTTTGGCAAAGCATGTGCTCCATGTGTGCTGACCACTGCTTTAGAATCGTTGATTTTTGTGACTCAAGACATAATTATTTAAATTTTATTTTTCAACCCATCAAATTTTAAACATAATAAATAAACTAGCTTTTAAAGAATATTAATTTGTTTTTTAAAATATATCCGATTTTAAGGCAAAATATTTTGTGCACATTTAATATGCAAACTATTAAAAAGTTATTAACTTTGACGTTAAGCGGCTTTTTACAAATAATGTTAAATTTTAACGTTGAGACTTAATTAAATACTTCATGGCTAGCAGGATGCTGATGAGGATTATTTCAAGTGCGTTTATCCGATGTGAGCAATGATTATTTATTAAAAAACTTTTTTTCTCAGTTATATTTAGTTTTTATGTTCATACAAATTTTTTTTTTAATACATTACCTAAATTATAAAAGCAATTTGGCCAAAGAATTAAACTTTATTGGGCTGTGTGGGGAGCTTTTCAAAATGATTATTCTTATTGGATTTATAAAAAAAAAAAAAACCAAAATAATAAATGACATGGGTTGAGCTTATAAAGATCAGTTACAATATTTTTCTAAAGTAATTTTTGTTAATTCTTCTAAGAATACCATATTATTTTGATTAAATATTTTATATAATTATTTATAACAAAAATACTCTCTACCATCATCATGTCAGGGTAAGTATTGCACATATGTAGTTACACTAGCTGTGCTTTAAGTGTTGTACATATGTTTATATTATTTAAGTGTATAAATTTATTGTACAAGTAAGCAGTCTTTAGTACTTGTATGTGTGCGTGTGTACTTATCTTGTTGGACCGGGGAGTTCATATGTATATTACCTATATATTATAAATTTATTAAACTATATATATATAAATAAATACACAATAACACAGCTGTATTATAAATGCACGTGTGTTTGTTAAACTAACTTTTTTACTTTTCATAAAACTACACATTATATTATTTTTTTCATAATTTATATACATGTATATATTATACATGTATATATCTGCAATACTTAATAGCTTAAATCACTTTAATATTAGCTAGATTTGTTGTAAGTTTACACCACATACACACACACCATTATTGTGTCTGACCGTGTAAATCGACAAATCTTAACGATTTAATTCTACTTTGAAATAAAACTGTTTTTTGAGTTATGGTGGTGCTTTCTGCTGAGAACATATATATGTAAATAGTAATTATCTTTACTAATACTATACAAATTTACACACATAAAACATCAAATATATACACTGTGTATATGTAAATTTATGTTTTGTTTGTGTACGTTCGTATAATATGTATGTATATGCGAAGCATACTCGTAGAAGTCAAGTCAATTAATAAACCAGCTAATGATATGCAATATTAATAATGAATTTATAAATAAATAAATAAATTAAATATATAAATAACAGTACTAATAAACATTAAATACATTTACATTAACATTTGTCTCTCAACTAACAGACATAGCATCGCAGATATAAAAGAAAAATAAAATTTTATATTTTAAGTAAATATTTGCTTATCGTTTTTGTTTATTTTTATATTTGTGTTTTTTTTTTTTGCTTTGTCCTAGCACTCAAGAGTATCACTTAAAAAGTGAACTTTTTATGTTACAGTCAGCTGTTTTTTATTTCACTAAAACAATCATTTTCTTCAATTGTAAATGGCTTAAGTCAGCAATTCGGAGCTACTGGACTTGAGGCAGGCTCAAATTGGCCAATAAACTATAACTATTCACTGTTAATATGACAAAATATTTAATATCAGCATAAAATGCACCTTGCCAAAGATTTGTCTCCAAAGCAAAATCAATAACGTTCAGCTGCTGCTGCCTTTTTATATCCGCCATTACCATTATTATGACCAGCTTCCTATGTCTTCTTTGCTGGACAAGTTCAAAGTGGTGAGAGAGAGTTAAGAAAATAAAAAAAGGTCACATTTTTATTACAGATTTTGATTTTGATGCAGCTTTAGCTGGCATCGGCTTTTTTTATAGCATTATATTCAGCCAAAGGAGAATTGAAATGTCACCTTATGAGACAAAACAGAAGGTTAGATAATATTTTGAATTGAATCAAAACGTTTTCGCTATGAATTCCAATCCAAAATGATTAACGTAAGTCATAGATTTTAAATATACAATTCAAAATTCAAAATTCAAAATTCAAAATTCAAAATTCAAAATTCAAAATTCAAAATTCAAAATTCAAAATTCAAAATTCAAAATTCAAAATTCAAAATTCAAAATTCAAAATTCAAAATTCAAAATTCAAAATTCAAAATTCAAAATTCAAAATTCAAAATTCAAAATTCAAAATTCAAAATTCAAAATTCAAAATTCAAAATTCAAAATTCAAAATTCAAAATTCAAAATTCAAAATTCAAAATTCAAAATTCAAAATTCAAAATTCAAAATTCAAAATTCAAAATTCAAAATTCAAAATTCAAAATTCAAAATTCAAAATTCAAAATTCAAAATTCAAAATTCAAAATTCAAAATTCAAAATTCAAAATTCAAAATTCAAAATTCAAAATTCAAAATTCAAAATTCAAAATTCAAAATTCAAAATTCAAAATTCAAAATTCAAAATTCAAAATTCACAATTCAAAATTCAAAATTCAAAATTCAAAATTCAAAATTCAAAATTCAAAATTCAAAATTCAAAATTCAAAATTCAAAATTCAAAATTCAAAATTGAAAAATTCAAAATTCAAATTTCAAAATTCAAAATTCAAAATTCACAATTCAAAATTCAAAATTCAAAATTCAAAATTCAAAATTCAAAATTCAAAATTTTTTGAATTCAAAATTAAAATTCAAAATTCAAAATTCAAAATTCAAAATTCAAAATTCAAAATTCAAAATTCAAAATTCAAAATTCAAAATTCAAAATTCAAAATTCAAAATTCAAAATTCAAAATTCAAAATTCAAAATTCAAAATTCAAAATTCAAAATTCAAAATTCAAAATTCAAAATTCAAAATTCAAAATTCAAAATTCAAAATTCAAAATTCAAAATTCAAAATTCAAAATTCAAAATTCAAAATTCAAAATTCAAAATTCAAAATTCAAAATTCAAAATTCAAAATTCAAAATTCAAAATTCAAAATTCAAAATTCAAAATTCAAAATTCAAAATTCAAAATTCAAAATTCAAAATTCAAAATTCAAAATTCAAAATTCAAAATTCAAAATTCAAAATTCAAAATTCAAAATTCAAAATTCAAAATTCAAAATTCAAAATTCAAAATTCAAAATTCAAAATTCAAAATTCAAAATTCAAAATTCAAAATTCAAAATTCAAAATTCAAATTCAAAATTCAAAATTCAAAATTCAAAATTCAAAATTCAAAATTCAAAATTCAAAATTCAAAATTCAAAATTCAAAATTCAAAATTCAAAATTCAAAATTCAAAATTCAAAATTCAAAATTCAAAATTCAAAATTCAAAATTCAAAATTCAAAATTCAAAATTCAAAATTCAAAATTCAAAATTCAAAATTCAAAATTTAAAATTCAAAATTCAAAATTCAAAATTCAAAATTCAAAATTCAAAATTCAAAATTCAAAATTCAAAATTCAAAATTCAAAATTCAAAATTCAAAATTCAAAATTCAAAATTCAAAATTCAAAATTCAAAATTCAAAATTCAAAATTCAAAATTCAAAATTCAAAATTCAAAATTCAAAATTCAAAATTCAAAATTCAAAATACAAAATACAAAATTCAAAATTCGAAGCATCAAAACCGGCCCTATGAATATACATGCTTCTCAAAGAAATTTATGCAGAATAAGATTAAAAGATTTTCAATTTCTGTTGTGCTCTTTAAAATGTCATCCGCTCTAGTTAGCAACCATAAATCTGTGACTGTAGAATTTGTCTTTAATTACTTTTTGAATTATATTAATATTTTTATTGAAGCTTATTTTCTATAATAATTTCTGAGGAATTATTTATATTTTTGAAGGCTATTATTTTTAATTAATTTACGCGCAATTATTTTGTTGCATAACACATTTGGCTATTTTATATTGCTTTACATAAACAAATTGTACTGTTATTTTTTCACACATTATGCAAAATTGCTTTATTTTGTGTTGCTTTTTTGTGATTTTTTATTTATACTATAATTATATATATATATATATATATAAATTAAAATATAGATGTGTCTGTGTGCTTCACTTTCAACTGCATTGCATCCAAAACCAAAAAAAAAAAAAACAAATACTAACTACTAATAAAACAGCTTAAAACGTCATTGAATGCGCAAGCTACACTGTAAAAAAATGTTTTTTTTTTTTTTATTGTAAATGTGACTTCAATTGTACTATTGTAAAGAAAAAGAAACACAACAAATAATATAAAAAAAAATAACTCAAACACACAAACACACAGACGCTATTCAATCATTCGTCAAACTCGCTCATACTTAAATCACTACATTCACATTCATTCATACCATATCTAACTGATTTAAACAATTTATTTTGATTTCTATGCACTGAAAGAATAAAAACTTAAAAAAAATATCTTTACATGCCATTGATTGAAAAACTAAACAAAAACGTATTTTTTTATTCAAATTTCATACAAAAACAATATCAAAAAATATATAAAAATATCAACTCCAAAAATATCTATCCAAACAAAACTACTTCGACAACATCCACCATCTACCACGCCATCATGAATAAATAAATAATAAATAAAATGCTCAATAATCAAAACTAACAAACGCATCAATAAATTGAAAAAAAAAAAATAAAAACAAAAAAAAACAAAAATATCCTTTGCAATAATATGTGATATAAACCACCTTCAACACAAAATATGTATAAAAATATAAAATCAAAATTATGAAAAACTAAAAATATAAACACGCCCCCTAAAAAACCAATTCATGCCAACACACGATGTCGAACAGGCGTAAGACGACCACGCTTAAATACGATCCACCCTATTCGAAAAAGCCAATTGCCAAGGCTTATGGCAGCGCAGGCAATGCAGCTAATCATCATGCAACAGGAGATGAAGCTTCCTTGGATGGTTCCAATAAGTTAATGTATGCCAATCAGGCCGGTTTCAGGTAAGTGAGACAAACATTTTAGAATAAAGCTTTATATGCTGACTCATTTTTTGTACCCACCCATACAGAGACAAAACGGTACACGTCCGACGTCTAACTGGCTCCGGCGGTTCAGTGGATGAGGATCAGGCGCATTTAGGTACATTTTGATAAACCATGCTATATAGTTGATATCTATCTATGTTCTATCGCTCATTTATTTAATTTGTTATTCTATAAAATAGTTGCATACTTGTTGGCGTTCATTCATTGTTAACAACATGTTTAGTTAGCAGTGCAAAAACACTTTAGATGCTCACATACACACAAATACACACATACGGAAACATAACTCATATATACTCATGTTTGTTTGTTTGTATTGCCCAACAGTATTTGTATCTGTATTTGTATACGTAACTGTGTATGTATTGAATTAGTCAATATTTATGTTTATAAACTTGCAAGTGTGCTTGAACAGTTAAGTAGCTGCTCAATAATGACAACAATAACAAAAACAATAACAACAAATTAGTAACAACAATTACAGACGTATTCGAAATATTTAATGAGAACAATTAAAGTGAAAAATTAAATGTCATCATAAATTTAAGGAATAATTGCTTGAATTATATATTAAAATATGGCTTTGAAATATAACAACTAAACATATATTAAGGATTGAAAATGTGTTGAGGAATGATCAAAAGAGTTCTAACTTTCCGTGCTTTTACAGCAAAAAATAACCGTTCGAAAAATTAAAACAAAGTTTTGATGGAAAATTTAATATCTACAAGCGAAGGATTTTACAAGTTGTGATTTTAGTAGATCTAATGAACTTTCGCGACTTATTTCGACTAAGAGGGCACAATTACAAGGGCAAATAGTTAATAACCTGTTTTCGAAAAAGCTTTTTCGAATTTATTCGCGTTTACTCTTTCAGAAGCTGGCATTAAATTTATAAAATGAGTAAAAATGCTGAGATTTACTTCCAAAACACTTCTGTTTCAAAACACTTTTGGAATTTGTTGGATTTGAGTGTTTAAAATTAAATAATTTTTCTCTTTAAATTATTTGAAAAATAAAAACATGTTTATCACAATTAATTTTTTTGAAGTTTCTTATAATTAATTCTTAAATTTTATTAGGCGTTAATTCTGAAAAACTTCAGTCTTTCTTACTATTCTTATCTTTAGAAATATAGAACTATTGTACATTAAAATTTCATAAAAGCAGACCTTTTGGTAACATAACAAAACCAAGAAAACTTGGAAATTTGCAGACATGAAATTATGTTAATTATTATAACAATAATTATCAAAATATATTATTTAGTAATCAGTAGAAAAATCAGTCATATAAAAATGATTATGAGAAGGGACTCAAACATCATCAATAGAAATATTAAATAAGTCAAAAATTGTTTTCACTCTATGGCTATATTTTCGAATCGCTAATATTGGATGTATTCACAGTGTCTTAATTCAAGATTAATCAAGACTCATTCGGTCATAACTACTTCCATTATTTCTTCAAAAAGTTTCAAATGACATCTTTATATAAATATTGTCCGATACTTTCAAATTTCACTTTGATTGTTTTGAATTATTTCGCACACGACTGTACTGTTATTTTAAGCTCAGTTTATTTTTTTATGCTCATTGTAACATGATCGTCCCATTCACACATATTTAGCAGCTTAATCCCTACATTAGTGATGTAATCAATATTATTGTTCCAAAGGATTCAACAAGTTTTCAACGAGTTTTTCAGGTCGCGATCTTACGCGTTTCTCAAACGCTTTTTTTTAGTTTTCTATTCTTACAAAAAATTGCACGCACGCCAGCACGTGAAGCACACGCACTCAATCAATAATGAACGTCAACGCGGCACAACCAAAACACACAAAAAAAAAAAAAAAAATAAAAACAAAATATTATTCTTCCCTTTTTCTATAACTATACTTATCTCTCTTCCTCTCTCTCCCCCCAACGCACACACACCAAAAACCAACGCCTACAGAGAAGGGCATACTTAAAAAACACGGCTATGGGCTCGTGCTGGGCGATCAGATGAAAGACAAATGGGCCGACGATGGCCAATCGGATAATCTAGAATTGATCTCGCAACAAGACGGCACGCTGGCCACCACAAGCGGCGCCGCCGTCTCTGAGGTTGAACGCACACTCAAATCGCTTAATGGCTATCACGAAGATATCCTGGAGGCGCTACGCAATGCCGCCTCACATCGTGGTACCGGCACTGGCAATACGCCTGTCGGCAGCGGCAGCCTCAGCGAGGAGATGCTGCGCAAAACGCTGCAAGATTGCACTTCGGCACAGCTCGGCTATGCTGCCGAACCATATAAACGCGCAAGCGGCTCAAAGTCGAGCTCACGCGAAAATATATGCGATCCAACGCAGTCGCATACGGTGCTGGTTGAGGGTGGTGGTGGCATGATGAGCCACGGTGGCACCATACTGCATCATCATCGTTCGCAACATCAGCTGCATCAGCCACCATCGCAGCAGCAGTTGCAGCTGCAGCAGCAACAGCAGCAGCTAGATGACGATGACGCTCCATCGACCGGGCCGTTACGTATACGTAACTTGGAGGATCTAATACGACAATTAGAGCATCACTCTTCTAGGCATATGAGTCCCAGTGGTTCCGAAGACATTCGAATGTCGGAAACGGAAGCCGATCGTCATTATAGAGTAGATAGTTCCGCAGCTTGTAGTGAATCCTCGCAAGGGTTAGTAGCGAGGGATGAATTATTGCGGCAGTTGGTGGTGCTGCTAGGTGCCTATTTAGGATACACATACATATATATCGTATATATAATAATTATAAACATAGAAATGCTTCAGTTTTGATGTCGAAAACTTAACTTTAATTAGAACCGCCTAGTTTGCGAGCTCCTGCAACCTGCTTTGAAATACATTGAGAGCATTATTTGTCTAACACCAACACACACGCATATTTCAAGTTATATTCCTTGTTGAATTTAAGCATTTTTTTTTTCTTTGTATTTTCTTTGAATGTTCTTGCAGGCTATAGACTGGAATACCTTGTGTGATATTAAGAGAAAAAAAGGTTGGTTCAAAGCGACCAAGTAGCGCGTTGGAACACTACCTACTAAATAAATATGGGTGCTCAAGTAAATAAGTAACAATATTCCTCAAATAGGCACCTGCTACATCCTGCTTAAACTTATGCCGATTAACAAACTTGTGATATAAACTAATTTTGTCTCTTTCTTTTTTGCTCTATTATCACTTTAGCTCAAATCAACAATTAGCACAATCACAGAAAACCGCAACTATTCATCCGTCTTACAGCAGTCGTTGTCGGCAGCGTCCTGATGAGGAGTCACGCTTCGTCTATGGCAGGTACAGGCATCCAACAGCAGCAAGTAGACAGCAACAACAACAACAACAACCACATCCATCGCATCAGTCACATTCACCTCATGCTTTCGGACATCATACGCATCACTCGCACTCGCACGGTCATGCCTCGCATGGTCCGCACTCATCGCATCATTCGTCGCATACGCATCTGCATCAAGATGACGAGGGCATCTATGAGACTGCCGATCATCATGATGCACGTTCGGTGGTCGATCCTCGTCTTGATCCGCGCGAAACCCCCGATAGTGAGAGGTAGGTGTTAAATGAACACAACAACACAAGCCCAAGCAAACACTATCACATAAGCCCACACACACTAAAACCTACCCACACACATGCAAACAAACACCCCGTTGTATAAAATATAGATGTTTTCCCGCAAAGTCAATCCAAAATTTTTACTTCTTCATGTTATGCCATTATTTGCGTTTGAAACCCATATTAAATATTTTTTTTTTTATGTCTTTTGAATTACTTTAGTTTTTTTTTTCAGTTTATGAACCATCACTATTAACTGAAAAAAATAGACTGTTTTGAAATGAAATTTCTTAGAAAGTATTTCAATAATTTATGTAAATAAGTTTCGTTGAGTAGTACTGTACCAGCCCCAAAGAATGCAATTCCTAATGCAACTTAGACTACACATAAAACAATCTTAAAACTTTTTGGTTTTTTTTTTAACTATTTAAATAACAGTAAAATCACAACCCATAATTCCAAGAATAATTTTAAAACTTACAGATTTTGTATTTTCCCCCACAAGATGAAGTATTAATGAAGAAACCGGTTTATAGTGAAAAGTCATGCGATAATTTATAAGTAATTATCAAAATGCATTTTTGATATCTACAAGTCGAATTTTGTATAATTTTTTTGATTCCTTCAAATTCTGCTATATTGTTGCCTTAAACTAGGAATGTTTTACCAGAATCGGAGTCGAAACCAAAGGTTTTGTATTTGATTTTTGGGAGTCTGAGTCGGAGTTAGAACCGTTATTGGAGTACAAGAAAGATATGTTAGTCGAAAATAGAAAAAAAATCAATATATATATATTTTCATAACTGTATAACAATGTTGCGAATATGTTAGTTGTAAGGAAATTAGTATAAGGTTGAGTAGCCTTTATCGTAATAACTGATGCCCAGCTTCGATGCTTTGACCGCCCTTGTGTGTCTAACACATACACATAACGTTCTATTACTTCTTAATTCTACTTGTCTATTATTTTCTTACGTCCGTAAAATTAAAAGCACGCATGTATCATAATACTGGATGCACCATGTTAGTTCTTGTTATAAATTTCTTGTTAAATTCTAAGTTTGGTAGTAACTGACATATTAACGTGACCGTTTTTCATCGCAAATAGCAATCTTTGATTTGTCCGACCACAAAATGTATCTCTATTTTATTGCGGGCCAGTGCGCCAAAGTCGGAGTCGAAGCTGTGTAAAATCAATCGGAAATTCTGACCTTTCGAAACCCAACTCGGAGCTCCGTTACATCTCTACTTCAAACCATTAAATTCATGTTCTTGTCTCCTCTTCTTGTATACAATTCTACCTTATTGTTCTATTCAAATTCTGTTATTCTGCATAATTAGAAGCAAAAGTTCATAGAAATGCTTTATAAATGACCAAAGAATGCTTTAATGCTCCAACGTCGCTTGACTGTCGAAGTCACGTGAACAAAAGTTACTTATCTTACGCGAATCTTAGAACTTGTTGTAGCTAAGTATATTACCTTGGCAGAATTTAACTCTTTCCGGACAGCTGGTATGAAAACTATACCACTTATTTAAAAATGTTCCCTACATTTAGTGTGCATTGAGATCTTTCAAATACCAATTTTGTAGGTAAATTTAAGCCTATATTTAAAAAAAAAAAATAAAATTCTTTATAAGTAAAACTTGTAAATTATACGCAGTGGAATAATTATTGTACCACATCCATAACGCAAGGATATTTTTTTCACATTTTTTCCAATGTTAACAAAAATAAATAAATAAAAGCAAATAAAAATTATGTGTAATTTTTACCGATTATTTTAGTGCCCCGGAAAAAGTTTACTGTGAAGTTCTAATGAACAAAGAATTATTTTTTAAAGCATTTTCAATAGAATTGGTCAATACCTGAATAATGCCTTATTTGAACTTTTTAAAGCTCATGTAGGTTCAATTATTTGACTTTAGACTGGACTATTCTCAGTTCCAAAAATCTATCATTCTTTGGTCAAACGGATGCACGCACTATAACTCTTCCCGGTCAACGCCTATTGCACTATTAATATACCAGTAGATATTTATGCAGTAAAATACGAAATTGTTTTATTTTAGATAGATAGATACTTAGGTGATATGTAACAATTCAAATGTTGGCAGTAGACCTTCAGTAAAATTTCTTTCCTCAGTTTTTCTAAATTAGTCTGTATTTTTGTTTTTTTGAGCTTGTACACGGTTAAAAATCTTGCACTAAATATAAAGACTGTCCCAGAAATAACTTTTCTTTTGTTTTTTTTTTTTATTGTAAAAAAAAACCAATGATGTTTTCTTAAAAATTCTTTCAGTTTATTATTAAGTGAACATTACAAAATAAATCAAAATTTTATTTTCACTGAAAAAAAACGCTTTAAAAAATGTTGCACATTTGATTAAGGTCCTCCATTAGGTTTCTTACCGACCTTTCGTTGACCTTAGTGTATGCCCGACACCATTTACGTCGAAATATTTCGCTGTTTTAAGCAGTTTGTTTGATCTTCTTAAGATTTATTTTCATTAAAGTCCAATATTTTTCGATTGGACGAAGTTCGGGGCAATTCGGAGAACCACAGTCACATTATTGCCTTGATACCAATCCATCGTTCTCTGGGTGTAGTGACATCTTGCTAGGTCAGGCCAAAATAGTACTGAACCTTGTTGCCGATGTATAAAAGGCAGCAAACGCCACTCCAGACACTCTCTGATGTAAATTTCGGTGTTGATTGTGCGATCTGTCACAAATTCCTTGCAAATGGCCTGCGACACCGTGTATTTCTTGGTAAATTTGGTATGTTTTTCGGTGGTAAATTTAGAGATTGCTCCACTGCTTCTTACCGCAGTATAATATCCGTGTCCAGGTAACTGCTTGAAATCCGCTTTGCAGAACGTTTCATCGTCCATGATCACGCAATCAAATTTGGGCAGGTAATCGCGATACAGTTTTCGAGCCCTCCTCTTGGATTTGGCGTCCTCTTCTTCTAACCTATCAGGTACTTCTTGTACTTTATAGCTCTTTAGATTGTACAATTTTTTAATCCGTTGAACACTTGACTTCGATGTTCCTGCTTTTGCTGCCATATCACGAACCGAAGTGCCTGAATTCTGAGTAAACAGCCGCTTAACGTTCTGGGCCACCACTTGGTTCGCTGGACCACCTTTTTCTTCCTGAGCCTGGCGTTTTTGATAAAGAGGTATGCTGTTTGTATCATTTTATGGTCCTTGCGAAAGTTTTTACTCACACGCCAACTTCCTTTTTGTACTTGGTGTTTGGATTTTCCAGGTATTCGCAAATAATTGCTTTCCGCTTTTCTTCTTGTTGAGACAACATTTTTTCAGTAGCTCTTATATTTTTCTAATGAGTATTTTTTTTTAATCTGCAATATTTATACTTTATTTAGTTACCAAATATGTTGCTATAGAAGTAAAACTTTTTTATAAATAACCTAAAAACAAAAGGACAGTTATTTCTGGGACATTCTTTAAGTCAATCCTGTACTATATATATGACGACACCGAAATTGTATTAAAATGTTAACTACTTCAAATAGTAAAGCTAAGTTTAGTCCAGCATGGGTTTAATATTTAAACCACGTTAAATAATAAAACTGAGTTTTAATCCCGCATGGGCTTAAAATTTAAACTGGTTTTTTCGTAAGCATTAAAGTACACAATAAGAACGCGAAAAACATTTTATTGCGTGACTTACATGGTTAAGCGGTTGTCGATTTGATTTAATGAACCGAGTGACACTGGTTCAATCCTCAATTAAACCGTTGCACATAGGGGTATTTGGCTCGAAAAACCGCTCATTAATCAATTTTTCAAAATGTAAAGTTGAGAAGTGAAATTCTTTTCTAGCTTTTGTAAATACTCATTAAATAAGGTACCGTTTGTCTTTTTAATTTTAATGCACACACTTCGTCGCAGCATCAGTTGAAAGTCATCGATCGTAAGCTTGCATTGTGATTGAGTTAATTTGAGTGAAAAAGATCACATCTAAATAAATATTTTTTTTTTGTTTTTAATATTGTGAAAAAAGTTTGTTGCTGTGGAAGATTTTGCTGCAGGTGTAAACTTTAAAATAAAATTGTTTTTATGGATATTGAAGCTTTATTTATATAGATATAGAATTTGTTATGAATGTATGAAAATGGGACATTTTTTTAATATTTTTTTTTTTAGTATATTCCTTTTGTTATGTTATTTGGTGTTGTTGGGTAACATTTTTGGTATAAGCTAATGAAGAAAAGTGTCAAAAAGCAAAAACCGACAAAAAATGCTGCCCGAAACCACCCCCCCCCCCCCCATATTTCATTGTCTTTGATAAGTGTCTAGTTTGAAGTCCAAAATACAATTAACGGGTGACATTACATTGACCGTTTTTTTAAATTGACTTTTTTATAATTTTGTAATTTAGTAAATATTTTTAAGATACTAAGAAAAAAATTTCATTGAAAAATTTTTACGGGTTCAAAAGTTGAAGCCGGATTAGTGAGAGCGCATTTTTATCTTTCCTTGCATTTTTCTGTGTTCACAAACTTTGAACGCGTTTATCTCGAAACCATGTTCTTCGTACTGGTTGCGGCACTAGCGGGTTCATTTTTTGAGGAATTTTTTTTTTGATTTTTTTGTATTTTTTAAACTTGATTCGCTATCTTATGACACGAGCTTTTTTTAGTTTTTTTTCGATTTTTATGAATTTTTAAAGTCAATATTTTTTTCGAAAAACACACTTTCAAATTTGGAACATCACCAAAAAGTGAAAAAAAAAATGTTAAAAAAAGCTCCTATCATACGATAACCAATTTTGTTAAGATTTAAAAAAGTCATTTTTTTTCCCAATTGGACAATTTTTGCGACTCCCAGAGCTGCAACCACGAGGCCCAGTTTTTTTCTCTGCCGCCAGTTTGGAGCTCTATAAAACCATTTTGGAGTGAAAAATATATTTTTTTAATTTTTTTTCTTGTAATGTGTTCAATTCTCTACAATAATAAAAAAAAAAAAAAAATGGAAAAATGTTTGTTTTTGACTGAGTTATGAATTTTTCAAAAAAAAGGTCTGTTATCTCTGCCGCGAATGTTAAGTCCCCCCTTAAGAAACTTAATTTACACCTTGATTTGATCGAAACAAGCTTTATAGCCCTTTTCAAGTCCTTTTGGGTAAGTTTCAATTGCTTAGGACAAACAAATATTTTTGAGCGGTTTTTCGAGCCAAATACCCCTATGTGCGTTGTTTATATTTATTTTAATTTTTTGTTTTTTTTATATAATTATATTTTTATTAAATGTTTGTATAATTTTAAAATTGCAAAGAGCAATATTTTAATTTTTTACCATATCCTAAAATTGAACCGCGGACTGCGGCAACTCGGGCTAACTTGTTGCTTGCTAAAGCATTTGCCTTTTATTGCCTTTTAGCTGTTTTGTATTCAATTTTAAAACTTTGATACTCAATTCAAAGTTTCAAATTTTATTCCCATTTTATTAAATTTAAGTACAGCCTTGACTAAAAAATTTTAGTATTTTGAAAAGTATCAATTCTAATAAAAAAGTGATACAAAAATTCATTACTTATACGATTGATTTAAAAATTATTCCAAGATTTTTTACCGTGTATCAATATTTGATGGATTAAGGTTCTATGTGGTTTTTCAGGTATTGCTTTTGTCATATAAAACTGGAGTAGTTAAGCATTCCTTGTTCAGTGTTCTCATCTATTTCAAAACCAATAGTCTTTACTTACACAATAAACCGTTAGATGTTGCATAATGTTAAAGTTGTTTGGTGTGTCCATCGACAATTTTCAGACTCATCCATTCTTCTCAACATTCTTGCCATATTTGTCCCCATTGTAACGGCGATATTTTCGTTTTTGTTGATGATCAGCATCTGTTTCTTGTGCTGTAACTTCGTAGCTCCTTTATATCCCTTCAACCAGAAGGTCTATAGGAAACATTTCAAAGTCCGCATGTCAGATTAAATTAAGCTCTTCAATCTCATTTGTTCTTCTCTAAACTTTGATTCACCCCCTTTTTCTAAAGTTGTTTTATTTTCAACGCTTTCTATGAATTGTGACTCCGTTGGTTTATTGGAATTCATCAGAATTATTTGTTTTTGGGAACGGTTTTCATGTACGTTGTCTTCTGTTATTGAATTCCTTTTTTTTGATGAAACTATTGATTTTTTCTTTTGGTACGTCTTACTCTCGTAACCATTTTAAAAATTTAAATTCCGGAATCACTAGTAAATCCAGTTTTTTAGTGATGTTAAAAGTTTTCTTTGCAGCATCATTAAAATTGAAAACCCGTTAGCTTATTCCGATTCCGATTCCCTGCAGTATATTGTTCTTACTTATTGAACCAAACATATTTGTTTTATTTTTTGGGTTTTCTTTTTATGGCTTTTTATATGTTCTGCTAGGTTTTTTTTACATAGCGGGTTCTTCTTTTGGTAAAAATTGCTATACCTCTGAGACCAAACATAAGTACAGGAGCTGACCATTATAAGACTGACGCTCTGGAATTTGGATAGGTATGAATATTAGCAACCACTCCGGTACCAATGTAGACAGCCAATATGGGCTCTTCTTAGCCACCAATATGGGCCAATATGAGCTCTTCTTAGCCACCATGATGTCAGATGATAATTTAATACCCAAGCGCAACAATGGAGAAGCACTCCTCATGAGACAATCGTTCTGTCACAGATGTGCTAACATAAGAGTCGACTTGAGATACTTTTACCCACAGTGGTCACCCACTTGGCTCGCCCTTCTTGGCACCTGTAGACTTAGAGTAACACTAAGAGGTACCGCACACTACAGACTTTTAGTCGGCCGATGTCTTATGGTGTCTTATGGAAGTGTGCACACCTACCGATTAAACGAAACGACCAAGTGGAATCAAGTGGAAATCTGACCTCCCGTTTGATTTTTTAGTTGGGATTCGTTACACCATAAGATATCAGCCGCTTAAAAGTCTGTAGTGCGCGGTACCACTAAGACAATAATTTATAGACTGAGACTTCTACTTAAACGTAGTTCAGTTTGTTGCACGGACATGGTCAGGCATCTTATCCGCGTGCACTTTAACCTCCAACTGAGACCTCTTACTTTTGGTTTTTCTTAACTAAAGACTGCATTATATAAGTACTGTAATAAATTAAAATTTTTTAGCATCCAACCTCTTAAATATTAATGCAACTATTAACTTTATCACGAACCAACATGTTTTTAAAGATATTTCTTAAAAAACTATTCAGTGAAATATAAAAGCGAAATACAAAATTAATTTAATATAAAAAAAACTGTTTAAAACTAATTTATTTACAAGCAATTGTCTTAACTTTTGATTTCATTAATTAATGTAGAGAATATAAAGATTTAAAATATGATTTAAGTGTGACATATTTAAAGAGAAAAAATATTCAGAATAACTTAAATTCATGCAAACAGGAAACAAATAATTTTGAACAACCTGCAAATTGAACCTGAATACATTTTAGCATATCCAAAGCCGTACCGTATCACATACATAGGTGCCTTTAATCAGTTACCTTTAATAATTATTTTAAAAATAAACACCTACAACCCGTGCATGGCCATCGGTGATGATGAATGATAAAATTGCTAGCTCGAAACTTATAGATTAATAATAAATATTTTCCCTTGATGCATTTTTAAGTAATTTTATATTAAAGATTATCTTTAGTTACCATCATCATCATCATCAGCAGCATCAATTCATTCTTCACACATTTAAACATCAATCACAAACCACACAGATACCACACATACATACATACATTCCTATTTTCATTCAATAACACATTAACTCATTAAGTTGAAGTATTTGTATGAATTTTTTCAAAAAATGTTTAAATAATTTTCATTAATTCTCGTTCGTATTTTGTTTGTTTCTTTTTTCCTTCTCTTTTATTTACATATGATTTTGTGTGCTCTTTATTTTGTGCACAACCATTATGTTATCATGCTCTGTTGCACACACTCCCATACACACACACACACGCCCGTACTCACAAACACCAAAACAATCAAACAAATAACTCATTTGCGCTTTTATTGTGTAAATAAACTTCCGGTTCCTTCTTCGATGCCATCATCATTTTTTTTTTCTTTCTTTAACAATGACATGATTGTGATTTTGTTGCTACCATGTTTATTAATTTTCATTTTGTATGCATTGCTTATGGTTCTTTAATTTAATTTTATCGATTTTATTGATTTTATTTTCAACTATTTTAATTTTCAATCGTCCAACATATTTTGTTAACGCTCATTCTGCGTTCGTGCGTTCGTTCGATTGTCTTGGTTGGTTTGTTCTTGTCTTTTTTTAAATTTTGGTTTGGTTTTTGGTTTTGTTTTTACTCCGTGTACCGTTGTTCCTGTTATGATTATTATTTTCTAGTGATGACTTTATTCAAGCTCAACAACAGTTAGCCCGGTGGGCGAGTGAGGATGTGGTATCCGTCGTGGTATTGGATCAACAGCAGCCCGGCACAATGTCGGATTCCCAACAATCCAGCGGCGTCGGGCCCATGTCAGCGGCTACAACGAGTACCGTTATCCATCATCAACATCCGCATCAGCACCACGGCGATCATCCATCCTCATCGGCAACAGCAGCGGCGGTTGCGGCGGCAGCAGCGGGAGTCGCCAAAACCAGCAACTCCATAATGGGTTTGGGGGGCGTACCCAATGGTATAAATGTAAGTCAGAGGGACTATTACCCCTCGCCACCCTCAACGGAGACGGAAAGCAGTGGAAGTGTTATACCACCGCCGCCGCTCAGCCGACGCATACCCATGCAGCAAGATACAGCCAGTCAGCTGCAGCAACACCAACATCAGCACCAGCATCAGCACCAACTGCAGCAGCAACAATTGCATCAACATCATCTGCAGCAACATCTGCAGCAGCAGCAGCAGCTCGGAGACACCAGCAGCAGCAACAACAGTCAAACCGGACAAATAATGGAGAATGGTCGATATCCGGAATATAAACACTGATATATACAACAACAGCAATAACAGCAACAAATGCAACCACAACAGCAACAGCAACAAATTCATAGACAACAAAAAAAAAATCATCTACAACTCTTGTTGTAACCTATAGCAGATGTTGTCTAAGAAACAACTTCAATCATGATGATAATGTTGCTTATGTTGAAAATAATAACAATAAATGTGTTTGTCCTACTAACATACACACACACACAAACACATATAGAGCGTTGCACATATTTATATGTATGTATTTATGTATATTTTAAACACAACCATTGAGTGATCTTCAGCTATAAATATATAGATAGATATCAAAAACAAACATCAGCAGCTAATTAGCGTAGACATAGATATTCCAACAAACAACAAGAACAACAACAACAATCGACCGTCTGACCGGCACACCCAATGTGATTTTATATAGTCTATAATATAGCATTTTTTAAATAATAATAATAATAATAATAATAATAATAATAATAGCAAAAATAACAAAAAACCAAAAAAACATTAAAAAGTTTTTGAAACAAAATTAATTATATAAACAAATTTTGTAAAAACAAAAACCAAGCAAAATTAAAACATACACACTCTACCACTCAAGCGTTAATTTTTTTGTGTTTGTGTTTCCTTCATTTGATTCATTCATTTGTGCAGAGAAAATTAATTATTTTATATACGAGGCAAAATTATGTCATGCTTAGCGTAGGTTAATTAAATCCAGCTAATTAGTCAGTTTATTTATAGATATTAATTTCCGTTATTATTTTTTGTTGCTTTTATTGATGTAATTGTTTGGTTTTATAAACTTAATCGATAATTTTTCTTTTTTATAATTTTTATTTTCTTAATCGATATATTTTTTATTTATTTGGCAGCCAATTTAGTATTGAGTGTAAATGATACTTACCTTGAGGTGCTAGATAGCCTCTCACGGCATACTTGTTTTCAATGAGAATGTGACGCTTTAAGAATTTTTCAAATTTGAATTTGTAACAACAAAACCTTATGCTCATTAAAAGCAAAAACATTTCTTGTTTAAAATAAGTCTGAATCGGAACTTTGCTTGAATTTATTTAAAAAATTCTCTTCAGGTTTAATTAATTTAATTAGTCCTTTTTTGAGAGAATTGAGTCTTAATTGGTTAATGAACTGTTTTCATGTCAAGACTTTATTAGTTTGTCTCACATTATATACATTTTCTTTCGAAAAAAACTAATAGTTTCTCTTAAGCCCTACAAGGATGCGTGTCAACAAAGTGAGTGAAGTCATGTCACAAATCTTTATACATAAAGACAAACATACTGCGTCGCACCTAATGCGACTCAAACTGTTCATTCTTGCTATTACAGTGCTTTTAATATACGAATTGTCAGCCTAAAAGTATGCACCCAAAATTTATTTGAATCAGTATCTTTCGTCTTATTATTAAAAACTAATTATTCCTTTCGCAATTCCGCGAGAATTTAAATAGATTTAAAATTATGGTTGTTTTTTGGAACAGCAAACTTCAAATGATTTAAGATTAGGCTGGAATAAATCTGAGTGGGTGTTTAAAATTAATCATTCTGTTTATTTTTTATCATCTGTTTAAATTAGTAATGAAGAGTATTATTTGAAGAGTATGTAAGTAACAGCTGTAACATCAGACACGGTGGATCTGTCACAGTGAACACAACCATGCTAAAGAAATGATATGACTTCCCTCAACACAAACATACAAGATTTGCTCAAAATTTTTGGAAATCAATAAAAATGTTACAATGAGCCAATGGCTTATTACATCATTCTTAAAATATTTTTTTTTATAAATTAATCTTTTACATGATTTTCCCAAAAAGATGGAAATTAACTTTTATTGAATAGCAAGAAAACAAAAACTTTTACCACATCAGCTTACATCAGCTCATCATTTTCATCATTAACATCATTTTACATTAGTTTTAGCGCTAAAATTTCAATCAATTCAATATAAAGTATTTTAAAATATACTCTGTAGTAAAAGGTGTGGGTACCAAGGAAACTTTGGATACAAAATTTATGCAATTCAAAATACTCTTTATCAGGATTACAGAATCTGAAAAAAGATTTCTTCAAAAATTTTGACAAATGGTTTGGAAATTATTAAGGGTTAGTTAGCAAATCTTTAAAGGAATTTGAATTAAGTAAGGAATCCATAAGATTTCGTCTTTGTATTTCTGAATATCGAACATTAAAGTTCTGATATCAAATGTGTAGCTTAAAGACAAAAATATAGTATGGTACCCAATGATGTTTAAACTCTATGTATATATATTCGTCTGGGTCGATTCATAAACCGATGTTGCGTAGATGGTTTTCGCTTCAGGCATAAAAGTTTATTAAAGAAACAAAAAAGGGCCTTGGGGTGTACTTTACCCTATCACACGAACTTTTTTCAAATATTGTTTGTTTTAAAACGTACACAGCTAGAGCAAAACTCTTGTCAGAAGGGAAATCTTCGCCCTCGATTAAACCTAGAAGCGGTCTAATATGTTTACGTTTTCATATAAAAATTTAGCGTTAAAAATTCCTGAATAAAAAAATACTCAATATTCAAGGTATAATCATATCATTGAAACGTATATAGCTTTGATCATCACGGCTAAATTTTTTTACATGATTTCATTTCTGGCATCAGTTTTGCTCAGCTGTGCACATTTTGAAACAGAAATTTCTAGGGGCCTCAGTAGTTGAGCGCATAGCGTGCTTGCCTGCCAACCCAGAGATTCCGAGCTCGAATCCCGGTTAGCCATGGTCCTACGCTCTTACCTTTCTTTAATACTTTCCTTATTTATAATCAACTTAAATTAAGCATTTATCATTATGCACCACATCGAAAGTTGTCGTCGGTGGTAGAGATTTTTGTGGAATGAGATTGCTTTATAGCTCGAATTGACTGAGGTAAAGGCATTACACATGCCTCAGATTCAAGTTCACATGTTGACATAGCGCTCCACCACACATACAACATTCTACACTTGCTTGTCTTGATTTCACTTTCTCTCCACTTATCTATCTCCCCATTTCTGAACCAAGACAGACTTAAATCCTTAGTTCAAAGCTAAAAAAAAGTGTGTTTAAAGTTAATTAAAATGGTGATAAATTAATATAAAGATAACATTTATATTTTATGAACTTTTACGTCACGTAATCGCTAAAATATCTAATTCTCATTGATAAATGTGAGCTCCTGCACAGTATCTGTTTACCTTGTTAAAAAAATATATAGACCTATTCAGTGATCACTGTTACCGCGTTCTCGTAATAAATAACAAAACACATACAAGAATCACTTCAGTTTTAGTTTTAGATCAGTCTTCACATTTTTGACCATCTTCATAACTTCATAGTCATTAATTAGTGGCGTAGGTATGGGGCAGTCAGCGGGTCCGAAACCCCCAGAGCCATGAGCCAAATATAAAAGTTGTTGTCAATTGATTCTATTAAGTTAACAGTTGTTTTGCGATTATCGAAAGAATTTTATGATTAGAAAATAATTAAGATATGTTTTATGATAACTTTGTCAAAAAAAATTTCAGATTTTTTTATAAAATTGTTGATTGGAATCATCAAAACAAATATGAGTTTTCAAAATCTCTTATTTATATCTTAAAGTTTATCTTAATAGATTTTGGTGAAACTGAATAGAAAAACCAGTGCTATAAATTATACGTGAAAACATTTTATCTACAAATATTTTTCATGAACTGAGTTGAAATGAAATTAAAAGTACACTGAGAAAAAAAAATAATTTAAAACTAAACAAAAAATTTTAAAATAGAAATTTAATGCAAGCACTATTGTTTTTGAAATTAAATTTAAAACAAAAGTTTTTGTTTTTAAAACAATTTTTTAACAATTTTTTTTTTTAAATTAATTAAAGTTTTATCAATAAACAAATTTTTCTGATCGGTCACCACCTCTCTGCAGACAATGGCAAACCTCAGAGAGTAAATAAATGACATGTAAAGCTTCTTGAGAACATGAACTTTAGCCGTTCGGAGTCGGCATAAAACATGTAGGTCCAGTTCTGGGCCAATTGTGTGCAAACATTTAATAACACACACAACACAATTGATCATAAGAAGCTCGGTCAAAGTCCTTTCAAGGGCTGAAATGGCAAATTTTTTTTTGTTTTTATTCTCTAGGAAATTCAATTGAAAAACAATTGTCACGTTTGAAAATTCCATACACTTCACGGCTACTCTAACAAGTATGTATGTACTGAACTAAGTGTATTACAGACCATTTATTTTTTTTTTTGGACCCCTCCCAGAACCAAAAGCAATCTACGCCACTGCCTTTAATCAACTCATAATATGAAGTCAAAAGATGAATTGAAAGGGATTTCGGTAGATTCGGTAGATTTCGGTTTGATTTCTACCCATTTAAGAAGTTACAATTAGTTAAATTTCCAACATATTTTTACTATTCTCTTGTGAGTTATTTGCAAACTAAGTGTTGTAGGGATATTTAAGTTTTGAATAAAATTCAATTATGCAGGCTCGTTACGTAAATAAAGCAGTGTTGCCAGACAGACGATCTGAAATATACGATACTATTTGGAAGAAAATTTACCAGTTTCGGGGAAAATTTACCTTTTTCTAAAAAAAATTAAAAAATTTTGAAATGTTTAACAGCCATCATAATTCACTTCACTACTTTCACAATAAAACCTTTCTTTGCTAGCCTTGAACAATTTTTTTCTTCCTAGTATCAGCAATTTTTTCAATCCACGATTCTTTCACTTTTGTATTAACTTTTTCATTGTGGAACGATATTCTTTTAAGCAATTTTCAATGTAATTTCAAAACACTTCCTTCATTTCCATCAACTTCTTATTTCTTGATGTGTTCCAGCAAGTTTCTTAGTTTCACAGCATTGTTACAAAATTGTATTCGTAATAAAATAGGAATTCTATGAGTTCGTTCAGAGAGTAGCTTATATTTAAAAATATTTGCCAGTCCAAAAAATAATTATTTTGCAAAATTTACCACTTTTAGTCAAAAATTACCTTTTTTACCTCTGCTCAAGAAATGAGTCCAAAATTATCTCATAAAGGGAAATTTACCTCAATCTGGCAACAGTGAAACAAAGTACTTGAAAAATATCGCATCATATGCTTTTTCAGGTGACACTGCTATTTTATACAATTGCTAGTATAGAAGCCCGTCATACGACGCTTCGACGAACAGATGTTGTTTTGTTCCAATCGTCATGTGTCCTTACTAATAAATATCAAATAAATTTTGTGTGCATACTTTTAGGCTAACAATTTTTTTCATATAAAAATCACTGTAATAGCAAAACAGATTCTGGTCCAGGCTAACATGTTCAGCCTACACATAGCAATAACAACTATAACAGTTTGAGCGATATAGAGCACGGAGCTGGACGCTTGTCTTTTATATATTAAGATTTCTGATAAAAGATTAACCCGTGTTTGATTCACTGGGTTCATAAACACCTTTGAAGAAACTTGAAAGTAACATCCAACTTTCCAAATTTTTTTCACTATATTTATTAATCCGGTTATCGGAATCGGCACTAGGGTGTATACATTTCCAGTGCACCAGCCTAGGAGAAGCGTGCGGCACAAGAATTGAGAGCGACAAATCTATTCATATTTTATTGGCTGCTTTTTTTGTTTTTATATTTATACAAATTTTTATTTACAAATTTTCAAATTAATGTTTGTTTTATCATAATTAGCCAATTGAAGGGCTTATTTTATTGTTAAAACATGATATGCCACATAAAACATATTTCGAAATAATCGACCTTAAAGTTTTTTTTAAAAAATGTATATTTGTATAAAATTATTAAAATGCTTACAAGAACTATTATGTATACTGCTAAAATCGATCGGGTATTGGTAGCAATATTTTAAGTGGATATTGCTTTTGCATCAAGGAACGTAATGAACATGAAATATGAACATTTAAAGCAGTGTGACATTTCACTGGCATATTTTACAAGAAGCCCCTCAATTCTGGTTTAATTTAAAAATAATTCATTAGATAAATTAAACAAATATAGCTTAAAACACAGATATTTGATGTAAATAAAATTGCATTTAAATTGAAAATATGATTTTCCTTTTAAATAGCACCAAATAACTATATAAATGTTCACAAAACAACAACAACAACTACAAATCACATAGACAAAACAATAGAATGTAAATATTTCAATACTTAGAAAATGTTGAGGTCGTCATAAAAATAATTATAATAATAAGTGACGAAATCAATGAGAACTTAAAGAATGCATGTTTTTACAACAAAATATGCTTAGTTATAAGAACATCAAAGCAAATTAACACACACTCATTTTTTGTGATCCCATTGAACAAGTTGTTTTAAAAACACACACACACAAACAAAGCAAACCAGAATTTGATAGTATAAAATTATTACAGAATTACCACATAACACAAAACTTTTATAATGAAAAAAAAAAAAAAAAACAAAAACGAAACTAGCTAATAGTTAATTTAATAATTGACAAGAAATTATAAACGCATTAATATATGTAGGAAAATTTAAACGTCAATTTTAAATAAATAAAATTATGAATTAATAATTACATAACTAGCATATTATTTGTAAAAATAAAACCAATAAAACAATTTAATAATTCAAGCCAAGTGAAAGAGATATTAAAAACAAAAACCAACATTCTAAAGCATTTAAATAAAGCATTATTTATTAATAAAAACTAGCACATAAGCGAAATAAACGAACAAACTGAAATTATAAAAAATTAAACCAAATATAAATAGTTAAAAACTATAACAAATAATTTCTATTTGCGTAGCATATAAACAAAAACATGAATTTATTGTATACTCCATGAATGAGATACTTTCATATAGATGCAAAAACTAAAACAACCAAAAACAAAAAAAAAAACAAAAAAAAAACCAAAACTATTGCAACTATAAAACAAAAACTCAAATGTTTTCATATTGATTAATTAAATATTGAATGTACGTTACAACAACAAAAAAAAAAAACCAAAAAAAAAAAAATTCCACACACACCTACACAAATACTAGGCATTAACTTTAAATAGACACAACAACATCAACAAAAAAAAATGGAAAACAGGTAAAAGCAAATTAAAGCGAAAACAAAAAACTTACTAAATGTAGTCAACTTTTTAATGTTTAATAACTAGCATAATTAGTGATTAACCAATTCAACTTTGAGCAAATGAAAATACAAAAAAAAAAAAAAAAAACCAAAGCATAACTGTTAAAAAAAGTCAAAATATGTCTATAGAACAAAAAAAAAAAAAACTAATAATAAGCTTATGATGTATAGTACATGTTAAGAAATCGAATCAAATTGGTTCCAAAAATTACAATGATAGTTAAAATGATAATGATGAAGATGTCCCAGGGAAATGGACTTAAAACTGTTTCACATAAGCTAACAAATAAGTTGAATGAAGAAGAGCTAGCAACTACTTTATTTAAATAATGATGATGATGAAGATGACTTCATACAGAATAGATTAGTATAGATTAATTGAAAATTTAATAGGAATCAATTATAATAGTTTAGAATATATTGTCATATGTACAAAAAAATAATATTGTTCATTGAATATAACTATTATTTTTCTTAGTTAAATTGTTTTTGTTTTTTATTTTTCATTAATACATTGTTGTGGTTTTTATTCTTAAGTTCAAAAACATGATTGATTTTTTTTTAATTTTGTACTAAAGTTTTCAATTTTTTACTCAGTACTTGCTGAAAACATTTCGTTGACGATGTTGAAATAGTTATTTATCACTGACATTCTTTCTGTGTTCAGCACTTAAAAATGTTTTTTTTTTTTTTTTTTTGATGAAAATTATATTTTACATTTATTTGAAGTAAAAATTTATAAATATGTTTACAGAATCTACTCAAATTAATCAAGATTTACATTTATTTTTTGCAAACTTATCTCTCCATCTCTATCTTAATATGAAAACATTTAATTTTTGCATCTTAAACAAGAATTATTCATATATAAACAAATATTTTTTTCATCATGCAGTTATACAAACATAAAATGTTTGCCCTTAAACAAGAAAAAATTTATTAAAACACAAAGTATTTTGCATCAAAGTGTTACTCAACATTTTGGTACCTGAAAAGAATGTTCATTGTAACAAATAATAACGCACCCGAGCATTACATTTTCGGATTGCAGAAAGTTTGGATGGCAGTGCATTTTTCAACCTTTACCGACCATTTGATGCTATTTTCTTCTAAAAATTGCTTATTTTCCAAGACTTTGACTACTGGTGATACTTAAAAATCTAAGGATAGAAAATTAGTTTTACTTCAACAATGATAAAGGAAGTGTTTTTTTAATGAAGAATATAATCAGTAAATAAATATTTCCTATATCCGTTCTCTGCTGTATGTTTTGCATAACTTTCCGTGCTCTTGGCGAACACTCAGATGCTAATACAACAACTACTCACAGGCTTAAACAACCATCAACACGCAGAACTTGTTTCTATGTTCAATTCGAGAGAAGTTCAAATTCTAAACATTTATTGTTCAGATGCAAACAAATTACTTTTGGGGCCTGACATTTTTCTCTCTTATCTCATTTCTCTCATTTGTTGTAAATATTATATTTTAGATGCAAAAAAATGTTATTTAGACGCGGAAACTCTGAGCATATTTAACTCTTTTTACTCGTTCAATTTTACACAAACTATGTTCGGATTCAAACAAGAGGTGTTGCTACTTTTAAAAAGCTAAAGCTAAAAACCGTTTCTTGCTCTTTTCTATGTCATATCAAAATAAGTATCGGAGTAAAAGCGGTACCATAAGCTACATACATGAAGCTTCTTTGAAAGCTTGAAGGTAGCGATTGATGATTATTATGATTTGTTTAAAATTTCAAAGATAACACAGACTGATTCAGCATTTCTAGTAATACAAAATTTCTAGTAATACAAAATCACTGACATAGAATAAAATTACTTTTGACATCTACTACAAACGCTTCAAGCATTGCTAGTCTTGTATTGCTCACTTTGACGTCCACCTTATTTTTCGGAAGATACTGTCCCAGAATTGTCACGGATCCCAGCAATCATATTTTTATTGCATATGAGCATTTCCGCAGAAAAGTCTGCCGTGACCAAAAAATTAAAAGTAAACCAACATTTTTTTACTTGTATTATTAAAGAGAAATATTCAAAATTAATTTAATAAAAGAGTTCTAGTTTTTCCCATGTTACGTTGGCAAGATATCGGACTACAAAGTTTAAGTTGAAGTTTTGGTCAGTTTTGTTTATTTCTATGAGCATTTTCTCTTTACAATTTCCATTTCTAAGAGTAATTGTGCAATTGCACAGAGTGCAATGCAAAACTTTTGCTACAACAACAACTAACCGCAAAATAAATGGAAAAGAGCAAACAAATATCAATTAACGGTAAAATTTTGATTTACTTTTAATGATATTCTGAGGTAACGTCACGCCAGACAAAAAAGCATTTAGTGCTATTTTTTTTACGCTGACGTTCAAGAGTGGGTGAAATTTTGCATTTTAATAAAGTTAAGTAAATTTTATAAAAAAATCGTTACGCAGAAAAACCCTTAATTTTATATTAAATTTGAAAAGTGAGTAACGTCACGCCACGCCATTGCTCGAAGTTTGCCTGATTTCGTTACTAAAGTTGGTTGCAAGTATTTTAGTAGAAATTTTTTGCAACTTCTCATGGTTGATGGGCAAGGAGTTAAAAAAAGATAAAAAAAAAATAAATTGGCCATTTCAACCCTTGAAAGGACTTTGACCGAGCTTCTTATGGTCAATTGTGTTGTGTGTGTTATTAAATATTTGCACACAATTGACCGAGAACTGGACCTACATGTTTTATGCCGACTCCGAACGGCTAAAGTTCATGTTCTCTAGAAGCTTTACATGGCATTGTTTGCTCTCTGAGGTTTGCCATTGCAGAGAGGTGGTGACCGATCAGAAAAATTTTTTATTGAAAAAACTTTTCGCCACGGCTGGGGATCGAACCCGGGCTCCGAGCATGCTAGGCCACACACTTAACCTGCATGCCACGGTCACCACAAAAAAAAAAATATAATACATAGTACATAATACATTTTAGCTAAACATTATGTTTTATTAACGTCAAATATTTTTAAAAATAAATTTTAACTTAAACTGTTCCAATAAAAATTTTAGTAACGTAACGCCAGTAACGTCACGCCAGATGACTTAGCCTAATAAAAAAAAAAAAAAAACTAGGAAAGATTTTTTAATTTGATAACTACACTCAGAAAAAAGTGTCTCGGAATATGATAAAAAAGGCATCATATTTAGAGAAAAATGGTATAGACTTTGCTCCAGAGAATGCTATTCTCAAATTGCGATACTTAAAATTCTCTAAAAATGATAAAAAGGTTCCATGAAGAAGAAAAATATATCGTTTTTAGAGAAAAGTACTTTTTTTTTTGAGAAAATATTTGTTTTTATTGAAGAAAATACTTCTCATAGTGAATTTTTTATCAAAATATAAGAAAAGTTCTTCATTTTCAATAAAATTTCTCTATAAATGAGAAATTTTTTGTGCGAGAAAAATAATTATCATTATTAGAGACATTGAGATATTTCCATTTCCTAGAAGTAAAGAAATATTTCTTCGAAAATGTGAAAATTTATTCTAATTTTAGAAAATTTTATTTGAAAAAGAGAAAATTGCTATTATCAAAAATAGAGACATTTTTCACAGGGTATGTGTTTTTTTTCTTAGTGTAGCAAAATAAACTTATATTATTTTAAATTCTTCCACACAAAGTTTTGTATAAAAAGTCTTGCCCAATTCGCAGAGTTTTGCAAATTTTCTAATCTAAGTCGAAAACCACTTCGAAAACCACTTTTTTGTAACGTCACGCCAGTGCATATTTTTGCTTATATCTTTTAATTCTTAGAGTCGAATGTTATAATTTTTTACTTAATATAGTGCTACTTAATTACTACGCAAATAAAAAAAAAAGTTGTTTTTAAAGCTTAGACTTCTTCATTCTTTTTTTTTTAATACTTTCGTACAAAACGTACGTTACGCCATTTTGGAAATGCCCATATAACGTAAACTGATCTTGGACATATCTTGAGACCTTATCATATATCATTTCCGCTGTTAATGAAGGTACCTTTGGTGTCTTCTCTGGCTAGGATTATTTCAGAAGTATTTTTCAGCGAAGAATCCAACCCTAAGATAAAAATTGTAATTTCTTGTCAAGATTGAGGTTAAATACACAAAATATAGTATTGAATCATTCAGCCATTACAAAGGAAAAAAAATTGGTACTTAATGTAGCAGTTTGAAAAAAAAAATTGAAAACAAATTTTCTACGTCTGCTATTTAATGCCAAAAAAAGTCCACAAATCCAAATTTCGGATTAGCTCATTTCGTGCAGGACTATCATAAATAAATAGAAAAATGACAGACTGCCATAAATAAATGATAAGTTATATTATTACATCATCAATATTATTACATAATAAAAAAATTAATTTTCACAAAATTATGTTCAACTTCTGGTTTCATAACCAAGTCTTGGTCCGGGTACCTTTATTCATAAAAAATTTACATTTTCAACTCTTTTCACAATTTTTTATTAATTTTTTCTGTATAACTCAATAATTAGTACCATTTTTCGGGTCTTAGCCTTGGAATAGTAGAAAATTCGGGAGTCTTTGTTCTCCAATTAAATGACTGGCATCGGGAACCATCTGACAAAGTCAGTAAATTATACAACTTTTAATAATTGTTATGAACAAAGAATACTTTTTTGGTTACGGCTTCAAGAATAGTAGAAAACCTCACAAAAACTGCCATTGAAATGGTTAAAGATATGGATATATCTATGCATATAAGACTCTAACTACAAAAGCATTACAACTCAAAATTATTGTTTTCATTTTCAGTTTTTATTTTTTCAATATAAAACATCCACTTTATATTGAAAGTTCTGTACACTCATAATTAATTTCAATTTATTAAAAAATTTGGGTTCTTTTTTTTATATCAACTGATTTTGAAAAACAAACTTATTTTGAATGAAAGTTTAAAAACTCTGTGTTGTATATAAGTGAGTTTTCTTTTCTAGATTTTTATTTTAAATTGTATTTTTAATGTGTTTGTCTAAGTTAAAGGACAAACAAATATGAAATTCTGTTGATATCTGTTTTAATTAAAGAACTAATAAGAAAATATTTCAAATCATTCTAAAGCTTTTACTATCATATCTGGAGAGATCGAATGATTATATATGTTATAAGATTTTACTGATATTTTTTACAAAAATATAGTTTTATTTCCATCATCAAAATCAATAATGTTTTTAAATAGTTAAAAAAATATATACATAAAAAATGTTAATTAATATAGCCTTAATTAAAATCAATAAATAAGAATTGGTTTTGTATTTATTATGATTCCTCATCATAAAAAGGTTAAGTTAATCCATCAAAAATAAACCGAATATCTGTTAAAATATGCATAAAGCTAATCTACCTATATTTATTTATATTGTTTGCCAAACAGTTTTAAAAAACGCCAGTTTTAAAAAACCAACTCAAATTTAAGTATTTCTTTAGCTCAAATTTTTATGTTAAAAGCATACTTTTTTAAAGTTTATCTAAGTTTATTGTTGTGAATACAATTCATTTGAAAATTTTATACAGTTATATATGAAATAGGTATGTATGTGTATTTCATAGATAATAACATTAAGTACTTTACAGTTTTTATTGTAATAATTATGAAACGCTTTATTAAAAGCGCAGAATCGCCAAGATTTGAAGAAAATAAATAAACATGATTTTTTTTCAAGAACGATTATCTAGATTGAAAATATTTTAAATAAATTTGTTTCTGCTAGTTTCTATGGGGATGCCAGTAATGATTTTTGAAATGTTGCAAATTTTTTTAACACCAAACTTTACACGAAACTTACTTTTTAACACCACATGTTACACTGTACAAAAAAAATTTATATGTTTAGCAAATTATCTGCCACATTGCTGCACTCTTTTAATTAAGCAAAAATGTCATGCTTAATGCGCTCATCTCAGAAAAAAAAACATCATCTTTTCATACTCTCCCAAATGCTTTCAACTAACTAAGCCTCTCTTAAGTATTGCCGTCCCCCACTCACCAACCCACGAGATGTCATCAAGTATTAATGTTTGTTTTTTTTTTCAATTTTTCAGATATGAGAAGTAAAAAGTTTGTTTGAACCTTTTTGAAACTAAATCAAACTTAAGGTCTACTCAGGTGATTTTTTCCAAACTTAATTATCAAATCATACCGAAATAATATCTTAAACCAGTCATGGCTGCAGTTTTCATACTCAACTCAAGCATTGCCAACACATTCTGTCTGGATGCGTTAAAACGATCCTGTAGCTATGCAATTATTTATTTATTTTATGTTTTTTTTTTTATTAATATTCCTTTATTTTAGTATGTTTTATTTGAATTTGAATAAAATATCAATAGGTTTAAAAGTTGCAAGCTTGAATATTTTTTAAATAGAAAACTTTACAACGTGCTAAACTCAGACACAGCTAAATGGAGAAAAATGAATAAACTAATATTTTTAAATGTAGTTGCTAGTTTATTTGATTTCAAACAATCTTATTATATCCGCCTTTTTCCATTCCAACATGTCCAGTCACCATGCCTAAATACTATCCATACTTATTTACTTTGCAATTTTTATATTTATTTGCCCTTCCACCGCCTACCTTTTCCACATCATGTAGATACTTTATTGACGCATTTATATTTCTAAAGTATAATATATATGAAAATCTAAAAAACGTATTTTTTTTTCTTTCTTTTATTTTTCCTAATATTTTTCAGATATTATCGCTAAGTATGCACAAATATATCTTTATCTAAACAATATATAAAGAAAGACACTTTGACCTGAGCGCCGTTTTCACAACGCATCGATGCGTCGTCGATAGTTCATTAGTTTTATTAGTTTTAAGTCATTAAGTTTGTGTAAATATGTATTTTGTAAAAGTGAAACTTTTGAGATTGAGTACCTATATTTATAAAAAAAGTTTGCTTTTTTATTTTTGGCTCTGTAAATAAAATCCTTTATTAACTTTTCACTTGACTTTTACACGCATGATTTTTCTCTTAACACATATTTTTTTTTTTTTAAGTTATTTGATAACGTTTGTCTTCCATAGATACTGTCAACATTATTTTTTTTTATACAACTACATTTAAAAATTTTCTCTTTATACTTCGCCAATGCTAGAAAATAATTATTTATGTTTTTAATTAAATTTACAACTATGTTTAAGCTGCAACTTTTATGAACTTTCTTTGCTGCGAACTTGCATTGCATTTTATAGTTATTTTCATTTAGTTCAACTCATCATGGTATAATATTCTTTAAGTGCATTTTCGTTAGAGTTCTGAAAATATGAAATTTTTTTGAAAAATTCCAACATTTTTTTTTAATAATTTTATTACATTGCAACAAATGTATTCGAACATGACAATGAAAATTTTATTTTTTAACATAACTCTTAGTGTTTTACTGAACTCGGAGCTCAACACAAAATGAGCTCAAAATTAATCTAAACGTATTACATTCTTTATTCAAATCGTTCACTTAAAATTCTCTTTACTTCTTATTAATAACATATATAAAGCCATGAGTAGTATTTATTTTTCCACAGGTATTGAAAGAGTTAACTTCCTATGACAGTTAATGTGAAGTAAGTAATACAAAGACAGTGCATTGTTTCATTAAAATTTTTACAGTCATTTAAAGGCTTGCTTATGTAGCTGAAAAAAAAAACTCTGAAAACCTACGGGAGCCTTTTAAGTAATAAAAGGTGTCTATGACATGTCATGAGGAATATAATTAGCCATGTAAGCCCATGGAATCATGCTAACAAATCAAGGCAATCAAGTCATGCGAGTCAATCGAAATAAGTATTTCAAACGAGTCATGTATGCCAATCGAGCCTTGTATGACAATCAATTCTTGTAAACTAAACCAGCCATGTATGCAAATCAAGCCTTGTATGCCAATCGAACCATTTATGGTTATCAATTTATGTATCCAATTCAAAGCCAAGTGAGCTCGTACAAAGCGAGTGAGCGAGTGAGTGTATGCAAATTGAGCCATGGTGTCCAATCGATTCAATGTAACTTGACATAAACAACGGTACACAAATGCCGTAAACATCCATCAGTTGTATTAAGTCAAATGTGCAAACCATATGAACCAGAAAAGCCTTTCTTTCCTTACAAGTCTTGCAATTCATTTCGGTGATATAAAGGCTCAGTATTATAGCTTGAAAAATTGTACAAAAAATACAACCCAATGGAGTCATTTTAGCGAATTGGGTCAGATATGTCTATCGACCTAAGGGTGCCAATAGAATCATGCGACGATGATAATATAATTGCAAGTCATACGGCATACAAGTACTTTGTCTCTTTCTAATACATTTAAAAACAAATAAAGGTCCATATGACTAGCTCTACAAGCCATGTGACCCATTTAAGTCATGTCATTACTAAATTGGCACGTACTAAATATAATGTGATACGTAACTCTTTACACGAAGGGCTCGTAAACTTTACTTGGCTCCGGTAACTGTTTATTTAGGCACTCGAAATTTACTTTTTTCCTTTTTTTCTGCTTTTAATGGCAGTTCAACACAAACAATATGACACAGCTTGCTCAAAATTTGAGAGTAGTCTATTAACAGATGGTAGTTTGTACGAGCTTTATGTTCTTGTACTATTTTAAAAGTTTGCAAGCCATAACGATGCGAGCTCTGTAGCCATACATGTCTTGTGAATCAAACGAGCTATGCAAGTTACTCGAGCCATGTGTTATAAAGGTTTCGATGTTTTACTTTGATAGAACTTTACGAATAATGCGAAAAACTTTTATAAATTACAAACTTTCATATAAATTCTGCGTATTTTTTGAACTCATGAAAAGTCTCTCTAAGCATTAAAAGTCGGGAAAGCCTCACGAGCTATGTCAGCTATTTCAAATCAAAATGTTCGCTTCCATAAGAACCATCAAAAGACTTAAACCCTTATATGTTTCGAGTCAAGCAACCTAAGGAGACTTGCAGAACCTACGGCGTCGTATTTCCTTTTCAATTAAAATCATTTGAGCCACAAAAGATATGCAATTCGTGTATGATTTATGTAATATGAGTAAAAGTAAACAGAGCCTTATGATTCATAGAATTCTATAAGATATAGATATATTATTAATCAATTTGAGGCAAAATCAATATCAATCCCGAGAAACAATTACCAAAGACTCAGATACTCCCAAGTATCAGACAGAATTTCATTATTAAAGGCTACGAGTAGTAACGAAAAACAGTCAAGTTAATGAAAAAAGAAAAAAAAAACGATTCGCACATTGATCAATATCAATTGATTAATATCATTAAGCCACATGCAAACTAGCTTTTGGGAGAACCAAAAATATATTAAATATATGCAATATTTTATCGCAAATACTATCGTTACTGGCCTGAGTCTTAACTATAATGCACCCGAAACATACCCAACAAGGATCTTGAAAGTCACTTGAAAGTCACTTGATATATTGCCTTAGCTAGTCCGTCCGTTATGTCAAATAAGAGTTACAAAACGAGCGATTATATTCGGATACATAAATCCATAGTATGCCATAGTATAAATCCATGATTAGGTCTTCGTTCGTAAGCTATGCCTGCTAGTATCAGAAAAAGCACTTCTTCCGATGCAGAGGTCAGACATTCACCAGCACGAAAACCGGTGAGGCACGGACCGGAATTGAGACAAAACATGACATTGTTTCTCGTAAAAACATATAACTTATATGTCTTGTAACAATTGGGAGACTCATTTTGAAGATCAGTGAGTATTATAGTACATTTTTTTGAGCCACTTTTGCCACTTTGAGCTACTTATGAAATGCAAGTGTGTGCAGCATTTCAATTCTGTTATTTCTATGCAAGTTTGTTGTTATACTTGAAGCCATTAGTGCCAAAAAACAAATGCTTTTTAAATTATACGAAGCATTCGAGTCATACATACTAGCTTTGTGAACTATATGAGCCAAAATTATAAGTATCGTTGTATTTTTTACTCAAAATGAACAATTTTTTATTCAAATGAATTCACAAATGATATATAAATGAAATTTATAGTTTCTCGAGTTGTGTCAAATACAAAATATATGTAAAGAAAATTAAAAATCACGACATGTGTATGTAAAAAATTTTAAAAATAACTCATTTTTTATCGAAAAGTTTCATTTCTTACTTTCTTATGTAAATGAATTCATTACATTATTCGAAAATGATTCATTAATGGTAGTTTTTTGTTAGTCAATAAATTTTCAACAGAATGGATTTTTTCTGTTTTGCTAAGAAATGATTCAGTAACAATACTTTTTTGTTTGGAAATGAATCATAAATGACTGGTTTTTAATAAATTTTCTTATTGAATAATTTAAATGGTCACAGCGGTTTTATAGCATAGACGAAACGAGTTCAATTCCGAATAATGTTTTTTTTTTTTTGTTACTTTATGTTTAGTGATAGAGAGCAGTAGATAGCTCTTAAAAACATATATGAACCTTTATTGGGCACATCCCTGGTAAAATGTGCTTGGCACACTGGGATCATATGTATCCTAGCGATAAAAAATTGTCATTAAAATAAACTATAGAATATTTTGACATGTTTTTTGTTTTTTGTAGCTTCCTAAGAGTGCATTTTTATATAAAATACTATTAAACTTATATTTTAAAAATATAAGCAAAAAATTTGATTAAGTTAGTTAAAAATGATATCGTAAAAGCATAGAAATGTACATTTTATGTCAATATACAAAAACTACTATTAGAAAAATTTCGTTTTGGATGATTTTTTTATAAAAGATAGCTTGTATACAGTATGAACAAAGTATATTGAATACAAGAAGAGATTTGACGCAACCGATAAGTCGAATAGATTCATATATAAATTTAAAATTTTTGATATTATTCCCCGATATTTTCAGTTTACTGGATATTATTCATTGAATAATCCATTTAACTCATAATTTTGAAATTTCAACTGCATTACATCAAATATTCTGCTTAGTTCACAAGCTTTAAAGCTTTCTTTATGAAAAAAAGCTGCAAGACGCAACAAGTTTTCAGCAAATTTCTAACATATTTTATTAAAATTTTGTTTTTTTAAATAAATTTATGTTTTCATCTTCATTGAACTTGAAATCACTAGAATCAAATGCAACTGCAGAATCTTATGTTAGATCTTTGAATTCTGCTCATCGCTCTCATGCCATTTCATCATTATTTATAGCAATGTTTTCTAGTATTAAGCATGCAATAAAATTCTTCAAATTTTTGCTAAATTCTTTCTATATATTTTTTTCATAAAAATCAAAACTCAGAGAAAAACAACATAAGAGCAAAATTAAGAAAGCCAAACTAAAATCAAGAGAAAAATTAGCAAAAAAATAAATGAAACAACACTTTAGGAACTAATTATTTAAAAATTTTGTAAAATATTTGTTATATATCGCCAGTGTACATATGTAAATTTTTTGTTGTACATTTGAAAAAAAAAAAACAACTAAGTTAAGTGTTTTTAATATGAAAGCAAAAACGTAAAGAAAAAAATGTTAATTTTTAATATTAAGTAAGTTTCTTAAGCTCAGAATTTTGTACAGTATTTTGTAAGTTAGTCAAGAAAACAACAAACAAAAAAAAAAAAACAAAAACCAAATTGTCACAATTAATGCTCGTGTTAGAATAACTAAAGTTAAAACAAAAAAAAAAAACCAGAAAACTAATTATTATAAAACTAAACAGAAAAAAGAAAATGAACGTAAGAAAACACAAAACAAATAAGAATACAAAAAAAAAATAGTCTAATAGCAAAAATTTAAATTAACCGAATTCAATTTATAAACTGAAAAACCCAAAAAAAAAAACACTACATTTTAAAACTCAAAGCAAAGCGACACGCGACAGGCGACATGCGACACAGAAATTCATTAAATAAATAATTAAAAAAAAACAAACTAGAAAATATGTAAAATTTTTAAACTGCACATAAAACTACAATCTCAAAAGAGAACTCAAAAATTCTCGCTGTTATATCAACACCTTAACACACAATCACACAGTCAAACATAAAAATAAAACCAAAAACATACACACACACAAAAACAAACACTTTGCAAACACTTGCAAGGAATTATAAAGAATTTAGCTAATTTTAAGTTAGTTAAATGCTGCAAACAATTAATGTAGTAAAACAAACAAACAAACAAAATAAGTGAGAAATAATTAAAACAAAAAACAGAAAAAAAAAAAAAACAAAACAAAAATAGCAACAATGCAGCGAAAGATGAGAGTAGAAAATATAAGCAAAATAGCTGAGTGTAGCAGCCATGAACATGAGATAACGATAACGAAAATAATAACGATGACAAAGACGAAAATGAAGATGATAAGAAGCAAGTTAAAGATACCGAAGTTGACGATGATGTTTAAAATAGAAGCGTTAGTTAATAAATTAACAGACTTAACAAATATTCTAAAGTGAATTTAATTTAGTTTATTAAATATTGAATAACAATAAAATTATTAAGAGAACAAAAGATAAGAAAAGAAAAGAAAAGAAAAGAGAAAAAACCAACCTTAAGATGCAAAATAGTAAACAAGTTGTAATAAATTAAGAGAACGATTAAAATTGCAAAACATAAGGTGGAAAAAAACTGATAAAATAAAATTAAAAAACCGAAAAAAAAAAAACATGTTCAAAACCTGAATTCTATGTAATAGCAAAAACACACACAGACACACACACACACGCACACACACACACACACACACACACACAAAACTCAGACACAGAAATGCTCCAGAAATATACAAACGAGGCAGTAAAATTTTTGTATAATTAATAATAATTTGTTATCGAGAGAGAGAGAGAGATATAATATCGTATAATTCCACTCACTTGAGCGAACATAGAGCGGAGATCAAACGAAAGTAAAGATCTAAGCTTCTTGAAGAAAAGTTTATATTCACAGTTCAAACCTTTTTTAAGGCATTCACGTTATGCATTCACAAGGCATTCACGTTAAGTTTTTTAAAAGGTACGTAAAAATATTCGAAAATAGCAGTAGAGTATGAAAGAAGCGCTCCATGAATTACAACCACGTCGCTTTTAACTCCCAACAATTTGTTCATTGCCAGTTCCAAACAATTTTATTTAAACTTTGAATCATTTTCATATTGACAATTCTTATGCCCTTCCTGGACAGCCTCCTTCATGTCCAGGGATGTATGCCCATGTAATGAGGCCTCCTTCATTAAGCCTCCTCCTCGTCAGTGATATAGTCGAAAATGGTGCTGGTACTAGATGGACCGTTTACCCCCTTCTCTCTTCTGTGATTGCTCATGGAGGGCCCTCTGTAGATCTTGCAATTTTCAGCCTCCACCTTGCAGGAATTTCATCAATTTTAGAAGCTGTAAACTTTATTACAACAGTAATTAATATGGGTTCAACAGCATTTTTTTTTTATTGAATGCCATTGTTTGTTTGGTCTGCTGTAATAACTGCGCTTCTCCTGCTTCTTTCTCTGCCCATTTTAGCAGGGGCAATTACTATACTTTTAAAAAATCGAAATCTAAACACCCTCTTCTTCGACCCTGCAGGAGGGAGAGATCCAATTCTTTATCAACATTTATTTTGATTCTTTGGTCACCCTGAAGTATATATTCTTATTCTTCCTGGATTTGGTAAAATTTATGATATTGTTAGACAAGAGTCAGGAAATTCTTTTTTGAAATAACTTCTAAGAGTGAGTTTTTAGACTTCATACTCAGTGTGTGGCATGCTAGCCAACGAATCTTGGCCGACCCGAGTTCGAATCACCATCTAGCAAAAAACATTTTTTCCATAGAAATTAATTTTTCTAATCGGCTGTGACCTCTATGTGAAATCTCAGAGTGTTTTCAAAACTATGTACTGCTTCTTGGAAACATGAACTTAGCTGTTCGGAGTCGGCAAAAAACAAATAGATCTCGGTCAATTGTGTACAAACATTTTTAACATACACAAAACAATTGATCATAAGACGCTCCATTAACGTCCTCTCAAATGCTGAAATGGGCAATTCATTTTTAGTTTTTGCACAAAAATGGAGATTTTTGTAAATCAACTCTTACTAAACCGTTGAACAAATATTTAGTTGATGTCCAAAATGAACTAGAGAAATAAAATTGCTTTTAAAAAATAAAATTTTTAATTTTCTTAAAAGAGAACATTTCCAAGAGAACATAACCATTTGACTTTTCGAGAAAATATCGAAGCTAAAAAAAAAATGTATTCAAAATATTCAATTTCCTGTTGTTATCTACGTGACGGAAATTCAATTTCAAGCAAGAAGAAGACAGTTTGGGACTCTAAGGGCCAGCTTCACCAACTATACTTAAAGTAAATCTAAGTATCAGCTCTGATAATGCATTTCATTAACCATACTTAAGTTCAACTTAAGTATGGAAAATGCATGACTTAATTTATAAATAAGTCAACGACATCAAAAAGCTATTTATATTTTGCAAAACAATTTCGAAATTGTGAAAAAGAATTTGTGAAGAAGTTGAACTTAGCTGAGGCTTAACTTAAATACAACTTAAGTATAGTTGTTGAAACTGGGCCTAAATATATCACGAAAAAAGGCTCAAAAGTAGATACATTGAATAGGCTTAAAGTTACAAAAAATTATCAAATAATTATTGATGAATTTAGGGCTAAGCACGACCTGCCAGTGCAAAAATGCCTAATTTTAAAAATTCACTTTACAATAATTCACAAATTCTGCAAATTTGTACTCTTACTTTTATGGAAAGTAGCTATTGCTATTTTTAACCATAGAAAAGAAGAGTTTCAAGACATTAAAAAATATTTTGCTTCGAATAATATTTTTTTTAATTATAATAATATTTTTAAAATATGTTTTATATAAATATTTGTATACGTTTTTATAAATCAAAACTTAGTTCTGAATACATTATTTCGTCTTGTAGAAAGTACTTCATAGTGAAAATGCAAGAGGCTAGAGAGCTTCGCTAAGATATGCCAGCTGAGATGGATTTGTTTCATTCATGAGACTTCAATAAATAATTTCAGTTTTCATTTTAAGCTTCAGCGTTCACTATAAACGCGGCCTTAAGCCAAATACTTTTCGAATCTAAGCTTCAACTGACAAATCTTCAAACAATTTACCTTAAAATATCTTCAAATATTCAAACATCTTTGCATAACGTTTGATCTCAGCTACTGTTCGCTCAGATCAAAATTTTATTTATTTTTGATAAATATTTCATAATTATAAAAACTTCAGTTTTAGTCGAATTGTATTGTATTAGTTATTTTAATATACATATATATATTATAATATTTAATAATATTCTCATTATTTTTCATACAATTACAATTAATATCACTGCCCGTTGACAAGAAAATTAAAAACAAATAAATTTAATTTAATTAAAAATAAAACTAAAAACAACAAATCTTTGTAACAAAAAAAAAAAAACCAAACATAATTAAGTGGCATAAAATTGGATTAAGTAAAAACAAAACAAAAAAATTAAAAAAAAAAATTAAAAAACAAACAAGAAACGATGAAAAAATAAAACTGCATGTTATATAAAAAAAAAATTAAAATGTGAAATTTACTGTTTTTTATTTGATGAGTGGATTGTGGATTGACATAGAGTGGTAAGGTATAAGAAGCAGCAGCGGAGTGTGAGACCTTCGAATGCAACACAACGAATTTATGTTTTCGTTTTGTTTCTATAACTGGATAGAAACAGGAAATTTGTAGGAAAGAGTTTTGAAGCTAGATAGTTCCTTAATTTACAATTTTTGTTTTTAAGACATCTATAGCTAAGCTATAAAATAATAATAATATATTATTGCAAATATCTTAGAAACGTCAAGTAATAAAAGAAAAGAATAAAATTTAAAATATAGCTAGTCCAATGAATTGATGAGGTCAAGTTCAAACTGACCAATGTTACGGATGTAACTTATAATATAAACATGTTACGATTAAAAATTAAGACATTGAACTGCTCACCATTTGCCACATCAAACAAAATAAATTCACGATAAACACTCATAAACTTGTTGCCAATTATTTAAGGTTTAAGTCTTGAATAATTTACGCTTTTACAAAGTGGAAATAGTACTGCAACATTGTCAAATGCTTTCTCATTAATTTAGTTTAGTCTGCAACTTTTAGCTTATATCTCAACTTATCATATACGAGAGCTTTGAAACAACTGCAAAATGCTTACAAAGTCTAAAAGAGCCAAGTCTACCACCAGGTTTCTAACAAAGTACTTTTAGCAAAGCTTCACACCAGCCAATAATCAGCCACCTGCGCCAACGCCAGCTATGACCGCAGCTCAAAACCAATTCACTCAAATACCAGTATTTTAGGTTTGCTTGCACTGCGTCTGATGAGAATAGAATCCACTACCAAAAATTCCATCGCTTACATGTCGCTGTGTTAAACTTTGGAAAGGCATTTTAAAACACCTTTTTAAGAATTTCTTATCAGCTTATTATTTATTAGATATAAATCGTTTAAAAGATTAGTAAATTTTCAAAATTTGTATATTTTATAAATAGCGTTGAAGTCAAGTAAGAAACAAATACAGGTTTTTAACTTCACATTCAACTTTTTTCATATCAAATTGAACTTTTTCCAAATCAAATTAAACTTTTTACAAATCACAAAAAAACTTTTTCTATTTCAAATGCAACTTAAATGCTACTTAAATACTCAAGGCCAAAGTCAAATGCAATTACACTTCAAATTCAATTTTGTAATAAAACTATTTTTTGTTGTTTTAATAAAGTTAAAACGTATATTTTAATATGAATGGAGATTACATTTGGCCCTGATTTACTTCTAAGTAGATTTATACTGATAGTGGGGTGAGAAGTAGGTTAAAAGTTGAAAATATGACGATGACGGAAAATCAGTACCATAAAATTTTGTGTAGAATGGAAGATTGGCAAACCTAGAAATTGGCAAAAACAAATAAGGCCAATTGGAACAGACTTAAATGTATATTAACCCTCAATAACAGAATTTTACTTCAAATTGGAGAACGCACTTTGTGTATTTTATCACACCAAAAAGTGTGACCTTGGTGAAACAATTACCACAAGTGGGTTTTTAAAACATCGACTTAACTCCGTACATATACTTAAACACAGGAAAAAGGGACTCTTTTGTCGGCTCAAGTTTGAAGCAAACCCATTGACAAAAACTTAGTTTATCAAACTCCCTAGTTATAGCAAAGTAAAAAAATTCACAATCTATATAATTAATAGGCTAAGGTTTTTTTTGTGACTTCAACTCCTCCCAGACCAAAGGACCGATTTTATCGATTCATATATCATTAAATCAGGTTTAGGCTGCAGATGTGCAACCCGCATTTAAAAATCGGGATTTCGCTTCAGGGGGTTCCCAACCTTTTAAAACAGAAATAAAATTTTTGTACAAAAATGCGCTATTTAATCAATTTGAAATTTAGTTTGAAAAGAGCTTATAAATTGATCGAATTTGAATTTTTTTCAAATCTAAAAATTTTTAATCGAAATTATCTTTTCTGCATTCCTCAAATGTCAATTGTCCGAAAAATGCAGTTCAAAATCAAAAGTTCCACTTTCCGAGCAAACAACTTAGTCAAATTTCAACGGTTTGCAAAATTTTTTTTTGTATTTTTAAGTGTTTGTTTAATTTTCTTTGAAATATGTTGGCAATTTTGGTAATTATCTTATCAAATGTATTTTTAATGAATTTTCTTAAAATTGACTTTAGTTGTTTAACGTGTATTTTTATTAAATGCCAAGGCAGAGCAAAAAACTGTCTGAAATTTAAAGTACTATATTTGGAAGCGAATATCTCTGCCACTTTTTTAAAAATTTAATTTATTGCTTTTTTGTATTTAATTGCAATTAATTGAATTTATAAAACTTACAAAGTTTTTACCGTTACTTTATTATTTATATATTAATCATTGCCTTTAAAAAGAGTCCAATTGACACCCAAAAATTGAATTTTTTGCAATTTTTAAAAGACTTTTTGAAGTGAAACTTCTTTGGCGGCGAGTGAAATTTCAAGGTCTCTTATTCGTGACGCTAGGCTAACATTTTGAATTCATATGAAAATTTAAAAAAAATTATCGTCGCCAGCGGGAATAGAACCTAGGCTTTCTATTTAGCATCTCAAAAGAGTCAGAAGCACTATCACTACGACACATAGGCACATGACAATTTAGCAAACAAAATGCAATTAATATTCAACGAGTTTTAGTTCGTGTCTTGCATTCCACAGACACACCATAAACGGTACGGTCCTTGGATATAAATATTGAATAAACAGAATATTATTCCATTTTGTGTTGATTGATTTTCTTTTCAGATACTTTCTCTCTATTTCACACTAAATTTTTTTCTGTTTAAGAAGTTTCACTTCTGCCACATGTACGTTGCTACACGCGAGTTTTTTTTTTTAAAACCGCTTTAAAAGACACATTTTTATAAGATTTACGTGGAGTTGTTATTGTTGCAAAGGTATTAACTTCTTCTATCGTTCTGTGTATCGCTTTAATCAAAGCAATGTGATTAAAAAATAAAATTTATCGAAAACTGGACGATAAAGTAGTGAACAAATGAAATTAATTGTTTGTATGAATAAGAAATGTTTCATTTTATCAGATTTCTAAAGTCGATTTCTCACATTCTGTCAGTTTTCGCACACAGCTTTGATTAAAACGATACACAGATAGAAAGAAGAACTTAATACCTTTCCAACAATAACACTTCCACGTAAATCTAGAAAAAAATGTGTCTTTTAAAGCGATTTTAAAAAATATCAAAAAATTCAATTTTTGGTGGACAATAAGAGTTATAACGAAACATAATTTTTAAATTTTTTGTATATCAGAATATTGGTATAAGTAAGAAATTTTATATTCTTGCAGATGTGGGTATGCGTTCTGTGAAAAATAAAAACTTACAAGCAAAAAACATGTTTTTTTACCAAAAAGGACCTTCAGGAGAATCGAAATTGCTTCGGCGGTTTTTCTCCGATTTGAAAAAAAAGTATGCAGAAATTATTTTAATGAGTACTTCTAACTTTTGAGACCCCGACCGGCGGAGTCTTAATTTCGATCCGGTCTACTGGATATCAACTGTACACTATTTACCAATCCGGAAATTGATATGTTTACGTTCACATTTAGTTGCGTAACTAGGACGAAGGAGGCCCATGTTTGATTTGTGGAAAGGAGGCCCTAACGTAGAAGTATTGGCAGTTGAATTTATTTGTTATCAACATTCCTAACTCACCTTTACGTGAAGGCTGCAGTTACTTCATAAAGAAGATTAGAAAGAATACCATCATCTCTCGTATCGGCAGGATTCTAGTCCATGATTCATGGACCATGACACATCGAATGAGTTCAACTCACAACGATAACATTTTGAACATTCCAAAGAATTATAGTAATAATACGTAACACGTGATACTATCAAATATATTCCAATATATATTATAATATTGAGCAGCATCAGTTTCTTTAAATTATAATACGGAATTTTTTAAGTATACTATGTTTTTTATATGAACTAAAATGCCGACTAAATTTTCTAAAAATTTCCCTAATTAGGGGAGAGTCGTCCCCGTTGTCTCAAGTACTAGTTGTCACAACGCCGATATCTTTTGATTGAACACGTTAACGAGTTCAATATCAATGTCATCTATACGCTATTGCAATTTCTAGCATCCCAAGAAAGTTTAAGAGCCGTTAGTTTTGTTTTGCAAAAATTAAAAGAGATTTAAGAAACTAAGTTGCATTTGTGTATTTTTATATTTTTTAAAAATTTGTGTTTAGACAAATAGAAGTGTGCAATATTCAACTTTAAATAAATTTCCAATGCAATTAATATTATATTTTGCAAATACTTATGAATTTTTAGATAAAACCTTATATATAAATTTACAGAACATTGCTTACATTTTTTTCCAAATGGTACAGGTTATCACAGCGCTTGTGGGGCTTGTTGTCACATATAATTTCATATAACCATTTTGAAAGTATTCTATATTTTATTTGAATTTAAGGGAATATGCCAAGAAATCGCAAACTACTTACAAACCGAGGTCGGACATCTTCAGATATCATGATGCAAGCCGATTACAGCTAGTATCAATAAAAATAACGTGGACTCACTACGTGTAGTTTTTTGTCAATCGTCAAATCCAATAACAATTGTCGTCAATATATAAAATGCAAGCGTTGTGCACATAATGCATTGAAAGTGATTGCTTGATACATTGCTGCTTAAATTGTTCTTCGGAGTGTGGCAGCGACGACGATTTAGAGGTGTGACAACGGGGACTACGCGTTGAGACAACTTACCCCACGGGTGGGGTTACTTGTCCCAGACGAGTTGAATTTTTTATCTAGAAAATTTTTTGATTTATTTTAAAATAATATTCGTTATTCATATCAGGATTGAAGAATAAAATATTGAATTTATCTGTAAAAGTTTTGTAGTGCCATTATTGCTTAATTTGTGGGAGTTACAGCAGTTCATTCAAATTTTGTGACAACTAGTACCACTCTCCCCTACACTTTCTCAAGAAAGTAACATTTTAAAATGGTAAGTGACGTTTTCTTTTAATAAATTTAGCTTATCAATATTAGTCTCATCTTAATTTATCTCAATTTCTTAAACTTTTTATATACATATAAACAAATTTTGTGTATTAACACGTTATAAGGCTTCAAAACTTGCATTTTATTAGAATAGACGTTTCTTCTAACATATAGTGTTTTAAAGATATAATCAGTTTAATATTGTTTTAAACGTTACACTTCTTGGAAGTGAGTTTCAAGGTAGGTCTGCAATAAGGGTGGACATGACATTAGCCGTTTTTTTAAATCGGCTTTTTTATAATTTTGTATTTTATTCTTAAAATTCTAAGAAAAATGTCATGGAAAAATTCCTACGGGTTCAAAAGTTACAGCCGGGTTAGTAAGAGTGCATTTTTAATTTTCGCCTTTTTTTTCTTTATAACAAACTTTGAACGCGTTTATCTGGAAACCATGATTTTCTTACTGGTTGCGGCACTAGCGGGTTCATTTTTTGACGAATTTGTTTTTTTTTTTTTTTATTTTTCTAAACTTGATTCGCTATCGTATGACACGAGCTTTTTTTAAATTATTTTTCGATTAAAAAAATATTTTCATATCTGATGAGTTATTCATTCACAAAGTTAGGGTTTTGAAATTAGAAGAAGATTTTTATGATTTTTCCTGCTAAAAATCAAAAAATTTTTTTAAAGAAATATGAAAAAATGCATTCCATTTCTTTTGCATATCGTAAAAATGTCCATATTTGGTACTTTGAATGATTAAAACTATTTTTTACGGGTGCGATGAGACTTACAAGAAAAAAGCACAATTTTGTATGGAAGTCCTATGAAACGTAAACTTTTCCGATAAAATATTTAAACTTGAGAATAGGCCATAAAAAAATAAAATTTTTGATACCCATATTGGGTACATTTAATGTAATGAAATTTTTTCTTTAAGGGAAAATAAATGCACTTCAATAAAACAAAAATTTTATTATAAACAGTAACAAATTTAAAAAAACAAAAAAACAGGTAAATTTACAAACTGTCTTAAATCCAACATAAATTAATATGAAATAATTGTGTATACATACTTCTTTGATATCGACTAAACATTACTACAAATTACAACAACAAATTTACAGCAAAATTTTCTTATCAAAAATTGATGCCATCGTATGTGGTTTTGTAAGAGCTTTCGTTTGGTACCAAATTTGTAAATGTTTCCATGGAAAATAGCGAAATTATAGCAAAAAAACGAAATTTTCGCTGATTTTTGAACGCGTGTTTGAAACCCAAAACCATTGATGGAGAACTTATAAAAAAATACGTCGACCTTAGATTTTTGTCTTCTATCACATATCCGAAAATCATTCAAATCGGAGACTGTCACCTTGGGACCTTTCCTTATATGTTATGATTTTTTTAAAAAAAGTCTGTTTTCTCTGCCGCGAATGTCATGTCCCTCCTTAATTTTAAGCATTCAGAATATTACGATCGGTTCCACAATGCTTTAAGCGGCATCACTAACTAACGGTTACACATAAGAAATTTGAAAAATGTTTACTGTGATCGGAATACGTGAGCTTAAAAATAAAGTTATGTAAATTTTTTCTAAACTGTTGCGGTGACTTTTTCTTTCTTTTGTATACAATTTAATGGATTAAGCCTTTATTGTAGCTTACTGCAAGTTTGTTACTTTTGAATTTAATTAAAAAATATAAGCCTCAAAAATTTAGTTGTTTAATTATAAATAATTTCACTATTTCATAGCTGTGTTAAAAACAAAAATACATAAATAAGCTTCCCCAATCAGTCAAAATTAACGTCGAATATAACTCTGTGATATAAATATAGAAGCTCAAAAAATTAAATGGAATTTTTTTATGATCTACAGACCACACAATAAATCAATAATTCAACAAAAATGTTATATCACCTAATTATTTATTGAGCATGGTGCCAAAATCTTACAATTCGTTACACAAAAAAACATCAAATTAAATCCGGTTTTTTGTCATAATATGACAGCGACAGAATTAAATCTTCAGTTATATAATGACTAATTATAGCGGGGAGAATAAAAAATGAAACTGCTTGTCAACGGCTTAGTTGTACTTTTTTTTATTTTTGCTTTTATATTTTGCTTCTTATAGTTTACGTTAACAATTCTTTAAGATCAATAACTGTGCCAAAGACACTTGAAGAATCATATAAAATAGAGCGCAAAGATTGTGAAAAATATTAATCAACTTTTGCAACTATTCGTGTGTAGTGCTAGAATCTATTGAAGAACCATCAATATGAAAGTAAATATCCTGTCATATATAAATAAATTATTTATTTAAAATTACTAATTTTTATTACTTTCGAAATAGTTCATCATCTGCTTTGCTCTCATCCTGGCCGCCGCTCAGGCTCATGTTGTTGCTCCAGCTGTTACCTATGCTGCTGCCCCAGTCGTTTCTGCCGCCTATACTGCACCTTTAGTGCGCAGCGCTCCTCTTGCTTACGCTGCACCAGCTTATACAACCTACAATGCCGCTTATGCCGCACCAGCTCTAGCACCAGCTGTCTATAGCGCCCCATCCGTCTACAGCGTACCAACTGTTTATAGCGCTCCAGCTGCTTATGCTGCTGCTCCAGCTGCCTATGCTGCTGCCCCAGCTGTATACTCAACCCTATTGAAAAAGTGAAAACATGTAACGGTGTACAAATTCAAATAATATGTTTAATTTTGACAAAGATAAAATAAAAACTGCTCGATATATGGAAAAAATTTAAATTATTTATTTTTATTACTGCTTAATACTGTTTATTGGTTTTTGCTAAATATCTTATCTAAGACAATAACTAATTTTGTTTGCGTTCTTGTTGATTATTTTGAACCGGCATCGGTAAGGGCAGTGGCGAAGCAGTCTCGATTGTGCGCACAACCACTATCTGGCCATCGGGTTTTAACAGCGGAAGCTCATGCACACGCAAACCAGGATAGAAATTTTGTGCGCTACACTGGCTGATAATGATGAGGATCAAATAAATTGCAAAGGCTAGGAACTAGAAAGTTAACAAATATTAGTTGTTGTTCTATATATAGCTAAATGCATATTATTTCTTAGTTTAACTATCTTGATTTCTATGCAAATCACGCTTACTTTCATTTTGCAGCTTGAAGAAATGAGTTGATGAGTTGAGGAAAGTGTTGTAAGAATGCTTGTAGTCCTGAACTGATGTAAGTTTCTTCGATCTCAACGCTTTTTATATTCAACATATTGCAAGAGTATTTATTTATAAATACAAATCATTTCTTTTTCATTACCAGCTGCACTCAGTCAGGCCCTCAGTACTGAGCTAAAATTAAACTCCTTAACGCGTCGAAGTGTTGTTTTAATTAAAAAGTTTACAGATGTGCTTAACTGATTTGTGGTTTAGTCTGGAGACTCATGAGGAATTTTTGTGTGATATAAATATAATACCGTTGTGAAGTAATTAAGTGTTAATTTAGTAACTAATTAAGAATAAATAATAAAAATTGCTTTAAAATAATTTTTTTTTTTTTTTTTGTTCTTATGAAATCCATCGACCAAGTCACCCACATAACATACAAGATGGTTTAATGTGACTGGTGATACTGCAGTGCAGCAGTATGACTGCAAATTAGTATTTTAGCTTTTCACAAAAAAATTCATTGTTTAAAGATCTAATAATTATTATATATTCCAAACTATCAAATATTTCAAAACTTTGTTCAAGAGGTATCTATATAATTAATAGGCTAAGGTTTTTTTGTGACTTCAACTCCTCCCAGACCAATGGACCGATTTTATCGATTCAGATGTCATTAAATCAGGTTTAGGCTGTAGGTGTGCAAACCATTTTTAAAAATTGTAATTTCGCTTCAGGGGGTTCCCAACCTTTTAAAACAGAAATAAAATTTTTGTACAAAAATCCGCTATTTAATCAATTTAAAATTTAGTTTCAGAAAAGCTTATGAGTTGATCGAATTTGAATTTTTTTAAAAACTAAAAAAAAAAGTTCCACTTTCCGAGCAAACAAGACACTCAAATTTCAACGGTTTTCAAAATTTTTTTGTTTTTCTAAATTTTTGTTCAATTTTCTTAGAAACGTGTTGACAATTAAGTAATTATCTTACCAAATGTATTTTTAATGAATTTTCTTAAAATTGACTTTAGTTGTTTAACGTGTATTTTTATCAAACGCCAAGGCAGAGAAAAAAACTGTCTGAAATTAAAGTTCTATATTTGGAAGCAAATATCTCTGCCACTTTTTAAAAAATTTCATTTCTTTCTTTTTTGTATTTAATTGCAATTAATTGACTTTAAAAACATTACAAAGTTTTTACCGTTACTTTTTTATTTATATTTTAATCATTGCCTTTAAAAAGAGTCCAATAAAATGAATGTTTTCTCAAAAAATGTATTAAAAATTGTTTTTGTTGTAAAAATAAAAAAATTTAAAATTTGCATTTTTGATTTTCTTTCATTGTTTATAGTTTATTTAAGACGAATTTGTTTTTGTTTGACAGAAAAATTAATAAATACTATGTGTCAACGAAAAAACAAGGCTACCCCCTATGGTTTTTTGCTCGAATTTTTTTTTTTTAAAATGTTGTTCTTATAATTTTTAAATCTTCAATAAGCTTCAAAAACAATATATTTGAAAAAAATTTCATTATAGCTACAACCAATTAAAAGTTATAGCCACGAATCTGTTTTAATCATCCTGCTTATCTATATAATTAATAGGCTAAGGTTTTTTTTGTGACTTCAACTCCTCCCAGACCAATGGACTGATCCTATCGATTTAGATGTCATTAAATCAGGTTTAGGCTGTATATGTGCAAACCACTTTTAAAAATTGTGATTTCACTTCAAGGGGTTCCCAACCTTTTAAAACAGAAATAAAATTTTTGTACAAAAACCCGTTATTTTATCGATTTGAAATTTAGTTTGAGAAGAGCTTATGAATTGATCGAATTTGAATTTTTTTCAAAACAAAAAATTTTTAACCAAAATTACCTTTTATGCATTCCTCAAATGTCAATTGTCCGAAAAATGCAGTTCCAAAATCAAAAATTCCACTTTCCGAGCAAACAACTCAGTCAAATTTCAACGGTTTTCAAAAAAAATTTTGTTAGGGTTTTTTGGTGTTTTTTCATGTAAATGTGTCATAAATCGATGTTGTAGGTGTTCTTAAATCTATTTTTTAATGCGTTTTTTTTTAACATTAGTTATTTTTTATGGCTGGAAGAGTTAAGCTGCGATGTTTTCGAATAGTAATAATGTTTTTCTCAGTTGTTATATTAGTGTAAGTTCGTCTTCGTATTTTGACAGTTACATTAAAAAATTTTGTGTCAGATCAAACGTTTCAAGTCAAACCATTCAGATAATGATCTTTTATATCATTATTGAGACTCAATATATCGTTATTCGTTATAACTTATTAAAAAGAATATCATATATTAAACGTCTATAATGTTTCTAACAATTAATTTTTATTGAGTTGCTCGAATTCGGGCAACAGGTTTACTAGTTTAATTTATTTTCAGTTTTTTGATCTAACAATTAATTTGATCCAGACAATATGTATTTGTTGCTGGTGCGGCTCATGATTTCAAATTTGTCTCTATTCTTTTTGCACTCTCAGCCTTAATTTGGAATTGGATATTAATAATATTTCTAATAATTTCGAACTTCTATTCACATTCTACTGCATATTGCGAACGACCTTAAATTATTTAATAGTAAATTATACAAACCTTATCGATCTGTAAACTAAAATTTCTAGAGTTTTGAAAATTTTCAAATTTTCCAAATGTTTTGATTACAACCTATCTAACTCTCTTTGCTTAGAGTTTGTACCTAATATTTTCTAACAACTCCTATTTTCTTTCTAACTCTAAAATTCAAACCACAGATCGTGATTTTATTTATTTATTTATTTATTTAAGATTCAATTAGTGCTTTAAGATCTTTAAGATCTTTTTTCGCACAACAAGATATAAAGAAAACATTATACAATTTTAGACTTACAAAAATACAGATTATTGCAAAAAGAAATTTGGTCCAATTAACTTTGGAGTTGATCTGGGAGTTATTTCTGAATGAACACAAACTTTTATAGATCATGTCACTCGAGTTCGGCCGAGTTCATAGTGGAAGCTGAAGCTTATAGATAACTATTTGTATACAATTTGGTCGCACGACTAACTATTCACTGCTTTTTATTAAAGAGCAAAAGTTTTATTATTAGCCAAAGTTCGAGAATGAGTAAAATCGAATAAGAAGCACGTCACCCCATATAACTACTGAAGTTAAACCTTCATTAAACCCACTTTTTGATGCATTCAAATTTGATATGAACGCTTTTTTCTTCAAACCAAATCGAATAAGAACAATTCCTAACTTCCGTACAAAGTGTCGCCATCATAACAATTAAGCCTTCATAAATTCAAAGTTTTTAATATATCGCATTAAAAACATATGGTTCTCTCTTCAAGCTGAAGGTTGTGCACAAAAAATTTGTAAAATTATCGGGTATTGACCACTCCAACCTCCCATATAAAGTGACTCCAGTGAAATAGTCAGTCCTTCATAAGTCCGACTGTTTTTGAGATATAATTCTGAAATTTGGGACAAACATTTTTCTTGGTAAATTAAAATCCAAGTTACAAAATCGGATAAGAACCACGTCTACTTCTTATTTAAAGTAACGTCATCAAAATAGTTCTACCTACCTTCATACCCCTTCATTCTTAAGATATCTTGTTGAAATTTAGTAAATACGCTTCCCTAATTAAGGTTAGCTTAATTAAGAAGGGTCGGTCACCTATGAGGTGCTTCCGTGGAGGCCTATTGGTCCATTACGAATCCCTTACTTGCTATATTTAATCAATTTAACTTGTGGTACCCAAAAAACCAAGTTATTTTACTTTTTGTGAACCTCCATATGTCTAGCAGTGTGTGTGTTCCGAGCTGCTCCAAATCTTTGAAAAATCTATCTCCTATAAATCGGATTCGACTATTTTGTAGATTTGGGCATTCACACAGAAAGTGGGTGATTGTTTTCGTTTCTTCCGGACTATTACAGCTTCGACAAAAGTCTGGGGCTGTAATGCCAATCCTATTGGCCATCACCCTGATGGGACAGAAGCCTGTTAAAATTCCTACCAGTATTCGGATTCCTACCAGATACGGATATACCGATTATACCATTCTGACCAGAGCCTTCTAGATATAATGCAGTCACTTCTGGAGGCCCAGTTTGTGTTTGCATTATCTCTGGATTTGAGGTCTATGTTCCTTTTTACGACGCTTATTGGAATGTAGACGTTCTGTTTGTATCTATTGATACTCCACTTCTTGCCAGCTCACCTGCTTTATCATTCCCTTCAACATTGCTGTGTCCAGGGACCCAGCAGAGAGTGACATTGTGAGTATTACAGACACTGTTCAGGACTTGGTTACAATTTAGTAACGTTCGGGCTGTTGTCGTTTTGCTTTCTAGCGCTTTTATGACCGCTTGACTATCTACAAAAATTACTTTCCTTGTGTGGGTTAGATTTTTGCTGTGAATAAACAGTGCTGCTTTTTCAATTGCATACATTTCTGCCTGAAAAACACTGCAGTGATCAGGAAGTTTGTACGACTCCCTGATCTGCAGTGTTTCGTAGTGCACCCCTGGTCCTGCTTCTTTCTCTATTTTGGAGACATCAGTGTAGAATTGGAGACTATCATATGGTTCTATGGTCGTATCTTCCCATTCTTTTTTGCTGGGAATGGATGTGGAGAATTTAGTACCGAATCTCACCCTAGATGTGATGTAGTCGGTTGTTATTTTTGATTCCTCAGTTCCATAGAGATTCAGAGTAGATGCATGTCCGAAGGTGTTGTTTTTCCAGGCTTGTGACTCTCTAAGACGAATCGCACTCTTGGTTGCCGAACACTTAAGGAACTCTTCTATGGAAAGAAGATGTAGCGTAAATTCTAGACTCGCCTGTGGCGTAGATGGCTCCTGTTCCTAATCAAACTTAAGCTAAAGTTTAGATACGAATTACGAACTAAAAAAAAACCACGTCTTCCTTTCATACAGAGTAACGCCAACATACTAATTTAACTTCATAAATCCCAAAGTTTTCAAGATATTGGCTTGAATTTTTCAATAAGCTGTTCAAAACTGTAAGTACAAAAACACGCCTAGCTCCCACCTAATGAAAATAATTGAAGGTATGACAACGTCACTACTAGTCACCACTAGTTTGAGAATAAATTTAAATATTATTAAAAATCTCGAGGATGTCGTCTGCAATGCCGATGCTCCAAATCAAGGCGAAGTTGTATAAAGAATTTTATTTGACAATTTACACAATTTTAGTCCGAAAAGCGTTCCCGTAGTTTTCAATATTTTTCTCTTTTTTTAGGATATTTTTCTTCTTCTTAAGCTTTTAACAGTATATATAATTTGTATTCTATAGCCATGGTAGAATGAACAAGGCAGCCACAAGGCTATCAATCCTGTCTTTCTCAGAGTCAGAATTGTCAAAATCAATACAAATTTTTTGACGTGTTTTGTCGCTATTTTTCAATCAGTTTTTTTTGACAATTCTTTCTTTAGCTCTCAGGCCTACCGCTACGTTATTTAATACACTATGGTTACACCCTTTTAAATTCAAAAAGTACAGGAACAGACCTATTTTTTATGAGTATCTACTACTACTTACTTAGATGGCGCTTACAACCGTTGGTCGGTTTTGGCCTGGGCTAAGAATTTGCTTCAGCCTCTTTTGTCGTACGCTTGCTGGCGCCAGTTGGAAACTCCAAGCGTTGTCAGGTTATCCAATGTCTAGTCTTTCCAACGGAGATGCGGTCTTTCTCGTCTGCTTGAGCCACCGCTGGGTACCGAATCCAATATTTTTTTCGCTGGAGCTTCATCGTCCTTTCTCTCGACATGACTTAGCCAGCGAAGCAGCTCTATTTTAATACGCTTGACTATATCGATGTCGGCATATAGCTCATACAGCTCGTGGTTCCATCGTATTCGTTACTTGCCATTGACGCAGGTTGGACCATAGATCTTGCGAAGGATTTTTCTCTCGAACTCTCCCAAAGTCCTTTCATCAGAGCTGCTCAACGTCCAGATTTGTGATGCATATCGTAGGACGGGCATGATTATTGACTTATAAAGCGTCAGTTTTGTTCGTCGAGAGAGAGTTCTGCTTCTCAATTGCCTACTGAGCCCAAAATAACACCTGTTGGCAAGAGTTATCCTTCGTTTAATCTCATTAATGATATCGTTGGAAGAGTTAATGCTTATGAGAGTATCACTGAACATAAAAATGCATTAAACAAAGAAAACCATCCCGGAAAGATTTGCAAAAGTCTAACTTTTTGCCAAACAGTTGCTGTGGATCGGTTGCGGTTTTTTTATGGTTCTTATCAGTTGTTGTTGTCCAATTAAAATTAGTTGCTATATAAAGTTGTAGAATAAAAATTTTATTTTTTATTTAATTTCATTTTTAAAAACTCTATTATTATCAACACCGTAGTCCATATTTCTTTCATATTTTCTCTTGAAATATATGCAGATGAACTGTATTAAATGGTTTTCTCCAATGATTTTCATGAGCAACTATCTATAAAAAGACTATTATTTTAATTAAATACTGTTCTTTAGAGATTTCAACATTTCTTATTGAAAACTCGCACGGCCATGCACTGCCTCAATGCTTGTTGGAACTCTTGTTGTTGTCAAGCTGTTCGAATGACGTAAATACAAGAATTTTTTTTTAAATTTTAAGCATCTTCTTAATCTTTACTGCAGTAGCAATAAAATTACTTCCTTCAAATTGCAGTTGAAGTGTTACGAAACACGTTTTTCTGCAATAAAATATTTTACAAGCCTTAACCGAAATTCAGTTAAGCGTGCGCTTAAGCGTTTCCTTTGACGCTTTCGCCACCGAAAGATATGGATTTAATTTTAGATTGTTACAGAATGTTTGACAAAATGCAGCTGGCAATAAAAATATTTGACTTTATTAATAAAAACTTGCATTATGTTTTGGTATAAAAAGCAGTGGCCACGCCGAAACTTACATCATTCCAGCATTACAAGCATTCTTACAGCACTTTCTTCGACTTATCTCAAAACTCATCACAATGAAAGTAAGTGTTCTAATAAGTTTGTGAAAAGTTAAACCGAAACTAATTTTTAAATTCTTTCTAGTTTCTAGCTTTTGCCATTTTTCTGATGCTCCTCATTGTCAGCCAAGCCAAACCTCAAGTTTTCTATCCAGCTTTGCGTGTGCATGACTTGCCGCTATTGAACCCAGATGGCCAGATAACGGTTGTGCGCACGATAGAAACTGCCTCGCCATTACCGCTAAGAGCACAGGGTAGTGCACAAGGGCGCTGATCTAAGAAGCTGAGTTACGATTTTATGCTATAGTTTAATTAATTTAATAAACAGTATTTAAATGGAAAAAAAACAACTCTTTTATATTAAAGAATAAAATTTTAATTTAAGATTCACCAACATTTATATAAGTTTGTTTTATTTTATAATTTTTTTTGCATAATTTCTGTTTTCACTTTTTCAATAAAGTGGAATAGACGGTAGGAGCGTTGTAGCGAAGTGGAGCATTGTAAACAGTTGGAGCAGCAATTGCGGGAGCCGAATAGGTGGTATAAGCTTGACCAGCATAAGCGGGAGCAGCGTAGACAGAAGAAGTGTAGGCTGGAGCGGCATAGGTTTGAGCGGTATAGGCGGCAGTGTAGGGTGCTGCTGCAAAGGCGTGTGCATAGGGTGCTGCTGCATATGCGGTTGCATAGGGTGCAGCAGCATATGTGGTATAGGCTGGTAAAGCGCCAGATGCGGTATAGGTCAGCGGAGCGACAACGCCAGCCTGTGCAGCGGCAATGCAGAGAACCAAGCAGATTAAGAACTAGAAATTTAAGCATTAAATTTAGTTAATGAGTAAATTGTTTATTTAATATTCTGCAATAGTTCTAATAATACTCACTTTCATTTTGTTGTATTTTTTTTTCGAATTGGTTCTCTGTTCGAAGACAATTGTCTGTTGATTGATGCTCTTTCACTGATTTACCAAACATTTTATAGTAAACAGTCTTTACAAATTTTAGGCTGTGTAGTGTTTGTATTTCTTTTTGACACACGTTCTTTATAATTCTTTTTTTTTATTCGTTTTGAACAGCACCCACAATAAACTAGTTCAGCTTAAAAGTATTTAACTGATTATTGACTGCCACTTTGTTAAGGTTGGAAACAACAAGCAAAACCGTAACAAAATTAAAAAAAAAATACCTGATTAATTATTATTTTTCTGATCAATCATACAAATAATTTTTTCTTGCAATTATATGAGAAACAAGAATGATTTCAGAACACTTTTTTTTATTTCAAAGTACTAAATTGTTGTAAGAATAAAAGTATTAATAATTACAAATTGCAAGTTGATTTAATTTTAAAATGTTCACTATATTTCTAATCGTTTTCTATTTTTTATTAATACACGGGAAATTAAAAAAAATACCAGACAAAATTTGTTGAAATTGTGTTATTGTGAATCAAACGAATATTTTAGAGTTAGTCAACTTGAAAAGAGGTCATGACTTCCAAGTATTAACCCTAGAACCCATACGGGGTGCGTAGGAACCCCATTGCAAATTAAAAGTGCCTGTATATCTTGTGAAAAGGTTTTTAAAACATGCATTTTTTTCACTATAACCGAGATTTTTGTACTTGATTTTTTGTTATACTTTTTTAAAATGAACTCATCATAAATAAAAAAATTAACATTTGTATCATTTGTTTCTTAATTGTAGAGGAACCCCAAATAGGTTAACGTCATAAAAAACAAGGTATGGTTTCTAGGGTTAAAGGTATTAAAGGTACTATGAATACAGTAGACGAAGGGTGTCAAAACTTTTTGTTTCCGTGGGCCACATCGGAAAAAGACATGGTATTTTGGGGTATAGCTAACGAGCGAAAAAAAACTGAAAATATAATGCACGTTCTTAAAAACAATGATGCTATGAATAGTGCATAACTGTGCAGTGGTGGATATTTGTCTCTGGACAAGTATAATTTACAAAAGTTCAATACAGAGACGTGATCAAATTTCTCTTTAAGTTGGATAATAGATTGCAAAATGTAAAATGCTGGTAGCATAAATGCTGCTCAGTTCCTTTGAATATTTTTGGGCCACATTGATACTTGCCTTGGGCCGCGGGTTGGACAGCCTTGCAGTTAACCATCTTGCCTTATAAGCAAAAAAAAAACAATTTCACCGCACACCAGCTAATCTGAAGCAATATTGAAAGAAGGTTTCGAAAACAAAATTTGCACATTGACATATATGCATCTCCCAGTGACACGGACGCGACATTCGCACGGTTTTAATTACTCGAAAAACAAGAAAGAAACAAAATGAGCCGATATGTATTTTAATTGTTTAAAACAAATTAGTACAAAGTAATAAGCAATCATTCAATGGAACGGACGGGACAAAAAACAGAAGTTTTTTAAGATCGTATAGAAATATGCAAAATTTAGCTAATTTCGAGAACTTTTTTTTGTATATAAAATACATGTTAATGGAGGTCAAAGGATAACTATTCTCTCTTCCCTTTTTTCTTCCCTTTTTATTATCTCTTCCCTTTTTTTAAATAGATATAGCACGAATACGGACGCGCCATCATGGACGCGACAAATTTTTCCAACAGTAGTAAAATAAAGTAAAGATGTTCATTATAAATTTTAATAAAAATACATCATAATAAGTTAAATTCAAGTTACATAGCAGAAATACTAATCAAAATAAAAAAAAAATTAAGTTAAAAGCTGTAAGTGTGCTTTATTTTAATGTTTTTCTTCACTTTTGGTGGACCTTTTTTGGGAGATGCCCATATTTCTTTATAACTTCGGTATTTTCCGTCCGATCTTAAAGAATGATACCTTTCATTTTTTGTCTCAGGAAGACCTATTTTGTCTCTAAAACTCATTGATCTCAGTTGACTTCTTATAGTACTGATCCACTGGACCTCAGTTTCTACTATCTTAAGGTACCATTTTGAATTCAGACATGGAAAGCCTATCAAAAATCATGAAACTTTTAGAAATGAAATTTTTAGCTTTTTGCACTAGAAATATTTTTAAAAATTTTTAAAAATTTCTTTAAAATTATTAAGATGGCGTTTGTGAATAAAAACAAGCCGTCCGTCCTTTCATTCAAAATAACGCCTACTTCTTTCACCCCGAGAATGTTTTGCTATCGATGATAACGTGAAAAGATCCGCTAGTGCGTTCAGATGGATATGCAAAGATTTTAGCAGCACGTCAAGAAGCAACAGGCTGCATTCGACAAATGTTCGGTCCAGAAGTAGACAATTTTGAAAAAAATTTTGAAAGGTCTAAAGTACTATAAGGGGTCAACTGAGGCCAACGAGTTCTTGAAATAAAAAAAAAGAAACAGTTTCGATTGTATTGTAAGTATATACGTAAGTACGCTATACGTATTCATGAGATTTCACACTCCCTTGGCGAGTCCAAAAAAAAAAAAAAAAAAAAAAAGTCCCGCAGGATATATCTGATATTTTAGTATATATATTATCTTTGAGCGATGAGTATTAAAGGTTGTAGGTATACCCTAAAGTATTGGTCAAAACGTTTCATGGCCTTGAAAAAAATTCTTAAACGACCCCATACAAACCACGCTGTATCACGTAATTCTACGTCAAAATAGGTCTTCCTAAGACAAAAACAAAAACATATCATTCTTTAAGATCAGACGGTACCTAACGAACTAATAAAGAAATATGTCGATGCGTGACCCCTACGTTCGGTAAATAATAAAAAACATTTTTTCCAAACCTTCCTTCAATAACGCTTTAGATAAGCTGGTGTGCGGCGAAATTTGTTTTTTCTTCTACAGTCTAATGCACAGTTGTAAGGATCGTAACAAAATTTTAATTTATTATTGTTTTCTAATAATATAATAATGTTTAAATAATATATAAATAATACTATCAAACATTGGAATAAAAGTAAAGTTAAAGTTGGTCTAAATGTCAATTATATTCCAAAATGCTATGCATGTTTGATTTCAACATTTTAAAATTAGTGTATTTTTTCAAATTTTGTTACAAATGAACCTCAGCATCCGTTATACAGATTTGATAAATTGCTGAATAACGGTTGTTTTCAATTTATTACTATAGTCTTGCCATTACCCTTGAATTATTAAAATAGTCAACTTCATAAACAACTGAAGTTTTAATATCATTTCTTTTGCATAACTTGCATACGTACTTGTTGTATTCTACAGTTTAACTTTAGTGTTATATTTTTTTTATGCTTTGTCATTTCTTGCAAAGCTTACCAAACCTTGAACTTCATAGCACAAACACACACACACTCGCGATCTATAATCCATTAGATACGTCTGAAGATTATTCATTAATAGAACACAGTGAAAAAATACACATTATTTGTTGTGTGACTTAAGCCTACGCCATTGATGAATTTTGCTTAATTTTTTTTTGCAAACTCACACAAAATCTGTCAAAAACATCCGCGTTCAATGCACGTCCAAAAGAATGGTGAACAAAGTCTTATAGCAAAAATAAGAATTTCTTTTAATCCTCGAACAAGTTTTATCAATCTAACGCTTAAATTGCTACAAGAGTAAAACATAATTTTTTTTTCCTTTCAATTAAGCATATTAAATAATTTTGAAAAATCATGACATGACCACAATTTGACAATTTATTTTTTAAGTGTTAAAAATGCTATAAATTATGTTTGAGAATTTGATAACAGCATCAGTACACTCGAGTTTCTTCAACTGCCAAGTAGACTTTCAGCCACAAATCAAAACAATATGAAAGTAAGTTCAGTTAAAGTGTTTTGGTCGATTATAAAAATAAAATTTAATACTTTTTTTAGTTCATCATCTGCTTCGCTCTCTGCATTGCCGCTGCTCAGGCTGGCGTTGTTGCTCCTCTCACCTATTCTGCACCTGCCGCCTATACCACATATGCTGCTTCACCCTATGCAACCACCTATGCAGCAGCACCTATTACAGCCGCCTACAGCGCTCAAGCCTATGCCGCCCCAGCCTACGCTTCGTCCGTTTACAGTGCTCCAGCTTTTAGAAACCAAGCTTATACCACCTATTCAGCTCCTGCTTTTGCCGCTCCAACTGTTTATAGTGCTCCTCTCGGCTATAATGCTCCAACCGTGTACTCAACTCTTTTGAAGAAGTAAGCGTCAGCTTGTTGTGCATTCATTATCAGATCACATTTCAATTATAAATAAATATCGAATAAATTACACAAGAAAAATATTTAAATTTTACTTTTTTTTTGTATTCTTTTTAAACTTGGAGATTTTGAGGCGTTTTCGGGACATTGCAGTTGGGGTGAGGTTATACCGCGGCCATTGTAATTTTAGAGATTCAGAACCACAGATGGCAATGTGAGATATTTCTACAGCCCTCCAAAAGGAGTTTTATAGAATTTTATAAGTTTAAAGCTGAGTTATTGAGAATACATGGCAAGAGATAGGCGCTTGCAATCATGCTTTGGTTGAAGCTCTGGTAAAATGGAAAGTTTTGAATCACACTTTGATTTTGTGCCATAACTTTCTCAAAAATCAATATTTCATAATCTCAAACCGTCTTTATGTAGATAATGGTAATACCTAACTATTAACCTAAATGCAATTATTCAAAATTTTTTAATTTTTAACAAAACTTCGAAGCTTGAAAAAAATGAGATTAATTGATTTTCAAAAAAGTGGGGAGTTGTGAATCACTACTATAAATGCTGAACTACAAAATTTTCGATTAATTAACCTTCATTAAACTTGACAAAAATGAAAGAGCAAATAGTTCTCATGACAAAAATGAAAAAAAATAATGGCCAATTTTATGTTTTTTGACGAAAATCTGAGTAAATTTTGGAAAACAACTCAATTTAAAAAAATTCAATTTACTTCGATTTCACATAAAACGTTCATAAAATTCATTAATAATGCGTAATACGTATGACAGATGTGCGAGCCAGTTGTCAAAGTTCGAAAACAAGCTGATTCACAACTCCGCAATTTGTTGATTCACAACTCTCAATTTGAAGTATTCGAACATAGCCCTACAAGAAATGAATAACCGAAACTCCAATACATTCACATACATTTTTTTTATTTCGAGCACATTTTCATATTCATTTCAATGTCAAAATTTGTGAAACAATGGAAAAAATTTGACATTATAGCATTAACAAATGCATACAAAAAAAAGAGAAGGTATTATAATTTAAACGAATGTCAAATTTTCACATTCAAATTGTATTTAATAATTTATTTTCATTGTGCGGCCCACGTTTGGCATTTTTTTAATTGAAAATAAATAAGTAAATAAATAAATAATAATAAACATAATATGAAAAAAGATAATATTAAAATAAACATAAAATACTTATAATATATAAACAATAAAAATATATAATCACCAGCACTAGCTCTAGCACCAGCACTAGTACCAGCACCAGCATCAGCACTCAGCTTGCAAAAGCGCCAACTCTAACACCAGCACTAGATCCAGCACCAGCACTCAGCTGCAACAGCATCAGTACTTACACCAGCACTAGTACCAGCACCAGCATAGCTCTAGCACCAGCACCAGCATAGCTCTAGCACCAGCACTCAGTTACAAAAGCGCCAGCTCTAACATCAGCACTAGCCCTAGCTCTAGCACCAGCACTCAGCTGGAACAGCATCAGCACTTGTACCAACACCAGCACTAGCTCTAGCACCAGCACTCAGCTGCAACAGCATCAGTACTTACACCAGCACCAGCATAGCTCTAACACCAGCACCAGCATGGCTCTAGCACCAGCACTCAGTTGCAACAGCACCAGCGCTAACAGCAGCACTTGTACTAGCACCAGCATAGCTCCAGCACCAGCATGGCTAACACCAGCACTACCTCTAGCACCTTCACCTCAGCTGCATCAGCACTAGTACCAACACCAGCTCTCAGCTGCAACAGCATCAGCGCTAACACCAGCACTTGCTCTAGCATCAGCACTCAGCTACAACAGCTTTAGCACTAACACCAGCATTAGTATCAGTACTAGTTCTAACACTAGCACCAGTGTACTGTTAAAAAATTGAAATAATAAATTTAAATCAATTCTTTTCATTTACCAATTGTATGCATTCTTATTTTAAAAGAAGTACGTTAGATAAAACCGATATTTACGTTTTATCTAACGGTTAACTATAACTTAGTTTTCGGTTAGATCTATCTGATGAAAGTTGGTTACATATGACCTGTATTTAGGTTATCCTTATATAGAGAGAGCGAGAAGGCTACATTCAGATGGTATTGGAAATCGATTTAAAAAACAACCTGTGAGAAAGGGATGCCAGTTCACACGTATACACGAGTTTCGGTTACTTTCTTCCCGAGGCTCTTCCTAGCATAACCGAAACTTTGTATGAAGAGGTAACCGGAATTTCCGTTAAGAGAAACCGTTTGTTTTTAGTTAAATAACCGATAGTCTTCTTGTAGGGTAGTTTCCTGATGTCAAGCAAATTCAACATGGAGGATATTTGAGTGATTCACAACTCCCCATGATTCAAAACTCCCCATTTTACTTTTACCTTACTTAGCAATGCTTCAAATATCGCTTCGCTTGAGCGCTTTAAGCGAAGCGATACTAGAAGCTTTGTTATAAGATGCTATAGCCAATGTTGCTATGTCAGAGTGGAAGCGTTTTTTTATTGCTAGAAATTCTGAATCATTCAGTTTTATACTTCAAATTATTTCAAACATTTATTGAACGCTTGAAGCTTTCAAAGTAGCTTCATGTGTCTTATATCATCGCATTGACTCTGATACCTTTTGAATTTTTTTACAGGAAAATAAAGACAAAGCTTTATAGCTTGGGTTAGCGTTATAGCATCGCCTGGCTTGTAGCGTTAACATGAGCCTAAAGTCGGCATCTAAGCCTTTATATCATCATGCCTTCTTTGAGAAACTTTACCAAAATTATTTTTTTAAAATTTTTATTTATTTTTAGCGTAAAAACGCTAAATTTTTGTGGAAATTTTAACAATTTTTAACTTTCTTATGAATAAATGTACAAACTATTTGTCAAACTTTGAATTACTACTAGAAGGACTACTATAGTACTATAGAAGTATAGTACTTCTTATAAAGAGTTATATTGCTTCACATCGATAGTAGCGATAGTAATTTCATTAACTTTCTTCCACTAATCACTATCATCATCACTATCATCGCTGCTATCACTATCATCGTCACTATCATCATCATCGCTATCATCATGATGCATATGATGGTGATCTTCATGATGACTTGAGTGATGATGAAGAACTTCACCGTGACCATTATAATGACTTACGCCATGTGCACCTCGTTGGTCATATTTGTGTCCATGATGCGATGAATAATCAGCAACAGCAGTAGCAACCACCAAGAAGAGAGCAAAGAAAAATAAGATCTTTTAAATAAACAAAGAAATATAATTTACATTAATGAATAATGACCAACAAACAACAAATAGAATCAACATAAAAATATATTAAAAACTTAGCACTTAAAAAAATGTTAACCTTCATTATAATAAAAAAATGTGACTGCTGTGAAATCAGTTTTCTAGTAAATTTTTTTTTTAAATGTTCTAAGAACTACAAAATTGTTTCGGTTTATATAGCGATATAACAACGATATTAATATATGATTTGATTGCTGTTATTCTTGTTTTATTTAAATATTATAGGAATCCAGTTTCAGCCAAGCACACCTCCCTGGCTTTCTTAACTTATTATGTTAGCGATAGCAACTTGATTATTTGTATTTGTTTTGTTTTTTTTTTTTGTTTTTGTCCCATATTGTATTAGATATGCATTGCTGATTATTTTATATTCTGAAAATGTATGCATAACTTTTATGTAGACTGCTTTTAAATATATAACTAACCGGTACCATGAGTGGTAAATGAACTCTTAGTAATGTTGTTAAGTATTGTTATGATTATGGTTATGGTTTTGGTTATGGTTATGGTTATGGTTATGGTTATGGTTATGGTTATGGTTATGGTTATGGTTATGGTTATGGTTATGGTTATGGTTTGGTTATGGTTATGGTTATGGTTATGGTTATGGTTATGGTTATGGTTATGGTTATGGTTATGGTTATGGTTATGGTTATGGTTATGGTTATGGTTATGGTTATGGTTATGGTTATGGTTATGGTTATGGTTATGGTTATGGTTATGGTTATGGTTATGGTTATGGTTATGGTTATGGTTATGGTTTATGGTTATGGTTATGGTTATGGTTATGGTTATGGTTTATGGTTATGGTTATGGTTATGGTTATGGTTATGGTTATGGTTATGGTTATGGTTATGGTTATGGTTATGGTTATGGTTTAACTTATGGATAAGGTTGTTGTGATAGTTGTGATTACTAATTTTAAACTATAATCTCTGACGGGTTTTGTTGCCATAGAAAAGTCACGTACGATAGATAACACGTTCAATCACAGCCGCGTCAGATATGAACACATAAGTAATAGATATATTACAATTGGAATTAAAAAAGCTTGTAAAGACAAAAGGTTAGACCAGACAGGAAATATTTCAGAGCCATTTAACAATATTGTTTGTTTATAAACAATTGTATTTGTTTTTTTTTTTTTTGGCTTTGCTTAGCTCACGGTAACACTCCACCATCAGGTTAGAATTAACTAAATACGAATTTAACCAGTTATCTGTATTTATATAAGCGAACATGATGTGCAAGTATTTTATACAAATAAATTAAATATTCGTAAACAACCAATTCATAACATTCAAAAAGTGGACCGGCGTTTTCAAAAATCTTCCAACTGATAACGATAAAAAGGGGCGTGTAAATATAGAACCTGATTCCATTATTTTGAGCATTGGGTATTATTTTGATTTGGAGTAAATAAAAAAACATATGAATCATCTACTAAATTATTAAAACTTGTTTATTATCAAGCAATTTTATTAATTATATTATAAAAGTAATTGCAAGTAACCAAATCGCACATTCCACGAAAATGTCAACCATGAGGTAAAAAATAAATTAGATTTATCTCGAGATAGAAATACTTTTTTCGTTATTAAAAACATACAGAATTCATAATTCACATTTCACAATTCACAATTAAAATTTTTCTCTTCTCAAAGCAATCTTTAATTCAAATAAAGAAAAAAAACAAGTACGTTGAAGAAACCCAGAATGTGCAGAAATTAAAAAATTAAGACACATTTACTTCTATAAGCGGCGGCAATCTTAAATATTAGCAATACCTAAAAGGTATTTTTTATGTCCCACCCGTAACGTCCCACCCGTAACGCTGAATATATGTATGCTTTAATTAAAAAAATGAAGATGGGTTAATTTTATTTTGACTTTTCACATCAATAAATTTTTTTTCGAATATATCAGAATTCGAAAAAACTCACTCACATTCGCAAGAACTCACAGAAATTTAATCATCTTTGAATGAATCTCTTAAATAATGTTTTGTGCCGTCCCCACCGTAACACTATAAAAAAGGACTACTTTTTTATTTTTTATTAATAGTGTAAGGAAAAAATTTTGTTGAATAATAAGTACCTGCAATGGTATATTTCTGTGAGTTCATCAAAATGCTTCAAATTCATTTTAGTTAAAAAGTTATTTACGTTTTAAGTGTTCAATGTCCCACCATAACATATAGAATGGCCGAAATATGTTTGAATAATGTTAAAAAAATATGAACAATCTGCAAGAACAATTTTTTTTTTCACTTTAGTAAAATGAAAGTTTGTTTAATACTTTTTTTAAATTTAAATAATTAAAAGGATTATAAAATGCTTCTCTCTTTTTGATATGTTTTCTTTGAATTTGCTTCATCGTTACAGTCGTGATTTGAATTACGACAACACAATATGGCAAAAAGGATGAACATTAAGTTCAACTTCGTCTTTAATAACAAATTTGCTCACAATTGATCCAGTCGTATTTAGGCTTGATCGAGTCAAGTAAAGCGCCCTACATTGAAAATTTTGGAAAACTTTTGACAGCACTTCTTCGATTCTTGAATCTTAATATTAAATTTCATCAAGATCCTACCAGTAGTGTGGTCAGAAAAGTATTATTGCATAAGCAAAATAAACCAAACTGGTGAAGTTATGCAAAAAATACCATTTTGGGACCACAAAAGAAAAATGTGCATGGCACCACAATTCTCTCAACATATGCTTTCAAATGATGGGCGGAATCG